>CM077078.1:24556788-25156788 GCA_039513925.1 Platanthera zijinensis
GGAGGAAGATAACTGGGGAAATGTGGGGTCTCGGAATGAACTCCGGCGACGAAATTGCTGGACTTCTGGAGGAAGGAAGACTCGACGAGGCTGGTGGTGAAGAAGATCGCGAGCTCATCCTTGCAAAACTCCCGTGAAAACCTAACCCGCCAGATAAGAAATGGGCAATCAAAACCATGGTTTTAACCAAAACCATTTCCACGCCTATTTCCTTTGAACAGAACCGCTGAAATGATTTATTTTGGATTTTGTTATTAGCAAATCCGATTTACTTAAAATCATTACTATTAACAAATTTTTAAATTTTTTAAAATAACTTTTAAAAAAATCTTTTTTGTTACTGGCAACTGGCAAGTGGCAAATCACCGTATAAATAAATAAAAATTTTAATTTTAATTTAAAAACATGCATTCCAAAACCTAGCATCTCCTCCCCGACCTCTCTGCTCACCGCCGCCCGCCTGGCATCTCTCCCCGACCCTCTGCTCACCGCCGCCCGTCGCCGTCGCCCATCCCAGTGCTCCCCGTCGCAGTGCTCTTCCTGTCGCAGTGATCCGGCCGTCGCACTTCTTCTGCCGTCGCAGACCTTCGCCGCTGGGTACGACACCCGCCCCCTCCACCGTCTGTTCTCCCTCACTGTAAGATTTCCCTCAACCCTCTTCCACAACTCACTCTCGCTTGATTCTCTCTCCCCATCTCTCATGGCACGGCAGAGCACGGCAGAAATCTGCCGCTGTTCTTTTTACTGATTTTTGAAGTTCTAGTTTTCAATTATGAACATATATTTATTTATGATCTTAATGCATTAGATCACCATATATAATAACATTGGTTCAGGTATTTATTTATATGATCTTCATGCAAATGCTTGGTTGTTACCAATGATGAGAGCAGGACAAGGTCTTACAGGCTCTAGGAAATGATTTCTTCACTAAATGGAAAGAAAGGCATCAGGTGATAAAATACTTCGAAGTGTGCTCTACTAATTCATCTTCTTCTTCCAAACCTATGTGCATCAATTTTTTAACACGCTTGAATCATTAAATGTATTTGTTTGAGCAAGTTCTTTATCTTACTCTAAAATCATTCTCACTCACTTAGAAGCAGAGGATAAATGTGGTGAATCAATTGTTCTAATAGTCGAAGATAACTCTGGTGCAACAACCAAGCATTTTCATCATTCCCTTCCTTCATTTTGAATCCTATTCTAATAGTCGAAGATAATTGTGGTGTAACACCTTATTTTTGATCAAACAAAAATATTGGAATTTCTGACCGTCAAGTCGGAGTTGCAGCAGGTACTTATAATTTTTTGCTTTCTGAGATGTCACAAAAGTGGTCGCAAAATGAATTCTATTTTTGATCAAACAAAGTGATTGAAGCACGGGTTTTATGCGGGCGGGGCACAGGCGGCGACGGCCGATGACAGCGCCGGTTGCATCGAACACAAACTGACAAATCCTCCTTGGGTGCGAACGGGCAAAGCCCGTGAGCACCAAAGGCAACCAGAAGCATAGAGCACGGCCTGAAGATGCTAGTTATATCTACATTACTTCAAAGAAGGCTTCTAAAATCCACGTGCCATCCCATTAGAAAATAAACCCCAAAAAACGATCCATGAGACAACCACGCTCAATACCCCGCAAGTGAGAGGAGTCCCACATTTGAACCCGCATATCATATACAATTATTCATTATTTCGCCACGCTACCCCCGCACAGAAAAAAGAAAAAAAGCCCTCAACACCCTTCGCTCCCCCAACCCTAATCGCCCGACCCGCTCCTCCGGCCAGGCTCTGCACACATCCACCTCACCCGCCGCCAACGCTCCCCATTTATGCTCGCTGCCCGTAAGTTCCATCAGTGTACTGATCGTAAGTCGCTACATCACCCCTTGCTTCCTGCACCGGCCATAAGTCGCAAGTTCTGTGTTCATTCCTTCTTGGATTTCCTCCTGTTGCCTTGCTATTTTCCTGATCTCGACGACGTCCTGGACTGATACCCGACGGTCGCGTATTCCCCAGCCAACGCCTATGCCATTGAATCCTTGTTTGGTACCTTATTACTTTACCTATTCTCTTCCTCTTCCATATGTTCCAGATCTGAAAATGAGGGTTTCAGTTTTGCTATACACCATGCTGATTCGCTTTGCTCTTTGATAGATCTCCAAAGAGTTCCTGCACTGATCGTGCAGGGCCGCACTTTCCCCACCCAAGGCTTCAGTGACTCATTTAGGTAGCTTACTCCTCTGAACAATTACTCTATTCAAAGTGCAAGTGCTCGGTGCGACCCTGACTGTATATCAATATATCATCAAAATCTTACGTGCTAGACGCGTAAGACAGTCCAAACGGCATAACTAACCACTTTTATAAGTCATCCTTCGTCTTGAAGTCTGTCTTCCACTCATCTTGATGGTACTTACTACGAAGATCGATATTCAAAAAGATCTGGGCACCGACCATCGAGTGTAGGAGGTCATTAAAGCAGGGAATGGGAAAATGATACTTAACTATGATTTTATTAATGACACGACTATCAATGCACATACGCCAGCTCCCGTCCTTCCTTGGAGTAAGAAAGGCCGATACGGCACAGGGGCTCAGACTCTCTCGTATGAATTTATTCCGAAGTAGATCGTTGACTTGCCGTTTCAGCTCGGTGTGCTCAGTCAGATTCAATCGATAATGAGGTAAATTGGGCAAAGGTGCCCTTGGGACCAGATCGATCGCATGTTGGATGTCTCTCAATGAGGGAAGCTCATTAGGGAGCTCCTCGGGCATAATATCTACGTAGTCACCTAGTAACTGATGGACATCCAGATCAGTAATCTAAGTGTCAGTAAAGGCCTCGGAGGTCATCGTTGCTGCCACTACAAACATAACTACTGCCTTCAAGCCCTCTCATGAAGTCACCTTTCCTCAAGACATGTAGATGTCTTGATGACCCCGCACTAAAAGATGACTCGACCTTTCCCTTAAAAAATATGAAAGAAACTGTAACCTTATTTTAGAAATATAAAATTGTAGAATAAAAATAATCTCAAAAAATAAAATAAAGACACCCTCTCTCACATAGTTCTTCCTCTCTTCCCTAGGTCATAACTATTTAAGTAGGTATAAAAGTTATATGAAAACTTTTGAGTGTTGTTATTTATACCCCATGAATGGATATTTGTAACTCATTGATATTGTAGTCAACGGAATTATATTCGTACTCAAATCCAATATTCATACGCAAAGACATTATTTGCAGACCATTATATGAATAATTTTAAACAAATATAGAATGAACTCATATAGAACATGTAAAACTCTAAGCTCATATAGAACTATAAGAACATGCAAGATTAACATCCATTTAAAATATTTTGTCAAAAAAAACATATATTAACATTACAAAAAAAGACATCATTCGTTCACAAAAATTTATATTTCTCCCTTCAAAATCATTCAACATTTGTAAGCTCATATATCTTATCTTCTCTCAGAATAATAATAACAAACTCCAAATTTCTGACAATATTCAGAGCCCACTCAATCAAATATTCTTTATTTTGAAATTTTAAGTAGTAGTGCATTACAACCTCTAGCACCGCGTCTTTGGAAGATACTTCATTTTTTAACTCCTCTGACATCATTGTTGTTTAATTGAAGTACAAACACAAAGAACCACATCACAACGCTAAACATTTAGTTAGCATGCTACTATAACCCAAATACATGCAGAAATCACTACCTAAATGTTGAAATCACAAAGCTAATCATGGAGAGAAATCCATTTTTACAATTTTGGGGGAATAATAATCTGCGTAAATGCATAAATCAATACCTTAGAGTGATTTTGCTAGTGAGGTTGCAGAAATGAAGCCGGGAATGACGACAAAATCAGGCGAGTTCACTGGTGACTTGGCATAAATGAGGACAAGCGACGACTTCCCTGGAGATGCTGCAGAAATGAAGCTCTAGTAAAGAAAGGACATTGAAATCGATGGGGAAGGAGGAGGTTGGGCCGATGTGTAGTGCTTACCGGCGAGTTCACTGGAGAGCTTGCAGAAATGCAGTGTTGGTGAACAAAATAAGTTGAAATCGATGGGAAGGAGGAGGTCAGGCCGACGTGCAGCGCTCTCCAGCAAGTTAAAGCGACGACTTCCAGGAAGATGTTGCAGAAATGAAGCTCTGGTGAAGAGAGGACAATGAAATCGATGGGGAAGGAGTAGGTTAGGTTGACAGATAGTGCTTACCGACGAGATCGTTGGAGAGCTTGCAGAAATGCGGCGAGTTTGCCGGACAGAAATCTAACAGAGGGAGCTCGAGCAGGGGAATGTACGCGAGTAGCCTAGGGTTTAGTTGTGAGTGCGGGAACGGGCGATGGAATGTTACAAGATTTAACACTAGCATCTTCGCACGACCTGCCGGCCGTGCTCGATGCTCCCAGTTGCCTTGGGTGCTCACGGTCTTCGCCCGTTCGCACCCGAGGAGGGTTTGTCGTTTTGTGTTTGTTGCTCTCGGGCAGCCTTCAACCGCCTCCACCCGGGCTCCGCCCGCAAAATCTTATGATTTGTTCATTGTCTCAGTTGCCTCTTGTGCTCACGGGCTTTGCCCGTTCGCACCCAAGATGGATCTGTCAGGTTTGTGCGGACATGTTTTTTGTTCCAAACAATTGATTTACAAAATTCATTTTGCGTCTACTTATGTGATTTATTAGAAAGCCAAAAAAATTTAAGTACTTGTTGCAACTCCAACTTGATGGTCTCAAAATTCCAATCATTTAGCTTGATCAAAAATAAGTTGTTGCATTGTTCTTTGCAACGATTGATATGGACCTGCATGTAATTCAAGCATTTAGATTTTGAGATAACAATAATATTGTTTGAAGAGGATGTTATACTTACTATGATTGTGGTTGGTAGTTTAGTGTTGCGAAGATTTCTTTGTACAACACATTTTTCGTATAAACACCCTCACGACCCTGTATTGTCCCCCTTCTAACCAAGATCTTAGTTTTTTGCTCGGAAACCCCTCGTGAGAAAACCACATATAATTGCCCATGAGTGAAGACATTTACTGAAAGGTAAATTCCTATATTTTCAATTGCTTGTCCTTGAGATTTGTTTATGGTAAGAGTGAAGCAAAGACAGACGGGAAACTATTTTCGAGTTAGCACAAATGACATGATTAGATCCTCAGAAGTCTGTAAAGGTATGCGGGGTAAGAAGACTCTCTGACCACTGTGCTGTCCTATTAGAATTTCTGCTTCAATGATGTTTCTTCCAAAACGGCGACAAAGTAGTCTCGTACCATTGCAAAGTCCTATATTTGGATCAATATTCCTCAACAACATTATTGGTGATTCTACTTTCAATGTAAGCTTGTGAGACAACAAAATTCCAGGAGACAAAGTTTAAGAACTCAGGTAGGTATAAATTCATCGTGTCATCAAGCACGGAGTCGAATGAGTAGTATGTATGTTCTTGTCCTGAGAAAAGGGCAAGGGTCATACCGTTCAACTTATGTACATCCTCATTCAAAGGTATTATAATAGCTCGACATTTCATGAACTCCACATTATCAAAATTGCAACTCAACTCCTTGAAAACAAAGTTTACCAAATTAGAGACTGAATTATCTCCATCCCACGGAATAATCATAGAATCTAGAATTTTGATCATGTCATCGTCCAGTGTCAGCTTTGTGCCATCACCAACTCGAAGAACAAATTGCTGAAATAAGTATCACCGAACGACCTCATATTGCTTGATAAGCGTAGCACACGCACGTTATCCCACAAACGTGACTGAATAATGCTCGAATTCATAATTTCAGATTTTGCTCCATTTACGGGAATTGGAGTTAACTGTCGGAAGTCGCCTCCTAATATTACGACTTTCCCACCGAACGGTCTATGAATGTCAAGCATGTCCTGAAATGTACGATCAACCGTTTCGAAGGCACGCCTATTAGTCATTGGCGCCTCGTCCCATATTATTGCAGATGTTTGATGTATAAGCTTACGCAAATCAAATTGCTTAACAAATTTACACATTGTCGAAGCATCAAGTTGTATAGGAATTTTAAATTTTGAATGTGCAGTCCGACCACCAGATAGTAAAGTTGTTGCAATTTCGGACGAGGCTGTTGGCAAAACAATGCAATTGTTGAAGGTGTAAAAATCAAGCCCTTCTTGCAGTTCGCTGCGCATCTAGTATTCTGGATCTCATTGGAGTAGATGACGGTAATTGATTGGACAAATGTGATGAGTCGTGGAGATTAGTGGGTAGATCTGACATTTGGATAACATTGTAAGGTTGTGCTTGCTTACGTAGATATCTACGTCTTGCATTTCTCTGTTCATGTTGTTGTGCAGTGAGAGGACGTCTTCGGGATGTGCGTTGATTTGTAAGTCCAGTAGCAACGGTTGTTTCTTCACCGCGGCGTACTTGTCCTCCCAAAGCACTTGCACTCGGCAACCTTTGCAAAGGTTCTTTCCATTACGGAAACAAAAAAGAGAACACGTACGATACAGAAGTTAATATGGTTGTATGTGTCGAATATCACAAATCTAAATGCAAAATTGTGTACCACCAATGAAGAGTGAAGTTATTTTTTTGTTAAAAATGTGGAATCTGTAAAGTAGATGCAACACGAAAATAGAAATCTTCAAAAGCTACAGTAGGTCATTTCAGTTAGACGTAAAACAATGCATCATAATTCGTGATAGTGAGAACCTCTCGATCCATATTCACAGTGCTCCAAATTATGATATTTCAGATAATTTAAAGAGTGTTATTAAGGGACACCGAGATTCTTTGCAAACAAAAATAATAAGCATTTTGAGCATAAGAAAACAAGAGCATGTAATAGATAGTAATAAATCAACTAATACGCATCTAATTTATTTAAGAAAAGCCCCATTGAAGACCAAAAAAATATATAACTACAACATACACTCACAGGAAATTAAAATAAACATTATGTTATGCAGGAAAGAAAAATATTAAACATCTATGGCTCAACAAAGGAAAATAAGAAAGATAAATTTGTTTAGAAACCCCATTGTTATACGGGTTTATTTCAATTCATTGGTGATGCCCAACCCGCCTAAATCCCATTTTTCAATAATTTTCTCTAATTAATGGCCGCTCTCAATGTAGTCAATCTAAATGTGGTTTATAAAATTTACCTTTAAATCTCTGATATATATTCCTACTACATAGCAGGTTTGATACATTTCTACAATTGAACCACTTAACTATATTCCTTAACATATTTATTATTATGAGTAATTGATCCAAGATACTTAAGTATATCACACCAGGTATCTCTTTAACTTTGAATAGAGTAATTGTTCAGAGGAGTAAGCTACCTAAATGAGTCACTGAAGCCTTTGGTGGGGAAAGTGCGGCCCTGGACGATCAGTGCAGGAACTCTTTGGAGATCTGTCAAAGAGCAAAGCGAATCAGCATGCATGTATAGCAAAACTGAAACCCTCATTTTCAGATCTGGAACATATGGAAGAGGAAGAGAAGAGGTAAAGTAATAAGGTACCAAAGAAGGATTCAATGGCATAGGCGTTGGCTGGGGAAGACGCGACCGTCGGGCGTTGGCTGGGGAAGACGCGACCGTCGGGCGATTAGGGTTGAGGTACCAAAGAAGGATTCAATGGTTGAAGTTCTAATTTTCAATTATGAACATATATTTATTTATTTATGATCTTAATGCATTAGATCACCATAGATAATAACATTGGGTTCAGGTATTTATTTATCTGTTTGATAATTCCAATATTTTTGTTTGATCAAAAATAAGGTGTTACACCACAATTATCTTCGACTATTAGAATATGATTCAAAATGAAGGGAACGATGCAAATGCTTGGTTGTTGCACCAGAGTTATCTTCGACTATTAGAACAATCGATTCACCACATTTATCCTCAGCTTCTAAGTGAGCGAGACTGCTTTTAGAGGAAGAGAAAGAACTTGCTCAAACAAATACATTTAATGATTCAAGCATGTGAAAAAATTGATGCACATAGGTTTGGAAGAAGAAGATGAATTAGTAGAGCACACTTCGAAGTATTTTATCACCTGATGCCTTTCTTTCCATTTAGTGAAGAAATCATTTCCTAGAGCCTGGAAGACGTGATCCTGCTCCTCATCATTGGTAACAACCAAGCATTTGCATTAAGATCATATAAATAAATACCTGAACCCAATGTTATTATCTATGGCGATCTAATGCATTAAGATCATAAATAAATATATGTTAATAATTGAAAATTAGAACTTCAAAAATCAATAAAAAGAACAGAGGCAGATTTCAGCCGTGCTCTGCCGTGCCATGAGAGATCGTTTCTTCTGGCCTGTCCTGAAGAAGGACATTACTCAGGTTGTTAGGCATTGTCGAGTCTGTCATGCTGCAAAGGGATCTCTTCAGCGCACCAGATTATACACTCCGCTGCCCATCCCGCAGAGGCCCTGGACCGATATTAGTATGAATTTTGTACTCGGGCTCCCTCGCACTCTGAGGAAGCTCGATTCGATTTTTGTGGTAGTAAACCGTTTCTCTATGATGACCCACGTTATTCCTTATCGTAGGACTGTTGATGCCTCTCATGTGGCTGTACTATTCTTTAGGGAAGTGTCCAAGTATCACGGATTACCCACTGTCATAGTCTTTGACTGCGACGTTCGTTTCATGTGTTACTTTTGAAAGACGTTATGGAAGAAGACTGGTACAATTTTTAAGTTCTCCCCCGCCTACCACCCACAGACGGATGGACAAACTGAGGTTGTCAACTGTAGTCTAGGGACCCTTTTGCGTTGTCTTGTTGGCGATAGTCTATCCACATGGAATTTTGTTCTACCCATAATTGAGTTTGCATACAACAGTTCAATCAATAGAACCACTAGTCTGAGTCCTTATCATATCATATTAGGTTACAAACCTAGAAAATCTATTGACTTGATTGAGTTCCCTCTTCATTCCCGACCTAGTGAGTCTGCAAAGTCTTTATTTAGCATGTGCATGCACTTCATGAGTCAATTTGTAAGAAAATTGCTTCTAGTAATGATTACTATAAAGATCAAACAGATCAACACAAGAGGGAACAAATCTTTAAGGCGGGAGAACCAATGATGATTCACATACGACCTGAGAGGGTCCTGCAAGAACCAGCAAAGAAATTAAGCGCTCTCCGAATGAACCCATATACAGTCGCGCGACGGATTGGTACAGATGCTTATGAAATTGACATCCCTTATGGTATGAGTATCAACCGAGTATTCAACGTAGAAGATCTGACTCCTTAATATGAGGAGCATGTATATGTGGATCCTTTCTCCACACCCATACCTAAGCCTCAACCTCATTTGGCCCCTACCAATCCTTCCCTGCTTCCACCCAAGGAGTCACTCCACATGGGTCATCCCGCACCATCGACAATTCTACCAATCCAGCAGTCATACGAAGATACATCACAATCAGAGCCACTTACTCGTATCGGCAACATACTTCAGATCATTGGTCACAACTTCTATACCGTAGGAGGGCGAGATATTGTACGTTATCTTGTCCGCTGGAGCAGTCGCTAGCTAGATGCTGCTGCATGGATTTCTTTAGAGGAGCTCGAGAGACTCTCCTCGTGGCTACACAAAGAGTACGATCCTCTTCACTCACCGAAGATGAGTGCTTTCAATCCCCGGGGAGTTGATGGCCCTTCACGCTTGACACAGGTTTATTTCTGCAGGAGGCGGTGAACTGCTACCCGTTTGGGCAATCTGAGTCCACAGTTGTGCCTGGATGGTTGTTCCGAGTCGTTTTGTTGTATTATTTTATTTTGAGTTGTATTTGACACCTGATTGGACCTGGCGATATGAGTTGTACGATTCTGGTGCCCTATGTTGTTTTGAATTTAAATAGTGCATGTACCGATTAGCGGGGTCATCGAAGGTTGAGTTGTTGTTTGCAACCGTCGGTAATTTTCTCTGGTGCGATGCCAGGAGAAGAATCCCGCCCCCCTTTGTGCGACTCCAAGGTAAACCCATCCTCCTCCTACCCTACAACCAAACCACCGTGCCTCTGCCCTCTCCCCCCTCGATCGAGAGCCTCCGATCATTCCACTCCTCCGCTCTACCCTCGACGAAGAACCTCCTCCAGCCGGCCACAACCGTCTGCCTCCTCCTTCCCTTTAACCGGCCAGCCGATCCCACCCTGCTACCCCTTCATCAAGCCATCCCAGCTACCTCCATGCATAACCGACCCCCATATCTCCTTCCCCTATTTCAACAGCCAACCCATTCCTACACTTCTGTCTCCGCAAACACCTCCCTACCCACTATCGAGGACTCCACCACAAATCAACCACTTCCTCTTACTCAGTACTTCCCCCACAACCCCACCGGAGGCCACACTTGTCCAGATTCCTTCTTTCGACATCACCCGACATTGCAGCGTCCTTGGATGCCCGCAATGAACCTTCATTTACTGCCACCTGCACGTGTAAGTTGAATTTGAAGTTTTATTTTCTATTGTTGTGTACTTGACACCTTACCTATAGCGTGTCATTGTTCGTTGCTGTTAGTAATGGAC
Source organism: Platanthera zijinensis (assembly GCA_039513925.1). Lineage (NCBI taxonomy): Eukaryota > Viridiplantae > Streptophyta > Magnoliopsida > Asparagales > Orchidaceae > Platanthera > Platanthera zijinensis. The sequence goes on from CM077078.1 coordinate 24,567,378, forward strand.
TTTGTATGCTACCGCACGTGCTTAAAATATTTGCGTCTTGGTTGCTTCGCGAATAAGGCTATGTTTGGGAGCCCGTTTTGACTCCGTTCCATTCTAAATGAACCGAAAGATAGGTGTTGGGTAATCATCAAATAGCTACAATTAAAACGGTCGGTTTAAAATTTGATTTTTCTTCCGTTTTGGAAAAGCTCCGGAGACCTCCATTCTCCATTTCAAAATGACCATTTGGTGTGTTTTAAATTTTTTATTTAATTAGTTTAACTTTATGAAATATAAAATTATATCCATAAATTTGTAAAAAAAATCAACATATATAATACTTAATTTTGTTTTAAAAAATTTAGAAAAAATTGTCCCGAATTAAATAGAATTCATGTGAAGAAAATTAGCGGACATACTCAATTTTGAGAATGTCCGCTAATATTAATGCGGACATTCTCTTGCGTTTACATCATAACACATTGCATTTAGGATCACATTTAGCGTGTTCACCTCTAGTCGACCTGCCACTGCAACATATTCTAGTTACGGTAGGATAGGAGTAAGGTTCTTGAGTATGCCATCTCATAACTCAACGCAAATTACTATCTGATTGTTCATGATCAAAATTGATTTTTTCTTCTCATTTCCCTATTTAAGAATTAGTTTATTCATTTTTATCACTTGTTTGTTAATTACAAATTTACAGTTGATCAAAAATTTGAAATGTGCGCGTGGCTACCTTTTCAATCTTGTTTTCGATTTTATAGACTGAATCACGATGTTTAAAAGGTCAGGATGAAATAGCTAGTTGTAATTGGTCGTGTTATTATTTTGCTTGTTGAACTTGTTGTGTTGGCAAAACTTGAGGTACCTAGTTTGATTCTGAATTTTCTAAATTTTGGGGAATATTTGAGGTTCTCTTTCTTTATTGTTTCATGAAGTGGGACTATAATTCTCCATCGAGCTCTTAAGAGGCTTGAATCAAGAAGCAGGCGGCAAAATGATTGCTGGAAAGCGGAAGAATTGTGGAGAGGATGGTGATGGAGAGGATCATGAGGAGATGATAAAGCCAAGATTGCTTCCTTCACTTATAAAAAACAAAGAGAAGCGTAGTCAGGTGTATGCAAAGCTTAAACATGACAAGAAGACCGAGAAGCGAAAGAAATTTATGGCTCGTAAAGCAGCTGAGAGTAGAGCTCTTGAGCTTGGCGAGGAAGTAAGTTTCTTTGTTCTTTTCTCTCATTCTTCCTTCTTATTTCCCTTTAATGACAAGTTTTGTTGATATTTTCCCCCTCTTTTCCACTATGTAGTTGCCTCCAAAGAAGATTCCTCGAACGATTGAGAATACGAGAGAACTTGATGAGACTGTTTGTCAGCCTAATGATGAAGAGGTGCGTTGGTTTCTAAACTAATTATAGTTACAAGAACTTTTCATCTTTTAGTTGGGGTATTCAATAGTTTAAAGGGCTATATTGTTGTTGGAAGCATTGTAATTGTAGTTTTTGTTTTGTTTTGATTGAATATGAATTGCATTCTTAAATATAGTGTTACTTTTCAAACTTATATGGGTAAGCATATCTTAGCTATAATAATATATAACTACTTGCTCGTGTCTTGTTCTTTGTGGATGTCTGATTGTAAAATGCCAGATGTTGATTCTTGGTGGCTACATATAGCAAGTGGATGTTTGGGTTGTATGGTTGTCCACGTAAAGTTTGAAGGATTTATTTATACCTTATTGTGGTATAGGCATTGCACTTTTTTAGATGAACATATGTTGCAATCCTAGTTGCATTTGGATGCAAATTATTTGCATAAAAAGTAGACTCGTAAAGTAAAATAACACAACACTAATATAGTTATATTTGTATATATCATTCTAAACTGCAGATCATAATTTCTATTTAAATTGATGTAGTTAAATTCCCATGGACTTTTGATTTTATTTTATGTTTACAGTTGATTTATGTGAGCATTTTAGTTCGTTTCCTGCATTTTATTTACTCAATTGTTTTGCCAATTTAATTTCATGTATTTAATTATCTTGAGAAGTTGTAGTTGTGTGGTCTTTTTAATTTGACTAATTCGGTCTAGTTTACATTAGGTTGGATGATACGATCCCAAAGAGAAATCGGGTAAGGGTGTGGGCCGACGGTGGTGATGGAGAGAAAAGAGAACAAAAAAGCTAGGGAGCAACCCTAAATTCCATACATCCAAGCTTAATGAAAAAAGAGTACAACACAACCCTTGTAGGTGCGGGGTTCGGATAACGAAAAGCAATGTGAATAATAAAACGTACACATAAAAAAATATAACATAACAGAATGGAAAAAAATAATCATGTCGGCGGCGCATTTTCGGTCTCTCCTCCTCCAGACGGACCTGTCATCGTCTTCCTCCGCGTGTTGACTCGCCACAGTGTCTCGTCGGCGTGTGCGTGTCTCGTCGGCGTGTGCGTGTCTCGTCGGCGTGTGCGTGTCTCGTCGGCGTGTGCGTGTCTCGTCAGCATGCGCAACCGTAACAATGCCGTCGTCTGGAAAATATGTCTTGTCCCCAATGGCAGCAGTCGGAGGACTGACGACAGAAGTGATTCTGGGGTAGCCACGTAGCTTTGAACTCTAGACGGTCAGAACCAACAACAAGGACCTCCTGCGAGCCAGAGTCCCCCTGAAGGTGATCGTGAGTAGCAACGATCAAGTAGCTTGGATGGGTAGTATGGCGCCAACTGCCGTCTTTCTTCCGGACCAGAAGAACTGGGCTAGAAAATAGGCTTGCACCAGAATGGGTAAAGCCCCCATCAACATCCCCTGCATCAGAGGCTCGAGCTCATCCTTCCGTCATGGTCAGAACGGAACGACTGCGTCGAAGATGTTGTGGTCCTAGGCTGGAGGGAACTGGCACGGCCAGTCGGCCAGGATGGTGGCAATCCTGCCAGAGTCTGGATGATGTCGGTGAGCGCAGTAGAAAGCTCTTGGTGCTCCGTCGAGGAAGGGAAAGGCACATCAGACGGGCGCGAGAGGGCCCACAACCCTGCAGAGAGGCCGACGTCTGTGGTCCGCTGGATCGTGCAGGGGAGACTGGAGACCGGTGTCACCGTTGAGGCGACATGGCTGACCCCTCTGGAGAAACTGCATGGTCATAGTCGTCCAATTGGCACATACATCGCCGAGCGTGCGAAGCCAGACCACCCCCAAAATGGCATTGATACCGCCTAGGCCGAATGCGTAGAAGTCCGCATTCACAGAACAGTACCCCACAGTGATAGGCACGACAATGCAATGGCCTTGAGTCGGTCGGCGACGCTCATCACTCAGGCGAACCGCAACATCCAGAGAGGGAACCGAGGGAAGACGGAGTTGCTGCACCAAATGCTTAGAGATGAGGTTGTGACTTGCGCCGCCGTCCACCATGATGATGATTGGGCGATCCCGCAACGTGCCCGAGAGATGCATGGTCTGCTGGCCGGAGATCCCGCCCGTCCAGGCTCATGATAAGTCCAGGTGGTGGAACGTAGTCGTGGTGGGGTCGAGAGGTGTATCTCCCGCTGAGAGCTCCAGGGCTTCAAAGTTGGTCAGGGTAACCTCAAAGTCAATGTCGTCGATGCTGGTGTGAAACTCCTTCACGAAGCACTCGTAGTTAGGGGGAGTAGGGTTGGCGACACTGAAAACAGAGACCTTTAATGTAAAGCTCATTGTAATCACTGTTCAAGAAGCGCTGAGGGACCGGTAGGTGGCCCGACCTGTTTCCCCAAGGCGGTGGCCGCGATGGAGGTGTCGTGGCCGGCGGTCTCCAAGGCGGCTAAGGCTGGTGGTGGTCGGCCGTAGGAGCGGGTGGCCGGGGGGAAAGGTCGACTTCCACCAGACGCGGCAAGTCCTTAGCATCAGAGATTGTGTGGGGGTGGTGCAGGCGGAGACGGGAGCGGATATGTGACAATAAACCCTAGATGAAGAAGCCCAGGTAATGATCAGGCGGTAGCCCGAGGAAGTGGGAGACCAGGGCGACAAACTCATCAAAATAATCGTCCAGGCTGACATTTGATGGACGCCGCAAAGACGCTTGATAGTGGAGGAGCCAGAGTAGTCGGTGTCATACCGCTGGATCATCTCCTGCTTGAGCTCGGGCCAAGAGAGGCACGAGTTGGATTGGCGGAGCCACTGAGCACAGTGGAGGGCCGAGCCGTCCAAGCCAACCACAACCGTAGACACCTTGCCGTGCTCCGATGTGTATTTGATGCCAAAATGTTGTTCCGTTTTCGCGATCCATCCCATCGGGTCAACACCGACAAAGGAGGCAATGCCGAGGAGAGGGAGGACCGACCCAGAATGGGTGGAGGAGTGGTCCCAAAGGAAATTGGCGGCCGCCTGATGCCGAGGAGAGAGCCGCCGTCCGTGGGCGAGTCAGATCCGGAGGCGGCGGTTGACGCTTGGAGGGAGTCGATCTTGGAGTGGAGGGCAAGGAGAGAGGCATGCATGGAGGCGACAAGTTGCTCTTGAGCCTCCAAACGACGACTAAGGGTTTCAGAGGCGGTATCTGGAGCGGGGTCACCGGAGGAGCGAGTGTTGGGAGCCATGGGGCTGGAAACGTCGGATTCTGGCCGAGAATGGACGGATTTGACTGGGGACAGCGAAAGCAGAGGGTCGACGGCCTTCCTGCAGCAGATTAGCAGAGCTATGGTTGCACAGGAGTTGGAAGCGGATGACGCTTGGACGCGCAGATGCGAAGCGGGAGCGGATCGGCAGATGGAAGCCTCTTCTTCGGCGGGCCGTCGCTTGGAGCCGAGCCGATCTTTGTGGACGCTGGCGGTAGGCGACTCAGGGACGCGATAGGTAGCGAACTCGGGCGGAGGCGGAAAAACGCGTGGAAGCGGATGGAATCTCTTGAAATCGAGCGGAGACGGGATCACGCGGAAGCGGACGACCCATGATGTGGAGCACCGACGACGGGTGGATGGTGGGCGGTGAGTCAAGTCAGGAGCAAATTGATACGATCTTGGAGAGGAATCCGACAAGGGGGAGGGCCAACGGTGGTGAGGGAGAGGAAGGAGGAGGGAACAAGAAGAAAAACTAGGGAGAAACCCTAAATTCCATACATCAAAACCTAATGGAAAAAAGGACAACACATCTTATAGGTGCGGGGTGCGGATAACAAAAAGCAATGTGAATAATAAAGCGTACACATAACAGAATATAACATAACAGAATGCAAATAAGATAATCATGTCGGCGACACGTCTTTGGTCTCTCCCCAGATGGATCCGTCATCGTCTTCCTCCGTGTGTGGATTCGCCACGCCATCTTCGCGTATGTGCGTGTCTCGTCTGCATACACAACCGTAACATTAGACAGACGTAATCAATTTTTTTGGCCGTATCAAAGATATTTTCTTTCGTATAGCTCATTTGCAAATTTTGAGCCTTTCCCCCTTTTTGGATCCCTTCCGTTAAAAAGAAATAAATGATTTAGAAAAAATTGTTCAAGAAAAGCAAGGAAAAACAAAAATAATAAAATAACAATATAACGGAAAAAAGACTTACAAACACTAGTTAAATTGTTCTCCTTGATGTCATCATTTTCTTTGTCGTATTTGCTTGTGGTGTCCTTGCCTTCCTATGAATTTTTTACCAACCACTTTGCCTTACCACTTCAACACTTGGAGATATTTCTGTGTTTTTTTAGTTCACCTCTACTTAGCTTAGATTAAATTAACTTAGTTTTTTTGTGGGAAATTTAGTCAGTGGCTATACTTATTTCTTATCGAATTGGCCTTGTGGAGAACATCTATTTTGTTATTATGGTTCATATTGATTGTTGCAGAGCTATTTATCATCAATGCATTCCGTCGTTAAATTTAAATAAATTTCTAATCCTGTGCAAATTACATTCTAATTCACTTAACTGAATCTGGTGACGCATTCTATAATTAAATTGTATTTAGAATTATATTTAGGACGAGCATATTATTCAAAACTCGAAAATCACTCAGATATTGAGCCGATTCGGAATCAGTTACAATTGATTTGAATCGAATTACATTTCAAGTCTGTTCGAATTTCTCAAAATATGATTCAGATCAGCTCAAAATAATTAAAATATTAAGTATTTGTTAATATATTATTATTTTAAAATTAAAAATACTATATTCTAAACCTAAATTAAAGTAGTAAAACCTTAAATAGCTTCATTTGCTCAATTTTAAGTCGGTTCAATTTAATTTTTAATCGAATCAAAATAAGAGAAAAATTACTCAATTTCAAGCCGACTCGATTCAATTGTGAACCGGCTCGAAATCAAGTCATTTTGAGTTAATATGGCTCGACTCAAAATTGATTTTGATTTTGAGCCGAGTTTGACTCAAAGTTTTGATTCCAAGCTGAGCCCAAATCGATCGAACTAGACTTGAAATCAGTCATAATTATATTTACATTGCATTCATCTCATATGAGGCAACTACAAGTGAATCAATTTGTATCAAAGACATGTTAGGTTAGTGTCATCAAAATTTTTTGGTTTGAGTCACAAATCACTCCCAAAAATTATTTTAGTAATGTCAAATTGCTGTTCAAAAATTTTATTTATTATTTGGGCATACCGCACATCATTTTGCAATTAAGTGGATCAAACATGTCTGTTATAGGCATTAACGCCTAGTTATCATGTCACGAGTCTTTGCACCTTGCTTAATTAATGTGTCATTAATGTCTTATTAATAGTTGAATTAATTAATGTGTGTCATTGATATGTTAGTTGTTAGAGTCAATTAATGCGTTGTTGGTAATTTAATTAATTTGATGTCGGAGAAGGTTGTGAATGTGAATGCTCTAAAATGCAACCCTAAGTGGAATGAAGCGTGCTTACTGACAAACTCTAATGTGGATGTGAATGCAATTTAAACAATCCAATTAGAATATTGCAATAAATAATTGATTAAAATAGCGCCTAATTAAGAGCACAATCATTTACAAAAAATTGAATGGAATAATACACCATAATTCACAAAATTGGAGCACAAATATTTTCTAACACGCAACGACTAAGTCCTGCAAATCAAACAATGTCACCAAAAAACAACATATGATATCACATCCAATAAAATATAGTCAAAGCATACAAAATAGAGAACACCAACACCAAATTATGACTTATGCATGCAGGTGACGACAGAATGTGGCACTGTGGACATTCGAGGGTTGCTGTTTTCTACTGGAGATGAGTGTTACTAGCTAGTGGGCTAAGGGGGATCAGGTGGGGATTATGGCTGTCAGGGAGGTGTCAAAGTGTGGATGGAAGACAACGTGGGGTTTGCAGTTTGTGGCAGTGTGTGGAGATTGAGAGGATACGATGTGATCAGGCTCAACACGTGAAAAGGAGGATCAGGGTTGATGGTGGGAGATGAGATCAAAACTGATACCAGAAGGTGTGGTAGGGAACGATACAGAGGATGGGGTCATGAGCGATGGTGGGAGTTAGGTTCAGAGCCGATATCGGAAGGGGGAATCAAGAACGATACATAGGCTGGGGTTGGGAATGATGATGAGAGGCGGGATCCGATCCATTACAGTGAAGGAGATCAAGGATGATAGTGGGTGCGGGATTGTGGTGGTTACAGTGAAGGGGATCAAAAAAATCCCAAGGAGTCACACTAAGAGGGCCTCCGACGATTTCAGATATCTGAACCAATATATCATTACTCAAACTGTTGCCTGCACACGTATGTAAAAGAAGATAAGCCAGGGCACCTTGATTGGATGACTCAATGTCCAAACCGATCATGTGTCAAGTACAACTTGAAAAATAAAAATAAATATACGAAACCGCTCGGAACGACCAAGATTCAGATCGTCCAAATTGGCAGTAGATCACTGCCTCATGCGGGAATAAACTCGTATGGACCGTCGATCTCCATCACAATTAATGCATGCCATTAATGTGTTACGTGTTAATTGAGTCATTGAATGTATATCATTAATATGCTAGTTGATGGTCGAGTCTTATAATCCTATTTTAAGTACCCTTTAGAAGATGAATGAAGTATGCATGGATTTAAGTCTATTCTCTTTCCCCAAGCTATGAGATCGCGATAGCTCTCTCCCGAGCACAACCTCTTTGGTAATCACAGCTACAACTCAATAGTATCCCTACATCTCCACCATCATCTCCACCTCCACCTCTCTGGTGATTGCTAATCAGTCGAAACTGCCACTCCCGACCCCACGGTTCTCATCCCACTGGCTCATCTATCACCTTTGAACATCAGGGGCCATTGAGCACCCTTGCCCCTACTCCATTGACCTAGCGACCGCGATCAACACTACTACACATCAAATTTGTCAATTCCGTCTCTAATCAAGAAACAACACCTCAACAACATTACAATTATAAATGTCATCATTAAGCACAACAAAGGATCGTTGATCGAGGAAGCCTCAACTTAGGTAGCATGCCTGTTTTGTTGAGAAATTAAGAAATCAGATAATCAAACTATCATAGCACCAACTTGAGAGCAAGATCGATTTGAAGGCGAGTGGGATTTTATGTAGTCACGCCTAATTATCATGTTACAAGTCTTCGAGCCTAGTTTAATTAATATAAGTCATTAATTTCTTATTGATATTTGAGTCAATTAGTGCATTTCACTAATATGTTAGTCGTTAGAGTCGATTAATGTTTTGCTTGTTGTTGGGTCAATTAATGCGTATTATTAATATGTAGTTGTTAGTTGGACCATCTATGTACGACATTGATATGTTGGTTGATGGTTGAGCCATGAAATCCTATTTAAGCACTTCTTAGAGGATGAATGAAGTATATTCCTTTGTCTCAAGTTATGCGATCGTGGTATCTCTCTCCCTTCCGAGCACATCTCACTTTGGCAATCGCAGTCCCGGTTCCATAGTATCACTGCTTCTCCACCTTCGGTCACGTCTCTGTCAATGTCATTGACGTTTAATGGCGAACTTGCAAAAGTGTCGCATAGCACAATAGTTGCATCTTCATTTCATTTTAACTCATCCCGTGACAACCCAATGAATCAAGGACATAGGATAACTCTCAGCATGAAAGAGAGGTGGCACATCTTAGACAGCCTTGGCAAAAGATGAAGTTCTTCACTTCACTTACTGCAAGAAACATTCCCCGACCTATTCCCCATTGGCCAAGAGAAGAAGATCTTCCTGAAATACCCCATCTAATTGAACAGCATCATAGAGTTTTTTTTAACACAACAACATCATAGAGTTGAGCGAGAGGATAGAAGTTGGGAACAAGGGGATTCAAATTGATGGTTGTGAGTTTGGAGGGAAATTGATCCATGTTAAATTTTTGGAATGGATAGAGATGACCGAACATTACTATTGATTGGAAAGGGCATTGATATGGAAGTGAAACTTGTAAGTTTGACTTTGACCGATCATGCCCTACTTGGTTGTAGTCTTTACAATTGAATATGTACGGAATATGTACGGGCAAAGAAAAGAGAAGATTAAAGACATGGATCAAGTGAAGCGAAGATTCCATAATAAAATTTTAAAGTTTAATAATCTGAGATTAGGGATACAATCCATGGATGAATGTATTGAGAGTCTTATATCTTACATGTTAAAAACGGTCTAGAAGAGTCCAAAGTGAAGACTCTTGATCAATATCTAAATGGATTCAAATGATTAATATATGATCAAATTGTCCTACATAATGTTGCGAAGATAGATCAAGCATATAATATGACAAAGATAATATAAACACAATTACAATGATTAATCAAAGATTTGGGGCAATTTGATTTGGTATGAATACGGTAGGACGAACATGGATTCCAAAAACGCATTCCACACATAAGAAACACATTTAGGCCTACTGAACATGCTAATATTCGTCCTCTTACCTATGTAGGGAATCATGATAATGAGGGAAGGTGGGTGTAATTGGACCACTTGGTCTTTGTTACAAGTGTGGTCAGTATGGATACTTTTATGCCTCATATAGAAGAAATAATCCTCATAAGCAAATATGATAGAGCAAGAAGAAAATGAAAAAGATAATTTAGAAGTCGGGAATGAGTGTAGGAAGGTAGTAGAAGAGTGATGATATGGCTACTTCTTAGTTATCAATCATATATTAGCCACACCTGTAGGTAGTCGCGGCATAACTCTTTTTGCACCGTGTGCACATCTAGCAGGAAGTTATGCACCCTTATGATTGATAGTGAGAGTATTAGTGTTTTGGCAATGACGCCATCACATGCAATCTTTCTTTTAAACAATGTAACGACGACTTCACCTCTTTCGGGTACACTAATAGTTTTCACATTTGGAAGATCTATGAGAGTAAATTTTTTTTAAGACAATTAATAAAGTACATAGAAGAAAGAAAATATATTCCTATTATTTTTATTGATCTAAAAAAGTTATATTATTGAGTATTAGGAGATTTTATTTGGTGATCTTATAGGAAGAGAGGTGTTTCAAATACATATTGATGATATCAACTGTGTATTATGGAGCACTAATTTGTATTAAAAGTAGTTGTGGCGTGACCAAAGAAATCCCAATCACAGTAGATTTACATTAAGGATCAACTAAAAGTCCTCACATCTTTTGAATACTTATGAAGATGCTCACAAAAGATTTCAGGAGCGAGTGACCTTTTTTTTGCAGATGACATAGTTGTAGTTCTAAATTTGAGAAGTGCCTCTTATGCAATTAGTGGATATCATGGATCCTAAATTTTAAGTTCTATAAAATTGCAATTAGGCCTATGATGTTACTGTAGAAAACAACAGGCAAACTTTGTATATACTTCTTCATGTCTCAAATACAAGAGAGAGTACAAATATATAGGAGAAGAGAGGGATAAAGAATCCTATACAATAGATGTGAGACTAAAGAAGAAAGAAGAAATGAGCCTTTAAATGGGCCTTTACATCATTTTTCCTTATATCTTCTAACACTCCCCCGCAAGCTGGAGCGTACAAGTCGTAGGCACCAAGCTTGGACAAGAACTGATAATACAATTTGCGAGGTAATGCCTTGGTAAGGATGTTAGCAACTTACCCAGAAGCAGGAACATTTTCAAGCTTTAGCACCTTTGATTGAACCTTTTCTCGAACGAAATGACAATCGATCTCAATATGTTTACTCCGCTCATGGAACACAGAATTCTTTGCGATATGGATTGCAGCTTGACTTTCACAAAGCAACGTTGACGGTGAGGACATTTTTTCTCCCAAATCCATTAGAAGACTTTCAAGCCAGGTTAGTTCGGATACAACAACTGCTATCACATGGTACTCAGCCTCAGCAGACGAGCGAGCAACCACCGACTGCTTCTTACTCCGCCATGTGATAAGATTTCCTCCAAAGTATGTACAAAAACCAGTAGTAGATCGTCGATCATCCAACGACCCCGCATAATCTGCATCAGAGTATACAATAAGAGAAGGGGAGGAAGATGACATATACACAAGTCCTTGTCCAGGGGCAGTCTTCAGATACCTGAGAATATGTTCTACTGCCTGAAGGTGAGAAACTCGTGGAGTATGCATAAACCGTCTGGCCACACCAACCACAAATGATATATCTGGTCTCGTAACTGTTAGGTATATCAGTTTTCCCACAAGACGACGATAGTATTCCGGATTTGGAAGTAGAGAATCAGACTCAGATCCCTGAGCACACGACTTGTGGTTGACTTCCATCGGGGTCTCCGCAGGTTTGCAACCTGAGAGACCAACTTGCAGAAGGTCAATGCAATACTTATGCTGTGATAAGACAAGGCCATCAGGTCGTCGTGCTACCTCTAGTCCAAGAAAAGACCGAAGATTTTCTAGATCTTTGATTTGAAAGATAGAATTTAAATATTGCTGAGCATGTTGTATCCCAACGGAGTCATCACCAGTGATCAAAATATCATCCACATAAACCAGAAGTATTATAGTCTCAGTTGATTGGTGACGAGTGAAGAGAGAGAAATCTGTCGAGCTCTGTTTGAAGCTAACCTCACGAACGACCTTGCTGAATTTCTCAAACCACGCCCGTGGAGACTGTTTGAGACCATAAATAGATTTGCGAAGCAAACATACACGAGACTCCCCCGTGGTCTCAAACCCGGGCGGTTGATGCATGTACACAATTTCAATAAGATCACCATTCAAAAAAACATTCTTGACATCCAGCTGATAGAGGGTCCACTGACGATGAACAACTAAGGAGAGCAAGACCCGAACCGAATTTAATTTTGCAACCGGGGAGAATGTTTCATCATAATCAAGGTCGTACTGTTGAGTAAAACCCCGTGCCACAAGCCGAGCCTTTAAGCGATCAACTGTCCCATCCGCGACATGTTTGATTGTAAAGATCCACTTGCAGCTAACACAACTGTGGCCAGGAGGAAGAGAAACGAGATCCCAAGTGTGATTACCCCACAGAGCAGTCATTTCGTCATCCATGGCGGCACACCACTCCGGATGCTGGAGGGCTTCTTACACAGAGTTAGGTATAGAGATAGAGGTGAGAGAGAGCAAAGGTAAGAAGAGGTGGAGATAGCCGATGTAGAGAGACATAATTGGCCAAAGGATGAGCCGTCGAGGGGGATGCCGGATCAACAGACCGCGAGATCACACCGGTAGAGGGAAGTTGCTGCAGGGCATCTGGACGTGGAGGACGACAAGCGTACACTTGAACGATAGGAGGTTTGGAGGGGACAGGTGGTGGTGTAGGAATTCGAAGCAGAGGAGTAGGTAGAAGGGGTGGAAGCGGTGACGTAACTGGAACTGTGGACCGAGGTAGCGGAGGAGGAAGAAGGGGATCTGAAAGACTGGTGTGATATGATTGGTTTTCATGAAAGGAGACATCAACAGACACAACCACCTTACCAGTGGTAGGATAAAAGCAGACATACCCCTTCTTAGTGCTGGAGTACCCAACAAACATAACTTTAGTAGCACGAGGGGCTAACTTGTCATTCGAATGACCAAGGTGGTGGACATAACAGGTACATCTAAGCATGCGAGGTGTGAGAGAGAAGAGAGTCGTGGATGGGTAAAGGAGAGTAATGAGAGCCACAAAGTGGAGGACCGACGAAGACATGCGATTGATGAGGTGACAAGCAGTGGAAATCGCAAAGTTCCCATAGAGAGGAGGAACCTGCATTTGGATCATGAGAGATCCAGTCACATCAAGGAGGTGACGATTTTTCCGTTCCGCTACGCCATTCTGTTGAGGGGTATAGACACACGAAGTTTGATGTATAATACCAAACTCGGCTCACAGATTGGAGAAGGTGCGACCATATACTCAACATTATCTGTACGGAGAGTTTTTACACAGGTAGAAAACTGAGTGCGAGTTTCCGTAAGAAACGTACGGAACGTGGAGGTGAGTTTAGTACGATCACGAAGTAAATACAACCAGGTAACTCACGAGTAATCCTCTATAAATATAATAAAGTAGCGATACTAAAAAACACTAGGGACCTTATAGGGCCCCCAGATATCAGAATGTACTGAGGATAAAGGAGCATTGTTCCGAGTACAAGAAGAAGAAAAAGATATACGGTGGTGTTTGCCGAAAATAAAAATCCACAAAAAAACTCTTGAAGAGAAACAGTGGGAAGAGTTTTCTTGAGAATTGGAAGAGGAGCATGCAAAAGACGACGATGTCAATCAGTGGTGGAGACAGTGGTGAGAGCAGCTGGAGGAACATCAAGAAGATACAACCCGTTAGACAGTCGTCCTCTACCAAGTATATTCTGCGTTAGTCGATCCTGCGCAACAAATGAAGAGCGTGAGAAAGTTACACAAAAATCAAGATCTTGTGTAAGATGACTAACAAAGAGAAGATTAAACGGAGAGCCCGGAACATGAAGAACCGAGGATAAGGAGAGGGAAGAAGTAAGAGGTAAATGAGCAGTGCCAGAAACCGGGATCGTGTCACCATTAGTCACAGTGATGTGCTTGAGATAAACAGTATCTAAGTATTGAGGCGGCCTCTGCGGAGAGAGATGATGCGTAGCACCCGAGTCCACAATCCAGTGAGAGCTGTGTGAGAGACAAGATATACATTCATTGGAGATTGAGGCCACAGAGCCAGAGGAGCGACTAACCACCCCTTGAAGCTGATGGAGTTGAGCACGTAAATCAGCAATATCATCACTGGTGGCGGAGGGAGGTGTGGGAGCGACCGTTGTAGTAAGGTGCGGAGGCAGACCATGCTTGCGGTATCAAATTGCCTCCAGATGACCATCCCCGCCGCAGTAAGAGCACTTAAAGAGAGTTCGACCACCACGACCGCATCCCCAAGACTGGTGACCACCACGAGCCGGTGGACTACGAGCAGAAGGAGCGAGAGTAACCACGGGCTGCTGAAAGTGCTGGAGAAAGAGATGGAGCATCCAGAGGAGGAGTAACTTTCAGAAGCATCGAGCACACATCCGAGAGGGACGGAGTAATAACGGATGATAGAATATGAGCGCGGACACTATGAAGATGTGAGGGAACACAAACCATCATCATAGCAATCCCCACTGCGTCATTCTACTGTCGTTGAGTAATCAAGTCCGTGGTGGGGGGCTGATGCTGGATCCAAGCCTCAATAAGAGTTTTAGCCCGCGCAACAAAAGAAGTTATGTCTCCAGTAACACAAGCGTCGAGGGACTGAAGATCAGTAAGAATATCAAATAAGTGCTGAAGACTGTCCTTCCCAGAGTAGAGAGAATGAAGATCTGTCCACATTGCGTGAGCTGTCTCGTGATACATGGTCATACGATAGGGCTCGGTGTCCAGAGGATTGAGAAGCCAAGATTTTGACGCGTCCATCGTCACGTATCCACTCATCTGTGGGTTCAGTGGGAGGAGGCCTGGTGAGGTTATGAAGGAGACCTTTAGTTTGTAGCACATGTCGAACTGAGTGTACCAATTCCACAAAATTTTGTTTGCCACGAAGAGAAATGGTGGTAATGCGTAGTTCATCACGAAGTTCGAGAGCAGCAGCACGAGGATAGCCTAAAGGAGTAGACGAATCATAAGTTGTTGGGGAGTCGGAAGCCATCTGACTGAACCGCGATTAGGTAAAGAAACCGAGCGGCAAGGAAGCACGCGGCAAGCTGAACAGGTCACGTGGCAACTATTGAAGAAGCGCCGAGAACGAGTAGAAGGAGCCGCGCGGGCAACAACGGCTAGTAGAGGTCGCAGGAAGCAGCGACTAGAAGTGGTCGCGCGCGAGGAAGCGGTCAGAAGAGATCGCGCGGAAAGCAGCGCCTAGAAGAGAAAACCGGCAAGGCCGCGGGCAGAGAACGAGGCCGCAACGGAGAGATGTAGTCCGCGATCCGCGACGGCAGACCGAGGCGACCGAACAGATAGAAGAAGCCGTTCGACAAGAGGGAGCAGCGGGGTAGGCCACCAACCCGGCAAGAACAGACCGTGTGGTAAACAGTCCGCAACGAGGAGAAAGAGGAACCGAGATCCTGCAGCTATAATAGAAGTCGGCAAAGCGGCACACGATTAGACCGTGCCCACTAGCAAGAAAGGGGCCAACGAGAAGAAAACAACGGCAATGCGAGCAAAGCCGCGAGAAATAGAGTAGAGCGCCCGGGAAGGGCGTGACTAGCGGAGGTCTAGTCGACAATACCAGCAAACAAAAGAATGGCTATAAGAGAGCCAAGAAGAGGAGGAAGTGGAAGCCACGAGAGAAGCGGGAGTGGGAAACACAGAAGCGGTTAGAGGAGAGGAGACCGCGCAAAGGGGTGCGGTTAAAAAAGGATCAAGCCGGGAAACAAACCGCACAAGGGTGCGGTAAGGCGGGAAGAGACCGACGGGTGAACCGAGCACATGCGGTAAAGAGAAGGCACCATGAAACTGCAAAGACTATTTAAGGTGAACTTAAGTCTCTTTACTATTGGAAAGATAACCTTCAATGCATGTTTAATCTATTTTGGGACCTCCAGATCGAATCTAGTTTTGATGACGATCTGATGTCATTTGTGGCACAATATAAACTCTCACTGAGGCTTAAATTCATGATCAACCTCTTACTTTGGATTTAGTGATCTAACGGGCTCAAAAGGAAGCAACTGATAGAACTATGATGATGACTAAAATATCACCTAATCGCTATAGTGTCCGTGTCAATATTGTATCCTCTCAAATTATTCCATCCTTATCAGATGTTTTTTTAGTGGTTCTGAAGGTTACTCCACCCACTGATGTTTCCATGACTTCTGTCCCTCTCCATCATTCAGTCAAAGCAAGCCCCCAATACTGAGCACGCCCCCCAATACTGAGCACGCCCCCCAATACTGGGCATTGTGGAGGTCTCATGGGTTCTCGAAGGGGTGGTGTGCGAGACCAAAATCATTATAAGGGACAGTGCACTCACCTATGCGCCTACTTAGTGAGACCCATAGCCGCCGCCAAGCCCGCCTCACCAAGCTTCTTATGCAATGTACGCTCCCAACACCGCCCGATCCAAAATTGACACCTTGAGGGAAGAACTCCAGAATCTTTGGGGGTTGTTTACTCGAACTTCCGAGTTCATTGCCTCTACATCAAATGAAGGTCTATGTGTTTTTCATAGCTCCTCTTGGATAATGAACTATTGAGACACAAATTGCATTACTCCGCAGAAACCCTCACGATGCACAGACACTGTTTGTCTCAAGTTATCACTATTGTCAATGGAGATACCACTCGGTTAACGGATCTGAAGATGTACTTCTTACTCTCTATTTCTCTACGCTCTGTGCTTCATATTCCTAGTCCATAATGTAATCTTCTCTTTATTAGTCGCCTTATCCATGATCATGTTTGCTCCATTACTTTTTACTCTTCTTCTTTTGTGATGCAGGATTGACGGACGCAAAGTATCATTAGTAAAGGACGATTGTCAAATGAGCTCTACATTCTAAATCTACCTCCCTCAACTCTCTCTTCCATCACTTATGTGACATCGACGTCTTTGTCACGCACGTCTTCCAATACTGCAAAATACTCTTCTAGATTTTACTTTTTCTGATTTTGCATGTGAATCATGTATCTATATAAAACTAACATCGTTCCACTTTTTCCACCATTGTACTAGGAACGATGCTTTATTTTCTTTAGTTCATTCAGACATTTGGGGTGCATATAGTACTGGCAGTTTATTTGAATACCGATATTTTTACTATCTTTATAAATGATTGTTCTCTCATGATGTGGGCGTAGTTACTCTGTGATAATACATTTCTTCCGCTCACTCATTACAAAAACTCACTCAATTTTTGACTAATGTTAAAATTATTCGGACTGATAATTCTCGCGAGTACACTAGTCATCAGTTTAGGAAATTTGCAATACCTTTGGTATTTGATGGAGATCGTCAACCTACATACATGTATTCCCGTATAAGGCGATAATCCTCCACTCGTTCGGACAATCCGAGTCCACGAATGTGTCCGAATGGTCGTTCCGAGTCAGTTTCATGTATTTACTTTTATATTTTGAGTTATATTTGTCATTCGATCGGTTCAGACATTATGAGTCGTCCAATCTGGATGCCTTATCTTAGCTAGTAGTATATATGTACACAGACAACAGTTTGGAGGGGTATCAAGGTTTGATTCAAGATTGATAATTGTTGGTCCCTCTTCTCACGGTGTGATGCCGAGAGAGAAACCCTTGGTGCGACTGTGAGACTTCAAGGCTGCCCATTTCCTCTGTCCTCGCCTCCCCCTTCGTCGAATTCTGTATGCTCCACTATCTTCTTCATCGCAAGCCGCCACCGTCTGTTCCTTCGTTCCCGCAGACCGCAAGGCCGCCCACCTAACGTCGCTACCCTCGCCTATTTCCGCAAGCCGATCCACGCTCGCCACTACATCGCATTCCTTCCCCTTCCCGATTCCGTAGGTCTCGCTATTTTTTCACATCAGCTTTAATCTTACTCGCTGTCGTGACCCTAAAACAACCCCATACCTCCATTTCTCCTCTTGTGCTCCCGCCTGACGTTAATCCTGCACTCCCCACTCCATTTCAGTAATAACCAGCCCCATTCCACCTTCATACACCACCAACCGGAGCTTCCCTTCCGCACAACGTCCACAATCAAAATCTCCCCATCCTAGTGTCGATCAGCCTTTCTCCTACCCTACCCAAACCCCCTCGGATTCTACTCTGCAACACCGGTTCCTGGAAGGGACTAGCAACCTTCAGACATCTCCATACAATCTGTCGCCATCTGCATGTGTGAGTCTTAGTCTGATGTTCTTGCTTTATTATTGTATATTTGGACTATATTTGATTGGATGTGTTATTATGTATTATTTTCGTGAAAATTCCTTGATTTTCAAGATGTATTCAGTGCGTGCTTAAATTATTTTTGCGCTTCAATTGTTTGCGGATTGACATTTGCTCTTCCAATTTAAATTTATTGTGAACAACTATGCTTGGCCTGAGTTTCTATTTTAATTAATTGCTTATTGTACACTTAATTTAGATTGTCTGAATTGCATTTGCATCCATATTAGGACGTGTTGGTATGCACACCACATTTCACATAGTGTTGTATTTTAGGGCATTCATCATCAACCTACCCCTGCATCAGTATTCTTCTTCAAATTTTTGGTGCTTGCACACCACAACAAAATGGTGTGCCTGAGCAGAAGAACCACCACCTTTTTGAGGATATCAGATTGCTCATGTTTCAAATGCAGGTTCCCAAGAGTTACTAGAACTTTGCAATCACCACCTCATGCTATTTAATTAAGCACATGTCATCGACTATTCTGAACTTTGCATCCCCTTTTTCCATCCTGTTTATGTCTACATTGCCCTTCTCCACAACTCCTCGATGTTCAACCTCATATTTGCGGAGTGGGGTCCCCAAACAAGCGCAAGGTGTAATCCAGAGAATGGTCCGGGACAAGTGAGCCCAAAGGCTGAGGGGGGAAAAGGGTCAGGTGCGACAGGGGGCCGGCACTCGCCCCGGCCTGTTTTAGGGGGCGGGTGCGGCGGGAGGCCGACACCCGCCCCGGCCCCTCCTTGGGGGGCGAGTGCGGCGGTAGGCCGACACTCGCCCCGGCCTGTTTTAGGGGGAGGGTGCGGCGGGAGTCCGGCACCCGCCCCGGCCCCTCTTCAGGGGGCGAGTGCGGCGGGAGGCCGACACTCACCCCGACCTGTTTTAGGGGGCGGGTGCGGCGAGAGGCTGGCACCCGCCCCGGCCCCTCTTCGGGGGGCGAGTGCGGCGGGAGGCCGACACTCGCCCCGACCTGTTTTAGGGGGCGGGTGTGACGGGAGGCCGACACCGGCCCCGACCCCTCTTCTGGGGGCGAGTGCGGCGGGAGGCCGGCACTCGCCCCGACCTGTTTTAGGGGGCGGGTGCGGCGGGAGGCCAGCACCCCCCAACCCCTATCAGGGGGCGGGTGTGGCGGGAGGCCGACACTCGCCCCGACGCCTATCAGGGGGCGGGTGCGGCGGGAGGCCGGCACCCGCCCCGACTTGTCTTCAGTGGGCGAGTGCGGCGGGAGGCCGACACTCGCCCCGACCCCTATCAGGGGGCGGGTGCGGCGGGAGGCCGGCACCCGCCCCGGCCTGTCTTCAGGGAGCGGGTGCGGCTGGAGGCCGGCACCCGCCCCGACCCCTTTTCAGGGGGCGGGTGCGACGAGAGGTCGGCACCCGCCCTAGCCCCTTGAGGGTCTCGCCCGACTTGAGGGTCTGCTACTTTGCCCCTGTTGGGCTGCGAATAGCTGTTCAGAACAACGAAGTTTGGCTGTTGGCAGACCAGCCCCGGGGTATTTCGGTAATTTTAGAGCAGCAGGGTTGCGCTATTGGCAGACCATCCCCAAAAATTTATAAATAGACCCTTGCGGTGCCTTAAAGAGGGATCCGTTTTCACCAATCTTCATCCTCTTCCTTCATCCTCCAAGGCACCTAGCTCAGCATTGGCTAGGGAGGGGGAGATCTCAAAGGTCTTCCGGGTGTGAGGTGAGACTCTCACCACGTTAGAGCCAAGGGTCGAATTCGGTTCCAACATTTTGGTTCGGCGAGCGTGGACCGCGGCTCATATAGAAGTTCCTAAGCAAGTTCCATGGTCGGAGATCATGGAGGTGGTGATGAATCCAGCGAGCTCCCCAACCCAGTACCCTTTGTAGGGAGGGAAGAGTTCATGACATCCATCCAAGGTATCATGGATATGCTGCAATGTATTGCTCCTCGGAGTGACTGCTCAACTCCCACCCCCCAATAACTAGCTCTTAGGGGTCTCGACGAGACAACTTCTAGGGGTCTCGGCGAGACAGCCTCCAGGGGTCTTGACGAGCCAGCTCCCAGGGGTCTAGGCGAGATGACCCTAGAAGGGGTAGAAGAAAGTGCACCAGGAAGACGGCCCGGGAAGGAAAGGATGAGAGAGGGGGTCGAGCGAGACCTTACCGGTCGGGAGTTGTTCCCCAGCCCGGCGAGTGCTAGCCTCCTAGGCGAGCAGGTCGCGCGAGTGGAGCATGCGAGACCAAGTTGGGGGTCACCCTTCAGCGAGCTGATTGTCTCAGCTCTCGTTCCCGAGGGATTCAGAGAGCCTGACATGACTTACTACACCAGGAAGGATGACCCCATCCAGCACCTGCAGTGGTTCGAAGATGCGGTCTCTATCAGGCCGATGACGGATGCATTCAAGTGTCGCCTCTTCACGATCACGTTGAAAGACAAGGCAAGGGATTGGTTCCATCAACTCCAAGCGAGATTGATCTACGGGTTCAAAGACTTGAGCCGGAGTTTTCAGCTCCGCTTCTCCACTTCTAAAAAGAGGAGGAAGAGTCCCGAGTCCATCTTCCTGATAAGACAGAGGGCGGAGGAGTCGTTGGCCCAATATATGGACAGGTTCCAAGAAGAGATTCTGGACATCCAGGAGATGTCGGGGTATGCAATCCAGATGGCGTTTACAGTGGGGTTGCGCGAGGGGTTCTTCAAGATGAGTCTGACCCGAAAGACCCCTCTGTCCTTCGAGGAGCTGATGAAAAGGGCGGCAGAGGAGATAGTAACTTAGGCGGCCAACCCGACATTTGTCAAGAAGTTGACAAGGTTAACAAAGGCAGAGTTGAAGGAGCAAGGTGTCTCAAGGCATCATGAGGGAAGAAGGAGAGAAGAGCAGAGAGCTCAGGGGTTCCAGGGACCTCAGGAGGGTTCAGAGCCAGGTTGGAGGCAACGGGGAGGGCCCGTTCAGGGTCCAGGAAGAGGTCTCGTCCAGGGTGGGGGAACTTCCATGGAGGTCAAGGGAGGTTCAACTTCCAGAGGCAAGCCCCTAGGCAGCTCCTACCCCCACCGCAGCAAGCCATGACGATAGGAAGAGGGGGAAGAGGTAACAGGAGAAATCACCCCGCCCGTCGAAGAAGGGAAAGAAGAGCGTTGTCATACTGTGACTTCCACGAGGTAGAGGGTCACGCCACAGCTACCTGCCCCGAGTTCCTGGAAGTGAGAGAGGCGAGAGCCCCAACCCAGCAGCCGCCGCCGGTGCAGATTTAAGAAGTTCTACCCAGAGTGGGGGGATAAGACGTATGTGAGGACCGGGTCGACATAGGACCCCGAGGAGGTATAGGAGTGATCCACGGTGGAGTGGGGATCGAGGCCACTCGAAAGACAAGCCTCCATGTCTTGTACCGTCGGAACGTCGCTTTGACATCCCAGACCCCACCCCCAGAGGAGAAGATCACCTTCTCAATGAGGGACATGCCAGATCATGAGGATCCGTTCTGCGATGCGCTGGTCATCCAGACAGTCATCGAAATCTACACCGTCTCCCGGATCTTGGTTGACAACGGGAGCTCCGTCAACGTCGTTTTCAAGAATGCGTTCGACGAGATGAAGGTTGAACCAAGGAGGGTGTTGGCCTCGGACGGACCCCTGTTCGGATTTTCAGGGGAAAGGAAGGAGGTAGAAGGCGGAGTCAGAATCCAGGTGAAGTTGGGGGGGGGGGACCTCAAGGAACTGCCGGTTCGTCATTGTTGACGCTCCGAGCAGTTACAACGCTATCTTCGGAAGACCTCTCATCAACGCCTTATGTTGTGTGACATCGTCCTTCCACCAGTGCCTTAAGTTTAACACTGGAGGGATCCAAGTCAGGGTCAGGGGAGACCCCAGGATGGCAAGGCAGTGCTACGTCACGGCCGTCAATATCATCATCTGGCTAGCCAGGGCAGAGGAGATGGAGAAGATCATGGAGAGCTTGAGCAGGATAGAGGTATCATAGGAGAAGGAGGTGAATGACGGTCGTCATGCCCAAGCAGCCTGAAGAGACCTTGCTTCGGTAAAGTCATTTTCCCTTTATGTTTTTGTAATGAGCTCTACCCCTGACCAGCTGAGTCAGGAGGCCATGCATCTTGAAATTTTTCCCGTTTGAGGATGTTGAATTTAATATGATTCGAATGACGTGCCTAATCCAACCCCAAGAGGATCTCCTCATCCAGGCTCTCACTAGCTGGATGGGTTGAATGTGTCTCGGTGGAGTAAGTTCCAACCCCGAGAGAATCTCCTCACCCAGGCTCTCACTAGCTGGATGAGTCGAATGTGCCTCGGTGGAGAGTAAGTTCCAACACCGAGAGGATCTCCTCACTCAGACTCTCACTAGCTGGATGAGTTGAATGTGCCTCGGTGGAGAGAAAGTTCCAACCCCGAGAGGATCTCCTCACCCAGGCTCTCACTAGCTGGATGGGTTGAAATTGCATCAGTGGAGAAAGTTTCAACCCCGAGAGGATCTCCTCACTCAGACTCTCACTAGCTGGATGAGTCGAATGTGCCTCGGTGGAAAGTAAGTTCCAACCCCGAGAGGATCTCCTTACCCAGGCTCTCACTAGCTGGATGAGTCGAATGTGCCTCGGTGGAGAGAAAGTTCCAACCCTGACAGGATCTCCTCACCCAGGCTCTCACTAGCTGGATGAGTTGAATGTGCCTCGGTGGAGGAAGTTCCAACCCCGAGAGGATCTCCTCACTCAGGCTCTCACTAGCTGGATGGGTCGAATGTGCCTCGGTGGAGAGAAAGTACCAACCCCGAGAGGATCTCCTCACCTAGGCTCTCACTAGCTGGATGGGTCGAATGTGCCTCGGTGGAGAGAAAGTTCCAACCCCGAGAGGATCTCCTCACCCAGGCTCTCACTAGCTGGATGGGTCGAATGTGCCTCGATGGAGAGTAAGTTCCAACCCCGAGAGGATCTCCTCACCCAGGCTCTCACTAGCTGGATGAGTCAAATGTGCCTCGGTGGAGAGAAGGTTCCACCCCCGGAGGGGATCTCGCCACCCAGGCTCCCGTTAGCTGGCTTGGCAGGTTGGCCCCTCGGAGAGGCCAGGTATTTTCAGCTCCAAGAGTGCTATACTCAGCGAATAATTGGGGTTGGATGTTTCTTTCCGAGCGTGGAACTCGCTCGAAAAGAGCGGGGATTGTGTACAACCCCGTATTCGCGGAGTGGGGTCCCCAAACAAGCGCAAGGTGTAATCCAGAGAATGGTCCGGGACAAGTGAGCCCAAAGGCTGATGGGGCAAAAGATCGAGTGCGGCGGGAGGCCGGCACTCGCCCCGGGCTGTTTTAGGGGGCGGGTGGGGCGAGAGGCCGACACCCGCCCCGACCCCTCTCTGGGGGGCGAGTGCGGCGGAAGGCCGGCACTCGCCCCGACCTGTTTTAGGGGGCGGTTGCGGCAGGAGGCCGACACCCGCCCCGACCCCTCTTCAGGGGGCGAGTGAGGCGGGAGGCCGACACTCGCCCCGACCTGTTTTAGGGGGCGGGTGCGGCGGGAGGCCGACACTCGCCCCAGCCTGTCTTCAGGGGGCGGGTGCGGCAGGAGGCCGTCACCCGCCCCGTCCCTTTTTCAGGGGGCGGGTGCGGCGGGAGGCCGACACCCGCCCCAGCTCCTTGAGGGTCTCGCCCGGCTTGAGGGTCTGCTACTTTGCCCCTGGTGGGCTGCGAATAGCTGTTCAGAACAGCGGTGTTTGGATGTTGGCAGACCAGCCCCGAGGTATTTCGGTAATTTTAGAGCAGCAGGATTGCGCTATTGGCAGACCATCCCCAAAAATCTAAAAATAGACCCTTGGGGTTTCTTGGAGAGGGATCCGTTTTCACCAATCTTCATCCTCTTCCTTCATCCTCCAAGGCACCTTACTCAGCATTGGCTAGGGAGGGGAGATCTCAAAGGTCTTCCGGGTATGAGGTGGGACCTCCACGCTAGAGTCAATGGTCATTTTCCAAATTCATGTCTCTCACCAAGGGACGGCTTGAGAGAAGTAGGTGTGAGCTGCACCCTAGGTCCGAACTCTAGGTGGAACCGAATCTCGGTTCCAACACTCGACTTTTTGAGTGTGTATGTTTTGTTCATCATCTTAGTCCTTCGAACAAGCTAACACCATGAGATATCAAATAGATCTTTGTTGGGTACTCTTGAACACAAAAGGATGTGTTATTCGTCTACAAATTAGAAAACTGTGATGTCTCGTGTTGTTACTGTACAACCCCGTATTCGCGGAGTGGGGTCCCCAAACAAGCGCAAGGTGTAATCCAGATAATGGTCTGGGACAAGTGAGCCCAAAGGCTTAGGAGGCGGGTGCGGTGGGAGGCCGACACCCGCCCCCGGCCCTTGAGGGGTCTCGCCCGGCCCCTTGAGGGTCTCGCCCGGCCTAGTTCCCAGGGGTCTCGGCGAGACAGCTCCCAGGGATCTCAACACAGCTCTCAGGGGTCTCGGCGAGACAACTCCCAGGGGTCTCGACACAGCTCTCAGGGGTCTCGGCGAGACAGCTCCCAGGGGTCTCGGCACAGCTCCCATGGGTCTCGGCAAGATAGCTCCCAGGGGTCTCGGCGAGACAGCTCCCATGGGTCTCGACACAGCTCCCAGGGGTCTCAGCGGCACAGCTCCCAGGGGTCTCGACACAGCTCCCAGGGGTCTCGACACAACTCCCATGGGTCTCGGCATAGCTCCCAGGGGTCTCGGCGAGATAACTCCCAGGGGTCTCAGCGGCACAGCTCCCAGGTGTCTCGACACAGGTCCCAGGGGTCTCAGCACAGCTCCCAGGGGTCTCGACGAGACAGCTCCCAGGGGTCTCGGCGAGACAGCTCCCAGGGGTCGCCCTGCTTGAGCAGCTCGCCCGGCTTGAGGGTATGCTATTTTGCCCCTGATGGGCTGTGAATAGCTGTTCAAAATAGCGAAGTTTGGCTGTTGGCAGACCAGCCCAGGGTATTTCAGTAATTTTAGAGCAGCGGGATTGCGCTATTGGCAGGCTATCCCAAAAAAATCTATAAATAGACCCTTGGGGTGCCTTGGAGAGGGATCCGTTTTCACCAATCTTCATCTTCTTCCTTCATCCTCCAAGACACCTAGCTCAGCATTGTCTAGAGAGGGGGAGATCTCAAAGGTCTTCCGGGTGTGAGGTGGGACCTCCACGCTAGAGCCAATGGTCATTTTCCAAATTCAGGTCTCTCACCAAGGGACGGCTTGGGAGAAGTAGGTGTGAGTTGCACCCCTAGGTCCTAACTCTAGGTGGAACTTAATCTCGGTTTCAACAGTTACCTTCCTTAAGAATCAACTCATCTATTCCTCATCTACTCCTAACATCTCACCACCTTCTCCCCGACATCTCAACATCCCTATCGATTACAATTACGAAGTTGAGAATGGTGCGATCAAGAACCAACAAAAAATTGCATTAATTGAAACAAACACCGGATACAATCCAAAACAAGCTCCGACAAACTCACGGAGGCTACGCGAGTGTATCCCCTTTTTCCATCATGTTTCTTTCTACATTGCCCTTCTCCACAACTCGAGTTTTTGAGGGTGTATGCTTTGTTCATCATCTTAGCCCTCCTTTGAACTAGCTGATATCGCGAGCTATCAAATATATCTTTGTTGGGTACTCTCGAACACAGAAAGGATGTGTTGTTCTTTTACAAATTAGAAAACCGTGACATCTATTGTTGTTGCCTTCCTTAAGGATCAACCCATCTATTCCTCATCTACTCCTAACATCTCACCATCTTTTCCCCCACATCTCAATGTCCTTATCGACTACCCACCGATCACTGTGATACTGCCATCTTCTCCTCGTCATCCACTAAACTTTTATACTTGTCATCGACTCGTCGACCTTGTCAGATTGTCCTGAGATAGCACCCCCTACTGATGCCTCCCTTTGTCCAACTGATCTGCCCACATTTTTCCCTGAGACCCCACACTCATCTACTGCTCATCCACTCTCTCAATGTCTCCTTTTACTGATTATCTCCAGATCTTTACAGGTTTGCAGCCTCCTTATCTTCTATTTTCACCTCTCTTATGTATAGTAGACTCTCCATTAGAGAGGATTAGTGGGAATGACATGTCTCAATGATAAAGCAATAGAAAATAGGCTTATGTAGTTTGGGCATGTATAACAAAAAATTAAAAAATATGGTAATTATGAAATACATATAGCTTACATAAAAGGACTAAGCGGGAGAACAGGTAGAACTCCATGTAATATGTTTAAAAGTTGTATTTGTGTTTAACACATCATACAATGGTTGACATAGAACAAATACAACAAAAATTAGAAAATTCGGAAATTACAAGTTTATATGCTTGATATCAAAGGTCTAAGTTGGACAATTGGTAGAGCCATAAGTATGGATAAAAGTTGTAAACAATGTTTTTTGTATTTTGATATAACACATCCTATGAAGTACGAATACTTATAACAATCTTACGTATCATATCCAAAGAGTTTCGGAGTCGGGAAACTCTATGAATCGGGTTTTAGGGCTGTGTATGCTCGAAAATGCCCAAAACTTGTGTGTTTAGTGATAGTGACATGGAGAAAGACATGAAAAAAAGTATTGAATAATAAGTGATGAATTTCATACATGTTTTCATATTAATTTGTACTTATATTTAAATAATTAAAATTTTCAAAAACATATCACTTATCATAGATATTTTGAAAATAACGTTTCTTGTATCCGTATTGTAACATATCTTGTATCCCGTCTCCGTCCCCATTCCCGTCCAACATAGAAACACGTCAAACAACATTTGATATATGATATAAAAAATGAGGAATCATCATACCGATTTTAAATAGTTGTGATAATGTATTGATGATGATAAATTACTTATTATCCCTGCTTTTGATTATTTCTTATATTTTAAGTTTGTACTGTTTTCTGTTGTGTGCACAGTTGTTTGCAGACAATGATACAGATGAATTTAACAAGATATTAAAACAAGAGACAATTCCAAAGATATTGATCACAACATGCCGTTTCAATTCAACAGTAAGTTGATGTTCTCTTTATAATGTTTTTTTAGCATAGTAAAGGTTCCGAGGCATTCTTTTTCTTTTTAACAGAGAGGACCTGCTTTTATTCAAGAGTTGATGTCTATTATTCCTAATGCACACTATTATAAGCGAGGAACTTTTGAACTTAAGAAGGTAAAGCAGAAAGAATGACATAATTATTTGTTCGTAATGAATCAAGTATACTATAATTTTACCATTTTTTGTATTTATACCTAAGATTGCAGAATATGCCAAAAATAAAGATTTCACATCAATTGTAGTTGTCCATACTAGCCGTCGAGAACCAGGTTATTTCATTTTTTATTTTCTAGTGTTAAGTTTTGATGTTAAAATTGTTGATCTGAGTTTTCTCCTAATCATTACCTTTCAGATGCTTTATTGATAATAAACTTACCCGACGGACCAACTGCACATTTCAAGCTCTCTAACCTTGCCCTGCGCAGTGAGATTAAGGTTATTTACTTGCAATTTTTGAATTAATCTTGATTAAACTCGATAACAATTCTTTTTTCTATATAGAAGATGGAATGAATTTTACAAGTAATTTGTGCTGAAACATTTTGTTTTATATAGTCTATTATTTGACCTGTTGTAGTTCCTCTGACATGCATTACTTTGCACCTAGGATTAGTTGGTTCATGATTTGACAGAAATTTAATCACCTGAAGGAAATTGTCTTGAAGCTTTAATGTGTGGAATCTGTATTGCATTACGAAGATTTAACTAAAATATAAAGGTCCCGAGATGTTCTAACTTTTGTATTTGATTAATATATCAAAATAAGCGAAGTCTAAAATAGAAGTCACTAGTTTTCTGTGTTGTTGTTTTAATTGTGGTTTAAGTATTTTCTTTTCTTTTTCCTTGTTTTCTTATGGACTAAGTATGTAAGCTTGGATACTGCTTCTAGTGATGGATGGGAGTAGTTCAACATTTTCACATTTGAGTCCTGTGATTCATCTCTGTTTCTAATATGTACACATTTTTTCATTTATGAAAAAAATGTAGAATCATGGGAACCCTACAGGCCACAAGCCAGAATTAGTCCTAAACAATTTCACAACCCGCTTGGGGCATCGTGTTGGAAGGTGAGTTTTTCTATATTCATTTTAGGAATAGGTTCCAGGGATCATAATATTCTTCTTAATTAGTAATTCTCCACTGATCATCTGCTTAATAGTTAAATGTTTCTTATTATATATATATATGTATATATATATGTTTCATGTAGGATGATACAATCACTTTTCCCTCAAGATCCTTTCTTTCGTGGACGTCGGGTTGTAACATTCCATAACCAAAGAGATTTTATATTTTTTCGCCATCACAGGTAATTTACACTCATATTTTTATTCAAATTAATCTTTGGGCCTTCAATAGTTCATGTTTAAATCGTAAAAATTTCTTAGACAGTATAGATTCTATAGAAGTATGAATACTTTGTGATGAAATTGTATTTTATGTGATGTATAGGCAGTATAGTAATGCCGAAAACGAAAAAGTGAATACTGCAAATTAAAATGGATCTCCGTAAGTTATGACAGCTAATTAATATCCTGTATTCAACCTGTAACTATGGTAGGCTCTAAACTTCTTAAGCTGTTTTGAATTTTTGCTACTAACATTCATGGCATGTATATGCTAACGGAAGGGCTAACAGTTTGTTCTGGGTTGAATTTCAAAATCTAGTAAATTTAGTAGTAATTCAAGTGACCCTGAGGATGCTTGAAGGTAATGATCTGTGGTTATTCACTCATGAAAGTTTGTTGGGCAACTACCCCATCTCTGAATTGCCAAGCGTCTTGAAAAGGTTATGCGTCGTCGACAAGCTAGGTAGCATTGGCGCTGTCACACTCGTATAGGATGTGTCGGAGAAACTTGCGCTGTGTCCAAATACACAGAAATAGTGTGTGTGTGTGTATTTATGGAATATATGCTGCTTTTATCTTCTTTTTCCTCACATCCAGCTCCTACATTTTGTTTCTGATGTTGATTATATAGATATATCTTTGAAACCAAGGAGAAAAAAGATGATAAAAAGGCTCAGGGTGCCAAAAATAAGACCACGACTCAAGATAGAGTCATTGCTCGCCTGCAGGTACTGCTTAAAATCTTTGTTTTTTTTAATGATTATAGTTTCATATCTTTCAGTTACATTACCTATATCAACTTCATCATCTGATTGCCATTGTTTTCATACTGTCCTATACTCCTATTTGGTTATTGGGATCTTTGTTAATTCCTATATAATTTACTCCTGAATATTTAATAATCTACAAAACTCAAACTGTTCACTTGAGGCCACTTTTTTTGGTCTTTATAAAGAGTTCATTGAAAATTTGTTTTACAATTTTGCTCTGGATTGATAACTCTCAATTTCCTTGAATCAAAATTTTTAATTTTCTGAACCAAATAATATGGAAGGAGGATAGAAAAAGACAATACAGATCTCAATGATATATGATTATATATATAATTTGCAAAAATCTGTCCACAAATATCCAGTGATTAAGCATTGACAATTGACATCATTATACACTAAGGATGAAATAAATGTATGATGGAACAGTAATGTGTGTCAAAGTTATGCTAAATATTACCAATGGTATGTATGAGAAAGCTATGATTATCAAATATAAAGTAAGAAAAATAGATTTATACGGTTTAAGTATTGGAGTTATTATTGTGTAAATGTTGTGTATGGACATATTTGTAAATATTTAGATTTGAGATTATATATATTGACTAGCTCTCCTAATTGGAGGCTAAGGCTTTTCATTTTCCTACTTGGTATCAGAGGACGATAGGGTTTCCGCCGATTCCTGCGATCGATCGTCTCGCCTGCCGTCCCCGATCGGTTGACTCCCCGTGCGAAGCTTCCCCCGATCGGTGTGTTCGCCGATTTCGGCGTGTTCTTCCCAACGATCGATCGTCCTCCCCGGGCGATTCTTCCCCGGATCGGAGCTTTCTTCCGCCGCCTTCGTGCCTCCCGATCGGGCCTTCTCCCGCTCGGGTCTTCCGCTCGGCTACGCTTAACCCTAAACGCCGCCGCTCTCTTCCGGCACTTTCTTCCTACTTTCCGCTCGGGCCTTCCGCAGATTTCTTCCGCTGGTTTCGCCTGCTGTCCCTAATCGGGTCATCCGCCATCTTCGTGCCTCTCCGTTCTCGTATCCTCTCTTTGCTCCATGGATTCCAAGGAAACCTATGGATCCTCTACGGGTCGGATTACCAGCATCCTTCTTGATGAGAAAAACTACTCTTCATGGGCGACTTCGATGAAAGTGGCTCTAGCTGGCCGGAATAAGCTCACATGGCTGACCGGTGGCCCTCCTATGCCTAAACCGACCGACAAGGATGATAAGAAAGAGGAATTAGTCAAGTGGTCGACGGAAAAGTACATGGTTCTTGGATGGATTCAGTGCTCGATGGAGCCTCGCATCTTCAGTCAGTTCATGCGCTTTGAGGACATCTCCGAGCTTTGGTCCGCTCTCCAGCGCACCTTTGGGCACACCCGTGTTGATGCCCAGATTTTTGGCATCTTTCAGGATATCGCGTCTGCCACTCAGGGGGAGCGCTCTGTTCAGGAGTACTTCACCTACCTTCAGGATCATTTTCTTGAGCTTAACGATCTTGAGCCTCTCAGTGCCCTGGATTCTCCTAATGATATCACACTTATTCGGAAACAGCGACAACGACGAGAGACATACCAGTTCTTGATGGGGCTTCGCCCCGACTATGAGTCTACCCGTGCTCAGATTGTGGGGATGTCCCCTTTGCCAGATCTTCTTGAGGCCTATTCCATAGTTGTCGAGCATGAGAAACGTATGCAGAGGCAATCTAGTCTCTCTGGCACTCGTGCTACCTCCCCTCTTCCTACTGAGCAGATGGCTCTTGCCGCTTCTTACCGCCCACCCACCTCCAGCACTCGTGGCCGCGGCGGTCGAGGACACTCTACTCCGTCTGGCGGTCGTGGTCCGTCAGGTGGTCGTGGCTCTACGGGTCCACCTGGCCCTTGCTCTCATTGTGGGCGTCTATATCATGACCGCAGTCGTCGCTATCAGCTATACCCACACCTACGGGGCTCTGAGCGTACTTCTCCTGGTGGTCTCCCCAGGCATACTGTTGCTATTGCCGAGTCTTCCGGGCCCGTCGAACGCACCTTGGGTGCCAACTCCTCTGACTTCTGTCAGATGTTGGCCCAGTTTCAGCAGTTTCAGCAGTTCCAGCAGTCTCAGCCTTCCACTCCTGCCGCTACTTCCACTGCCTCCTCTTCCTCAGGTACTCCGTTTGCTTGCTCCGTGACCACGGTTGACCAGGATTCGTCACCCTGGGTGATTGATTTTGGTGCAACCGACCATATGACTGGTACGTCTTCCCGTCTGCTTCAGGTTGTTCCCTGCTCCCACCGGGACGTGCGTCTTGCTGATGGCTCGGTTATCCCTGTCCTCAGCCGGGGCACTGTCCCTCTCTCTTCCTCTCTCTCCCTTGACTCTGTTCTTCTTGTTCCTCAGTTGGCTCTTAACTTATTATCTGTTAGTAGTATTACTCGTACTTTGGACTGCTCCGTAACTTTCTTTTCTGATCGTTGTGTTTTTCAAGACCTGAGATCCGGTAGGACTATTGGTACGGGGTATGAGAGGAGTGGGATGTACTACCTGGAGCTATCTTCTCCCACTGCTGCTCCCACCGCCACCTGCCCACCTACCCCTTCTGCTGCTTACCCTGCTTTGTCATCGACCTCACTGTGGCATGCACGCCTCGGCCATGCTAGCCCTCAACGGATGTTGTCTGTTTGTCCTGATGTGTCTTTTGTTTTTCCTTTTCGCTGTGATGTATGTGAGCTGTCAAAACACACACGCAGCACGTATGTTCCTTCTGTTAGCCGTGCTACTTCTTGTTTTGAGTTGGTGCATTCAGATGTGTGGGGTCCTGCCCCTGTTGTATCATTTGATGGTTTCTCGTACTTTGTCACTTTTATCGACGACTATTCTCGTTGCTTATGGGTTTATCTCCTAAAACATAAATCAGAGGTTCTATCTGTTTACTCTAATTTTTCACGTATGGTACGGACCCAACATGGGGCGTCTGTTCATATCCTCCGCTCTGACAATGGAGGTGAATACACTTCTCGTCCCTTTGATCTCTTTCTCCGCAATGAGGGCACTCTACACCAATTTTCTTTTCCGGGTACCCCCGAGCAGAATGGGGTCGCCGAACGCAAAAATCGCCACCTCTTAGACACTGTTCGTTGCCTTCTTCGCGGAATGCATGTTCCTAAGTCCTATTGGAGCGCTGCCCTTCTTACATCGACTTTCCTTATTAATAGGACTCCATCTCGTCCTCTTGGTGGCGTTACCCCCTACAGTCTCATCCATCCATCCGTCTCTGCCTTTCCCATCCCTATCCGGGTCTTTGGTTGTGTGTGCTTTGTCCAGGATCGGCGACCTTCTCGGACTAAACTTGACGATCGGGCCATCCGCTGTCTCTTCCTCGGCTACTCGCCTACCACTAAGGGTTACCGCTGCTATGATCCCCAACTACGTCGTGTTATTTACTCTATGGATGTGACATTTCATGAGGAGGTTCCCTTCTTCCCTGCACCCTTGACCCCTCCTGCGCTTCCTACTATTGTACAACCTCTCCCGGTCATCCCTCCACCACCAGACTGGGTCCCACCTGCTGCTCCTCCTGTCCTGCTGACTTACTCTCGCCGCCAGCCGCCACCCTCACCCGGTGCTCCCACTTCTCAGCCAGTCCCGGATCAGCAGCTTCTTCCGGTCGCAGGTACCTCTCTTGACCCTCCCTCTTCTACTTCTTCTGTTGATTTACCCATTGCCTTGCGTAAGGGCAAACGTACTTGTGTTCATCCCTCTGTTACTGAGCACCCGCTGGCTAGTGTTGTTTCCTACCAGCGTTTCTCACCCTCTTACCAGGCTTTTGTGGCAACTGCTGATTCTGTACGGCTTCCTACTTCGACTACGGAGGCTCTCCTTGACCCGCGTTGGGTTCAGGCCATGGAGGAGGAGATGTTTGCTCTCCGTCGTACTGGGACTTGGTCTCTGGTTCCTCTTCCTCCCGGGAAGCGCCCGGTTGGGTGCAAATGGGTCTATACCGTGAAGTACTCCGCTGATGGTACCATTGACCGCTACAAGGCTCGTTTGGTGGCCAAGGGCTTTACTCAGGCTCCCGACGAGTTTGGTGCCACGTTTGCTCCTGTGGCTAAGTTGACCAGTGTTCGTCTTCTGCTCTCGCTTGCGGCCTCTCGGGCGTGGCCTCTTTATCAACTCGACGTTAAAAATGTCTTCCTGCACGGAGATTTACAAGAGGAGGTCTATATGGCTCCTCCTCCGGGGTTTGCCCTTAAGGGGGAGTATTCGGGGAGAGTTTGCTGCCTGCACAAATCCCTGTACGGTTTAAAGCAGTCTCCGCGTGCCTGGTTCGAACGGTTCAGCTCGGTTATCCTTCAGTCCGGCTTCACTCAGTGCCGTGCAGACCACACTTGCTTCATTCGTGCCACTCCAGAGGGACGACGTGCCATTGTTTTGGTCTATGTGGACGATATTATTCTCACCGGGGATGACCCTTCTGGCATCTCTGAGGTAAAGGCTACACTTCGCTCAGCCTTCGAGGTGAAAGACCTTGGACCCCTCCGTTATTTCCTTGGCATTGAGGTAGCTCGCTCCCGACAGGGCATCTCCATATCGCAGCGCAAGTACACCTTGGATCTTCTTCGGGACACGGGTTTGCTTGGGTGTCGTCCTGCGAGTACTCCTATGGATATTAACCATCGTCTTCATGCTGAATCTGGTGATCCTCTACCAGATCCTTCTCAGTACCAGCGGTTGGTTGGCCGCTTGATATACTTGAACAATACTAGGCCTGATATCAGCTTCTCCGTCGGTGTTTTGAGCCAATTTATGCATTCTCCCAAGACATCTCACCTAGAGGCTGCTCGATGTGTTCTTCGCTATCTTAAGCGCGCTCCTGGTCTTGGGCTATTCTATCGGGCTGATAGTGTATTCAGCCTCTCCTGCTTCACTGATGCAGATTTCGCTGGTTCTTTGACTGATCGACGCTCTACGTCAGGTTTCTGCGTATTCCATGGTGATCATCTTGTTTCGTGGCGGAGTAAGAAACAACCCATTGTTTCCCGGCCGTCTGCTGAGTCAGAGTACCGGGCCATGGCACACGGTGTCACTGAGTTGGTTTGGCTCCGATCGTTGCTGACTGAACTTGGCCTACCCATGGCTACTGGCTCGACTCTCTACTGTGATAATAAGTCAGCTCTTCTTCTTACCCAGGACTCGGTGCTACATGAGCGCACCAAGCATATTGAGATGGATGTTCATTTTCTGCGGGATCACGTTCACACTAAGACTATTCTTCCAGCTTACGTCTCCTCGGCCGACCAGCTTGCTGACGCTTTCACTAAAGCTGTTGGCCCTACTCGTTCAGATTTGACCATTTCCAAGCTGGGCATGATTGACATCTTTGCACCAGCTTGAGGGGGAGTATTGGAGTTATTATTGTGTAAATGTTGTGTGTGGACATATTTGTAAATATTTAGATTTGAGATTATATATATTGACTAGCTCTCCTAATTGGAGGCTAAGGCTTTTCATTTTCCTACTTTAAGCACCTACGACGTAAGGTTAAAAGAATGCACAAATTAAATGAGATAGAGTGACCCAATGTAGCTCAACATGAATGAATGGAAAATGAAAATTTATAAAGTCTACCATGTATAGGGTAATATATTGATGTTGATGAACATATGTTAGTAAATATACTACTCTTCAATATTGATGACCATGAAAAATAGATTATAAAGGGCCATGTATTTTACTTATTTACCACTGCGTTGTTTTTTCATTTAACATATAACAGTATTACATGGTGTCTCCTGTGGCTAAAACCAATTGTGATAATGTTTTTTCAACGAGTCTGAAAGTTCCAACGATAATACATTCGCTCAGCTGTAGTGAGAGAATACAAATATATTGTATTCCAGGAAACAATGAGTTAATATGTTGTCATCCTCTTTCTAACTTAATGAATGTAATTGATGGAGGTCGATCGTGCCACATTTGAGAGATTTACGAGATTGATGACTTTTGGATCATCAGAGACCGCCATCGCGATCGTCGCGATTTTTCATATTTTTATGTATTAGTGATGTTATGACACAAGATAGGGCACAATGGCGACAAAGGATCCATATAGCCGACCCACTATAGTGGGTTAAAGGCTTGAATGTTGTTGTTGTTTATTTTTATTTTTTGGACCTATATTTTGAGAGTTAATTTAAATTATCCGATAGATGATTGTGGTCATCAGATATATTTGACCTAATTTATCCTTTTATATGATGCAACAACCAAAGTGAAAGGGGCATCAAGAGTTTACATTTTCTACGGAGGGACCGCTCGATTCGTGGGCGCCAACTCCCACAACCCTTGGTGTGATGATGTTCCTCCAGTGCCGACGCCGTTCTCCTCCACCTTCCAGTAGCCACCGTCGGTCATTCACTTCAAGCCCACACCTCCCCACTGTGCGATTTCTGTTATCGTGCCTCACACACCCTTTGAAGCTTCGTCTTCCGTGCCTCCTTCAGCCTCCAACATCCATAGCCTGCATTGAACATATCAGTTTCACGATAAATTTACTTGCCGCCTGGTGAACCTCTTGAGTTATGTCCTTATGTCATTATCGTCAACATTCCTTCATGTAATCGTATTTGTGATAATTTTTTAAATCAACCACCTGGTGAGCACCCGTTAATTTTATTATGGTCCCAGTCCCGTTATTGTATTTTTAGTGTCTTTTATTATTATTATTATTAGTTGTGCTTAGTTGTTAGATGTTACGGGTCACAGTCGAAGGGCCTAGTTACCTAATTCGACCTTTATTATTATAAATTGTTCTAATTTAGGTTTTCATTTAAGAATTTTCTTGTAGCTTATTTGAAGGTAAAGTGGGTCTTGTAATGTTATCAAAGAAGAAATTTCTATTTCTTAGTCTTGTGAAAGAGATTCTGGTAGTTCTCTCTTCCCGAGCAGTTCCCTCTTAGGCAGTCGTGGTTCCCGCTTCGAAGTATCTCCTTCGCCTTCAGCCACTACTCCAGCGAGCACATAACACTTTGGTATCAGAGCTACTCTATCCTCTTTTGTTGAAGCCATTGTCAATAATTTGCAAACCTTAGATTCCTTTATGCGGCTTTTGATAGTTCATGATGATTCCTCTTCCGCCAAAGTCCTAGATTCCTCTTCCACTGAAGCCTTTCTGAGGCTTTCATTGACCGGTACCCTATGATTCCTCGACTTCCTACCGTCGATGCTCATCTCTGCATCGACACCGCGCCACGTGATCAACGCTCATCTCTTCCACGACGCAGCTTCACGCGATCAACTCGTGCTCGTCTCAGCGCCTCCACCGCCGCCTTCGACATTTCAGAACAGCACCGGTCTTGCCTACGCTTTCGATAGTCCACGACAAGTTGCACGTCTTCGTCGATGAGTCACACGTATCCTTCTAGAGGCCGAACCCATGCGACGATCCTGACATTTGATGGAGACGACGACCCCCCACATGTTGAAGATGATGACGGTCTGCTTGCGGAAGATCCTTCTCCGTCTCCAACCAAAGACTTGCCGCGTCGTGGTGACCGTGTGGAGCGACGCTACAATCTCCGCCCTCGGCGCAAGACAGCTTATTAAAATTTATTTGAATTTTTATGATATTTTTAGTTGTAATTTCATTTCATGTTATTTCAAATTATGAACTTTGTTTTATATTTCTATTTGGGCTGCATGTAGCCAGATTATTTTGTAAGCCTATAAAAGGCCTTCTCATTTTGAGGAATGTTAAGATTTATGAGAAAAATTGAAACCCTAAAATTCATTTGAGAATTTCCCTCCTTGCAAAAATTCGGCCTCCCTCTTTTTCCTCTCTCCAAGCCGCCGGCCCCCCTCATCTTTCCCTCTCTCCAAGCTGTCGGCCCCCCTCATCTCTCCCCTCTCTCCCAGCCGCCGCCCAATCACCACCCTCCTCTCATGCCTAGGGCAAGCCGCCGACCACCCTCTTCTTCCACCTTGGAAGATTTCTGCCAGCCCCCTCCTTCCACTTTGGTAATATTCCCACCACCTTTTCTCTCTCATCCTTGAAAGAATTCAGCCAACAAGATTCTCCTCTTGCCCTCTTGTTGATTTCGGCCAAGGAGCAAAGAAGCGCCTCGTGGGATCAACTCTAGCGTGACGCAAAGAAGGCGGACGAGTTTCCGCTCCATTCGGCATAACCCCGGCGGAACCATTGAAGAGCGAACCAAGTTAGTAAATCGGAATCATCTTATTCCGATTGGGTAACGAAAATCTCTACCTTTTGTGTATTTTTTTTTTATTTTTTTACTTGTATTCTTAGAGTTAGGTTAAATTATCCGTCGGGCATTCGTGATCATCAAATATATTTAACCTAATTCCCTCCTTTATATGTTAACAACAAAAATCGATCAGTCTGCGGGTGGTCTACTCCCACAATCCTTGCTGCGACTTCAAGGGCATCTTTCGCTATTCTGCCGGTGCCGACCCCGGCCTTCTCCGCTCCAGTTGTCGCCGCCAGTCATTCACTGCAAGCCCTGCATTCATCCACATCCTCATTTTAATGTTTGTCGTAGTTCCATTGTATTCATCACGTAGTACTTGCATTGCATCTAGGGTTAGGGAATTCACGCGTCCACCGTCTATAGATTCATCATGCGTCAGTAAAATAGTGGATATACATATTATATTGCCCTTATAAATTTCAATTTCATCTCAAACAACAATTTTAGATTTTTTTTGAAATTCCTTTGGTGGCTAATAACTTTGAACCGAACTATGTGTAAATGATTTAAAATTGGGAGTCGCTGGTGCTGTCGTATGTATATAACTATATATGAAAGCGATTCCCTTCCAATCCTTGCCCTTGTCTACAGCTATACTATCTCTCACCGCTAAGGTAAAGGTTGATCTCCACCTGGACTTGCAACTAATCTATGGAGATTTCAGCTCTTTCCTTGTTGACATTCCAAAGAAAGGGTTGGAAAACTGAATCAATGAAAGCTATCGTCATTTCTTATCAAGCGCTTCATGCCTTTCTTTGCTATCACTCGTCTTCTTTTTTAGCTGGTGACATTCCTTCTCCGGAGTGGTAGTTGCGAGTTGGAATTGTTAGTTTACCCAGCCATTCATTCAGTTTTTTGAAAAGTGGACTCTGACGTGAAAGTCCTAAAGGCATGTAGTGCCAATTGAAGTGTTAAGGCTAGCAAGTAAGATTAGGATAATGGGCATCAGACTTCCATCTAAAGTGCCAGTTTCTAGTCAAGCATCTCAATATCCATCTTCAAGTTCTATTCTAATAAGCCATCCTCCTTAGATCCAGTGCTAGTACCCTTGGGCATTTTGTGTTTATTTTTTTTTAGTCCATACGGTAAGCTTCAATCAGGGTCAAAACGATCATAGAGTGCAGGTGAGCTCCCTTCTCAAGAGCCAGTCGCAATGATAGCTGTAATATATCCAATTTCGTTGGAAGCATATCCGTTTCAGCTGTCTTTTTTGCAAAGTGGTGTAGCCATCATCACACCCGAGGATGCGTGATCTCATCATGCGAG
The DNA here is from genome assembly GCA_039513925.1 of Platanthera zijinensis. Classification (NCBI taxonomy): domain Eukaryota; kingdom Viridiplantae; phylum Streptophyta; class Magnoliopsida; order Asparagales; family Orchidaceae; genus Platanthera; species Platanthera zijinensis. The sequence continues at coordinate 24,606,265 of CM077078.1, forward strand.
AATTTTCTTTTTATTTGTTATTTTATTTTCTGTTTTATGTGTCATTTATTTTAAAATGTATTTTCATGCACTGCTACTATTTTTAGTTTTGGCTTATCGGTTTGACCACCCGGTGGGACCCTGAATAAATGGTTCGGTAAAATATTTTTTTAAAAATAAAAGAGTCCTTTTATTTAAAAGGAGAACAATTGGCAATTTTATTTTGGAAAATTATTATAAAGGGCATGATTTTTTTTTGTTTGGAAACAAAGTAAAATACCTAGATGAAATCTTCTTTAAAATGGACCCTTTCCCATGAGAAAATATGCCGGTCAAAAAATAGAGGAAACGAAATTGATTTTTGTTTCCCTCTGTTGACCGCCAGTCTCTAGCCTCCTGCGCAATCGGCCCATCCGGTCACAACAAAGCCCCAGAGCGCCATCGTCGCTTCTTCTCCCAGCCAACAACGAACTACCAGGCGCCCGGAATGGTGCATCCTCCCAACGATCCCGACGTCTAAACAGCAGGCCACTGACGCCGCTCGAAACGACGAAGGCCGACCTCCCTCTCTCGGGTCGTCGTCGACCCTGCGACCTACTCCAACGACCTAGCTTTCTCAGTTCAAGCCCCTCTTGGGTTCGTCGGGCAGCCTTCTGGTGTCAACATCTCCTCATATCGTCGTCGATGTCGACAATTTCCTTCGGCGATCTTATCTTCCTCGGGCCGTCAGGCCCGTCACTACTAGGGCTCGACAACTGCGACCTTCCACGTTTTCCAGGCCGACGAAGCAGAGCTTCACAGTCTAGCTTATTTTACCCAGAAATCGGCGATCCCCTCAAAGGTAATCATTTCAGGTACCCAGTGGTTAGACTTTCTTGACTACAGTAACTGCGCGGTTAGAAACTCTACCCGCGCGGTTAGAAGTGTAGTCACATGGTTAGAATGGTAGTCGCGCGGTTAGAGGTTTAGCCGCTCGATTAAAATGGTAGTCGTGCGGTTAGAAATGTAGCCGCGCTGTTAGAATGGTGGTTGCGCGGCCAAAAGTTGGCTACCTCAGTGCGCTGCCCTTTCCTCAGTAAACCGCAAGTCTCATCTCTCCAGACAGCCCAGCAGTTAGCTACACAATTAGGCGGTTAGGCATTTTCTAACCGCAGTAACCGCCCTTTCCAGGCTGCCCGGGATTGCTGAACCTGCCCGTCTGAGCAGCCCCCGATTCCTATAAATATGGGTCCAAACCCTCTCATTGGGAGGGGCCAGTGGAGGGATAGAAGTCGCGCGGCAGACTTGCGGTTAAGTTTTCTGAGACCGCAGTGACCTGGGCGACCTCTCCTCTCTACTCGCGTGAACTCTTCAAAGTGACCTTAGCGAGCTCCTTTTTCCTAGCCGCGAGCTCGGATGATTAGGGCGATCAAACTGACCTGACGACCTCATCCTTCTAACCGCAACCTTCATCCGTGACTCGAAGTAACCGACCACTCATGACCACCTTCCTTCAATTCAGACTACAAGAATCTTTCCCTCTGTCATCTGACCCATCTCGCGGTAGTGTGCAAAGAGTTGATATCGACATTTTTGGTGTCAACACAACCGACGATTGAAGCCTTCCATTCACAACATTCACAGTGGTTCTCGTGCAACTGAGTTGGAAGTGATCACCTCCTCGTCGTAGATTGCGTATGCTTGGGTAAACTATTAGCCTAGTCGTATGCAATTTCAATTAATTAATTAGGACTTGCCTCGAATATTCGAACTATTTTTATTGTCGTTATTCATAAATTATTATTGTGATAAAGCTGCCGGAAGTCGCAAAGTCTTGTTTTGAATCGAATCTTTAAACGCTTGAGGATCTTTCTCAAAATATCGATTAACGAATTTAAAAAAAATCCAATGTTTGGAAGTGATTTGCGTGCATAAATTTGAATTGGCCCGCTTGGATTTCTTAAAATTAAAATCAAACGCATAATAAATATCATTTCCTCAAAGCCCTAATTTTGGTTTACATCACAAAGCATATTCAGTGTTTCACTCTTGAAAATCTGCATTTTTTCTTTTGATGTCATCCTAGTCGGTCATCTATCAGCCTTCCCTATTCATGTTCAATGACAGTTCCTCGCTAGTCAATTTTCCTCCCTCTCTCTTCCAGAGAATGCTTTGCTGCTCTTTGAAGCCCAAAATTTTTACTATCTTTTACTTCCAGTCGAACCGGTCCTAGTCGATCACTTCAAATATTGAGAAAGCTAGTTTGACTTTATACAAGGCGTTAAATCTAGTTCTATCAAGCAGTGACAATAAAGCTGGCAAAATAGGAACTAAATGGGAAAGCAGCGGGACAACAACTATAGACGAGGCACATTTCCTTCAAATTCAAATAAATCCATAAGGCTAGGTAAAGAGCTAGACTTATAGAGCAAGCAAAAGGCGAGCGATAACAAGAAAGTTGTTCTGTGCACTTTCAGTTTATTCTCCTTTCACTGGAAAGAACATTTTGGACTAGCATTTATACCTACGAATTGTGGCTCACTTTTCTATGAGGATGAGGCAAGACCCATAGTCTTGTACTCGTTAGTTCAGTCTCGTGACTTTAGCATGTCTTTATGATGAGCTTACACTAGTCATTTTGTTATTAGGCATTATTTTCTTTATTGTTTTGAAAATTTCTCCTTATTTTGGTGTTATTTACACCCATGTCATTATGCAATGGTATAGGTAGAGTTATACACCCACCTTGGGTCATAGGGGCATTATTCAAGAAATTATGAAAAGTTTGAGTCCTTCCTCTCTCTAGTTCCTTCTTCCTCTCCACTTTCTAGGATTAGGATCGAGCTCCGCCTTCTTCCTACCACTCTCCATTCTTCCTTCTCCTCGCATTTTTTGTAGGTTAAGCTCAGTTACATCTCTGCTACCACCATCAACTCCTCCGATGAGATATCTTGGCACTATGGATTTGCTCGCAACAACTTGGTATCAGAGCCATCCGCCCTCCACTTTTCCATCTGTGATAGTCCCTGTTAGGAAAGGGATTTATCATGGGGGCTGGGTTCGAGACTCCGCCTCGACATCCTGCCGCACTGAGAATAGGTGTGGTCATGGGCAGGGTGCTTGGGCTCTTAGTTATTAAAGGCGCAAGGCACACCAAGGCGCAAAGAGGTCTTGGAGCCTGGGCGCAAGGCTCAAGGCGCAGACGCGCGTCTGACGAAGGCAATGCGCAACCACATCCATTTTAAATAATCAGCATCAAACATCATTTCAGCTTCTCGCTCAAATTCTTCATGTAGTCTACTAATTATTCATTCATTACTATCATTTATATCTCTTAAAAATTTGAATAAATGTGGTCACTTGTATCATATCTAAGTCACAACGCATAATTATCTTTCATAAACACTAAATCAATAAAAAATTATTGAGTTCTTACATTATTTTTTCTTAATTTTTGAAGAAAAAAATTTATAACAAATATCTCACTCAGGCGCGCCTTTTACATTCCAAAGGCGCAAATAAAGCGCACGGAGGCGCAAACCTCTGAGCCTGATGAGCCTTGAGTCTTAGGCACGCCTTTAATAACATAGCTTGGGCTGCAATCCGGTGGTGGGACCGGACGTGTTCCTCTGGTGCAGAACTAGAGCGAGGCGGCTCTAGACCACTGCATCAGAGGGCCAACACCTTCGTCTCCTCTACAGGTGTACGATACTGGCCCAGGGCAGGATCACCTCCCTGTTTTTTTGCTATAGCTCAATGAGATTCCGAGCTGGCATTGGAGATTCTGTCGCTGCAACCATAGGAGATTCCACAACAATCTTGTAGGGCCTCTGATGTAGGGCAAATCTATAAGCGGCGGTAAATCAGCGAACTAACCATAGATGCTATGCAACAGTCCGACGGTTAGATCACAATTAGATAATAAATAAAACATCTCACGCAGTTAAATTCACAGCAAGACAAAAATTAATTAGGGCGAGACAAGCTTAGACTTTTCTCCGCGTGGAGGGCCAAAGCAAGAGCGTGCGGCGAATAAAATCCTGTAAATTACAATAATGATCTAAAAGCAAACAACTACCGTACAAGATATCCCAACGAGTGTAAAGTCCAATCCAATATAAATATGTTGAAAAATAATAATCCAATACAACAATACTCACTAAATAGCGGGCTGACCAAGGCAATGAAAACTTATGGACCCGGATGTGTAGATCGGCGATCGAAGATGGACCCGACGGCGTGGAAATGACGGCGGTGGCTGTCCTCGGCGGAGAGTGGGGAGATCGGCCCAGAAAGGGAAAGATCCGACCACTAAGAGGGAGATCAGGGCGGGGGAGACTAGATCCGATATTTTTGGATCGGATCCGGGTGGAGGGATGATGAACAGAAGATGGAAATAGCAGATCGGGGTTGAAATTCGTAGATTTGAATTGATCTAAGGATTTTGGACTAAAGGGGAGTGGATCCACGTAGGAGGGAGGTAGGGGAACTTGCGGCTTGGGTTGTGGCTAGAAAGGAAGGGCGGTTTGGAGGGGGAAGGACTATGGTTGGATGGAGGCGGGCTGCCAGCGGCTGGGGAAAGGAGGGAGTGGAGAGGGGGTGTCGGCGGCACTGTAGTGGGGAGGGCGGCAGACAGGAGGGGGTTTGGCGGGCTGGCAGCTGCAGGAAACGCAACAGGCCGACGAATTTAGGGAAGGTTTTGGGGCGCTGTCGATGACTGTATGAGGGGTGTGAGGGGTGGAAATTGAGGGCTAGGGGGTAGGGGAAGGGTTAGGGGAGGAGAAACCAACCTAGGTGTCGTCACCTAGGGCTCCACAGCGTCGGCACCAAGGGGTGATCGTTGGAATCCGGGAATACCTTCTCCAAAATTCTGCAATGCCTCCTTTCAGCCCATGCATGATCTATTTATAATAAAGAGGAGGCTAGGGCATCCCACCATCGATGACTATGATTGGCCGGAGGTGGGGCCACCCAAATACATCAAAATAAATGCAAATATAATAAACTAATATATGAAATTGATTCGCAGCGCGGATCCGGACGCATCCGCGGAGTCTGATCGTCGATTCGGGCACGCCATATATGAAAAGTCACCAATTGACCCCGAACGGGACCAAAACTCGTCATCCACTGCTAGTGCTCGTCTATGATCCACATCAATCTCCCCGGTTTATAAGAATTCATCTCCCGATGAATAGGAATCAAAATTCTCTCGCTGCATGCCATACAAAACTTGAAGTTCACTGGAAGTCGTCCAAGTGTCGTTGATGGAAGAGTGTACTCTCCAATCAAATCCCCCGACTGAATAACTGTCATCTACGGAGAATGGAGACGACCGTACTGGAGTCGAAGTCCATGGGTGAATCGATCAAACTCTGTTGCATGCATCCAGGTGTCACCAACGTTTGTAGTAGGAATGCACTGGTGGAGTCTGGTCTCCATGAAGCTTTCAACGTTCAACTCACGAGTGGTGGATACCGGTCTGATCGGCGGCGCCGTAGGCAGAACCAAAGAAAACGAGTCCCTAGGTCGGTGGGTGTCAGAAGTGGGTGAGTAGTGGTGGTCAACAGACGTGTGTGGGCTATGAAGGTGGCAAGACAACGAGAATGGAGGCGTGGGCGGCTGGAAGTCCCCACTACTTGGGTCCACATACTCACGAGGCTCGTAGTACGACTTCATATTTTCAACACTAAATACCAGGTGGATACCCATACTTGCAGGGATATCAAGATCGTAGGTGTTTGCTTCTATCCGTCTCATGATTATATAGGGATCCATTCGCCTAACGCTCAAGCTTTAGCAAGCCTCGCACGGAGCGTCACAACGCAGATTTTTACCATCACCTGCTCGCCTTCATGAAATACCTGCTATTCCCAAATCACATCTGCATGTTATTTATAAAATTTATTATCATTTGGATTTCTTGTCGGACCGACTCATGACATACATGCAAACGATGAACAGACAACACAACAGACACATGCAAAAGATGACGAAACGACTCAACAGACTCATGCAAATGACACATGACCGACACAACGTACTCTCTATGGGAGAATCTAATAATGACCTGAAAACTTATCAAAGGAGGTGACCTCTCAGGAGGCTCCCTCGGTGGAGTGTAGAAAAACTCATCCCGTGTGTGACGAGTGCTCAAGTGACAGTGCGGAACATCTACACTCAAGGGCTAGCTCATGAAGAGCAAAATGTCTCTCTGAGAGTGTAACGCATCAGGGGGCTCACCAGTCACCAGGTGTGTAAGAAAAGTCATCACGACTACGGCGACAACCTGAATGAAAACCGTGTATACCGACTAAAATACGTGACTCTCGAGTGTGGTGTGTTCCCGAAAAGAAAGAGCTCGTCTGGTGGGTAAGCAGTTGGCGCGACCCAAAACTCATCGAGGGTGCGATGTGTCAGCAGGTGGTGCCTAAAATACTTGATGCTCCACACAATATCCATCCTCTGGGGCAAGGCCAGAGACGATAATGGAAGAAACGACACTAACCCGAAACTCGTAAACAAGCGGCTCACCTGAATCGCATTCTTACCAGGATGTGGTGGCTCATCAGGAGGCTCAACAGAGGGGTCGTCGTAGAACTCGTCACTAGGGGTCAAGGTCCTCCAGATGAGTACCATCGCAAGGGGTATTGTCCCAATGAATAGGTGACATAGTCACTTCAAGATTAACACCAGGCTCCGGGCTCTCAGTCGTGATGTGACTCAGGACAATGACAACGGGAGAGCAACATAGACCTACACTTAAGAATTGATCCATGGGTGCGGTGTCAGGAAATGGGTCTGTGGTTGGGGTGCTAACTAACCCGGTGTATGGCAGAGGAGGAGGTGTGGGTGATGGACACAACACTACAGACTCAGTAAGTCGCTCAGGCTCGCTCTTAGTCCGGGTCACAAGAGACGTGTCAGAAACAAGAGATAGGTCATTCACTGGGCTAAGCAACTCACTGGGGTGAGAGCAATTCACATCACGTATCAATTCTGTCGTGGTTGACAGGACAATGGTAAGTTTCGTTGTGACCTCAGTATGGGAGGGACTCGTACTGCGAAGGTCAAGGTGAGAATCCCTTCGACCAGCTCTTGCAGATCTCAAAGATTGTTCATGACGAAGGGCGAGCTGATATGTCTGCTCGAGGGAATTCGAGCTATGGTAAACTACCTCAGTATGTAGGTCAAACTGTAGTCCAGACTGAAATCGGGAAAGGGTCATGACTGGGTCCTCTCGGATATCACTCCTCACTACTAACTCGTCAAAACGATCCCTGTACTCAGCGACAGACATGGATCCTTGCTGAATAATTGGTCGAGCAAACGAATCCGATACGACGAAGGAAGATACCTCTTAACACAATTTACGCTTCATGTTCACCCAACTAGTGATGCAACGAAGACGATCTCGCTCGCGGGTCCTCTCAACTCTAGCCCAATATGCCCTCGCCTGATCTAAGAGTCTTAGTTTCACAAACTTAACGCGACGCTCACCGAATACCTCAAAATGATCAAGATAATACTCCATATCCACAAGCCAATAACTGAATGACTCGGGACTTGATGAGCCATCAAAGGAAGGGGCAGCAATACGAAACTGACTCTCAAAATCTATCTCGGAACGACGATCCTCATAATAATCATCCCTATGGTAACCTAGTCGTGTCAAAGGATCAACACGATCCGCTCGCGTGTACGGATAAGATCGTTGACAATCATCATACTGATCGTCTCTAGCCTAGTGGGGTCGTGTCGGTGGGTCAACACGATCTCTGGAAGTGGTGTGTTGTGAACGAGAATAATCATCGTGTCGTGAGGGTCTTCCTGAAGGGGATCTATGAGGGCGGGTGCAAGTGGACTCGAGACCTCCAAAGTGAGGGGAGGAATAATTGTGATACCTAGACATAATGAAAAACCTGTAGACCTTACGACTTCGTATCGAAAAGTGCGTGGAACCTCCCTCTGATATCAATTGATGCAGGGTGAATCTATAGGCGGCGGTAAATCGGCGACCTAACCATACATGCTATGCAACAATCCGACGGTTAGATCACAATTAGATAATAAATGAAACATCTCACGCAGTTTAATTCACAGCAAGACACAAAAATTAATTAGGGCGAGACAAGCTTAGGCTTTTCTCCGCGTGGAGGGCCAAAGCAAGAGCGTGCGGCGAATAAAATCCTGCAAATCGCAATAATGATCTAAAAGCAAACAACTATCATACAAAATATCCAAACGAGTGTATGGTCCAATCCAATATAAATATGCTAAAAAATAATAATATAAAACAACAATACTCACTAAATAACGGGCTGACCAAGACAATGAAAACTTATGGACCCGGATGTATAGATCGGCGATTGAAGATGGACCCGACGGCGTGGAAATGGTGACGGTGGCTGTCCTCGGCAGAGAGTGGGGAGATCGGCCCGGAAATGGAAAGATCCGACCACTAGGAGGGAGATCCGGGCGGGGGAGACTAGATCCGATATTTTGGGATCGGATCCGGGTGGATGGGTGATGAACGGAAGGTGGAAATAGCGGATCGGGGCTGAAATTCCTATATTTGAATTTATCTAAGGATTTTGGGCTAAAGAGGAGTGGATCCACGTAGGAGGGAGGTAGGGGAACTTGCGGCTAGGGTTGAAACTAGAAAGGAAGGGGCGTTTTGGAGGGGGGAGGACTATGGTTGGATGGAGGGGGGCTGCTGGCGGCTGGGGAAAGGAGGGGGTGTCGGCGGCACTGTAGCGGGGAGGAGGGCGTCTGACAGGAGGGGGTTTGGAGGGATGGTTACTGCAGGAAACGCAGCAGGCCGGTGACTTTAGGGAGGGTTTTGGGGGGCTGTCGATGGCTGTATGAGGGGTGTGGGGTGGAAATTGAGGGCTAGGGGTAGGGGAAGGGTTAGGGGAGGAGAAACCAACCTAGGAGTCGTCACCTAGGGCTCCACGACGTCGACACCGAGGGTTGATCGCTAGAATCCGGGAATACCTTCTCCAAAATTCTGCAATGCCTCCTTTCAGCCCATACATTATCTATTTATAATAAATAGGAGGCTAGGACATCCCACCATCGACGACTATGATTGGCCGGAGGTGGGGCCACCCAAATACATCAAAATAAATGCAAATATAATAAATTAATATATGAAATTGATTCGCAGCGCGATTCCGGACGCATCCGCGGAGTCCGTTCGTCAATCCGGACACACCATATATTGAAAATCGTCAATTAACCCCGAACGGGCCCAAAACTCGTTATCCATTGCAAATGCTCGTCTATGCTTCACATCAACCTCTCTAGAATTGATTGGCTTGCCCGCTACTCTTTCATTCTATCTACAACAAGCCCTAGTTCCGCAAGGAAATTGTTGTAAATCTTTCAAAACAATCCCACTACAGTCGACACCAATGCCCACACTGATTGATCCTTCGAAGTAGTCGTCCAATCACATCTGTCCTTCCTCGCCTCTTCATCGTCGATCCCCACACCCATTCCATCTATCCTAGCGCCCTCAGCAAGATCGAACTATGCATGGACCTTTTGGTCCTGTCGTGCACTGAGCCCAGTGCCCACTTTCGTGGTTTTTCAAACCGAATGTTGTCTTCCACATTTTTGCTCGAGCCGCATGACCCCTGCAACAAAGCTCAAGAAGGATTAGTTAATTGATTTTTTTGCCACTTCCTCACGACGGCGTATTCCTACGATCAAAATGAACTTCATTTGATGCTATTGAAATTATTTTGGGGTGTTGACATCGCACCAAGTTGCAATTTCACGACTAATCACTAACATTGATAGGCTTCCGATGTTTAGACAATTAGGGGACCCGATCCAACCAAAGAATGAAAATATTTCACCAATCTTCGCAGTTCCGTCGCCCCATTGAGATCTCCGCCGGTTGATCCCTTTGTGCAGTTCACACATGTACTTTCGCCACCAAGCCCAAAGATTGTCCTGCAACCATTTCTGCCTCAGCTGACCCCTACAATTCTCATCTATTCAACACTCTTAGTTACCCCTCCTTCCGCTGGTCAGATGCTTCTTCTACCACCAACCTCACATCAACCCTTCTTAGACGACCTCGTACAAGGAACCTGCCATTGCTTCAATCCCTAAAAGATCACATTGGAGTTTCTTTTTCAATCACGTCACCACTCAAGATACACCCTCTGACAATATCACCCTCATTTGTGACATTTGTGAGTATGATGAAGACTTGCAGCTCGATACAGTCTATGCTACAACGCCTTGCTGTGAGGAGCTGTTCTGGCGGGAATTAAGGAGCTATATGATTAAATCGTTCGAGCTTGAGGGCAAGCTCGATTTGATGGATGAGTGAGATATTACGGGCTCGCACCACTTACCCTTTAAGTTTTTACATATGCTTTGTTAGGTAATTATGTTAGAGTCTTCGGTGACTTTTATTGTTTTGAGCATTCTCTTTATGTTGGAGTTATTTACACCCATGCAATTATGTAATGTTATATGCAGATTCTCTTGGGTCATGAGAGTATCATCCAAGAAATTGTGAAAAGTTCAAGTTTTTTCTTCTCTTTGTAGCTCCTTCTTCCTCTCCCCCTTCTAGGATTAGGGTCGAGCGCCGCTCCTCTTTCTTCTTTCTCCTTACATTCTCCGTTGGTTGAGCTCAAGTCCCTTGTATAGCTCTTCACCACCACCACCGCCTCCGGCAAGATATCTAGGCATTATGGGTTAGGCCCGCAATAGTCTTCTGATGCGAGACTACTCATAAATTGTTCTTTGGGGCACTGGACACAGCTTACCCAGTGGTTGGCGAGGGCACTTGTTTTGGTTTACGTTTACTTGATTTTTCTTTTGCCTTGGGGAGGGCAAGTAGCAGGTTAACTTACCCCTTTTTCAGTCTTCACTTGGATGTTTCGTGATTTGAGTCTGCACCTATGCAATGACCTTTTACCTGAACTGGACTACTGTGCTATTAGAGAGGTTTGGCCTCTTTGAAGTAGCCTTCGTCGAAAAAAAAAACTATGCAAGATTTTGGAACTACCTTTTGAGGTGGGAGATAAATAGCTAGATCATGATGCTCTTCTCCTGTGAAAACTTGAAGAATGAAAGCATGACTGACTTCAATGAAAGCATACCGACTAAAATGTGCATAAATAAGGTCTTTCAAAAGAAAGAACGCAGAGTGAGGGGGAAGTGCTGAAGTCCAGTTTTCTTTCTTCTCTGTTACTCGCCTAGCGTTGGTTCCATCTTTTTAAATTCCTATGGTGGCTACTGGCTAATTCAATAAAAGAAAATTTTGTAGGGTGATTTGTAACTTAATGAATTTAGTAGGGTTAAAAATGGAAGCACAAATTTTGCCTGCGTGCATACTTGGGGGAAAAGCTTTCAACTTTTAGCATAGACAGGTGTTCAAGCAGTCAATAAAATGATTACTATGTGAATGAAACATGAATTGGGCATTATCGAAATAAACTCGTCCTGCGGCCTTGTTATTACCTTTTTATCGAAATAAATGCATTCTTCAGCCATATTATCAGCCTTCTAGTCAGTCCATTATGATTTATGACTCCATCTTCTTTCTTTTGGGATATGCAGGAATGCGGTCCTCGGTTCACCCTTAAATTAGTTTCTCTGCAGCACGGAATATTTGATACAAAGGGCGGAGAATATGAATGGGTTCATAAGGTGAGCCTTTTGTTCAATTATATATATATATATATATATATAGGGTTATTTACCGGGATCTCCCCTCGAAGTTTGTGTAATTACAGCTTGAAAATTTACTTTCAGGGGGTACTTTTGTACATGGATGTTATGAAATGTAAACATTGGGGAGTGGTTTTTGTAATTTCGAAAATTAGAGGGGTGCAAGCTGCAATTATGCAAACTTCGAGTGGAGGTCCCGGTAAACAAAACCTCTCTCTATATATTGTGTGTATGTGTGTGTACATTACATTTTGCACCCAGCTTATTTGGCAAACTTAGAGGGGGAGGTCTCTGTAAATGGCCCTATATATAGCTATCTATATTCTATAGATAAATACTTTCAGGCCCATATGAGGCTGAAATATGCACATCCTTTAATTGATAGCCATCAGATATTTATGCCAAAAAAATCTGCATCGTCCATTCCCACTCCGAAACCCCCTCCTATCAATACACCGTATAACTTCACACAAACCCTCGACATCTCACACGCTTCTCCCCGATCCCAAAACTGCTTCTCTTTCGGTGGAGAAACGAAACTCTCGACCTCCTCCCCTTCCTGCAACCGAATCCCTACATCCATCTCGACGCCGCCGACGCATAACCCTACAGCCGACGTAGAAAGCTTCTGCCGACGTCCATACTAATTCGAATTTAGAACCATCTCCGTATTTCCCTTTGTTCCCTCTTTAAGTTTCTCCCAACTGAAGAAGCACGATCTTCAAACAACCCCCTTCCAGATGGTCATCCCACTACAGGAAGTTCAGAAATGATGCCATCCTCTTGCACTACAATACGAAACAATAAGTTAACGGAAACCAACTGCGGCGATTTCTATTTACTCTTACATCATCTCATTTCTCTATTTTTATTTGATGAATTGATGGGAAGATATGGAGAAGATCAAAACTCCATTCATCGCTTCACAAATCACACATTTTAAACTTTCTTTCACTATTACAACAGCAGAAATCAACTCAAATAACTCCCAGGGCAGAGAAGCCCTCTGCTCCTATTCATAAATCGACCCTCAGCTCCTATTCATAAACCGCAGATTTCACTTTTGAGAAACTTGTAAAAGGAAGATCCGGATTAATTAGACCAAAATCATCAGAGAAAATGGTATTGCTGCCAATCCCAGAAAAGAAATTTAAGAAAAAAGGTAATGAATTGGAGATTGGGATAATGGGAGAAGAACACAGAAAGGTTGAAACTGGGGAACAGCTTGAGGAAGAGGGCGAGGGATGTGATGGGAGATGTGAGGAGAGGCGGGGACTTTACGGAGAGGAAAAGACTCGATAAGCCCACCACACTTTCCAAATGGTAGAACATTCTTGAACCCACTTGATTTTCTGATGCTCCAGCTAATTCACCATGTTGCTTTGAGGATTCACATCTTCTTTGTCTTCAGATCATAAACCTTTATCAACTTCGAGATTAATTATCTCTAGCTATATTTTCTTACATTTACTTTCTTCTGTTTTCCAAAGTTCCCATGCTATAAATAGGCTGATTGTGTCCGTAAATAATGATTTTCTAAGCCATCTCACAGCCAGTAGACCACATTATTTTTCAGATATATTTTTGCTATATTTATGTTTCCCCAAGAAAAAACACATGTAACTAGTGTCAGAAGTTCTTTAGATACATGAAGGGAGGTTTTTAGTAATCCTATGATATTCAATGGTTTCTGGATTTGAACTAATATGCTATACTGAGTCATGCTGTAGATTTGATGGGATGTAAAATTTCAATTAGCCCGCCTGTTGGGGGCTGGCGAAGCCCACCGTCGCTTGGGGGCAGGCGAAGCCCACCGCCGCGGGCCGCGTACTGTCCCGCAAGGTGCGGGGGGCCCTGTGCACCGTCACTCGTGTGTGTGTGTGTAGGGGCATTTACCGGGACCTCCCCTCTAACTTTGAAAAATTTCAAATTGCACCCCACTTATTATAGAAATTACAAAAATCTCTCAATGTTACAAAACATAACATTTACCTCCTCTAAAGTACACATTTCATAACATCCATGCACAAAAATATCCCCCTCGGAGTACATTTCCAAGGGGGGTATTTTGTGCATGGATGCTATTAAATGTAAACTTCAGTGGATTTAATCTTATTATACGGACGAGCTAAATTATGCTCAATACGCACTGACCATCTCAGCCGGCGGATCCAACTTGGGTGGCCGTGATCCACTGCCACAGCAGCGCCGGCAGGGGCGACGAGCTCGCCGACCACTGGCCGCCCCCAATTTGCCGGCCTGAGCCATGCTTTAGTGCTAGATTTTGCTGTGAAACTATTCAAAGTGAGTGTTGCCATCATATTAATGTGGTTATATTTTCTGTGAAATTTTAGGCGGACATGGACACAAGCCGCAGGAGATTCTTTCTGTAACCTGCACACAGGTTTTAGCCGTTTGCAAATTTTAATTTATTTCAAATGAATCATGTTGTGAGTTATTGCTCAATCTAAAATCAAGAGATTTTACCTTTGCGATTTAAATTTTCACCTTGTTATTGTAGAGTTGTAAGAGATGTTAATGAAAAAATTAGAATGAAGAAGAATTTCTTTTCTATTGTTTTTAGCAGAACAGTATCATTTATAAATAAATTTTACTGATTTGAAATCTGAGCATATCTACGTGAGCATATCTTTGATAATCCCATGCATTGTGTATGGGAGACATCCAGCGAAGGTTGGTTCTGTATTGTTGTCGTTGCACATTATTCAAGGGGCATAGCAAGAGCTGTTGGGTGCTATTCTTGCCGGTGTACAGACTACAGAGCGTGCGTGAGAGAGAGAGACTGTTATTCATTCATGATGTCCAATACTAAGGCTTCGTTTGATTTGACGTTTTGCTCAGGCGGCGGGAGGGCTTTTGAAAACGGAGGAGGAGGCCGCGGTTGAAATCCCTCCGTTCTCTTCCATTTCTCATGATGCGGCGGGTGCAAGCGGAGTAAACGCTGTCGCCGACCATTTGATTACCCGCCGTGCGGCGGCGTTTACCCATTTGCCCCAAATAGAGAGCTCCAAATGTTGCGCCAAACGAAGCCTAAGATTGAAACATTAGAGTCAGAGAAAAGAAATGCTTCATAGGACCGGCTATGAATTAAATGCTTCCCTAGGACCGGTGACGGCGGGCTTTGCCCGCTCCCAGCGGGCTTCGCCCGTCCGCAGCTGGCTCCGCCCGACCCGCAACATATACATATGAGTACTCAAAATGACAGCAAAAAAATATAAATCAAGAATACAATTTTTATTTTGTAAAACAAATTATATTTTAACGTTAAAACATTAACCCTTCTCTTATCATTCCTAGCTAGAGACAATATGTTTAGGGTATCTAGTATTTTTATTTTTTTTATTTTAATATTGTAAAGTTGTGTAATTATCTAAAAGTATATTGACTTTATAATATACTATATATATATACTATTATAGGAAAACTAATCTTTGGTGAAACATTGCATATATCCCTATATTGCCCTTATAGTTGTATTCATAATTACACAATTATACAGAACTTTATATTAGTATATTATAAAGACAATATCCTTTTAGGCAATTACACAACTTTACAATATTAAAATAATTTTTAAAAAAAACACTAGATACCCTAAACTTATTGTCACACTTGAAAGCAGTTAAACATATCTTTAGGTATCTTATAGGCACCTAAAATCTTGTTCTTTGATAGCCCCACACTACTTATTTCACACTTCATGGGTACTCCGACTCTGATTATGCTGGATGTTCACTTGAATCAAGAGCACAAGTGTTACATGTCACTTCCTTGGTCTGGCACTAGTCTCATGGTCAAGTAAGAAACAAAACTTGGTTTCCCTCTCTATTGCTGAAGTCGAGTATATTACCTTAGGGAGTTGTTGCGCACAAGCAATTTGGATGTCTCAAACGTTAGGAGACTTTGGCTTAATTTGTAGGAACGTTACTCTTAGGTGTGATAACAAGAGGGCTATAGACTTGACCAATAATCCAGTGAATAACTCTCGTTCCAAACATATTGACTTTCGTCATCATTTCATTCGGGATCACCTTAAGAAAGAGAATGCGAGAGTAAGCTTCTATAATGACTCTTGGCACCGATGACTAACTAGCTTATATATTCACAAAACCCCTCTAGATATCCAACGGATGCGATCCGCTACACTTTACCGATGCGATGGATGCGATTATGCGAAGATGCGTGCCCATCTAAGCACACATATCTCAAAACGAGCTAAGATGCGCACGCATCTCCGCGCGAGTTGAGATGGGCTTAGCGTTGGATTGCCCGCACTTTACCCTGCAGTGCATTTGCTGCACTTTACCCTCCCCGGACCCGATGGGTCGCGTGGCGTTGTTTTTATTTTAGAGTGATGTTTATATCTAAATCAAATATAGCTATTTACAAATCAATATATTACATTATTTTAAGCCTTTTAAAATACTAAACATAAAATCTTAAAAGTAAACTTATTTTCTCTTCTAGCCGTAGCCTCTCTCCCCGCCCACTCAATTTTTGTGTGACCCCTTGAGATCCTCTTCCGCTCTTCTGGTGCCTCCCCTCCTCTCTCTTCGGATGATATATACTGGATTTTTTTAGCAGTTGCATCTTCACCTTCGGCTCCAGCTATTCTTTTTTAATTTGTTAAGACATGATAACCAAATTTTAGATGATGGAATCTCTACTAATTGGACTTCTGCTCATGATCAAGTTGATATGTTTTGGTGTTGGAAGTTGATAATAAGCGATATTTCTTGAATTATGATGGAGATGGAGCTCCATTTAAAATTTTGAGGGTGCATTTAACCACTCTTTCCTCATGATTTTTCCTATTATGAAGATCATAGGTTTGAACGGTCAATCCACTTCCCATGATCTCCTCCACGATAGGAGGATCATGAAGGGGGGGGGGCACTATTTCAATAACTACCGTCGTCGTCGGCTGCCGGTAACCACCCGCTAAACACCAAGTTAGTGGGGGGCATGTCATCATTAAAATGAATAATCTCCTAAACTATGAAAGTAATGCTTATGTAGGTGGTTACGGTGTGCGGATAACCACGTAACCACCGTAACCACCTCCTGGAGACTATAAAAGGAGCCTCATGCCTCCTCATTTCTCACATTTTTGCTCCCCCAGTCTTCTTCTTACTCAGGCCAGAGCTCTACCGAACTCCTCCCTCGGGCCATCTTCGAGCCGCCTACGAGCCAGAGGAACGCCCAAGTTGTAACGAGGAGTGACATGTCGCCCTCGATTCCCCAAACGTCCCGTAACCACCAGGAAATAGTGGATTTTGACCGGCACGGACCTGGTCACGTGGTTTTTTATCCAGTTGAGAAGTTTTTCCACGTTAAAACCTCTTGTGTACATCTAATTCATTTCATTGACTGTGTGCGCGCTCGACAGTCCCAAAAGTTAAGACGGTCTGATTTACTCCGGTCCGACCGAGGCGCCGAGTCCGTCCGCAACAAATTATATATTTTTTTTGTAGTGATTACATATTTTTTATGCATTAATATGATATTTAGTTGATAAAAAATTTAATTTTGTTTCATTGCCAAAAATAATTTGTATATAACATCATCCTTATTTTAAAAATTTTGTTGGTTATCATGTTTATTTTTAGTCGGAATTGTTTAAGATCCATCGTTGTCAGGCCTTTCATTAGGCTAAATGGGGGACAAATTTCCAAACTAGCATTTTATTAAACCAAAAGTATAGGAATAGCCCCCTTTCAATAAAGGTTCCCAAACTAGCCCCTTTCTGCAAATCCAACTGCACGCACAGTGCTTTGTCGGCTGTTTTAGGATAAAAATATATTTATGGGTATTAAAAAGAAAATTCAGGGCTTAGGTATTCCAGATATTTATCGGCCTTTTTTTTTTCTAGCGTGATAAAAAAACGGACGGCCATGATTTGATTTGGAGTCCCACCGTGATATTACAACAGGATAGATACATATATATGCATTGAGCTAGGGTATGAAAACCCTAACTCATTAGTTTAAGTATGAGGCTGATGGAGAAGAGGCGATCCTCCATGGCCGATGATTGATCACTTCCAATGCCTCTCCGCCTCAATCTAACCAGGGCGATGACGATGAAATCACCATGGAAGGAAGGGATCTGGCCCGCCCCATGGCTGGGTTGGATTTCTTTCCAGGTTTTTCCAGAGGATGCAATGCTGCTCTGCCGTTCTTCTCAATGCGCCGGAGCGGCTCGGACGGCCCGTGCTTCCGCCGGCAACCGCCGCGTCCGTGCGCCATGGAGAAGAGCGCGCGAGCATATTTGCTCAGTGATGGAAAAAAGGCGAATCCGAGCCTTTAGCTCTCTCTACATTTTGTTTCCCCCTCCCTCTTTTCTGCTATTCTGGTAGCAATTGGAAACCTAGCCCCCTATTCCGACCGGCAAGCGGGGACAATCTGCTTCGCGCCTCCGTCCCATCGCCGGCGTCCCATCCCTCCGGCCTCTAGGTAATCATGCTTTTCTTCATCTTTTTGTTCTGAACTTTTCTTCTTCTGGTTTTTCCCCTCTTCTTCCGATGAAATTTTCTTCCATTTTTTTGTTGATTCTTCCTCTTCTTCGTGTTCATCTCAGACATGAATAGTGCGCTGATTTTTTTGCTATTTGCCGCTCTTATATGCATTGTTGTGTGAGTAATTTGTTGTTTAATTATCCTTTTTTTTAATTTGATTTGAAGATAACACTTGTTGCTAGCTTGATTTACTGTAACAGATTGACCCTCCTCTCTTACTAAACAAGGCAAGTTCACCGATGATGTTCTGAAGCTTTAATTTCTCTGATTATCCACTTGTTTTAGATTTTTTTTTCCAAATTCTCCCTTTTGACACTTTGCATCCCCGATTTGCGTATATTTTGGCACTTTGCATCCCCAATTTGCGTATGTTTTGGCACTTTGCATCCCCCATTTGCATATATATTTTTTGGCACTTTGCATCCCCCATTTGAATATATTTTGGCACTTTGCATCCCCCATTTGCATATATTTTGGCACATTGCATCCCCCATTTGCATATATTTTGGCACTTTGCATCCCCAATTTGCGTATATTTTGGCACTTTGCATCCCCCATTTGCATATATATTTTTTGGCACTTTGCATCCCCAATTTGAATATCTTTTGGCACTTTGCATCCACCATTTGCATATATTTTGGCACTTTGCATCCCCCATTTGCATATATTTTGGCATTTTGCATCCTCCATTTTGCATCCTCCATTTGCATATATTTTGGCACTTTGCATCCCTCATTTGCATATATTTTGGCACTTTGCATCCCCCATTTGCATATATTTTGGCACTTTGCATCCCCCATTTGCATATATTTTGGCACTTTGCATCCCCCATTTGCATATATTTTGGCACTTTGCATCCCCCATTTGCATATATTTTGGCACTTTGCATCCTTCATTTGCATATATTTTGGCACTTTGCATCCCCCATTTGCATATATTTTGGCACTTTGCATCCCCATTTGCATATATTTTGGCACTTTGCTTCCCCATTTGCATATATTTTGGCACATTGCATCCCCCATTTGCATATATTTTGGCACATTGCATCCCCCATTTGCATATATTTTGGCACTTTGCATCCCCAATTTGCGTATGTTTTGGCACTTTACATCCCCCATTTGTATATATATTTTTTGGCACTTTGCATCCCCCATTTGAATATCTTTTGGCACTTTGCATCCCCCATTTGAATATCTTTTGGCACTTTGCATCCCCCATTTGAATATCTTTTGGCACTTTGCATCCCCCATTTGCATATATTTTGGCACTTTGCATCCCCCATTTGCATATATTTTGGCAATTTGCATCCCCATTTGCATATATTTTGGCACATTGCATCCCCCATTTGCATATATTTCGGCACATTGCATTCCTGTTAGGGAAAACATATGGGCTCATCCTATGGCCTCAGACAAAGGTGCCTCATCCAATGCACAGCACCAGGACAGCTGGATAAATAAATTAGGAGTGACGGCCACCGCAGTCCCTGAAGAAATCAAGGGCGATAATACTAGCACAAGCTATATCGCAGGGCTCGCTGTCATCACTGGCCATTTATTGGAATCACAACCTTCAATATTATCAACAGCCACGATGGAGCCCACCTTCCCAGCAGTCATCTCCACCGCCAAGGATGGGAGTTAAAGTATTATTTTTCTTTGTCATTAATATAATAGTTGCAACGGTCAACTGGGCACTTCCTTTTTTTTCTACCCATGCTTTTGTAACGGTCATAATGACCTGGTAGTATTTATAGCCACTGTATGTCTTTATTCAAGTAAGGAGTAATGAAGTATTAAGATCCCTGTTCTTCTTCTTCTCCACCCCCTTCTGCTCTTACCTTCCGGTCAACTTCCCCCTGGCCTTCCTCCGGCGACTCCACCCAACACCCTTGCCCGCGGGATCGCTACATCTTTAGTGCTCTCGTTGAGAGGAATTCGATTCCGCACGGCAATATGGGAGAAGGGCTACGTTCCATGGCAGATCTCAAAACAGCACTACAAACCGAGCAGGCAACCAGAGCATCACAAATGGAAGAAATCCACCAACGGATGATTACAGAAACCGCGCAGCAAACGCAGAAAATACGACAAGCCTTCACAACCGAATTACAGACGAAGGAGAATCTTCTCGCGCGACAAATTCTGGAAACAAAAGAACACTCGGCAGACCAAATTGCCGATCAAATTAATATTCTGCGCAAGGACATATTGCTACAATTTGAAAGTTTACTTAAAAGAGGAGCTCAACCTGATCCAAGGCCAATCATTATAGAGGAGGCACTAAGCAACCCACAAAGACAGCCGGAATACTTCCCAGCACAGTCAGCAAACGGGATCTTGGGGTCAAGCCTGGCCCCCCACAAAAATCAGGTCGATTCTAACCGCCCCGGTAATTTAGATATATCTTGTCCACGTTATTCCGAAGGAGACCCAACCGATTGGCTCTACGAACTAAAACAATATTTTGAGTATAACGACATTAGGCCCCAAGACTACCTCTTGATTGCCTCTTTCCACCTAGATAAGCCCGCATCAAAGTGGTATCAAGCAACCCTTAAGGACCACCCCGCTTTGACATTCCAAATGTTTGTTGACGCAATTCAGAAGCGATTCGGACCCTCATTATATGTAAAAACCGCTGGCCTATTGACCAAATTGCAACAAACCACCACAGTGCTTGCATACAAACAGGCGTTCGAAGAACTTATTACAAAAGTACCAGGCCTGGCACCCGAATTCGTATCAGACATGTTCGTCTCGGGGCTCAAGAAAAACATTAGAGAACCGGTAATGCTTGCCCGGCCGGTCGAAATACACGACGCTTTCGCTCTTGCACGCATGCATGAAGACCAACAAAGCACAAATTACAAAAACCGCCAACAATTCAATACCACAACCCACTATGGGGCAAACAGATTGACATTAACATACAACAACAAACCAAAATTCCCACCCATTAAACGGTTGACTCCCGCCGAGCTTCAAGCCCGTAGAGACAAAGGGTTGTGCTACAACTGCGACGAACGCTATCACGCGGGACACAAATGTAAAGGGATAGGGGTCCTGCTTTACTTAGGAGGCACAGAGGAATCTGACGACGAGATAGAAGAACCTCCCGATGAACTAGGTCAGGAGGGAGACCCTACCACCCCAATCTGCCTACAGGCCCTCACCAGGGCCATTCCCAACCACGGACTACGAATGACGGGACACATTAACAATCAACCTCTAGAATTATTTGTAGACTGGGGAAGTACGCATAATTTCATCTCCTTCCGGATGGCAGAATTCCTCAAGCTACCAATAATCAAGATCACAGAATTTCTGGTGTTCATGGGCAACGGCTCGACCGAGACATGCAAGGGCAAATGCAAGGATACCCAGTTGCTCATTCAGGCCAACCAATATAAAGTTCACCTATATGTCCTAGAAATCGAAGGCACAGATTTGATCTTGGGTCAAAGGTGGCTCAGGACCCTGGGTCCGGTCACAACGGACTATAAGAAGCTCACCCTTACCTACAAAGGCAATAGAGGACAGGTGACATTAGTGGGACACCAACAAGGTACCCATACGAGCTCGGCCTCATCATCGCAACTCCTTAGAATGATAGCAGTCAAACCCGCAACAATATGCCTGCTTCTAGCCAAGGCGTTACCATCCCTTAAGAACCCGACACTAGCAGACTACAAAAACATCGTACCACCTCCTTTCTTCCGTTTACTCAAATCATATCACATCATGTTCGACGAACCAGATGCCCTCCCACCCGCTAGGGGAATAGATCACAAAATCACGCTCCTGCCTAATGCCATCCCACCCAATTTACGACCCTTCCGTTACCCGTACCACCAAAAAAATGAGATCGAGAAGATGGTAGCAGAAATGCTCAATCAAGGACAAATCCGACCTTCAACCTCAGCCCTCAGTTCCCCAGTCATACTAGTTAAGAAAAAAGATGGGACGTGGCGTTTTTGCGTCGACTATAGAGCCATGAATAAAATAACAATCAAAGACAAATTCCCAATTCCGACTATAGAGGAACTCCTCGACGAACTCAATGCTGCCCGATATTTTTCCAAGGTTGACCTTAGATCCGGGTATCATCAAATTAGGGTGGCTCCAGAGGATATTAAAAAGACTGCATTTCGGACCCATCAGGGACATTACGAGTTCGTCGTCATGCCTTTTGGCTTAACCAACGCACCCTCCACCTTCCAGGCCTTGATGAACACCATCTTCCAGCCCTACCTAAGAAAATTCATTGTAATTTTTTTTTGATGATATATTAGTTTTTAGCCCGACTGAAGCTGATCACCTGGAACATCTAAGGAAAACATTAGAAGTTTTGAAGGCAAATAACTTGCACATCAAATTATCAAAATGTTACTTCGCTTCTCCAGAAGTCGAGTTTTTAGGCCATACAATTAAGGAAGGAAAGGTTCTCCCCACTAGAGACAACATCGAAAGTGTTGAAAGATTTCCCCAACCCAAAAATAAAAAAGACATAAGAGCCTTTTTGGGTCTCACCGGGTATTACCGAAAATTTATCCAAGATTACGCTAAGATTGCGTTTCCTCTTACAGAAATGCTTAAGCGCAACGCGTTCTCATGGCATGTCAAGGCCCAGGAGGCCTTCGACCAGCTCAAACTTAAATTAATATCCTACCCAATTTTAGTTCTACCGAACTTTCAAGAACCCTTTATCGTTGCGGCCGACGCTTCAGGTACCGGCATCGGGGCAGTTCTGAAACAAGGCAGCAAAACCATGGCATACTTTAGCAAAAAATTGTCCCCGGCCATGCAAAAAAAATTAACATATACCAGGGACATGTATGCCGTTACGGCCGCGGTTGGCAAATGGCGCCAATACCTGCTAGGGCATCAATTTACCATTCTAACTGACCACCAAAGTTTACACCATTTGTTAACACAACAGATCCAAACTCCGGAGCAAGAAGTATTCCTATCAAAGTTATTAAGCTACGACTTTATAATTAAATATAAAACAGGAAAAAGCAACCAGGCAGCAGGCACCTTATCCCGGATGGCCGAGATCCCAGTTAACCCAACCACAGCAAGCCTCAATGTTCTTACCGTCCCTTCCTCCTCCCTCCTGGAGGGACTAGAAATTGACTACGCCAAGGATGACCTAGCTCAACAAATAATGAAAGAACCACAAGCTTTTCCTAATTGGACAAAAAAAGGAAATTACATCATTCACCATAACAGGATTTACTTTCCAGAGCATTCCAACATCAAAAACAAAATACTCACCGAAGCTCACTCAAGCTTGTTAGGGGGTCATTCAGGAATCAGGGGCACCCTGCACCGAATACAAGCACAATTCTTCTGGAAACACATGAAAAAGAAAACACAACCTATATAAACCAATGTGATATATGCCAAAAGGCTAAAGCCAGCAACCATCTACCATATGGGTTGTTGCAACCCCTCCCAATCCCCAACCGACTGTGGGCCAACCTTACTATGGACTTTATTACCCAACTACCGAATTCACACGGCTACACAATAATCTTAGTCGTGGTTGATAGGTTCTCTAAAGCTGCCCATTTCGCACCCCTAAAACCACCTATTTCCGGGCCTAGCGTGGCCAAGGAATTTTGGGGAATTGGCAAACTACATGGCCTCCCGGAGTCAATAATTTCCGACCGCGATACAATATTTTTAAGTGATTTTTGGGTTGAACTATTTAGACTACAAGGGACTCACCTTAAATATATAGCTCGTCATACCACCCTCAGACAGACGGCCTCACCGAGAGGATCAACCGTTGCTTAGAACAATATCTTAGGGTTTTTTCGCATAAGCATCCACAAAAATGGTCTGATTATCTTAATTCTGCGGAATATCATTATAATACCACTTTTAACTCGTCGACCAACATGACCCCCTTTGAGGTCATGTATGGTCGGCCACCACCGGGTCTACTTCCTTATAATGCAGGAGCCACCAGCAATGAAGCAGTGGAAGAAACGCTGCAGTCCAGGGACGAACTGTTTCACTGCCTGAAGCAGAATCTGAGCAAATCGCAGCATAGAATGAAGACGCAAGCCGATAAAAAAAGGAAGGAATTAAAACTAGAAAAGGGAGACTGGGTCCTACTCAAGCTTCATCCATACCGACAACTAACCATGACGCGACCAAGGGGAAGGAAATTGAGCCTAAAGTACTATGGCCCTTTCCAGATTACTGAAATCATTGGGGCGACAGCGTACAAACTTTCTCCCACCGGAATCCAGGATCCATCTTGTCTTCCACGCATCTATGCTAAAGCCCTACACTGGTGACCCCAAAATACAGATCGTGGAGTTATCCGCCTGTATCTGGAAAAATAGCCCCCTACATCAACCACTAGCAGTCATCAGCACCCGAAATATAATTCGGAAGGGGAAAACAGTAACTAAGCCCTAATCTAGTGGTCGGGACTCTCACCTGCCGACAGCACCTGGGAGGACGTCTCAGCCCTAGAAGATTTCATGCAGCTCACAGCGACACCGGAAAAAAATACCAACAACAGTCACGAACCTACCTGGTCCAGAAAACAACGCCGAACTCTAAGACGGCCTCCACAAACCCTAGATCTAACACTACCCGAAGCTTGGGGAAACAAAGAACAAAAAACAAACAGAAAGCTCATTCCGACACAGTTCCTAGCACAGAGCCACCCCGGAGAGGCAACTTACCCTGCAATCCTAGAACCATGGTACGAACAACGAGTTGCAGCTACCTTCAAGCAGGTTTTCCACACCAGGCCAGCCAGACTGCCCTCTCTGGAGTTCTCACCGTAGTTCCAAAGGACATAGCGCCAACCCCTCCCCAACTTCCTGCAGCGGCGGCACCGGCACTTCCTCCGCCAAACCGGCGCACAGATCAGAACGAAAAAGAAACAGACGCTGAGGACAACGTCTTAAAGAAGGCGGCAAATGTTAGGGAAAACATATGGGCTCATCCTATGGCCTCAGACAAAGGTGCCTCATCCAATGCACAACACCAGGACAACTGGATAAATAAATTAAGAAATCAAGGGCGATAATACTAGCACAAGCTATGGCTCTGTTTGGGACAGCTCTGGCGGTTGGAGAAGCGCTTTTCCAGCCGCCAGAGCTGTTTTTTACACTGTTTGGGACAGCTTTTATTAAAAAGCACTCTTTAAAAAACTGCTCCCAGAGCACTTCTCCCAGAGCTCCTCCCCCCCTGCGTTCAGCGCTTGAAACCGCTGCTCCAAAACCGCACTTTGCGATTTCTTTTTCCTCCCCGATCCCAATCCCGCAGGACGACGGAAGGGCGAATTCGCGACGCGCATCGGCTACTCCTCCCGACCTGCGACCGGCGACCGGAGATCTTCCTGCAGCGCGACATCCCGATCCCGAACGGCATCGGCGTCTCCTTCCCGCAGCGCGACATCCCGCTGCGCGACATCCCGCTTCGATCGACTACTCCCGAACGGCGACCGGCGACAGCAACCTTCGACCGAATCACAGCCGAACGGCGACCGGCGACCAGCCCTACCTCCGCAACGCTCTTCTCCAGCCCTAGCCTTCATCCATCGGCTGTTCTGCAACTCCAACCCTAGCAGCCGATTCTAGATTTCCCTCCTCCTCCGGATCTGCAACTCCAGCCCTAGCACCGGCTATTTCTCAGGTATATGTTTTATTTTTCTGTGTATGTGCTATATTTTTTGAGTAGTTGTGTTTGTGTTGTGGGTGTGAGTGTGTTTGTATGTGAATGTGTTTTGATGTGTGTGTGTGTATGTGTTGGTTTGAATGTGTTTGAATGTGTGTGTGTGTGTATGTGAATGTGTATGTGAATGTGTTTGAATGTGTGTGTGTGTGTGTGTGAATGTGTTTGAATGTGTATGTGAATGTGTGTTTGAATGGTTTGAATGTGTTTGAATGTGTGTGTGTGTGTGTGTATGTGAATGTGTATGTGAATGTGTGTTTGAATGGTTTGAATGTGTTTGAATGTGTGTGTGTGTGTGTGTGTATGTGAATGTGTATGTGAATGTGTATGTGAATGTGTGTGTTTGAATGTGTGTGTATGTGAATGTGTGTGTGTTTGTGAATTGTGTGTGTGAGTGTGAATGTGTGTGAATGTGTATGTGTTATCATTTATTTATTTACAATTGTTCGTATTTCTTAATGTTTACTTGTTTAACAAAACAAATAAATGCAGGTAAATATTACTTAGTCGATACTGGATATCCGTTAAAGATGGGTTATTTGAAGGCATATCCAGAAACAAGATATCATTTGGCAGACTTTGCGCGTGGGAGTCGGCCTGTACATGGAAGGCAAGAACATTTCAATAAGGCGCATTCATCTCTTCGCAGTGTGATCGAGCGAACGTTTGGAGTTTGGAAAAAAAAGTGGCACATTTTGAGCAAAATGTCACAATACAAATTCAAGAAACAGCGTTCCATAGTGCTAGCGACAATGGCCTTACATAACTTCATTCGTAGGCATCCGTCTCGCTGGGACCCTGAGTTTAATGTTTGTGATGCTGATGAGGCTTCTTTCGTTCCCTCGGAGGATGAAGACAATGCGACAGATGATAATATTGAAAGCGATATGTGTGATGCTGCTGGAGCAGAACATATGTTTACAGTACGAGATAACATTGTCGAAGAAATATACTGCGTGCGCAGGTGATCGGAAGGATTGGAAAAAAGCAGTCGCCGAATGTTAGAAGAACTTTTTTTCGTACTTTGTAGAACTATGTAAAAGACTACTGTTATCATTTATTTATTTAAAAACAGCTTCCAAAAGTTATTTATCCAAACAGCTAAAAATAGAAAATCACTCTTTAAAGCGCACTTCTGCACAGAACAACCAAACAGTCAGCAGCTTTTCAAAACTGCTCCCCAGAAATCTATTTTAAAACAGCTCTATCCGGACAGCAGCTTTTCAATCCGCCAGAGCTATCCCAAACAGGCCCTATATCGCAGGGCCCGCTGTCATCACTGGCCATTTATTAGAATCACAGCCTTCAATATTATCAACAGCCACGATGGAGCCCACCTTCCCAGCAGTCATCTCCACCGCCAAGGATGGGAGTTAAAGTATTATTTTTCTTTGTCATTAATGTAATAGTTGCAACGGTCAACTGGGCACTTCCTTTTTTTTCTACCCATGCTTTTGTAACGGTCATAATGACCTAGTAGTATTTATTCAAATAAGGAGTAATGAAGTATTAAGATCCCTGTTCTTCTTCTTCTCCACCCCTTCTGCTCTTACCTTCCGGTCATCTTCCCCCTGGCCTTCCTCCGGCGACTCCACCCAACACCCTTGCCCGCGGGATCGCTACAATTCCTCACTTGCATATATTTTGGCACTTTGCATCCTCCATTTGCATATATTTTGGCACTTTGCATCCTCCATTTGCATATATTTGCCACTTTGCATCCCTCATTTGCATATATTTTGGCACTTTGCATCCCCCATTTGCATATATTTTGGCACTTTGCATCTTAGGATTAAAATTCAGGGGTTTTCGCTAGACAACTCCAAAGAATTTCGGGATTTGGGGCGCTGAGAAGAAATCAATCACGCATGTCTATTTATAAAGAAGCTGAACTAAAATACCCCTCATTACAATACTCCGGTGCAAAAATATCATATTTAAAATTTCGGAGTAGAAAGTGCCAAATTGGGTAATTTGGGGTGGTGCATAGTGCCAGTAAGCCTCTGAAAATCAAGCCAACCTTGTTGAAACTCACAAAGAGAAAACTAGCTAGTGAGAAGATACCTGAGTTGTATGCTGGTTCTTTATACGCCAAGCTAGCAACACTCCAATGAACCCCAGGTGAAGAAACATTAGACATTTCGGTTCTGTTTGGGAGGACTTATTTTCACCGGTCAAGAGCTTACGGCCGCATGAACCGGACCTTAATTTAGACATTTCGGCTCCGTTTGGGGGGACATATTTTCACCGGTCAAGCGGTTACATCCGCATGAATCGGCTTTTAATTTAGGTCTGGTTAATGCGATCGTAACCGCTTGACGGGTGAAAATAAGTCCTCCCAAACAGAACCGTTCATCTTCGGAAACTGATGTGGCTTGAGGTATAAGACCCCTCGGCAAGTTAAATTATAAAGCACATGAATGCTAGTTTTTTTCATCATTTTTCCATCTTGTAAGCAAATTAAAGGTTCAGTTTGGCAAGGTGGTGGCAGTCATGAAATCCGGGTTAAATTGTTATATTCAAATGGATTATGTTTGTTAGGTGATCTTTAACAAATAACGCTTTAACCCATGCGTTTACGGCCGCCGCCACCGTGCCGAATGGAGCGTAAAACGCAGCAATCAGGCCAAAAGTTTTTTTGGTGATTGTTAACAGCAAACCCGCTATTTGCTAGTGACACCCCAAAATTTCAAAACTTTTCACGTCTTTTCGAAATGCTTCTTGTACATGCAATTTTAGGAAAAGTGCTCGACGCGAAAGTTGTAGATCTTGTCTAAATCTACAACTTTCGCGTTGAGCACTTTTCCTAAAAATGCATGTACAAGGCGTACTTTGGAAATATGTTCATGTTTTACGTCTTGTACATGCAATTTCAGGAAAAGTGTTCACCACGAAAGTTGTAGATCTCGTCGAAAAATTATGAGATTTTGGGGTGCGACTAGCCAATAATGGGTTGCGGTTAACAATCACCTTTTTTTTGGCCTGAAAATACTCTTATTTTTGTTTTGAATTATTATGATGAAAGTGAGAGCTCATTTGTTTGCCGGGCGCGCCCAATCAACTTGGAATGCCCTTGCATTTACAGCAACCGCTCTCTCTACCTAGAGGAGAACAAGCGGTAGATCTTTTGGCGACCGAACTAAGGCAAGTGGGAGCCTTTGAATCCCCCATTTCTGCTATAAGGTAACTTCATTGATGATGTGAATCATATTTCATATGTTCACTAATTCTTCAAATGATTTCCTTTGGATTGAAAGACAGTGAAGCAAATTTTATAACAAAAAGCCATTCAAAAATTCTCAGCATTGGGATACTGCTGAAGGGTCCTGTGATTATTAGGCTGGTAAGAGACAGGTTGTTTATATTTTTTTATGTTGAAAGGTAAAAATAGAAAATATGAGAGATTTTTTTTAATGTTTAAGATTTAGGGTTTAGAATATAAAGTTTAAGAAATGCCACATTTTCTCTGTAATGATGTTGAGTTTGTTTTTTGGTAGTTTGGGTGCATACATTTTCTGCTTTACCTAGGAATTAATTGTAGCAGAGGATATTTTGATATTAGGAAAAACATCAGAATGGAGAGATGGAACATTAAAATTTGAAGGTATCGGTTCAATGATCAAAGATGATTTCATTGGAATGGAAACTAAGGCGATTACGATCACATGAATCGGATCTTAATTAAAGTCCCTCCAAACGGAGCCTAATTCTTAGGCTTTCTGTTTGGGACTCCGGAGGCAGCTCGGAAGGGAGATGAATGCCATTGGTGCTTCGGATTGGAGGTAGGGGGCAGCTGCAGGGAACAACAGCATTTAGCTGTTTGTAGAGACTAGGGGATGGCATGTAAAATTGGAAAAATAAACGGTCCGCATGAATGAATGAAATGAATGACGGTGGTGTTTGTTGCAACCGCATCAGAGCGTAGACAGACTCCCAAACAGAACCTTAAAACATTGTTTACACCGCGAGTTTCTCAAAAATGTATTTGATATGGCACGGTTACGACATGCCAGCCACCGACAAAAAATAAATAAATTTTGAATATATTTAAAATTGGAACAATTCGAGTTTGGTCAATTTGTAACCAAACTCGAATTGAGCCTAGCAATTGGATTCCTGGGCTGTGCTCAGTCGGAACTTGGAACAATTCGAGTTTGGTCAATTTGTATGGCAGTTCTTAGCCGGGCCAGTTTCAGGTGTAACCATAGTTCGTTATAGCATACATGCGCTATGAACATTCTTTTCCTAAGATTCATTATTAAAATAGTTTCTTCTCGAGTAATTTCATTAATTGGGTTATGATGTTTCGCAAATATTTCACTATGCTTCTTGAAAAAAAAGTTCTCTTAAATGGAGCCTAGATGTAATCATTTGAATTGAAATTTTACTTTAAATAAGTAATAAAAAATTATTTTATAATAATAATAAAATTCCTGTTGCATAACACATACCAGCACGAGCGATCCAAGCATCAAATAACGATACATATTTAAAAATATATATATTAAAAAATGAAAACTGGGAAATTGCTGCTACAGGGGAGTGTGATTCCGCAAGCGATGAATAACAATGCCACTATGGTCTGCAAACAAGGTGTTCAATTAAATGTCCCAGCCAACTCTATATTGCCAAAACAGTCGTCTGTCATTTGCGTTCTTATCGAAACTATACCTACAATCTTATTCATGGGGTCTTTGTAACAGTTAAAGGGGCGGTCATTATAATAATGCAAAATTGGAGAGGAGGGTTCGGTTGAGCCTCTGTTTTCTCCAAAGATTTCTTTAGCCCGGGCGAAAATGAAATGTTTTCATTTGAAGCAGCATTTGTCCTTCCCGGTTCAGGCTCTATATGTTTGGGCATTTTTCTTTTCCGTTTTGGACAAACGCCGCCGGAAGGAGGGTAAACAAATGAACTTCTGACAGCATTTGTTCCGTTTCCACCCGTCCGCCTTAAGAACCGTCACAAAAACCTCCGTTTGGAGCAGCAACCTCCCCCCTCCGGTTCGAACGCTCCGTTTCCACCTGCCGGATCGACCCGCCACCGCCGAACCAAATGGAGCCCCAGGCTTCATTTGGTTCGGCGGTGGCGGATCGATCCGGCGGGTGGAAACGGAGTGTTGGAATCGGAGGGGGAGGTGGCTGCTCCAAACGGAGCTTTTTGGGGCATTTCTCAAGACGGGCGGGTGGAAACGGAGCAAACGCCGCCGGAGGTTCATTTGTTTACCCTCCTTCCGGCGGCGTTTGCCCAAAACGGAGTATCAAAACGCCCAAACAAATAGAGCCTCAGTCTCAAGCTTTCCGTTGCCAAAGAGGGTGGAATAAAAGTAGAGATTTTTTTTTATTTTTATAGATGATTTGCTAGTAACAATGTGATTTTCAAATTTCACAGTTTGCTAATAATAATGATTTGCTAGATGCAGGTTTGCTAACAACACCATAGAAATAAAAGAATATTTTCTACAGAAACAAAGGGTGATGGACAAGGTGAGCCAATTTTCAAATAATCATTTGGATTACACCATGCTAAATATGGTAAAAGATGAGACAGATAAGGAAAATATATTTGACCAACTTATAATTTATTTGAAGCATGACAACCAAACTTGTGTTACAGCATTTGACAACAAATATAATAATTTGAGCGGTGAGAACAAAGGGAGCAGTGGGAATGTTGATAGACAAAAATTTGGTCTTCCTCACTAGGTTTGCGGCGTGCATTAAGGTTTGTGAAATGCATATTACCTCTGGTTGGAGAAAACGGTCACCGATAACAGACGTGTTTTGATAAACTTCCATTTTGAAAATCAATCGACATATTTACAGTAGAGACGTGTTCGAAATGACGTTTCGAATAATGAGATCAAATAAACATCAAGTATAGTTGCGTTACAATACCACAAGAAGCATCTTATTTGGGGCTAATTATCAGGACCTCCCCTGGGAGTTCGTATAATTACATCACACGTTGCACCCCTCTATCTTTCAAAATTACATTTACCTCCCTTTTAAAGTTTTTCCAGTTTACAAAAAGGCTCATTTCCGTTAAAAATATAGATGGAAATGATAAAATCATCCACAAATTATTTTTTACAAATCATCAAACTTAACTAGGTTGGTTCAATACAGATGCAAACATTAATAGTAACAACAGCAGCAATCATACAAAATTACCTTGAAGAAGTAGAGTCAATGGAGCAGCCACTCAAAAGCTAATAATTTTGCGATGTGGGCACTCGAGAGAAGCCCAATGCATGTAGAAGTTCCCAATTGCGTTAAAGCTGTTGAAGAAATTTTGAAAACAGATTGTTCAGATTTTATAAGAGTTTGAAACATACTTATTGCTAATATGCATAAATGACTTGGCGATCTCTAGTATAGTTGCAGGCCTTATTATTGTATGGGATAAAGCTCGGTTATTTAAATTCTGTGAAGGATATGTCATGACGTTAGGATTAAGGCTCGCAAGAATCGGACCTATTTGTAAATTCATGCGGTCGTAACTGTGGAAGTTGCTCGAAGCATCCGGATGGGGATCTAAGTGGAATACCCTACCCGTTGCCCCTAGGTAGGTATAAATAGGCAAACCCAAGGAGTTTCTACAGGTATTGGATATCTGTGTATCCGACATGACCCGTTATGCCTCCGAACCCATTAATTGTCCAAATATACACTAACAGTAACTGCTTGACCGGTTAAAATAAGCCCCCCCCCCCCCCCCCCCCCAAACGGAGCCTAAATGTTAGGATAAGGGATAACCGTGAAATCTGATGTCCCTTTTTTTTGATATATATGAAGGCCCTGACTTCTACCACAATTAAATATTTATTGGTTTTTTTTTCTGTCTCTTGATCCTTCACGAGTGTCTTTGTCTTCCCAAAGATAGCAACCAGCCACTTTGTTCCTCCATTCATAGCTATTGACAACCGGAGCAGCTTCACATCAAGCATCACTTTCTTCCTTGCCAACAACGAGCCCCCTCTTCCATGACTTACCGGGCTACTCTCGTGTCTCGTTGTGAACCTGGTCTCTGTACAACATCTCAAATTCAATGAAGGTGGTCCCTTCTTCTCATAGATGAAGGGAAGTCTAGAGAATGATAGCTTCTTACATGCTTTTAAGATAACCGACTTCTGAGTGAAAGAAGGTGCACAAAAAAGTGTAAGCTATGAAAAAAATATTCATTTAAATAATTTTCGAAACTTTGGTTGGGTAGTTTCAATAGAGTTGTGCTTTTCTTCGGAATATACACAAAGCAATGCTGATTATACATTATTCATTAAAAGAAACGAGGGAAATTTAAAAGCTCTTATCAAATAATTAGATTGTACAACCTGCATTCGACGAGGGGACCAAACCAAGTATAGACCCCTAGACCTCGGATGGTTGACCATTGACCAGAAGGAATGGCTTCACTGAAGACATGTGGAGCTCAACAGAAGCCCGACAAGACAGTAAATCAGCTCGCTGGCGAGCTACTCTCGGGCTCCCCAGCGAGCCCGTCCAGAGATCATAAGCTCGCTGACGAACTCATTCAGGGCGAGCCCGGGCAACAGTCTCTGGCTCGCCCGCGAGCTATTTTCCCAGACGGCCTACAATTCAGGCCTCAACGAGTCCGGCTTTGGCGACCTCCCCCTCAGCAAGCCTAGCTCCGATGACCTCACCTAAGGAGAGCTGCTTCAGCTCGCCAGCTTCAGATGTTCTCCAAAGTAAGGTCGTTTGGGAAGCAGGTATCTCGTATCCAACATAGGTGGGAAATGACTATTTGCAACCCCCCCCCCCCCCCCCCAAGGTTCCCCTAGGCCTCAGAGCTCATTTCTCTTCTGTCTAGCTCAGCTTTGGCTTTAGGAAGAGAAGTTCCTATAAACTTCTGGGTGTAAAGCGAGACCTCCTCGCTGCAACACTGAAGTCTCATTTGTAGGCAATCAGGCTCCTAGTTCTCTCTTTCTCTTTGCACCAAATTTGTGATGTTGGACCACATGGTTGGTAACCTTAGGCTACCTCTTAGGTCTAAACTTTTGTGAACCGGTTTCACTATTTCAACATGGATATTGTAGCAAATGGGGCTGATTGTTAGGGGAACCAAGCATTGTTAACAAATGTTGGACAGTGCATGAGGCCGAGACAACACTTAAAAATCAAGAAAGTATATGAGAAATAGGGTAAGGGAAAATATATATGAGAAATAGGGTAAGGGAAAATATATAGTCATGCATTAATTGGCATTTTTACTTCAGTATTTATTATCATGAATGTATTATTGGGCACTTTTATTGATTAGCTAGGAGTATTTAGGAAAATTAATTAAGATGTCAGTAGGTTTGCCAAGAATTCTACATAGGGAGAGTCTTTGAATTAGTCTAAGCATCTATGGACCTAAATTCTATTGGGTTTCACTAGTTTTTTTTGCTTGTAACAATAGTCTGAGCTGCCCTAAGGTTGACATTGTGATGAAGCCAAATTATATATGATAATTCTATGTTTATGATTTTTTTTATTTTCTTTCAAATGAATTTGTTGGAAAAGCCTATGTAAAGAGGCCCTTGATGGAGCCCATTTGTTTATTTTTCTTCTCTCCTCT
Source organism: Platanthera zijinensis (assembly GCA_039513925.1). NCBI lineage: Eukaryota > Viridiplantae > Streptophyta > Magnoliopsida > Asparagales > Orchidaceae > Platanthera > Platanthera zijinensis. Next base: position 24,640,741 of record CM077078.1, read on the forward strand.
TTAGTCCCACATCATGTATAAGGATCTCTTCTCTCTTTCTCCCTCATATAAATGTGTATTCATACCTTGTATTTCATTATTGAGAAAGTATATACAAGTTTCAGGTTTTTTCCACATGGTATCAAAGGGAAACAGATCCTCCGTGCGGTTAAGCCTTCTCTAACCGCTGCTTCCCGTGCGGTTAAGCCTTCTCTAACGCTGCTTCCCGCGCGGTTAAGTCTTCTCTAACCGCTCCTCCTGCTTTCTCTCGTGGCTTCCACCTCCCTTTATTCGTCTTCCTCTTGACCCTCTTATAACTCTCTTTCTCTGTCAGGTGGGATCATTTCCCATTTCTCATTTAACCGCGCGGCATCTTCCTGTCTACCCGCTCCTTTGGTCTCCTTACGCGATCTATCTTAGTCTTCTCGCCTTGACCGCCGCGATCTCCTTGTCTACTCGCCTAGCCGCCACGTTCTCACCTTCTCGTTGCGATCTCCTCTTTCTTCTCGCTGCGACTTCTCTAGTCGTTGCGGCTTCTCTAACCGCTGCGGGCTCCGCATCTTAGTCGTGACCTCTTTTCTTGCCGCTGGTGTGTTGTCACCGTGACCGTGCGGTCTTCTCGCGCGGTTTATTCGCTGCAACTTCTCTAATCACTGCGGCTTCTCCTCCCTGCTGCGGGTTCCGCATCTTGGTCGCGGCCTCTTCCTTGCCGTTGGTGTGTTGTCACTGTGACCGTGCGACTTCTCCTCTTCTCCAGTCGCGGCGGCTTCTCCTCTCTGCTTGGTCTTCTCGCGCGGTTTACCGTGCGTCCTCTTTCTTCTTGTTGTGTTCTGCTCGCACAGTCTCCTCTCTGCTCGCTGTTGTTCTGTTCGCGCGGTCTGCTTGCCGTGGTTTGCTTCTCTGCTCGATGTTCTGATCGCCCGGTCTGCTCGCGTGGTCTCCTCTCAATTCACTGGTCTACTCGCCGCCGGTCTAGTCTCCTGACCGTCTTGCCATGGGGTCTTCTCTTGATTTTACCGGACAGGTGGTTCCTCTCCTGCAAATTGCCTGGCCCTTGTTCCTGAACTCCGGGATGAAATGCGGATCACCACTATTTCTTTAGTCAGGAAAAAGAACTTTGTGGAGTGGGTGCACTCTGTTCGCCGAGTTCTTCAGTCCAAAAGCTTTCTACATCACTTGACCCAAGCTGTTCCTGCTGCTCCTACTTAAGACTGGTTGCACAATGATGGTCGAGTTCGGACTTGGCTCCTCAACTCACTTGATGGCGAACCTTATCGCATGATCATGTATCACGAGATGGCTAAGGCGATGTGGGATGAGCTCAATTTTCTCTATTCCCGCAAAGATAGTCTCCAGCACCAGTATGACATCATAACAGATCTTCAGACTCTTGACGTTGGCGGGGCCGCCGACCTCACCTCCTTTGTTGCTCGGGCAAAGACTCTGGTTGAAGCCTAGATTCAACATCAGCCCCCTTACGTTGGATCTTGCTGTCCAACGTGCCCAAAAAGAAGCCGTTGGTGTTGTCATGATGATGGATCGCGTCCCACCTCATCTTCAGAGTGCTCGGGCTCAGATCCTCTCCTCTGCTGCTACTCCGTCACTATCTGATGTGTGCTCCATGTTGCTCAAGGTCTCACCACCTCCTGACAGTTCTGAACCTCCATCACCGGCCCTCCTTCAGCAGACTTTTGCGCCCTTACTGCCTTTCCCTCCTCCTGCTCGTGGGGGACGTTCGGGTTCTCGGGACAGAGGTCGGGGTGGCCGGCCACGACCCAAGTGTTCCTTCTGCAGTAAGGATGACCACCTTGAGGCCACTTGCTACCGCAAGCATGGACTTCCTCCTCGTCCGCTTGCCTCTGTTGCGGCCAACGACTTATTTGTCACTCGTACTGATCTTGAAGAGGTCCGGCTTCAGCTCCAACAACTTCATGGTCTGCTCAGCCGCCCACCTGCCTTCCCTGCCTCCATCTTAAATAAAGGTATCACTTGTCTCTCCACTAGTCCGCGCTGGATAGTGGATTCAGGTGACACTAATCACATAATCTCACTGTGGCCACATCAATACTTGGATTCTCCTCATCCTAAATGTATCACAGTGGCCAATGGGGACACTGTTCCGGTCTCCAGCTCTGCTGATATCCCTCTCACTTCTTCTCTATCTTTACGCTCGGGACTTCATGTTTCGGGCTCCCCGTTTAATTTACTCTGTTATTCGCCTCACTGCCAATTTGAATTGCTCTGTAACATTTACATCTCCTTTTCTGATACAGGATCGACGGACGCGGAATATCATTGGTAAGGGACGACTGCAGAACGGGCTCTACCTTCTTGATGACTCCCCTGCTATCCTCTCCTCCGTCTCCTCCGTCGATTGGCATCGGCGTCTTGGGCATGCCCCTCTACCGGTCCCCCAGAAGGCTTTACCAGATGTATCTCTTCCTCCTTTTCAGTGCAAATCTTGTATTTTCGGCAAACATCCCCGTTCACCTTTTCCATCTCGTTGTACCCGAAGCTCTACTCCTTTTGTCTTAGTACACTCCAATGTTTGGGGTCCGTACAAAATCAGTAGCCTTTCTGGGTATCGCTATTTTTAAACTTTTATTGATGATTATTCTCGGATGACGTGACTATTTATTTCGTGATCGCTCCGAGCTTTCCCGTGTCTTTCGGGCATTCATCCTTGAGACCCACACGTAATTCTTCGCAAACATCAAAACTCTTTGCACCGATAATGCTCACGAATACACTAGCCACGAATTTGTGAATCTCTGCTCTGAATTTGGGATCATTCACAAAATATCGTGTGCCTATAACCCCCAACAAAACGGAGTCACGGAACGTAAAAATCAACATCTGCTTGATGTTGCTCGCTCTCTCATGCTTCACATGCAGGTCCTCAAAGGTTATTGGAACTTTGTGCTTTCAACGGCATGCTATCTGATTAACCGTCTCCTCTCCCCCATACTCCACAATGCCACTCCGTTCAGCCTCTTGTTCCCCTCTACTACGACATTCTCTCTCACACCCCGCATCTTTGGTTGTACTTGCTACGTTCACATTATTGGTCCGTCCACAAATAAGTTGGATCCTCGGGCGGCCTAACACATCTTCATTGGCTATTCACGAACTCAGAAAGGCTACGTGTGCTACTCTCCTGCTACCCGCAAGGTAACTGTTTTTGCTGATGTTAACTTTCGGGAGGATCTTCCTTTCTTCTCCGCTACAGATCCAACTCCTCTACCACCACCCGTCCTACAACCTGTCCTTCCCGTTACCACTCCACCACCCCCAATTCTTGATCGGGCTCCCGCTCTTCCCAAGCCATCTCTTATCCATGTCAACACTCGTCGCCAACCTCGCTCCGTTGCCCCAATGCAGTCGGCTTCAACTTCTGACGCTCCGCGTCCTGCTGATCCGGCACCAAAATCAACAGCTCATCCCATGGCGAACTATGTATCCTTACATCGCCTATCCCCACAACTTCAAACATTTACCACTTTATTATCCTCGATTTCTATACCTAACTCTGTGCAGGAGGCTCTCCAACATCCTGGCTGGCGAGCAACCATGGAAGAAGAAATGACAGCTCTCTAGGCTAACCAGACAATGAACCTGGTACCTCTACCTACCGGCCAGACACCTGTTGGGTGTAAATGAGTTTTTGTCATCAAACATACTCCTGATGGGGCAATTGACCGTCTGAAATCCCGACTGGTGGCTCGTGGCTTCACCCAACAACAAGGTCTCGATTATGAGGAAACATTCTCTTCAATAGCCAAGCTCAACACCGTTCAGGTCCTCCTCTCCGTGGCTGTGCATCGCCACTGACCCTTACATCAACTGGATATCAAGAATACGTTTCTGAATGAAGACCTCCAGGAAACAGTCTACATGCAGCAACCTCTCGGGTTTGAGATCACGGGGGAGTCCCGAGTTTATCATCTTAAGAAGTCCATCTATGATCTCAAACAATCCCCTCGGGCATGGTTTGACAGGTTCAGTAAGGCAGTTCGGGAAGTTGGCTTTACTCGGAGCTCAGCAGACTTCTCTCTGTTCACTCGATATTGGGCAACAAGAACGGTTCTTCTGTTAGTATATGTTGATAACATCTTAATCACTAAAGACGATTCAAAGGGAATCCAAACGGTCAAACATCTTAGCTCCGTCTTTCAAACAAAAGATCTGAGGCACATTCGATACTTCCTTGGTCTTGAGATCGCGAGATGTCCGGATGGACTTGTCCTCTCCCAACGAAAGTACTGCCTCGATCTCCTTCAAGATGTTGGCTACTATGGATGCAAGCCAAACTACTACTCCAATGGATGCAAATCATAAGCTGTGTGCACATGCTTCCGATACAGATCTTTCTCTTTAAAATCCTGAATACTATCGACGACTTGTTGGAAAATTGATCTACTTAACGGTCACAAGACCGGATATATCCTTTGTAGTTGGGGTTGTCAGTCGGTTTATGCATGCTCCTCGAATATCTCACCTTCAAGCCGTTGAACGCATCCTAAGATACCTTAAAATAGCTCTGGGTCAAGGGCTGGTATACAAAACCTCATCCTCTACTCCAACGTTGGTTGCGTATTCTGATGCATATTATGCTGGTTCCTTGATGATCGGCGGTCAACCAGTGGTTTTTGTACCTATTTTGAAGGTCATTTTGTTACCTGGCGGAGTAAGAAGCAAGTCGTGGTTGCTTGATCCTCAGCTGAAGCAGAATACCGATCGATGACATCGGTTATCTCTGAGCTCACATGGCTTGAAAGTCCCATCGTCGATCTAGGAGTAAAACTTCCCTCACCAGTCATCCTATTATGTGACAACCAAGCAACTATACACATAGCAAAGAATCTGGTCTTCCATGAAAGGATGAAACATATTGAAGTAGACTGTCACTTTATCCGGGAGAAAGTTCAAATGAAGAAGATAGAATTGAAGCATGTTTCAGGTACTGAACAAGTTGTTGATATCCTCACAAAGGCCCTAGCAAGTACCCTATTTTATCAGTTACTGTCCAAGATGGGTGCCTATGACTTGTACGCACCAGCTTGCGGGGGAGTGTTAGAAAAGCATATGTAAAGAGGCTCATGATGGAGCTCATTTGTTTATTTTTCTTCTCTCCTCTTTAGTCCCACATCATGTATAGGGATCTCTTCTCTCTTTCTCCCTCCTATAAATGTGTATTCATACCTTGTATTTCATTATTGAGAAAGTATATACAAGTTTCAGGTTTTCTCCACAAAATTAAATAAGTGTTTTTATATGATATTTGGTTTAAACAAAATTGGGCAAGTTATGCATATATGGATAAGAAGAATATTGAAGAGATAAACATCAATTCGACCAAGAAACGTCCTTGATTCATTTCCTAACATGTGGCCGGATGTTTGGATGTTTGGAGTGAAAAGGCGCGTTTTTTGAGACACGTGTCCGGTGCACACTCCCATGTACCGTGCCTATGTGTCGACTTTATTGATATTTTGGCATCCACACACAAAGGAGTGAAGCGGCGCGATGATTGAGACATGGTCGCGACACGTTCGTGTGCCGCTTACCGTGTGCATGGTAAACAACTGCTGACAAAAATTCTCTTTAAATAGAATATTTCAACCTGAAGAATGTATGTCTGATCAGATCCAGATATGAGAGAAAATCCAAATTAGAGGAACACTATGGAGAGAAGAGGAGAAGGAGCAGAACTCATGGAGAAAGGAGGCTTCCTTAATAGGTTTCCTATATTTTTATTCTTCTTTCTTCCTCCTCCTTTTTCATATGTATCTTGTGTGTGTTTGTTCCTGTAATCATATACTTTCAAGTGTTCAAATGATATACATTTTACTTTGTTTATTAAATCATTTAATCTTCTTCGATTTTCTTATTTTCTATATTTTTATACAAGGTTAATAATAGAATGAATTGGTAATTCTAGAATATCGAGTTCATATTAGTTACTAGTAGTTCAAGTCATATGATTTTGGATATTGTTACTAAGTGTTAACACATTGAAGGATAAAAATGGTAGGTTGTCCTGAAAGAATATGAAACCTTGCTCTTCCGTCGAGGACATTGCAAAACCTAGTGATGGAGTTCACATTACAATAAAAAGCAATCTTTAGATCCTCTACTCATAGTTCAAATTTCAGGTATGTCAATCTAAAATCAGAGCTCTGTTTATCCCGCCCGGGGAAACTGGAGTGGTGTGGAACCCCAAAGGCCTAGAGAGTACGAAGAAGAGTGATAAATCAATATTTTTAACAAAGAAATTTATATTTTATTATATCATGAAAACACTTACTATTCACAGAACAAAACCACTATTTGTTAAATCTGAAAGGATTCTCCATTTCAGATCTATCATTGCATCAAAAACTATCTTGATTTAGGACAATCATATCCAAGATTAAGACTTATTCTATATTAAAATCATTATGATAATAAAATGAAAAATGAAGGTATTTATGAAGGCCCTGTGGAATACGACCATGATATAATGAATCAATTACTACAAATGATAGGTGTGCTTGCATAAAAAGACACTCTATCTATATGTTAAATTCGTGACAGTATCTGTGTGTATCACATTGATTATCAGCCTTGGAGCAATTTGTGGGCACCATGACCAAATCTTCGCAGCTATTCTAGAAAAATTTTACTCTTCAAAATTAATGCATGTCATCGTTCAACTTCTCTGTTCTCACTGCCAACGCAAACACACAATATCTACTCCATAGCTTAAGTCCATCATCTATATTACCTTCTCTAAGATTACTTTCTTTACACATAACCTCCTTCCTTCAGTCGTTGCCTCCTCCCCACTGAAGTTATTGAAACCCCAACAAACAACGTCGCCACATCTTCACCTCCAAACCCTGCAACCCCCGGAAGCCGCTGCCTCCAACATGCAGCGCACGCCATTCACACAACCTTCTTTCTCGTACCTGATCCAGCCTCTTTCCACCGTCAAAAATATACCATCCTCTTCCTCGGTACCAACTCCTCCACTAGCTCAGACCTAAACTAAGACTACCACTCTTCCACAGTCCATGGATCCTTCCCTGTCCAGCACATGTCACCGTTGAAGACCATGACGCCCATTGTACACAACTCCTAGCACCCCCAGGTTGCCATCACCTTCCGTTGACTTCTTTAATAAGAATCCGTCAATCTCAACTTTAGGAGTTCCTACACCACGCTTTCTATCCTAAGTATCCTCTTCTGCAAACAATCATACTGACCATGACCTCTAGATCCAAAAGGGCACTTTGACTCCAACCAAGCCTCAAAAAGCATGTTGCCCCCTTTTCCACAAACGCCAATCACACATTTCCCCTTTTGCCAACCAAAATTTCTTATTTTGACATCTTCAGGTCCCCACATGCCCATCACCACAATATTTATTTTAAGTGCTCATGCTCCTTCCCATAAGATACTGACTCAATACTTTAATTAATGGCCGATTCATTTACTCTAATAGCAGATATGAAATAGATCATGACTTCATTTAGTTAGCCTCAATAATATTATGACCTTATTAGCACCTAACAATTATTAGCTAGCACTACTTTAGGCTGCGAACTCTCTACAGTTTTGGTTTCTGATTTTTTGTTCATGCACAGAAATAGCAACACCGTTGTACAAGAAACTAATTAAAAAGGCGGTTTTTGGTTTACAAACTTATGGATGTATCATCTATATTATATATAAGGGAAAAACATCATTTGGTGAAACATTTCTCTTTTCAACTTTTAATAAGTAGCTTTAATTTGCATGTTTTTAGTTAATTTTAAAAAGCGTGCATTCATCCTCTCAATTTCTATTGAGCTTCATGTTAAGCAAGATAATTTTTTTTACACGGACGACGAACAGAGGATGTACTAATGTGTCGGCACATGAGGGGAACCCCATTCACCATTGCTTGTTTCTGTTAGGAGAAAGGGGGGGAAAGAAGATAGTTCTAGAGAGCAAAAGAGAAGATTAGGGTTTGTGAGAGAGAAGAATAATACCTCATAATACTTGCATGTCCACCAAGGAGGGGGTCCGGGTATAGTTATACCCGGACCCAATAGACCGGCCGGCCAAGGAGGCCGGCCGGCCCCAAAGGGCTGAACCCGTGCGGTTCAGCCCCCATTGGGCCGAAATTACGAAGAGGGGGCTGAACCCGCTGGTTCAGCCCCGTTGCCACTTCCATCTTGCCTCTGCCGACGTTTATAATATTGTCCAAATAGCCTCGTCACGTCCGGGGGCGTAACATTCCCCTCCCCATCAAGAACCAACTTGTCCCCAAGGTGGTGGTCGGGGTAGAGCTCCCGAAATTCCAACAAATCCACCCAAGTGTTGTGTTCTCCCGGAAGATCCTTCCACTTGACTAGTAGCTCGGGACAGTACGCCGTGCCTCGGCGTTTCCATTTGATCATTAACACCTCTTCAGGAATCGGGCGAAGCTCGCCCCCACTAGTGACCTCTGGGAGAGATAAACTGGACTCGACACTGTCCCCAATCCTCTTCTTCAACAATGATACGTGGAAAGTAGGGTGTATGCGAGACCCCTCCGGCAAGGCCAAAGTATAAGCAACGGGTCCCACCCGCCGAGTAATCCGGAACGGCCCATAATAACGAGGTGCCAACTTCTGATTAGTCCGTTGTGCGACGGACAGCTGCCGGTAAGGGCGGAGCTTGAGGAAAACCTCATCCCCGACCTGGAACTCCCGCTCTGTGCGATGCTTATCCGCCTGCATCTTCATTCGATCCTGTGCCACCCGAAGGTTCTCACGTAACATAGCAAGTGTGCGGTCCCGGTCCCGAAGCGCCCGGTCAACCGCCGCCACTGCCGTAGCCCCCGGCTCATAACTGCTAAGAGAGGGAGGTGGCCGCCCATAGACCACCTCGAAGGGGGTCAATTTGCTGGCGGAGTGATAGGATGTGTTGAAGCAGTACTCCGCCCAGTGCAACCAATTTGTCCACGTGCGCGGCTCGTCCAAGACGAAACATCGGAGGTAAGTCTCAACACCTCGATTCAGCACCTCCGTCTGTCCATCAGTCTGCGGGTGGTGAGCCGTACTGAAACGCAGGGTCGTCCCCTGCAGCCGAAATAGCTCCCTCCAAAAGTTCCCCACAAAGGTGGGGTCGCGATCCGAGATGATCGCCCGCGGGATCCCATGAAGCCGAACAATCTCACGAGTGAAAAGGGCCGCCACGGACTCACCCGTGTACGGATGGCTCAGTGCGACGAAATGCCCGTATTTGGAGAGCTTATCCACCACCACCATGATAACCGACTTGCCTTTCGACCGAGGCAACCCATCAACAAAATCCATAGAGACCGTGTCCCATATCTGGTGCGGAATCTCCAACGGTGTAAGAAGCCCGGCTGGAGAGATCGTCTCGTACTTCTGCCGTTGGCAAATATCACACTGCTGGATGAATAACTGAATGTCCCGCCTCATTCCTTTCCAAAAAACATTAGCCCGAGCCCGCTGAAGTGTGCGTAGGATGCCCGCATGTCCCCCTGTTGGAGACGAGTGGAACTCATGCATCATAACCGTCCTCCAAGCCGACTGGGATGGGATCACCACCCTATCCTGATAGTACAATCGATCATTCACAAGATGATAGCCTGGAGCCACCTCCCTGGCCTCCCGTAAGTCCCGCACCAAAGCCCCCAACTCAGGGTCTCGCTGAACTTCCTCCTGAATCTCATCGATCGCATCCAAATGCGGCGTGGAAATGTGAGCAAGAGTACCTTCCGGCAAACGAGACAATGCATCCGCGACCTGATTGTCTTTCCCTTGCCGGTATATAATCTCATAGTCATAACCCAACAACTTCGTAACCCATTTCTGTTGGAGCGGCGAGGACACACGCTGCTCCAGAAAATGTTTCAAACTCTGGTGATCTGTGCGGATTTTGAAATGATTTCCCAACAAATATGGTCGCCATAAGGCCACGGCGTGGATGACCGCTAACATCTCCTTCTCATATGCCGATAATCCCAACGTCCGCGGAGCGAGAGCCTTGCTATAGAAAGCAATCGGCCGCCCCTCCTGCATCAACACGGCGCCCAGCCCAACTCCCGAAGCATCCGTCTCCACAACGAACTCCTTAGTAAAATCCGGAAGGACCAAGACCGGAGTGGTCGTCATGGCCCGTTTGAGGGCCTGGAAGGCGGCCTCAGCTTCCTCTTGCCAAACAAAAGCATCTTTCTGTAGTAGTTGTGTCAATGGTCGAGCAATTTTCCCATAGTCCCGCACGAACCGCCGGTAGTAACCTGTGAGGCCCAAGAAACCCCGCAAAGCCCGCAGAGTTTGTGGCCGTGGCCACGAAATCATGCTCTCGATCTTCCGCGGGTCCGCCTTCACCCCATCAGACGACACCAAGTGTCCCAAATATTCCACCTCCGCTTGACCAAAGGAGCATTTAGATCTCTTTGCATACAAGTGGTGCTTCCTCAAGAGAGCGAAAACCTGAGTGACATGATGTATGTGATCCTCCCATGTGGCACTATAGATCAGGATGTCGTCGAAGAAGATGAGCACAAAGTGACGAAGGAGATCCCTGAAGATCTCGTTCATATTCGCTTGAAAAGTAGAAGGCCCTCCCGTCAGCCCATTAGCCATCACCAAGAACTCATAATGCCCATCATGTGTCCTGAAAGCAGTTTTATGAACGTCTTCCTCCTTCATCAGAATCTGATAGTAGCCGGAGCGCAAATCCAGCTTAGTAAAAAGTGTCGCTCCATGTAACTCATCCAACAACTCTTCAATCAAGGGGATCGGAAACTTATCTTTCAATGTTGCACTATTCAGGGCGCGGTAGTCAACACAAAACCGCCACGAACCGTCTTTCTTTTTCACCAATATAATCGGGGCTGAAAAAGAGCTTGTGCTCGGCCGTATGATGCCCGCATCGAGCATTTCCCGAACGCTGCGTTCAATCTCCATCTTCTGCATATACGGGTACCGGTATGGTCGAACGTTGGTCGGCTCGGTCCCCGTCTTAAGAACAATCTGATGATCCCGAAATCGTGACGGAGGAAGGGTTCGGGGCTCCTGAAAAATGTCAGCATACTCTTCCACCAAATCCTTCATCTCAATTGGCACGTCCAAAGATGCTCCCTCGTCCGTCCGCACCCCCAACAAGACTGCCATCAAATTCCCTTCCGCCCCGAGACGCTGCATACTACGAAGTGAAACTTCATGTACCAATGAGGAGGTGAGCCCCTTCAAACAGAACTGCTTCCCATGTTGTAAGAACTCCATCGTCATCTGATCCCAGTCAAAAGTGACCCTCCGCAACTGCTGCAACCAATGGACTCCCAACACCATGTCAGAGCCCCGAATGGGTAAGAGATAAACATCTGTGCAGCCCACATACCCTTGCATCCGAAGCTCCACCCCCTTCATCACTCCCTGGCACTGTAATTTGCTGCCATCAGCCACCATGACTTGGAAGGCAGCTCCCGTATCAACAACATGCCCCACCTTTTGAGCCACATCTGGGTGGATGAAGTTGTGTGTACTCCCACTATCCACCAAGATGGTCACCCGTTCCTGCCGCATCTTGCCCGCCAGCCGCATGGTGAGTGGAGGAGGGTTGCACCCCTCCATCGCATGTAAAGAGACCCCAAGCTCAGTCAGATCCAAGTCATCGCTGCACTCCAACTCGACGGGGTTCAAATCTTCATCATCATCCGCATTCTGCTGTAATAAGAAGACCTGAACCTTTTGGCACTTGTGCCCCGCCGTGAACTTTTCATCACAATTGAAACACAGTCCCTTTTCCTTCCTAGCTTGTAGCTCCCCCCAAGACAACCGTGTTATCGTTGGTTTCCCAGCTACCGGTGTGTCCCGCCGTGCTGGAGGTGTCACGGCAGTAGGCCTCGTGATATTGCGGACTCGTTGCCGGTTGAACCGTTCCTCTTGGATGCGAGCCAAGCTGATCGCATGAGTCAGGCTGCGGGGCGCATAAGCGTGCACCTCATCACGTAAATACTCCTTCAATCCCGATACAAAACAACTGAGGAGCGTCCTCTCCTCCCAATGGACCCTATTTGCCAGCCTTTCGAACTCCGTTCGATATTCCGTCACGGTTCCTCGCTGTCGCAACTTCTGTAAGAGAGCCTCGAAATCCTCAAATTCCAAGGGTCCGAACCGAGATGTAAACCCGTCAACAAACTCCACCCATGGTGCATAGTCGCGTCCCCTCAAAAACCACTGGGTCCACTGAAAAGCATCATCCTCCAAATGAAAGGACGCCAATCGGACCCGTTGTTCCTCCGGTATCTCTTGGTAACTGAAGAACAACTCTGCTTTTTGCACCCACTCAAGGGGGTCTCCACCGGCGAAGCGAGGGAAATTCATCCTTGTTAATTTCGGAGGCATGTACGGACGATAACCGTGTTGTCCCCGCCAACCCCCATCCTGTCTCCGCATCTCGTCAGGCTCCCTAGGCATGGCGGGAAACTGTCGAAACTGCCCTTCTCCCCACTGCATGCCCCTTCCAAGACCCGTTGGTGGCTGTCCCCTATCATTTGGGTTCGGTAATAGTCCACCGCCTCCGTTGCGGACTTGCCCGAAGCCTCCAACAGCTCCCATGGTCGGTCCCGCAGGCGCCCCCCATCCATGGGCCGGAGCACTGCCAAAACCGACCTCGTAACCCACAGCGGAGGCCGCCGCCTGCCCGCTGCGACCACCAGCCTCAGCGCCACTGCCCCCGCTGCCATTGCCGTTGTCGGAGAAGACCGCCGGAACAGCGCCTGGCCAGCCGCGACCCACTGCAGCGCCGCCGAAGCCGGACGATCCTCCCCAGCCACCGCCGATCGCTCCTTCGCCGGCCCCGTGCCATCCATGGCGGATCGAGCCCGTCGGGGCCTCAGCGGCTCGGCTGTAGCCCGCCAGCGTCGTCGCCGGCAATCCCGCGCCGTGCGAACCGGATCCGGTCGCAAGAGGACCCGGTTGTCCCGATCCGGCAGCCGACCCATGTCCTCCATGAGTGTTCGTGTCCTCTTCCATCGGTGCCTTCCCTTTCAACAAAGCCATGATTTCATCCAATCTTCCATCCAAGTTTTGAGTTGTCGCCTTCACACTTTCTTCGATGGCGGCCATCGAATCCGTCAATCCCGCAACGCTAACCTCTAGGGTTTCCAACCGCGTGGTTTCCTCTTGCGAGCGTGTAGAGACCATGGCGGAGGACGAATCCTCTGATACCAATTGTTAGGAGAAAGGGGGGGAAAGAAGATAGTTCTAGAGAGCAAAAGAGAAGATTAGGGTTTGTGAGAGAGAAGAATAATACCTCATAATACTTGCATGTCCACCAAGGAGGGGGTCCGGGTATAGTTATACCCGGACCCAATAGACCGGCCGGCCAAGGAGGCCGGCCGGCCCCAAAGGGCTGAACCCGTGCGGTTCAGCCCCCATTGGGCCGAAATTACGAAGAGGGGGCTGAACCCGCTGGTTCAGCCCCGTTGCCACTTCCATCTTGCCTCTGCCGACGTTTATAATATTGTCCAAATAGCCTCGTCACGTCCGGGGGCGTAACAGTTTCCTATAAATAATTTTTCATTGCTTTAATTCCACATTGAAGGTACCTAAAATTATCTGAATTTAAGGGTATGCGATATATGATTTTCTAGATAAATGTTTTTATTAATTTATAACAAACAACAATTGAAGTCAAACCTCGTAAAGCCACTGTGTTTGATGATAGAACAAATATATCGACAATAAAGATAGCAGCAGGAGGAAAATCCCAAACCTGCACAAGGAATAGATGATACAAAATTCACAAGGCAATAATTGACAGCTGGGAAGCAAGAAATACTTTTCAAGGGTAGCATACCATCATAACCAAGAGAAACATTTTAAAGTAGCTTGAAACAAGGACTGCCAACAAAATCTCTATGTATCTGGTAATTTAAAGAAAATGTCAAAATGAAATGAACAATTAAAGTGAGAAATACAGACTCATTCATAGTAACTTATGTGAGAATACTTCAAAATTTAAATAAATAATAATGTACTTATTACAGTGTAGTTCTTAAAAAAATCAACCCTCTCCACCTCGTAAACATATTTAAATTTGGTGGGTTAAGCTACCACGAATAATGTTACTTTTGTCCAAGTGAGCTGTTCGAAAACTGTTCAAAATCACATAAATTGCATATTGCGATTGGTTTGGAGAAGTGATATAAATTAGAGCCCATGGCAAAATAATGAATTTTACCTGAACAGCTCTCCCCTACTTGCATGTAAATGGGAACTTGTACAAATTAGGTTGAAAGTGGGGCATTTATGAATGAGAGAAGAATCAGAAAAAAAGTGAGACAATTGTTAAATTGTCAGGAAGAAGAAGAGGTGAGGTAAACCAAAAATAATTAGTTCTTTACAGATATTCTCTCAATCACTACAAATGTGGCTAAAATTAGTGAATAGGGCTGGCACGGCAACCAAAATAGTAAAACAAGGAATTTGATGATAAATGTGACAATGGCACGTTAATAAGAAAACATTGTATGCTGAAAATTACTGCAGTAGTGTAACTTTTTCACCTGGGCATATAATAATTCAATTTAAGTATAACCCTTATCCCAGTCCATAATACAGATACAAAGACAAAATTTCCAAGCAGCACATCCAGCAACACCTGTAATGTAGACTCCCAAGAATATCAAGATGGAATATAAGAGGTTGCTTAAGGAAATATAAGAAGATGAACTTTTCCATTTCACTAAATTATACCTTTAAGGCTGTCCAGGTGAAAACCAAACTGCTTCTTGATGCATCCTGGGCACCATTTCTGCTAATTGAAAGTGACAATCTGCCTTAAATTTGTTAAGTTGAGCCAATCTAGAATTAGAGGCAGTATACATAGTTTCTATATTATTCTGTGGAACCATAAGGGAAGGATACACGCAAGGAAAGGATACATGCATCTAAAATGAAGTACATCAGGCCCGCTTTTAAGACAATGCCCTACAAAAGAAAAATATCTTAGAACATGGGATCTGGAGGGGGAAGAGGAGATGAGCATACTAAGGACACAGTTTGATGCAGGGTCAAGAGTCCACATGCCTACCAACCTGAAGTCCACCAGGGGCCCACCTTGGAGTCCACCAAGGGGGTTTATCAAGGTCACGGCCCGTACACCCCAACCAGCTCTCCGTCATGGAGTCCAAGCGGCAGGTTGTTGAGGTCGGGGATCGATCCCTAGACCTCCTAGATAAGAGGCATTCACCAGTGCTCTCATCACCAACTGATCCAAATGATGCAGTGGTAGACGGACAGAAATTTCACTAAATGAAAATGTAGTCTAAATGCAATGCACGTGTGAACATGAGATAACCATCCAAATTAAGATCATTCAACGAGTGATTAAAATTTATAAGGCATCTATACACCCTATTGCACAATTGGTTAACAAGCAATGAAGAGTAAAGAACAAATATAATCAACCAACGAATTAAGCCACAATTCCGTTCAAGTGCACCGAATGAGCTCCGCAAATTACACCACAAATAACGATAACAAATACCTATGAAAATATATACCCAGAGCAAGAGTTTAAACCAAAGCAACCAATGAAAGGACATAAAACATCCATACCTAGATTTACGTGTGCACGTGGCGCCTTGCTTAGGGATGGGGGACAGCGCTGATGTACTTGACCTGGTACGCGATTGGCTCCACGAAAGGGATGAATGGGGAGAATGTATTTGTAGATCCAGTGGCTACGGGCGAGGACTAAGTGGATCGGGGAAGGGTGGGGTTAGAAGGGGCTGTGGGTGCTGGAAGGTAGAGTGGGGCTTGCGGTTGCTTGTTTAGTGTTGGGTACGATGGGGGGCGCGGGATATTTAGATGGGGGAAGTTGGGTCGGCCTGGTAGAGGAGGGGAGCGGAGGGGGTCGGGCTTCCTGGGTGGTTCCGACCTGGATCGGAGCGAAGCAAGGGTGTTGGGGTAAGCAAGTGGCTGGGAGAGGCAGGAGGCCGGCAGGAGCAGTCGGGGAGAAGGAGGCGGCAGGGATGCGGGAGCGGTATCAGGGAGGCGGCCGGGAGAAGGAGTAGCGGGCTGGAGAAGGCCAACTTCTGGCGACAGAAGGTGCGAACAGTAGAGCGAAACCCGGAGTCCACCGGGAGACCAGCCGGTTGCAAGAGGAGCAACTACAGATCCCCAAAACCATTCACATGCATAAGTATTTATAGGGAAGAAGGGGAAATAAAAGCTAGGGCACCCCGATGGACAACTAATAAAGTTCGGACCGATCAGGGGCCAAATACAACACCAAATAATTAAAATAATATAGTAAACAAACTCGGAGCGACCATTCGGGCGCATCCACGGACTCAGATCGTTCAAATGGGTCGCTGATCACCGCCTCCCGCGAGAATAAACGTGTGTGGGCCGTCGATCGCCACACAGTTCCCTCGCCGAAAACAAGGTTGAAGGCACTCTTACAAGATAGAAGATAACCCCAAATATTGCATAAGGCTCTCTTATGTAGACTCGCTAAATAAGGAGAATAATCTCCAACGTTAGCTATAATAAAGAACCTACTAAAATACTCTATTAATTCTGTTGAACAAATTATAAATAAAGGTCCATCTTGAAAGCCCGTGTAAAGCTCTCTTGGGGATTAGTCCCTCATCTCAGGATAGAGTTTAGACTCTCTTCTCTCCTCCTATATATTTGTACAAATACACGTGATGTATTAAGGAGAATATATGAGAAATTAATAAAATCATTGTTTTTTTTCTCACTTTGATTGTTATTCTCTACATGGTATCAGAGTCAATCGATCCTACAAGTTATTATCTCCCTTTTGCATGCAATATTTTTTCTTTCACAATTAGGAGGTCCGGAGGTTAGCTAAAATCTTAACCACACATCCACCCCTTCTCCTTCCTCCAGCTGCCTATTTTCTCTTGTTGCATTTAGAGTTTCGATTGCTGCCTGCCTGGGGCCCATGGCTTGGCGCCTCCCACTGTCTTCTATCTCTTGTCGCGATGTGCCTGCTCGCGATTGGTCACTTAATCGCAACTCCAGCACGCATGTCCGCTGGTAGCCGCAGCTGTCGACGCTCTCCCTTAACCGCTCGATCGCTCAGCGGTCTCTTCCTATTTTGCTCTTCGCAAACGCTCTCCAGTCGCCTTCAGACCGTGCGACTTCTCCTGCTTGTCGCGGCTACTTCCCGCGAGTATTTGTAATTGCAGAACTCCTACTGTCATCGTCAGCTCGTATTCACAAAGATCTTGTAATCGCCAGCTTGCCGCTTGACCGCTTGTCGTAGAAGCACCACCAGCTTTCCGCTACAGCCTGCCTGCCTTTTGCTCGTTCCAGTCACAGCTTCGCTCCATTCTCTTGCCTGTTCAGGTCGTCGGGCCTCTTCTGCTAGTGCGAGCCCTTTCTGGCATGTCTCTGACCGGCAACTTTCTCTTCCCATCAGATCTTCTGCTCGCCGTTTCTGCTCGCCAGGCCGCCCGCTTCACGTGTGATTGCTTGTTCTCCTTCCCGCTAGTGCTCCTTGTTGGATCTACTGGTCAACCTTAGCGGGGGGGGGGGGTGAATAAGGTTTGCAGTAAAATATTTCAGATTAAAAAAATTTAGTTAAAGCGCAAGTTCTCTGAAGCTATCGCCGGCGATATCTTCTGAAAATTTGTTCTTTGCTCCGAAAACTGGATTGATGATAGCACAGATATTAGATTACAAAACACACAGAAAACATAGGAAAATGATGATCAAACAAGTAGACATGATTTTATTAAAAAGAAACAAGATAATGTTTACAAAATTCAAACTAGATCTCCATGACGCCAGAGTAGGGGTGCAAGTTGAGTTGAGCCGGCTCGAGAGCTCGACGAGCTGGCTCGAAAATAACTCGGCTCGAGCTCGACGAGCTCGAGCTTGCTTTCGAGCCGAGCTCGAGCCCAATAAGACTTGTTCATGGCTCGCGAGCCTTTTATATATATATATATATATTTAAATAATATATAATATTAATATTAATAAATATATTATGTTAAAGTTAAACCCGCGAATTTCGAGGTCTTCATCGGGTTCCAACTTCCAAGGTATGCAAAGTCTGAATCAAAGATTTTAAAAATATAATATATTATATATCATTATAATAATATATTATGCAAAGTTTGACTCTAAGCGACAGAAGCAGGTCCCACTTCTCTTTGTCCTTGCGCGGTACAAAATTAAAAATATAACCTACATATGTTAAGATTAAAGCCCCGACTCCCGAATCAAAGTCTGACTCTAACATTGAACTTTATATATATATGTACAAGCAGTTGTGCAAGGGAGACCCCGTGCGGGCAACATTTGTCGCGGGGGCGACCTTTGTCGCGGGGGCGACCTTTGTCGCGGGGGCGACCTTTGTCGCGGGGGCGACCTTTGTCGCGGGGGCGACCTTTGTCGCGGGGGCGACCTTTGTCGCGGGGGCGACCTTTGTCGCGGGGGCGACCTTTGTCGCGGGGGCGACTTTTGTCGCGGGACATATTGGCGTGTCCAGCATTCCGTTTTTATTACCGCGTCCCATCGCAAATTTGAGCGAGACATATTGGCAGCAAAGCTCAAAAACCAAATCTTTTGAAATAAAAAGAAGATATGAAGGGGTATTTTGGGTAAGTGAGTGTTACACCATGGCTGAGGGGTATTATGAGAAGACGAATGTTACACCATGGCTGTTTTGGAGTTTGCTTATAGTATAAAGATATAGGTATATTTTAGATAATATATTATATTAATATAAGTATATTATATTAAAAGTTAAAGTCTCGACTCCCAAATCCGGATTTTGTTCATCTCCTCTTTCACCCACTGATGTTAGGGTTTCTCAGGAGAGCGGGCCGAGCAGTTGCGGATTGCAGACGACATCTTTCTCGCAAGCGGCGAGACGGCGACTGACGAGCGGCGAGCCGGCGACTGACGAGCGGCGGCCGGCGACTGACGAGCGGCGGGCGGCGACTGACGAGCTACGGGCCTCTGCTCGTGGAGCTCTGTCGAGCTGTCGAGCTCGTGGAGCTCTGTACTCTGTCGAGCTTGTGGAGCTCTGTCAAGTTCGAGCTCGAGCTTTGTAAACACAGGCTCGACGAGCTCGAGCTTGAGCTCAAAAAAAAGCTCCAGCTCGAGTTCGAGCCGACTATTTTCGACGAGCTCGAGTCGACACGAGCTCGGCTCGTTTGCATCCCTACGTCGGAGATCATAGGCGGTGACTTCTAAAACTTTTATGGTTTTTATACTGACCCTCCACTAGGACCGGTTGATTCTCTCACTTCTTCTTAAGAAGATCGACGAACCTACTAGATCTCCCAGATCTAGACGTCCTCCCAGGACGATTTCCGCGGATTCCTCCCAGAAATCTGACGACCTCTCAGGGCGATTTCCCACGAACCCCTTCTAGGAATTCGACGTCCGCATCGGACAATTTCTCCGCACAGAATACATTAATCAATGAAAAAAGAAAGAGAAATAAAACAAAGAAAAAGTGCTCCCTCAAAAGTAAATCTCTGGAGTCGGTGAAAGATCGGTGTTTTTGATTCTCGTGGCTTGGGCACGCAATCGTGATGTAGACTGGATTCCTCGAGTCGATTTTAAATAAGTAAAATTGAGTTTTTCTTTAAAACTAGTAGTGCAAGCGAGATGTTCTTGAGCAAACGGTAAGCGACAATTGACTTCAATGTGGTAAACGTGCATATGAGCCTAACGTTCAAACATAATTAACAATGTGACTTATCTCTTCCACAAGTATATCACCACTAAGAAATGCGAAAATGAACTTTAACGACAAATAGGAATAAGATAATAAATGGAAAGCAACCTCTGACTGTTTAAGACCAAGAAAATATTAAGTATATATTTTGAATAACAGGAAGCTAGCAAAGGAGATAAGTCTTGGAGGCATACCCCGGGCGGCGGAGCGTTTGGTTGAGGATCGGAGCTTCACGACATGAGGGAAAAAAGGTAGCTTCAGGTCCTAGGAAGAACGAGGGGTCGCGCCAGGGTTGAGTTGGGAGGGCTCGACCACTGGAGTTGTCACTGGAGGAGGGTCGGGAAAGGCTTGTCGGGGTCGACCGGCCCTTGAGTAGAGGCGGAGAAGACAAACTGGCTCAGCGGTAGAACGCCCCGGCGAGTTCTTATCTGAGAACTGGACAAGATGAAGTAATGCAAATCTGGTCGCCGGAGTGGAACACGGGGGGTCGATGGCGACCGGGGTTAGTGTGGACTCCCGTGAGTGGATGGGCGGCGGCTGTGGAAGACAGGATGACGTGAAACCTGAGCGTATTTCTAAAGTACGTCTTGTACATGCATTTTTAGGAAAAATGTTCAACACGAAAGTTGTAGATCTCAACGAGATCTACAACTTTCGTGTTGAACACTTTTCCTAAAAATGCACGTACAAGGCGTATTTCCAAAAGGCGCGAAAAATTAGGAGAAAGTGCAGTGCGACTAGCCAAAACTGCAGTGCTAATAACAATCACCTTATTATTTTGGTAAGAAGGTTTTTATTTGCAGCTATTGGTAGCAGTCAGCAGATAGGAAAGAAATAATTAATTTTTTTTTTCCTAAACAATTTGGTTGGGTATTTCCAAAAGATTATTCTATCTTAATTCTAATTTTGAAAATAAAATTTATAATATATGCTTAATTTTTAATAAATCATTTTGACCGTTTGCCTTAATTACCCTATGTGGTAGTCATGTCATTTGTCCACTCTAAAGATCAACTGGCGGATGTGTTCGCTAAAAGCTTGGGAATTGATGCGTTTATTGATGACATCAAAAAACTTGAAATGATCGTCATCTTCCGTCCGACTTGAGGGGGGAGAGTTGAGAGTCACATATTATTATTTTCAAGTCGTGTCTTTTCTTGTTATTCCCCAATTGGGCGTAGTTTGATCTTTTGGGTGTTTTCTTGGTCTAGTCTTTATTTATGTAAGACATTTCATGTTTGCGATATACAATTTAAGTTTCAATTACTTGTTCATTTTGAAATTAGTACTATTAAAAACAATTAAATCAATAACAAATTTATTATCACAATGCAAAGAAATAGTAGATAAAGGTTTTCCAATTAAATACATTTCAGAAAGTAAATTTCTAAGTCATTCGGCTTCCACACAAATAGTGTCTAAAACTATAAGCTTGAATTCCATTATACTTCTAGAAATCACAGTTTGTTTAGTAAAAGCTCATGAAATGACAACTCCTCATAAGAAGAATACATATCTCGTCGTGGACTTAACATCTAACGAATCAGTTACTAAATTGACATCTGAATATCCTTCTAATACTTTGGGAAAGCCTATATACACTAACCTATAATCAATAGTCCCTCAAAGGTATTTAAAAATCCATGTAAGTGTTACTCAATGTTCATTATTCGGATTACTGTGTTAACAAAAGGATAGAAAAGTGCTTAAAGTGACAGACACATACTTAATGTTTACTCCAGAGTGTCTGGATCATGCCTGGTTGTGAGATGTCTCTTTCACAAGGCAGAGTCAGTACCACTCTAGTTAATTGGCATATTGCAAGCGTTGATAGTTAAGAAATAGAAAATAAAACAGTCTGTGAAGGACTATAAATCCAAGACAAGCATGGATGTCTTACATTAAAAGTAGAACTGGTACTGTTTTTGTAGTTTTATTTTTTCTCTATTTATGTATATTGGCATAGATTTTGTATAGAATACTTCATACTCAGATCACTATTTTGCACCGTTTACATTACTACCACATATTCTTTGTACATATTCCCATCTAGTTATTTGTACCATTCATTGTAGTTCTTAGCAGTGTTGTGGATATCCTTTTGGAATATATCCTTTGATGTGTCTGCTATTGATCGATATATTCGCCAATATATCCTGACATTTTATCGACTTATTTTTTTTTCAATTTATTTTAATTAATGTCTATGGTTTAGGTTCAGTCGATATATCTTGACATTTTATCGGCTGATATTTTTTCAATTTATTTTAATTAAAGTCAATGGTTTAGGTTGTTTAATTAGTGTCTATGGTCTATAATTTAATTACCGACATATCGGCCGATATAATTAGTTACAATAGACCAAAATTGCTTCATTGTTTAAGTGGTTTTTTCCCTTCCTCTGACTTTCTTCCTTGCTCAAGTCCGTCATCAACTTCAATTATGCATGATCTTTGAATAATGAACTAAAGATTCTTTATCTTCCATTGTCATCGACAGCTTTTCAACAATCTGTTTCCTCTTGTTTTATTTCACGCGTTATATCGTTATTAATTGTGTAACACGATATATTTATATTAATTTGATAAATTTAAGAGTTCAATAAATATCAAATTATTAATATATATAAATTAAAAAAAATGATTAAATTTATAAATAATTACACATATAAATAATAAAATATTAAAACTCGATATATAAAATATTTCCGATATATCCCCCGACATATTAAAACCGACATGAAAAATCAAAACCGACGTGTCTCCGATATCCGACATCTACAACCTTGATTCGTAGAGGATGATTCACATATTACGCACTTTGTTTATCTTGGCTTAGTGGTATATGGTGTGAAGGTGCTTCTCACCGCCCAGTTTACCATTTTCAGGGCACATGGAACCAGTAGTTTAGCCATGGGTAGGTGAAGGATCAGGAGAGGTACTGTATTTTGAATCCTATGCGGTAAATTGATAATCATATAATTGGAACTGTGGTATGGTAATGTTATGTACTTCTTTATGTATCGTTTAACTAATGAAATCAGAATTTTCCACAAAATTAACATATATACACAAGCGCGTGTGCGTATACACACACTCCGATTTTAATAAGTGCAAACATCCTTTCACATCCTAACTTAGAGTCTCAACGAATGGACGCATGACAATCACGATGTAAAGGGTATGCACAAAAGTACAAAACCACTCTCTATAATTCATTTAAATTTAGGATTACTTATTGAGACCTCCCCCTTAAACTTTACATAATTACAAAGACCTCCCCTCTACTTTTTGAAGTAAAAAGAACTCTTTACATTGTTAATTCTTAGTGCAATAAATCTCTCATCTGGGTGGGGTACACTCATAAGGTATGTTAACTGGAAGAGGGAATCTCATAACGTTATATACTCAGATAGGAGATTCTTGTAATTTCTTAAAGTTGAGGGGAGTCCCCAGTAATTATGCAAAATCCCATGGGAGGACACAATAATTAACCCATTAAATTTAAATGATCATAATGCAATTTGTGTCAAATTTATCACCAATATGTTTGAAATACCTTGATGTCAATCTTCTCCAAATCCAACATGTTGAACAGCAGATGCCGGAATGCCTTGGTTTTGTGCAGGATCAGATCAATAAAAATAATCTAGACCATTGAAATGTATTCAGTAATAAACAATAATGTAAATAACATAGTCCGGATTATTGCAAATTAGAACAAAGTAATACCGAGTAATTATTATTAGAAAACAAAGAGGTTGAAACGAAATGTAAAACTGGTTGCTGCATAAAAATAACAAATATACACTATAACAATGTCACAAACACTTTCATTGGGCACGCATGGAAGGAGGGCATGATGACACCAAGATTTTGTAATTACTGCATTCTATTTATGTTTTCACGTTTCTATTAACATTATTATTTCTGCATCTTTATGATGTTACTATTTCCGTAATTTCGGTAACGTTACTATTTCCGCACTTGATTTATGTTTGGACACCTATTTAAATCTGGGTTTGCATTGGAACCGGGTATGCTTAATAAAATTCAGTTTCTTTTGTGCATCATGAGGTTTTCTGGTTCCCACCTCTCGCCTTGCAACATCCCACCATCCACCACCTCTCATCGATGCCCTCGTTTTGGCAACCGCAGCAAGGCTCCATCCACGACCCCATCATATGTCAGCATCGAGAATCTTGGTGAAAACAATTATTTTTCCGTCTCTTCTCCTTCATCCATTGCGTCTTGCCTGTTGACTAGATCATTCGCATGGGCTTGTGACAACTCAGTATTAGAGCATACCATGGATGGACCAAATGACCCAATGGAGGTCATGTTCAAAAGGATGCACAAGAGGATGATGGACTAGTTGAGGATCGACAACAAGCGGCCTTGGCCAAACTTTTGGCTCACATGAAGAGTCTCGTCCCTGCCCCCTCCCAAAAAAAAACGTCGTAGTTGTGACACCCTCCGCGAATGGGTGGGGAGCCATCATCAAGGAGTGCTCGAGAGAGAGCTTCCAAAATCACTTTTAGGGTTTGGGAAAATAGACTTTCTTCCTTCATACCAATACAAGACTCAATGAGTCATTTAAATAAGACTTACAACAAACATTTAATGGAAATACGAGACGGACATGTACATGTGACTAAAAAGGACACCTCATAAAGACATGACATAAATACGACATCATAAAAGAATGCGACTCTAAGACAAAATAAATATATATTAAGAAATAAATAATAATAAATAATGTCATAATAAGACCCATAACATCTCTCCTGCCTTGCAAAAAGAGATTTTCCTCAAGCTCGAGGGAGATCATTGGTGTCCGCGTTATTCGACATCCTCGTCATCAGAGTCCTCGACGTGCTGATAGAAAATCCATTTGCATCTGTAGCCACGAGTTTACTGCTCGCCACAATTGAAACATAAGCCCTGCGAGCGTCGTTCCATCATCTCGTCCCGAGATAGTTTACAGGTTGTTGGGTTGGATGGCCCTCAGAAAGGCCTTGCTGAATGCTCGTATCGGTGGCCAACTAGACCTTCTGTGCCAATTGGAGGCGACAAACACATAGCCTGGTCAGACTCATAGCAGTCACTATGTCTAGAGGGACCTCAAATTTGACATCAAGTCGCAGGCGTTCGCGAAGTCCGGCGGTGAAAATGGCGACATGCATCTCTGGGGAAAGTGTGACGTGTTTCAAAAGAAGTTGAAACTAGTCCAGATAATCGTCCACAGAGCCCGTCTGGTGGAGTGTCGTGAGGGCACCGAGGGGATTGTTATGGATTGAAGGGTCGAAATGTATGTTGCAACCTCGCTTGAAGTTGCCCCACATCAGGCCGACCAATCAGTGAGGAGACGAGTGGCCCAAAGCATGGCAGAGACGAGAAGGTGGAAGTAGGCCAGAGAAAGTCGTTCAGCTGCCGGAATTTGTTGATGAACAAAGAATTGTTCATCCCCCAGTACTTTCCCTCCCGGATTTCTCGCTTCCATTTGTTATTGAATGCAATATGCCTGGGGTTGGGATAGGAGCAGTCCTTTCCCAAAAGGGACACCCCTTAGCATATTTTAGTAAAAAGTTGTCTCCATGGGATCAAGCAAAATCCACTAATTTTTTAGAATTATTAACAGTAACCTCAGTCGTAAGTACGTGGAGACGATGCTTAATAGGGACTTTGTTCATAATTTTAATAGATCACAAGACACTCCACAACCTGAACACGCAACACGCAGATTATGACGATGCTAGAGCAACAACGCTTCTTGTCCAAAATGCTTGGTTTCAGTTACACTATTCAATATAAACAAGGACAGGAAAATAGTTGATGTCTTGTCTCCTGTTAATGAACCTTCTGAAGATACGACATAGTTTTCTTTTAGGTTTTCAAAATATTACTTTTTTCTAACTTATTTGTAGACCTGGACTTATTATGGACTCGTTTTGCGCGGCGGCTAGGAGGCGCGGATGAAATCCAAAGATTTTTTGCGGTTTTTAGAGGCGGGGGGATCCCCACCGCGGCTCCGCCAAACACATGGAACCCGCGGCCGGGCAATGTCATCCACGCGACCGGCGCGGATCCGCCCCTCCAAACGGGGCTTATATCGACAAGATCTCAAAACCACTGAAGCCCTCGAGTTATTAACTGAGACTCCGGCATCAATACCACATCGGGTTCTCAACGAAAACATTTTGTTTTTCAAAAATAAGTCATATATTCCATATTTTAACCTATGACCGATTTTAATACATGAAGCTAATGATGTACCCAAATAGGAGGACACTTAGGAATCACAGTTACACATAAGCGAATTATCCAGTAATTTTTTTTTGGCTTGGTCTTCATAAAGATGTGTAGGATTATATCAAACATTGTGATTTATGTCAAAAGGCCAAAAATCGCAATGCATGTCGGCCCTATCCGTATAGCCTCTTACAGCCACTCCCGATTTCAACCCAAATTTGGGCCAATATTTCAATTGATTTCATTACTCGCCGTTTTCAAAGTTCTATTCCACTATCCTCATTATGGTTGACCGCCTCTCTAAAGGGCTCTATTACCCCAAATTATACAGCTTTGCAAGTTGCCCGGGTTTTCTGGGATTATTGCGGGAAGCTTCATGGACTACCAGAGGTAATTGTCTCTGATAGGAATTCCATATTCCTAAGCAAATTCTGGTTATCTTTTTTTAAACATAACAGAACTAAACTACGTTTTAGTTCAGCCTACCATCCGCAAACGGATAGTAGGAATGAACGCGTAAATAGGTGCATTAATCAATATCTACGACTTTTTGTTCCAAAACCCACGACATTGGGCCCATATCTTAAGTTGGGTTCAATACAATTATAATATGTCTTATCATGAGTTGGTTGGAATGTCTCCATTTGAGGCAAATTGCAGCCGGCCAACACCATGCTTTGTTTCTTTACCTGCAGGTGGTACAATAGGGGAAACCAGCCTTCTAGGCTTCCAACACAACAACATTGAGCTACCCTACTCTTCCAGCACAACAACATTGAGCTACCCTACTCCTACACCACAACTTAGAACAGGCACAGCTTAAAATGAAAAACATGGCAGATAAAAAGAGAAAATAAATCTCATTCCAAGTTAGAGATTTGGTCCTCCAGCGGATTCATCCATACCGCCAACGATCCTTGCACAACAAGAAATGCAAATGATTTAGCTCAATTCTATGGACCGTATACGGTGATAGACAAAATCGGCTTTATGGATTACAAACTAGATCTACCACCCACCAGTAAAATCCATCTTGTTTTTCATGTTTCTCTTCACAAACCTTACTTTGCAAAGAGAGATATTCATGACATGCACTACTTGAATCAACCATGATCACTTTTTCTAATCGGCGGCCACTAGAACTTTTGGACACAAGGATTACACAAGTAAACGCTCATCCAACCTATCAGGCATTGATACAATAGGAAGAATTACTTCCCGACAAAGCAACCTGGGAAAATCTTTCAAATTCTGATACAAATACAATACAACAACTATCTGCACCATGCACTTGTCAGACATCTATTTCCAACCTTCCCAACACGAATCAAACTTCCATATCTCCTTGAACACAAACTATTTGTGCCATGGCATTTCACCAAGACAGGGATATGCATGCAGTCTCACTTCCTTCTGTCATCCCTCCTATCTCTATCTTACAAACAGATATCCCCCTTCCTCCTCTATGCAGGAACACCCAAACTGGCACGATTTCCTCAAATCAGGATTCTCTGGATAGGGGCGCACTCGAAAACCTTCTCTCTTCAGTCAAATCCCTCTCTCTTCAATCATACATCAACGATCTCTCCCTCGAATAGCTAATCCTCTTCTAAATCTATGCAGGAACTCACTACCCGGTCAAAACACTTCAAGACAAGATTTCCCGAGACACGCTTGAAACTCCTCTCTTTCTGGTCATCTCTCAACGATCACTTCCTAAAATCGTTAATCCTCTTATAAATCTACGCAGGACCGCTATCACATCTTCACTCTCGATGACAAAACATTTAGATCAATGAAACAAAAGGAGATATAGAGGTACCTCTTTCTATTGTCGCTTTTGCTAAAGCACCTCCGGCTAACCGTCATTATTCTCGCCCATCTTCTCTTCTCCTTCAACATTTGAGGAGCCTTGCTCCTTTTCTGCATCGTCGTCGCTCGTCTAGGAAGCATCCAGAGAAAGGAGTTCGGGTTCGTTGGGGATGCTTCAACATATTAAATAGAGTACCGGGAAGCTTTTCGGGCGCGGGAAATATCATAAGGACAAGGCAGGAGATGTAGCAGACAAATTCCTCTACATAATTCCTTTCGCTACACACTTCCCATCAAATCTGATGAGCTGACAACATGTGTCATGCCTTCAGCATTAATATCTAAATGTAATTGTTAGTATTATTATCCAA
The DNA here is from genome assembly GCA_039513925.1 of Platanthera zijinensis. Lineage (NCBI taxonomy): Eukaryota > Viridiplantae > Streptophyta > Magnoliopsida > Asparagales > Orchidaceae > Platanthera > Platanthera zijinensis. Next base: position 24,668,873 of record CM077078.1, read on the forward strand.
ATCTATCTATTAATTGTAATTAGTAAAACTATAAATAGATGTTTTAGTAACTAGAGACATGAAAAATATTAATAAAGATTTTTCTTTTTTAACTCTTTCTACTGAAGGGGAGGCCTTGGGGCACCGGTTGAGGTGTTTTCGTGTGACCTTGAAGTCACGGGTTTGAGTCCTGGAAGCAGCCTTTTGCAAAAATGCAGGGTAAGGTTTGCCTACATTTCACCCATGTGGTAGGACCCTTCCTCGGACCCTCGCTGTGGAGGGATGCTTTATGCACCGGGATGCCCTTTTAACTCTCTCTTTCTCCTATACTAGTTTGACTCTACTTCCCGACTAGTTGGTCACTCCTCTTGTAGGAAAACCACTGGTAGTTGAGGATGGTGGTCGGATATGGATTTGGAGGTAAGGTGGCAGGCAAAATTGGGGAGGAGAGGTGGCCAGCCAAGGGAGATGAGGAGAGGGAGGTACTCTAAGCCTCACACTCATATTCCGGCTTCGACACTTGTGATCAAAAGAGGGAATTTTTTCTCTATCTTTCAATGTCATGAAACAATGCCTATTACTTTTCTTTATATATTAAGGAGAGGCAATGGCCTGTCATGATCCTCTCATCATTGCGATCTCCAAAACAAACAAATAAAATTCAGAAACTTATAAATAAAATATTTAAATTCCTAGATCAATGGCCCGCTTGATATGAGTGGTCTTTGGTGGTTCCTTAATCTGAGCGCGTAGACACTCAAGGGTCATGTGACATGATCCACAACAAGACGTCAATCATAAATTCTGAACTTAATAAAAATGATATCAAGAGTTGATTGTTTGACTTCAATATTTACATTCATGCCAAGGATGTTAGAACTTCACGAGCCTTATTTACTTGCAAGAACAAAGAGCCTACTCGAAGAGTGTAGCTTCGATTGTGTCATCTAAATCACATCTAAGAAACATGTAATTTTCAAATAGTAGATCAACTTGTGTATATTCAAGTCAGGTATATATTACAAGTGAATTATAATACGGGTTTAAGAGCACTGATAAATATGTTGTTTGCAACAGTTTTCTCAATATCTTTCCTGGGAAGGAGCTACTACTTTTTTTGATTATTTTGTGATTACAATCCAATCAAATAATCATCTAGCTAGTGCAGACACCACAAAGACAATCTATCTTTTCGGCAAAAAAAAACCAAGATATCCATCTATAGTTTCGAGATAAACTTCAATTTTAGTTAGATGCCTACAAGGATGTAAGAATCAACATACCATAAACTCACATTCGATATAAGGATCAGCAACTGCCTTGCAGTTATCCTGTCAAGAAAATGAATAAAAACAATGATCTAAATGGGTAACAAAATTACGAGACAAATGAAACATAGAAAAATCTAGAGCAGGGCTCTTACGCATTTCATCAAACGGATATTTCCCGGAGAATATTGCATGAACAGCCTGCTAATCCTCCATCCACAGTGGATGCACCGAAATCCAGCACATTTCAACTTGCTCTCTTCAGTGGCTGCTGTCATGATGAGAGAGGGTTTGGGTGTACCAACTGCTTTAAATTTTGAATGAAGTGTTTGTCATAAAGGGGGTTTAGGGTTACTGAAAAACGGATAAGAAATATAGAGATGAAGATCAGACTCACTCTTTCAGTTAAAGATAGTTCCAACTTCTATGTAATATGTACACCTTGCCAACGGCGATGTAGTAAAGAGAAGTTTTCCCGCAACTAATATGGGTGGAGGGAAATCTCTAAGGGTCCGTTCGGATGCTTGGAATTGGCTTTCCGACAAGAACCAGCATATACAGGATTTGGCCTTGTGTAGAATTCCAATTTTGCTGATCGGCTGCATGATGGAATTCATTTAGCAGAATTGGAATTAATCGAAAATGGTGTTCAGCTGTGGGATGTAATTCATTCAGGGAAATTGAAATGTTGTATAAAAAACACATTTAGGTGAGCAATATACATAATTAAGACAAAGAACAAAAATTGGAGATATTGTACATATATATTGGAAGAATCAAGCCTAATAAAACTGATTTCAGAGAAAATCAAAGATAGATAACTGGAGATGTTAACTAAGCATGATGAAGCACATATAAAAATTGCTCTAAATGCATTCTAACTTCTAAGCATGATAAAATGGTTCTAAACAAAGATCAAATACATTGAGCACTGATATACATGAGTACCATAATTTGGCATCCTTGCTTGGAAGCTCAAAGATGTTTTCTCAGATTTAAGTATAAACAACCTGTGTTTGATGCCATTCAAGAACTAATGGCATTAAATTCCAACAAAACAACAAAATACAGTGTAAAAAAAGAAGAATGAAAACTACTATCGACAAAAATGACTGGATAAAACACGAAAACATAATAAAAGAATATAAAATTCCTGAACACTTAATCGGCCATCAGGTAATAAAATAGAAGCATAGCAAGAATGCCCTCGAATCGCTCCAGATGCCGTTAATGAAGTGACAATCCAAAGATAAATGTTTCATGCAAGAATGAAATACATAATTAGAGCATAGATGCATTGAACCAATCTTATCACAATATATTATTGGTTGTTCTGAGAGAGCAATAGCATGTTCACAGAGAAGAGAGCAGAGGTAGCAATATCTGTATTCAGCCTTAGTGGATGAGCAAACCATAGGCCCATAGTACTCTGCTTTTAGATTTTCAAGAAATGGAAGATAAACAAGATAGGTGATAGTGAAGATTTTTATGTGCAATCTGCATTAGAGGAAGCATAGAGATATAGCAGGGAGTAGCAAGAGATAATAATCCCATAATATAAGGTTATGCAGAGGTAGCCTAGCAGACACTTGAAAATCGTCTAATGGTCACAGGTGGTTGATGCATGAACTGAGAGTCTGAGAGAGTCTATATGACATCACAAAATTTATTATAGCTTAATTAGTTAATAATTTTTCATGTTAGACAATAATCAAACATCAATATAGATAACTAGATAAGAAATTTTAATAAATCATTAAAAAACCATTTGACGTTAAATATTTATTATAGCTTAATTAGTGATTAATTTTTCATGTTAGATGAAATCAAACATAGCTCTCAATGTAGATGACTAGATAAGAAATTATAATAAATTGTAAAAGAACCTCATGATGTTAATTATTAAGATATATTTCTCTTATTATTAAAAAATAAGGTTATGAATGAAATCTGGTTTGGATTAATTAAAGATAAGAATCTTGTTGATGTTAGTGACCGGGCGGTCTGGCGGCCTGTCTTGGCGGATTGAAGGCCGCGCGGTCTAGCGGTTTGTCTCTGGCGGCTTGGAGACCGAGCGGCCTAGCGGTCTCCCCTGGCGGCTTCCCTCTCTCTGGTGGTAGCCGAGCGGTTAGCCCTTCTCATCTAACCGCGGCTTGTGCGGTTTGTTTTGTGTATAGGCCGTTTGTCCTGTAAATTTTTAGTCTCACATCTCTTATTTGTATTCCCTCTTCTCTCCTCCATTCTATAAAAGGGAGGTCATACCTTTGTAATAGGGACCTTTTTCAGATAATAAAATTTCTGTTAAACCTCTTCGGTTTGTTTTTTGTTCGTTTCTTACATGGTATCAGAGGACTTGATTTCTCCTCCTGATTCTGAGTGCCTTCTCTAACCGTCGCGACCTGTACGCGCGGCTTGCTTCTTCTTTTCGCGACCTGTCCTCGCGGTCTGTCTCTTCGGCCTGCTTGCGTCCTGTTCGCGCGGCCTCTTCCTCTCAGTGTCGTTGCCCTTAGTGTGCGCGACCTCATTGTTTCCCCTTTCTTCGCGCCGCGACCTGTCCTTAGTCGCCGCGCCCTCTTCTCTAATCGCCGCGACCTGTTGTCGTGTTTGCCTTCCCGCGGACCTTTCTCTGTTCGCGCGATCTTCTCCTTTCTCAGTTCGCGCGGGTTGCTTTCTAGCCGCACGACTTCTTTCCCTCTGTTTGGTTCTGCGGCTTGGTCGTGGTTTTTCTGACCGCTGGTGTCTTTCATCGTGACCGCTGCAGCTCTTTTTTTCTTCTAACCGTTGTGATTTCTCGCACACGGTTTTCTTGCCTAACCGCCCGGTTTCGTTCCTAACCGCGCGGCTTCCTGTTGTTTTCTCCTATGGCTCTCTCTGATGCTTCTACTGCCACCACTCCTGTCACCAATCCGGCCCGCCTCTTCCTCCTACTCCTTCCGGGAACCTTGGCACCTTTTTCAAACTTGTCGGCTCCAACTACCCGGATTAGAGCGTCTCCTTCACCTTTCTCCTTCGCTCACAACGCAAACGCCATCATCTCGTTGATGACCCTCCGCCCACCACTTCACCTCTCTTTGATGACTGGGATGCGAGTGACGCACTTGTGCGTACTTGGCTCGCTAACAGCCTCTCCGATGAATGTCTCCCCGTTATCCGTCATGATGAGACGGTCAAGGTCGCTTGGCTTCATCTTGCCGCTCTGTACTCAAAGGGGGCTCAGACGTCCCGCATCTATACGTTGTATGCGGACCTCTTTGCCCGTCCTACTTTATCCCCTGCTGTCTACCAACAGGTTCAGGCTCTTGGGGCTGAGATTCTTCAGAATCGCCCCTTTTCTGCGGATTTGGCTCAACAACACAAGCATTTCCAGGAGCTTCTTGTTGTGTGTTATCTGTTCCGGCTTCCTGATACTTATGATATGATCCGCCAGCAAATTCTGGGCGAGGCGGAATCCCCTACCCTAGATGCCACTGCTGCCCGCATCGCTGCTGTCACCTCCCTTCTTCAGCGCCCCCTTCTGCCCGCTCCCTCTCCACCGGACAACTATGCTCACCAAACTCAGCGGAGTGGCTCTGGTAGGCGCAGTCACCCGTCTGGCAGACGTTCTCCTTCCCGCTACCTCTGCTCTCACTGTGGTCGCACCGGCCACACTATGGAACGCTGCTGGACGAAGCATCCCCATCTTCGCCCCTTCGGTGACTCTTCCGCCTCCTCTTCCAAGCCATCTGCCTCCGTGGTTACATCATCAGGTAGTGCCCACGTGGTGGCTCAAGGTAAATGACTTATCGACTCTGGTGCAACTAATCACATGACGGGCAATCCTCAGTGCTTCTCTCTCCTCGAACAGCATGATCGGTTGCCTCCTGTCCTCGTTGCAGACGGTTCTCCCTCCCCGGTTCATGGGTCGGGAGTCGTTCATGTTACTCCGTCTCTTCGCCTAGCGGACACTCTTTATGTGCCCAAGTTTCCGTGCAATTTATTGTCGGTTACTTCTTTATGCAAGCATCTTCAGTGCTCTGTGACGTTTACTCCTACTTCTTGTTCTTTTCAGGATCCGAGCTCCCACCGGACAAGTGCTACTGGGACTGAGAGTGGAGGCCTCTACTTCCTCGACAACGTTTTCGTCTTATCCGCCTTCTCCTCCTCTTGTACGGATCTTCTCCAGTGGCATCTCCGCCTCGGTCATCCTCCTCCACGGCTTCTACATCAGCTTCTGCCCCACCTCCCTCCTTCCAGTACTCCTCTCAACTGCGACGTTTGTCAGCTTGGCAAGCATCATCGTTCCTCCTTCCCGCCGAAGCAAGGTCGGGGCTCTACCCGTCCGTTTGATCTAGTCCACTCCGATGTTTGGGGACCTGCTCCTACCCTCACCATTGGTTGGGGTAGTTCTTATTTTGTAACCTTTATTGATGATTTTTCTAGATGTACTTGGGTGTATCTCTTACGAGATCGCTCTGAACTTTTGGATGTATGGATCTCTTTTTATCAGTTAATTAAAACTCAGTTTAATGTTTGTATTAAAAAATTTCACTCCGACAATGCAAAAGAATATTTGAGTCATGCGTTCACCTCTTTCTGTGTGCAACATGACATTATTCATCAGACTAGCTGTGTTTATACCTTCCAACAAAATGGGGTGGCGGAATGCAAAAACCGTCATCTCCTCGATGTCGCTCGTACTTTAATGACCCAGATGCATGTCTCTCGCTCATATTGGGGCTATGCTGTTCTCCTTGCCTATTATCTCATCAATCGCATTACATCCACCGTTCTCCACGGGAAAACCTCATTCTCCATTCTGTATCCGGGCAAGGAGCCTTTTCATCTCCCTCTCCGAATCTTTGGGTGCACTGCCTTCGTGCATGCCCCATCTGCCACCCGGGATAAGCTATCCCCTCGCTCCACCAAATGTGTCTTTCTGAGGTACTCTCATACTAAGAAAGGCTACTGTTGCTTTGACCCCATTCTTCGTAAGCAGTTCGTCTCTGCTGACGTCACCTTCTTCGAGAACGTCTCCTACTTCTCGGATGACCCCTCTACTTCTCTCCCCCCAGCTTCTGATACTCCTGCTGTTCTCTTCGTCCCCTCATCTCCTATTGTGATCTCCACCCTCACTCCGTCTCTGTCCGCTCCTCTCCCTCCGCCTCTCTCTCCCTCCCCTTCGCCACCATCTCCCTCATCTCCGCCGTCATCGCTCTCTACTCCCGGGCCAGCTCTCTCTGCCACGGATGCTCCGGATGCCGAGGGACCCGCCGACCTGGATCTTCCGGTAGCTCTTCGCAAAGGGGTGCGGATATGTACTCTACACCCCCTTGTTGCTGTTATTTCATATGATCGTCTTACCTCTTCTCGCAGGGCCTTTGCACTGGCTATCTCAGCCACTGTCACTCCTCGTTCCTACCAGGAGGCCCTTGATATCCCTCATTGGAAGATGGCCATGGATGAGGAAATGGCAACCCTCACTGAGCGGGGTACCTGGACTCTTGTTCCTCCTCCCTTCGGTACTGATGTTGTTGGCTGTCGTTGGGTCTTTGTGGTCAAATTTGGCCCAGACGGCACTGTCGATCGTTATAAGGCCCGTCTTGTTGCTAAGGGCTTTACTCAGACATATGAGGTTGATTACTTTGACACCTTCTATCCCGTGGCTCGTCTCAGTACTATCTGAGTCCTTCTCTCTGTGGCTTTCAATAGAGATTGACAGATTTCTCAGCTGGATGTCAAAAATGTCTTCCTTTATGGTGATCTTCAGGAGGCCGTCTACATGGAGCAACCTCCTGGGTATGTTGCTCAGGGGGAGACACGGGTATGCCGACTGAATAAGGCAATCTATGGCCTCAAGCAGAGCCCTCGAGCTTGGTTTGACAAGTTCAGCGGCATCGTGGCGGCCGTTGGGTTTACACGAAGCTCTGCCGATCACTCGTTATTCATTCGCAAAACCTCCTCGGGTCTGGTGGTTCTTGTTGTGTACGTTGATGATATTCTTCTCACTGGCGATGATCAGGAAGGGGTAGCCTTGACAAAGCGGCATCTTCGTCAACATCTGGTCACGAAAGATATGGGCTCTCCGAAGTACTTTCTGGGGATTGAAATCTCTCGAAAGCCCAACTCCTTAGTCTTCTCCCAACGTAAGTATGCTCTTGATCTATTAAAAGAGGCAGGATTGACTGGAGCAAAACCTGTCTGATGCCCCATGGCAACTGGAGAAGACAAAACCTGGACAGATGATTCGCCTCCTCTTTCAGATGTTACGCGGTATAGGCGTCTGGTTGGTAAGCTCATATATCTCACAGTGACCAGGCCCGACATTTCCTATGCTGTGGGCAAGGTGAGTCAATTCATGCAAGCGCCTAGGGAGTGTCATCTACAGTCCGTCTTGCGGATCTTGGAGTATGTCAAAGCAGCACCTGAGAAAGGATTACTCTTTCAAAAGAATGGTCATCTGAGGTTGAAGCATACTCAGATGCGAGTTACGCTGATGACAAAGGGGATCGCAAGTCAACCTCGGGTTTTTGCACCTTTGTTGGGGGAAATCTGGTGAGCTGGAAGAGCAAGAAGCAGTCTGTTGTTTCCAGGTCCAGTGCAGAAGCAGAGTATCGAAGTATGGCATCGACCACTTGTGAGTTAAAGTGGTTACGAGCGCTCATGATGGATTTAGGAGAGGTCTACAACCATCCTCTACCTATGTTCTGTGATAACAAGGCTGTCATATACATCTCCAAAAATCCGGTATTTTATGAAAGAACGAAGCACATTGAGGTCGACTGTCATTTCATTCGTGAGGAGATTTTGAAAGAATAACTTTGCACTCTCTTTGTCACTTCTGATAAAGAGTTGGCTGATATCTTCACCAAGCCAGTGTCCGCCTCGTTTCTTCATATTTGTGACAAGCTGGGTATGATCAATATATATGCTCCAGCTTGAGGGGGAGTGTTGATGTTAGTGACCGGGCGGTCTGACGGCCTGTCTTAGCGGATTGAAGGCCGCGCGGTCTAGCGGTTTGTCTCTGGCGGCTTGGAGACCGAGCGGCCTAGCGGTCTCCCCTGGCGGCCTCCCTCTCTCTGGTGGTAGCCGAGCGGTTAGCCCTTCTCATCTAACCGCGCGACTTGTGCGGTTTGTTTTGTGTATAGGCCGCTTGTCCTGTAAATTTTTAGTCTCGCATCTCTTATTTGTATTCTCTCTTCTCTCCTCTATTCTATAAAAGGGAGGTCATACCTTTGTAATAGGGACCTTTTTCAGATAATAAAATTTCAGTTAAACCTCTTCGGTTTGTTTGTTCGTTTCTTACAAATCTTAAATAGTAATATTGTTTAAGATGATTCATATTTTTTATTTTAATCCCCCATGAGTTTTTGAGTTTTTGAGTTTTTGACCACTCAAGTTCCTGACAAAATCATTGGATAATAGGTTGATGTAGGTGTTTGTTTTGAGCTCCACGCACATGAATATAACTTAACACTAAAGAACAAATGAAAAGAAACCCTTGAATCTACTTTCATCTCTCCATCTACTGGTCAAGATTAAAAGGGAAAAATAACATTGCATTTCTCCTCCACTTGAGCACAGTGGTCAGCCCCCGTCATCATCTAGATCGAAGCATAGACAGGTAAACTCGGCTCCTCCGCCGAGTGTTACCGCATAGGCACCAAAAACTGAGGGCAAGGGCAATGAGGGCATGGAGAAGTCGTGTTTTAAGCTATCCTTCTTCTCCAGAGCTTGGGCCCTCTTTTTCCGATTCCTGGAGGGGACCAAACCAAAAGTCCCTCTTCTCCTTCCTAAGACACTCCAAGAAGCCCACTTTCAGTGGACTTTCTCATGGCACCAAATAAGAAAAGTTCAAAAGAGAAAGCCTCAAGTGAAGAGATTCTTTAATGTTATTCATAATTAGACATTTTAAAGTTACCTCTAGAGAACTTAGCGTGTTGATTCTATATTAAAATTGGATCATTTGGCTTGCATACATGTTTTTTTCAAGAATCCAAAAAACCCAATTTGGGGTAGGTATGACGATGACCAAGCATTTTAATTCTATTTTGATATTAGTGTTATTGTGCTGGCATGCATGATTTTTCCTATAATCCACAAATCCAAATTTAGTGCAGAAACGTTAAATATGATGGATCAAAGAACATAAAAATTGTAGTGTATTAAATCTATGTTGGAATTAAGGTTCATGGGCTTGCATGTATGATTTTTCCAAAGAATATAGAAACCCCAATTTGGGGTAGATATGTTGGATAGATGAGATTGAATTTGGCTTGTGTTTTCAGTAGACTCTGTGATTCACTATGCATGTTTACTTAAATTTCAGTTTTTTTCAAATGGATCAACATGTTATTTGTAAAAGGAAATTTCACATGAATGCTCATGTGCTAACCCTTCTTCATTGAAAAATAGAAACTATGGTCCTAAGGATTGTGTATTGTATTGTTCGTATGGATTTGGATACCCTAATCCTAAGATGGACCCTACATTGATGATGATGATCATCATCATCATTGTTATTATTTCATACCTAGAATATGCAATTGCAGATGAATGATTCTACATGTTCACTCACATTTGGCTCCCACATATCTAGATGTACATTTCACCTTGCTAAACAAAACTAATTATTTTGTGTGCATTGTAGTGCATTCAAATCATGTTAAACTGTGTTGAATGTTGATTTCCTAGATAGCATTTATCCATTTAACCTAGCAAAAAAAATAGTTTGGCAAACTCTCCACCTGTTGGACATAAAATAAAGTCTACTGGTATCTAATAGAGTCATCCATTGAGCCCATAGGCCCGACCATGGTGCCCATGAGTTAGGACTAGTCTAGGAGTCATAGTATTTGGGTCTAGCGTGAAATATAAAATAACTTGATTGTCGTACCAATCTACAATTCAAAAGAAAAAGGTTTTAAATTCCTAAGGTTAAAATGCGAATATTAACCAACAGGTTAAATTTTTACTATTTTATAGAACAATGATGATGACTTGTGCCCATGAGGGAAAGTTCCCTTTATGTATAAGAGTACCTTAAATGTCAAAATCTTAAGCGAAGGAATAGTTTAGGAAGTACATGCCAATTAGATAAGCTAAGAGTTGATCCTAGGAAAATGTGGAAAGAATGATCTTCCATAGAGTAGTCTTCACCATGGAGATGCGATTAATAACTAATGAGGAGGAATCTATAGGCGGCGGAAAATCGGCGACCTAATTCTACATGCTATACCAAGCCCTACGAATAAAATCACAATTGAATAACAAATAATATCATCTCACGCAGAATATTCAAAGCAAGGCAAAGATAATTTATTTAAGCGAGGCAAGCTTAGACTTTCCTCCGTGTGGAGGGCCAACGCGTGAGCGCGCGACAAATAAACCTTGCAAATCACAATAATTATCCAAGAAACACAACCAAAATACAATCATCTCAAACAAGTATAAGATCCAAATCAATAATAATAATGTTGAAAATAATTATCCGATACAACAAAATCTCACCAAATACTGGGCTGACCAAAGCACTGAAGAATCCGAAGCCGGGTGTGTTTTGACTGCGATCCAATGTGGAACCAAAGGCGAGGAAATGTCGTAGGTGGTTTTCCTCGGCGGTGAGAGGTGGAATCAGACCGGAAATGGATAGATCCAGCCACGTATGGGTAGATCCGGGCTGGGAAGGATAGATTCGATAATTTGAGATCGGATCCGGACCGAAATTTCCAGATCTGGACTGACCCGGAAGGGGGGAAATTATGGGAAGTGGTTCCACGAGAGGAGCTGGCGACAAGGAGATTTAGAGTTGAAAGGGGTTGCTGCTGTAGGAAATAAATGGGGGGGCTGGCAGTGTTGTAGAGGGGGATGAAGGGGTGGCATGTGGCTGGAAACAGTGGGGGGGAATGTGGGAATAAACTGGCGACAAGGGGGGTAGCCCTAGATGGTCTGGGTGGTGGCAGGAAGGGGGAGGCGGTGGTGGTATGCTGGGCGCTGGTCTGATTTGGTGGCAGCAGGGGTGGATCGGGTGGGGGAAAGGGTGGACAGGAGGTTCCACGGTGGGGAAATTCAAGGGTTGTGGTTTTGGTTGCTTGAAGAGGGTGGCCGGCTATGCTGTGGAATGAATGGGGTGGCCGACAGCTGGGTTAAGGAAGGTTTCATGGTAGAGGTACTTTAGGAAGGAATAGTAAATTTCGTGGAACAGTAAAATAGAAAAACATGAATTCTGAACAGCAGGGCTGCTGCTACATTTGGGGGCTGCGGAGGCTAAGAGAGGGGGCGTGGAGGGATTGCGGGAATCCGGGAATTTTCTTCTCCAAATTCTGCAATGACCTAAACCAGCCCACAACAAGTCAATTTATAATGATATAAAAGCTAGGGCATCCCACCTTCAACGGCTATGATTGGCTGGAGGTGGAGCCGCCCAAATATATCAAAATACAATGCAAACTAATAAAGTAATATATCAAATCAATTCGCAACGTGAATCCGTACACATTTGTGGAGTCCGATCGTCGATCTGGGCACGCCATATATGGAAAGTTGTCAATTGGCCTAGAACGGGCCCAAAACTTGTCATCCACTGCAAGTTCTCGTCTATGCTCCGCATCAATAACCTTACCATAGTTTCAGTCCTTAATGGTTGACCCTGGAATCTGGATAAGTGAAGAAGAATAACTATCCGTAAACTAGCTTAGTAAGCTGACCCAGGATAGGTCGGGGTTTAATATCCTATTCATATATTAGTCAAATGACTAACCCTCGAAGTTGATAAATGAAATACCTTCCATGTAAGACGAAAAATGTGATGATTCTTGCGAGAGTTGAGAGTCCATTCAACCAAAGATTTACACTTAACCAAACTCAAAGAAAGTATGAATCAAGTAATAATGATTTCATACTTATTATTCAAATAAGTTATATATAGGGCCCGACCTATTGGAGGGCCCATTTCCGTTTATTGTTTAGTCTCACATCTTAGGATGGAGTTGAGCCTTCGCACTTTCTCCCTATAATATAAGTGTATACTTTTGTTGTAAAGAGAACTTGATATATGGAAATAATAAAATATTCTATTTTTCCTTCATCTATGTGTGTTTCTACATGGTACCAGAGCCAATCTGATCTGTTCGGCCCGATTACACCAGATTGAGCCTTTGCTCTTGTGGCCCGGTTCTATCCTTTGTTTGGCCAGCCTGTGGACTCTTCTTTTGTAACCGCACAACATTCACGATCACAGTGCGGCTCTTTAGCCCGTCTGTCGAGCTTTTTGAACCCCTTCCCCTGTGCTTTTTATAGGCTCAGCTCAAGGTTCTCGTTGTTCTCGTCTTTTGCATCGTGACCGCAGTGCCCCCCCCCCTCCTCTGCATCGTGTCCACGGTGCCAGCACCTTGCGTATTCTTCCTCAGAAGTCAGAACGCAACTGCTCGCCAAGCCGCAGAGCTCTTTATGTGTCCACCTCCTTGCGGCTGCCTACTCAAGTCCGAAGACCCCGTTCCTTAGGCGGCAGTGTTCGCCTCCTTGCGGCTGCCTCCTCGAGCCCCCAGTGCCCGCTTTCTGTCATTGCCCGCAGTTTTTTTCTCCAGTGGCCATAGTGTCATTGTCGGATTTCTTCCTGCCAGTGACCGCAGTTTCTTCAGTACCCGCAGTTTCTTTAATACCCACGGTTTCTTCGGTACCCGCAATATCATTTCCCGATTTCTTCCTGTCAGTGCCCGCTTCCTATGATCGTCGTGACCGCTTCTAGTTGTGACCGCTCAGCCTGTCGTGCACCTATCGTGTCTTTGTTGAGCCGCAGTTCCTTAGTCACAATGGTTGGTCTTCCTTTTAATTTTCATGGACACGTCTGAGGTCTTTTCCTCTTCATTGATAATGGCTCTTGCTCTGACTCCCCAACCTAAGATACGTGGCAAACTGCGTATTACCACTCTTTCCCTTAATGGGAAGAGGAATTTTGTGGAATAGGTACACTCAGTGTGCCACGTCCTTCAGACCAAAGGCCTACTTTATTATATACCCGTTTTTCTCCCACTGACTTTAAGGAGCAGCGGCTATGTGATGATGGTCAGGTTCAATCTTGGCTCCTCAATTCTATGGAGTCAGAGCCATGTCATATGACCATATACCACGAGACTATCAGAGCCATGTGGGACGAGCTTCACTCTCTTTACTCAGGGCAGGACAGTCTCCAACATCTCAATGATATCTTTGTTGGGCTTCAGGTGGTTGACCTTGGTGTGACCGGTGACCTGACCTCCTTTGTAGCCACAACCAAGACCCTTGTTAAGGCCTGACTTCAGCACTAGCCCCCTCCTTGGATCTTATCGTTCAGCGCACGTAGAAGGAGACTGTTAGGATAGCTCTCATGATGGCTCGTCTACCTCATCTTCACAACGTCTGGGCAACCATCCTATCCTCCCTTACTATTTCGTCTCTCTGATGTATGCTCCATGATTCTTAAAGTCGCCCCGCCTCCTGATGTTGTGCTATCCCCCCCTCACCTGCTCTTCTGCACCACTCTCCGTCCATGCACCGGGTCTTAGGGTGGTTGTCTTGGTTCTCATGGCAACGAACATGATGATTGTACTTGCTCCTCTCGACCAAATAATCGACTTTGTACTTATTATGGATGCCCCAATCATATTGAGGCCACCTGCTTCAAGAAACTTGAGCTCCTGTCGCTGACCACCAACTGCACCTCATGCCTCTCCTATGGTGGATATTCCTTCCGCTTTAACATTAACGTCATGTGAGAGAAACTCCAACAGCTCTGAGGGATGTTTACTCGCACCCCTGACTCAGCCGCCTCTACCTCCTTCACATGTATCTCCTGCTTTTCCCACAATCCAGTGCGAATCGTGGACTCTGGGGCTACACATCACATCTCCCCCTACAAGCCTTCTCGGTATTCGGATGTCTCGTCTCCTCAGTTGATCACAGTGGCGATTGGCGATACCATCCCTGTTTGTGGCTTTGGCGAAGTGCCACTTACTCCCTCTCTTCCTCTCCATGTTGTTTTTCATGTTCCTGTCTCTCAGTTTAATCTCCTCTCTGTCAATCGTTTAACTGAGGATCATGATGATTGCTTAATCACTTTTTTCTCTTTTTCTTTTGTGATGCATAATCGACGAACTCGGAATATCATTGGTAGGAGTCGTCTTTCCAATGGGTTGTATACTGTGGATCTCTCATCCTTAATTCTCTCCTATGTCACTTCCATCGGCGTCTCGGGCATGCTCCTCTCCCTATCCTCAAGTGGGCTCTACCTGGTTTCCCTTTTCAGATTTTCAATGTGAATCATGTATTTACATGAAACAACATCGTTCTACTTTCTCCCCACACTGTACTAGAAGTGTTGCTCCTTTTGATTTAGTACATTTTGATATTTTGGGCCCATATAAAGTGGCTAGTATTTCCAATGCTCATTATTGTATTATTTTTACTAATGATCATTATCGCATGACATAGTTATATACGATGTGTAATCGCTCTGAGTTACTACGAATCTTCCGCCCATTTCTCCCCGAGACTAAGACCCAATTCTCACGGTCCCTTAGAATTTTTTGTACCGACAATGCACGTGAATATACACGTAACACCACCTTCCAAGACACGTGTATTACTCTGGGAATTTTTCATCAAACCTCATGTCCCTATACATCACAACAGAATGGAGTGGATGAATGCAAAAATCGTCACCTCCACGAGGTTGTCAGGTCTCCCATGTTCCAAATGTAGGTTCCGAACGTCTACTGACATTTTGTATTCTCCACCATCTGATACATCGTTAACTGCATGCCTTCCTTGGTCCTAAACTTTGTGATGCCATTTTCCATCCGCTTTTCCTTCGTCTCTCACTTTGTCTTAACGCTTCGGATCTTCGGTTGTGTTTGTTATGTTCACCATCTTGGCCCTACCGCGAACAAGTTGGCTCTTTGTGCAACTAAGTGTATGTTTGTTGGCTATTCTCGCGCACAAAAGGGCTACATTTGTTATTCTCCTTCTAATCCAAAACTTGTCACCTCAGTCGATGTCACCTTCAATGAACATCAACCTTTCCACCAATATGACACAGCCTTGCCTTCCACCCCCCCGACATTCCACGTCCTCATGTTCCTACCACCACTGAACCTCCTCTACTGCTTCTCACTCCTCTAGTTGTGCCTCTCCCCTTGCTACCTCCTCTCTGTGTCAATACATGACGACTTCTTCGATCTACTGCTTCGCGAGAGCCACCCCTACCTATTGATACTTCACCAACCACTGATCTGACATTGGCATCTACCGCTCACCCAAATTCAAATTATGTCTCATTGCATCGCTTTTTTTTGGTGCTTCACAAGTTTGCAACCTCTTTGTTCTTTATTTCCACCCCTTCTTCTCTGTAGGAGGCTCTTCAGCATTCGGGGTGGCGGGCAGCCATAAATGAGGAAATGACTACACTTTAGGCTATTCGCGCGTGAGGACTTGTTTCTCTTCCTTCCGGCCAGACTCTTGTTAGTTCTAAGTGGGTTTTCACTGTGAAGTGCGTCCTTAATGGAGCGGTTGAATTTCTGAAAGCTCGTCTAGTGGCTTGTGGATTTACTCAGCAACACAACCTCGACTATGAAGAAACATCATCACTCGTTGCAAAGCTGAATACTGTCAGGGTCTTGATCTCCTTGGTCATTCATCGACATTAATCGTTGCACCAACTGGACATTAAAATACTTTCTTGAATGGAGACCTCAATGAGACTGTTTACAACAGCAATCTCTTAGTTATGAGATCACAGTGTAATTTCTTGTTTATCGCCTTAAGAAATACTTTTATGGTCTTAAACAGCCTCCATGGGTCTGGTTTGATAAGTTTAGTCAGGTCATTCGCGATGCTGGCTTCACTCAAAGCTCAGCTGACTTCTCTTTATTCACTCGACATTGCTCCACAGACACTGATACGAACCCGAGAGGAATCCGGCAAGGGGGGGGGGGCAGAGGTGAGGAAGAGGAAGGCGGAGGGAACGAGATGAAATCCTTAGGGAGCAACCCTAATTTCCATTCATCCAAGGATAAGCCAAAAAGAAGTACAACTTCACCCCTTATAGGCGCGGGGTGTGACATAATAAGAAATAACAACATAATGGAAAATAAATAAATGCATACAACATGATAAGAAATAACATAGTCGAAAATAAATAAAATAGTTAGATTGGTGGCACGTCTTCGGTCTCTCCTCCTTCAGACGGACCCATCATCGTCTCCTCCCGCGTCCGGACTCGCCACGACGTCTCGTCGGCGTGTGTGTCCCGTCGGCATGCACAACAAAAAAAATGTCGCCGTCTAGAAAATATGTCGTGTTTCCAAGGCAATAATCGGAGTGGTGACGACAGAAGTGATCCTGGGGCAACCCTGTGGCTACGGACTCCAGATGGTAAGACCCAGCAACAGGGACCTCCTGCGAGCCAGAGTCCCCCTGTAGGTGGTAGCGGCGACCAAGTAGCTTGGTTGAGTGGTTCGGCGCCAACTGTCGTCTTTCTTCCTGACCAGAGAAAGCTGTGTTGGTGGCAATCCCGCCGGAGGCTGGATGACATCGTCGAGCGCAATAGAAAGCTCTTGGTGGTCCGTCGTGAAAAAAAAGGCACAGCGAACGGGCCCGAGAGGGCCCACAGCCCCGCAGAAAGGCCGACGTTCGTGGTTTGTTATATCGTGCAGAGGAAGCACGAAGAGCGTAGGAGAGCGGAGTCACCGTCGAGGTGGCATGGTTGGCCCTCGTGTAGGAACTGCAAGAACATAGTCTCCCAATTGACACATACATCGTCGAGTGTGCATAGCCAAGCCACTCCCAGAATGGCGTCGAGACCTCCTAAGCCAAATATATAGAAGTCTGCGGTCACGGAACAGGTCCTAGAGAGACACGAAACTCAATAGGTCATCCCGAGTCGGTCTCGACACACGCGGATATATAATCTAAATACCAAACATCTAATACAATAAGGAACTCACCAAAGTAGCGGACTGACTGAGACACTGAAGCTTTCGGAGCTGGATGCGAGGGACGACGATCGAATGTGGAGCTGGTGGCGTGGAAATGATGACGGTGGCTTTCCTCAGTGGTGGGGGGTGGAATCAGACCGAGAAGGAATAGATTCGGCCACGTAGGTATAGATCCAGGTAAGGAGGGGTAGATCCGACAATATGAGGTCGGATTCGGGCTGAAATTTTCCAGATCTTGACTGACCCGAAAGGGGAAGGTCGATGGATAGTGGTTCCGCGTATGGGGAAGGGTTGGCGGCTATGGTTCAGATGTGTGTTGGGGGAGACGGTAGTTGTAGAAGGGGGAAGGGTGGGCCGGCGGTGTTGCTAGGAGGAGGAGGGGGATTTGAAGGTAGCGTATGGGAGGAGGGGCCTGGCGGCTTGCTGGGTGGGTATTAGGGGGGGCGGTGGAGTAGCTTGCACGGGTGGTGCGGCTGAGGGTGTAGCAGGGGCGGTCGGCCTTAGGTTTGATAGAAAAGGGTCGGATGGTTGCAGGGGCTGGGAAAACAGCAAGGGCGGCTTTTTTGGGAAGATTCCGAGCGGTGGAGGGAGGATTCGTGGTGGGAAAAAGGGGGCCATGAATAGATAGTACCTTGGGGGGAAGATTGAGCACTTGGAAGTCGCCACCTAGGGTTCCATGGAGTCGGCACCATGGGTTGATCGCGGAGTTCCAGGATAGAATTCTCCAAAACCTGCAATACCTCTGAAACAGTCTACTACATGTCCTATTTATAATAAAAACAAAGCTAGGGCATCTCACCTTCAACGTCTATGATTGGTCGGAGGTGGTGCCACTCAAAATACACTAAAACAAACAAAAAATAATAAAGTAGCATATGATTTTGACTCGCGACGTAGATCCGGACACATCCGTGGAGTCGGATCGACGATTCGATCAAGACTTCTTGCGCGAATACACGAACGTGGGTCTCGTCTTGCGGCGAACCTCTCCTGCTGCACGATCTGATGAATACCAATCAGAAGGCAGGGTCGGCTCCTCGTACACGCAATTGGAAATTCCTTGATGGAATGCTTTGTTAATTTGTTTAATGTCTTCACAAGAAGCTTGGCAAAGGTTTTTGCAAGAACAAGCTGAGCTTTAGAAGAGGTTTGCGATTGGGAAATAAGAGGCATTGGAAATCGGTTAAGGAAACCAACAAGGGCATCAAATATTAGTATAGGTGAGGTTATTGAGTTGGTAATGGTGTCATTACTGATTTTGATTGTCATAGACGATATGGGATGGGAGCCATCAGTGTAGCCATAAAGTTCGTAGAGAATTCGGAGAGCTTTATTTGAAGTTTCCAAGACAAATAATTGGTGAAGGTGAGTTTAAAAGACAGTAAGGGGTTTATTAAACTCGTATTTATGTTGATTTAAGTGTTTTTGTGGATCGAAGGTGGAATTGTATAGATTTGGTGTGGGGTTGTAGTGATTGCAATAAGATATCACAGTTTCTGAAATAATGAAGTAAGAAAAACAGCTAGTGACTGTAGAGATTAGGTTAAATAGATGGAACCAGAAGGTGACTGACTGTGTATGACGAGATGCGCGGGCGTCGAGGATGAGGTAGTAATCGAGATTGTTGGATGTTCGATTGCAGACGTGATATGTTTTTTTAGGGTTTAGGAGGGATTGGCAGTATCTCCTTTGCGGTCTCTGAATGGCTCGGGGAGATGAGGAAACCGACCTTCAATAGGGGAAGGCACTCGATGGAGAAGAAGGGTCGACGAGGAAGAGGGGGCGCTAGAAGATGGTTTTAATAGGAAGTTTTTATTGGCAAACCTATTTATACTAATG
Source organism: Platanthera zijinensis (assembly GCA_039513925.1). NCBI lineage: Eukaryota > Viridiplantae > Streptophyta > Magnoliopsida > Asparagales > Orchidaceae > Platanthera > Platanthera zijinensis. The sequence continues at coordinate 24,687,906 of CM077078.1, forward strand.
ACAGTCCATTCTTAATAGTAAATCACAGAAATTTAATTAATTCTCCAAAACTTAGATACTATTGCCCTTTTGAATTTCCTCTTAAACTCTTTACACCGCTGCAAGCAATAAATGAGTTAAAAGGGCGAGCAGACGTTAATGACTTCAACTGCACATCAAAAAATTATTCATTAGTAAACTCATTTCATGAATGAAAAGAGAGTAGAATTTAGATAGGATTTTGTCGAAATAATTCGGTTACTAAGGCTCCGTTTGGGGGGACTTATTTTCACCGATCAAGCGGTCAAGGTAGCATGAACTGGACCTTAATAAGTCCCCCCAAACGGAGCCTAAACCTGATTTTTTGCATTTTTGTCATTAGAATTATGTAACATGTATGTGGAAAAGTCTTAGATCAAGCAAAAAAAAAACAGAATGTAAACCACTAAAATCTAAGAGGGAGGAAAAAATCAGATTCAGAGTAATGAGGATTTGTGAATCGTACCTAGGTTAGGGGACGGTGGATTCGGGGGAGACGAGTCACTGTGGGGGGCGTCGAGGCTCAGAAGAGAATGTCCGACGGAGCTTGCAAGGGGCAGCGGGCGGCGAACTACAATGGGAAGGCGGCGTGCGATCGGCGCCGGTAGGGACGATCCCGGTATTGTGTTCGGGAGATAGGGCCATGATCGGGAAATTAGGTTGTGCTGCCATTAGCTGTTAAAAATGAGGAAATAAAAAGGTGGGTTTTGAAACAAATCTGGTTTGTCAATATTCGTTTGCGGTTTGCCAGTAAAATTATTCTTTTAATAACAGAGGATTGTTAACCACAGCCTGGATTTAACTATTCACATCACATTATTAACCGCAACTTGAAAATATAATCGCACCTCATTTTTTTTATTGTCGCATCCCAATATTTTTCTTGACACACCCGAAAATATCTCATAGTGGTGTGCGTGAGACGGCTAATAGAGTAGTGTTGGGCGATAATTTCTCTCAGGTATTATACTTTTAGAGTACCCGAAAAGGGGGACACGGGGGGCCGATGGAAGGAGCAAGGTATTATACTTTTAGAGTAACCGAAAAGGGGGACACGGGGGCCGACGGAAGGGGCACGCTGGAAGGAACGCCGACTTGTTAACCGGAGAGGAAGATGGCGCGAGGAAGATGTCGGAGACGGGAGAAGCCGGCGATTAGGTCGTGATTCCTGCTGAAGGAGGCTCGTCTTTCTTCTTCGTCGTGATTCCTCCAACCCGCAGTCGCGGTTCTCCTCCCACGTCACTGCCGCCTGGGATTTCATTACCGCCGGTGATTAGAGACAGATATTTGTTCTAGAATATTCTCTGGGTTTTTTATTGTCGAGAACTCCAAATATCATTTCCTTCACTCTCACGTTTCATTTCTCCCCTTCTCATTCATTCGTACATATCATGCTTCCATGTTTTTTTTCATTCCTAGCTTGGATAGTAATGTTTGAAGTCCTACACTTGTTAAATTCGTTGAAGATTTGTTCAAACATTTTATTCTTGTCTTACTCTAGGTATAATTATGGATGTGCCCCCTCCATCAATGGAGATTGTTGTTTGTACCCATCGACTGAAAGGTATCCCTTGAAACGTTATCTAGTTGTGATAGTGTAGTGTAGATATTGTGTCGATATGGTTGTATTGACTTGTGTATTCTATGCATTTCTTTTTTGAGTAGTGGATCGGATAAGAAAGTTGAAGTTGGTAGTTGTTTTGAAACAAAAATTCAGTTTTCATCTTGAGATGCATTGACCGTTTGGGCTCGTAACATTGGCAAGTCTTGTAGTTTTATTGTTACAGTTAAAGGTTCAGATAAATTAGAAGGCGGTAGAGCACGACCACGTGTAATTCTTGGGCGTGACAGAGGTTGATTTTACCGCGAGAAGCAATCTAAAAAAGATTGGACTAAACAAAATTTAAGAAAGTCTACTAGTAAGCGTTGTGGTTGTCCCTTTACTTTAATTGGGAAAAATGCTTTCTCTAATGAATGGACGTTGGAAGTGAAATGCGGGACACATAATCATCAAATGGTTCATTTAGAAGCATATGCGGCGGTTGGAAAATTGGATTGTCTTGAGAAGAAGATAGTTCACGACATGTAAGTTGCAGAAAAAAAATTTGAATGGAGCCACACCTATACAATACACATACAAATGTTTAAATAACAACGGGTATTTGAGTTTTATTCGTGTTATGGAAGGAAAGAAAAATTTAGTTTATTCTTTGCACATCTGGTTGCTATTAAACTAAGTAAATTATTTTCAATCGTGTTTTTAATGGATTGTACCTACGAGAAAAATAAATATCGGCTGTCATTACTTTCTATAGTCGTGGTTACATCAACTCAACTCACTTATTTCTCTGCATTTGTTTTTTTGTCTAATGAATCTGAGTCAACTTATAGATGAGCCTTAGAAGCATTACAATTGATCAAGGTTGAGGAGGATAAATATCAAAAATCAAAGTTTGTTGATGAACTTTGTCCACATACAAGTCATTTAACACTTGGGTTACCTTGTAGTCATGAATTGATACCTTATATCTCATTAAACAAAGCATGTCCAATATGGTTAGTGCACAAACATCGGAAGCAATTATCTTTTCCCTTGAATAGTGATGCAGTGCCAAATACTCAAGAATCTATGAACACCAAAGACAAAGACATAGTTATTGAGTTGGAGGGGATCATTACAAGGTATGGAAGCACTAATGAGCATCAAAAGAAGAAGATTATAAATAAATTACGTGAAATCATGAATCTGACATCAACCTGAACAAAAGAGCCATTTTTCCCAACAAAATTAAAAGGAAGATCGAAAGGTAGTACAAAGAGGTTCAAAGTTGGCTTTAAAACTACAAGCCGCAATCTCTCTCTTTTTGACCACATCTTGAATGAGTTGGTGAAAAGAGAAATTTTGTATGATGCAATTTATGGAAGCACAAAAAGAAGAGAGTAAATCAACAATCTTGATTGCAAAAGCTCACCCGCACCATATGATAAGTGAATGTCTATACCGGATATGGGGTTAGTGATTTCAACTTGCTACAATGTCAGTGTGGTTCATATTTCAAGAAATCAAAGTTTAACCTTTTATCGTTGGATTCACCACTTCCTCATGTCCTGAAAGTCATCTTCATCGGCTTAATTAATGGCAATCATTTTGTGAGATTGCGCATGAGAGAAGGGAGCCCGCAACCACCACTTTACTCACCGTGAGGGCGATATCATACACAATTGATAATTTCATGGGAATGCACGCTCAATTCAAAAGAACGAAATGTAAGATTGTTTTCTAATTATTTTCAATTTCTTTAATTATAATCATCTTCTTTATTGTTTTTTGAATTTACTTCTTACTATTCTCCGATTCTTATTGTCTCCAGACTTCAGATAGTGCATGCCTTGTTGGTGTAGAAAATGCTATCTTTTGATCTTTTTTTTTGCTAAATATCCGGATAGTTTATTAAGATACATTCTTGTCGTGTTCATTAATTTAAAATGATTTCTTGAACTAGTATAAAATTGTACAAGTTTTTTGGAATAATCTTGTTCATGCTTTGTTGTTGCAGGGAGATATGAGGAAGGGCGTCTGACTTAGTGACATAAGTTAAACTAGATGGTGTTTCTAATTGACCGAACGCTTACTATGTTTTGATTTATCCAACAATATTTTGTAAATGATCAAATTAAAGGGCGTCTAACTTAGCAACAAATCGTGTCGAAAGGGCCTCATGAAAACATAGTCTGTTGTTTTGGTGTTTCTAATTGACCATCAATTTATGCAAGAGGTTATTTAAGAATGAATGAATGGATGCAATTTAATTTATGAATGTGTTTTTTTAAAAAAAAATTGGATAGTTTGCTAATATCAAAAAAGTTTTCAAATAACCATTTTTAAATATAATGGTTTGCTAGTAGTAATGATTTGCTAGCAGTGAAAACAAATTTGCTAATAACAACACACAAGATGTATTGTTATAGTTATATAGTGTGATATTTTCTCATCAAAGTTTAAACCCTTATTAAATGGGTAATTTTATAAGCACGCCATTTATTGTTATGACCATCAAATTATAATAAAACATCAACACTATTTTTCACACTAATCAATTACTAACACATCAAAATATATTTTTTGAATTTTTGCACACCATATTTACGGTTCTGAGTGTTGGGCAGTGAATTGTGTACTTGAGCAAAAAATGGGATTTGCATATATGAGAATGCTTAGGTGGATGTGTGAACACACGAGATTGGATAAAATTAAAAATGAATTTATCAGGGATAAGACAGGAGTAGCATCAATTGCAGAGAAGATGCGAGAAGCTTGTCTAAAATGGGTTGGACACGTACAAAGGAGACCAATAGAGGCACTTGATAGGCATTGTGAGAGTCTAGTCACTAGGCCTGTTAAACGAGGGAGGGGTAGACAAATAAAGACTTGGAATGAAACTATAAGATAAAACATGATGTACTTAGGTATTAGTGAGATCATGACAAAAGATAAGAAACAATGATGACAAAGGATCCATATAGCCGACCCCACTATAGTGGGATAAAGGCTTGAGTGTTGTTGTTGCACACCGTATTTATAAATTTGATTGTTACACAACAATGTAAAAAAAATTAATTTATGCACACTAAAATAAAATTTTGATTTTTTATATGATATTTAGACTTGATAATTTATAGGAATGGTAAATTTGAAGTACAAAACCCTAAACATCCATAATAATTCATGATTTGTGTAGAAATCAATGCATAAAATACAATTAAAATTATGCAACTCCATGGATCCAAAACTTCATCAATCTTCTAGACCTGTATAGTGGAGAAACTAATAAAATTAAACATAGTTGTTGCGGGTTGCTTGATGCGCTTAATGGAGGGTCGAATTGAACCGCTTCAGCTCGAAAGTGAGCCGAGCGCGCTAACAGTCACAGAAAAGACCAACAACTGTAGAGAATCTTTTAACGTGGAAAGACCCGGGAAAGAGAGAAAAACATGGGGCCGGAACGGTGCCGACTAAGTTTCACTATTCTTTGGAGGGTTACAACAACTATCTCTCGAGGGAGACATGTCATCGCTTGTTACAATGGTTCATCAGGACCACAAAGATTACTTGAAGTAGAGTGGTGATGAGCACGCTTTGAAGGGATCTGAGTGAGATCTTTGAGCTATCTTCGAGGGGATCTTCAAGAAACAAAGGAGATCTTTGAGCTATCTTCGAGGGGATCTTCAAGAAACGAAGGAGATCTTCGAGGCTTAGAAGGAATTTTCAAAGGCTAAAAGAGTTCTCCAAGCAGTCTTCAAAGGATCTTCAAACCCGAAGGAGATCTTCAAAGGGATATTCAAGCGCCGAAAGTGGACTCAAGGAGATCTTCGAAGGAAGTCTCTAGAGCTCTCTCAGGCATTGAAGGTAAGGTTTTACTATTCCCCCCATAATGATGCATTTTACTATGCGCACTCCCATGGTGGGAGGAGTTTATTATGCGCACCCCGTAATGGAGGATTTTATTATGAACACCACCATAATGAGGTATTGTGTTGAAAATGAGAGCACATGAGTGTAGAAAGTACCATGTGCGCTCGCACATGCTAGACACATGGGCACGACCGTGCAGCGGCTGCACGATCAAAGTGGGGTGTGTGGGGGGCGGCGGTGTGGTGGTAGCCGCACGATCGGAGTGGCGGTCGTGCTGCGAGTGCAGTTGGGACTCACGAGAGTTCCCAATCGTGGCATTGGTGGACAGTGGTGCATTATTAACACCACTTATAACGAGGGAAGTGTGGGTATCCCCCCCCCCCCCATTTTGATGAGAATTTCACTATTAAGAGCCTGATTCCTCCTATTTATTTAGGGGATAACAAAACATATGAGAAAAATATTAGCTAATGATGGGATTTCCTTACAAAATTTCGGTTGAACTAGAGATATTGTGTCGCAACCTCGACTAGCTCGCAGATGCAATTTTAGCAAGCTCGTTCTCGAGCAATTCCAAGTCCGTTTTGTCTCCCAAGCGTACATCAGAACGCATGTGCACACATTCACGTAAGCCACATCGATCACGTCCACCACGGATGTGTATAACTGCACCCTCCCCCTAATGATGGGGGAGGGGGTGTAACACCCCAAAAATCTCAAAACTGGATTTGAGGTGCAGGCTGTTTGACACGGCCTGGGACACGGGCGTGTCCCAGGGCGTGTCGGGGGTACACGGCCTGGGACACGGGCGTGTCCCAGGGCGTGTCACTCAAGAAATGGCCGGACTGAGTCGGGGAAGTACACGGCCCGGAACCAAGCCTTGAACACGGCCGTGTCAGATTTGACACGGGCGTGTCCGAGGGCGTGTGCCTACCCGTGCACTGCTCTGTTGATTTTAGAGCTCGTTGAGTACCGTGTAACAGGGGTGACACGGGCGTGTCACATGACTGACACGGACGTGTCAGGTTCGACACGGGCGTGTCGATGCCCGTGTTCTGGTAGATTTCAGTCGGTACGTGTGCCGCGTGTGCCGCTTAAGGGTACACGGCCTGTGACACGGGCGTGTCACAGGCCGTGTCGGCCAAAAAATAGTCTTTTTCAGGCAGATTTTGGCCGTTCATTTTCCTTAAAAAGGATCCTGTGGCTGGGGCTCATTCCTGGTCTGATAAGGCCGGGAAAGGAGAAGGCTAAGCTCATTTCCAAGTTTCATATTCTCTTTCTAACTTTAATAGAGAGGTGAGAGCAAGGTGAGGAAGAAGAAGTGGAATCCGGCTGCCGGTGGTGCTACGGTGGTCCAAATCACAAGCCGAGTTCGGATTTGCGAAGGCAACGCTGCTGCGAAGGCTTTCATCCGTCTCAAATTTCTCTCCATGGCTCCGAAGCGAGTTCCTAGGGTAACGATTTCCTTCTTGGACATGTGAAGTCCTTATTTCCTGCATTGCATAGGGAAAACCCTTCCCCGCGAGTGTGCGGTGGGTTGTGGTGTCCCTTGGGGTAGATATGTGAAGTCCCCCTTGTTAGAGTCCGGAATTGGAGTACGGATGTAGGCATGCTGTGTGAAGCCCATCTGGACATATTGGTCTGGATTGGTGATGCTTGTTTGCATATCGGAGAAGACTCCGTGATTATTGCTTGTATGCATGATGGATAAAGTACTGGAGGAAGTCCAGGAAATTGTGAGAGTTGGGTGCAACTCTTGTGACCGTGAGTTGCCACTTTGTGTGCGGTTGAGCGTTGAGCTGCAACTGTATGAAAAGGCTTCGTGCCGAACAGGCAAGGTGAAACCGACCCGCGCCTTTAAATGTGGCCTCAGGTACGATGTACTTGGTTGGGCAAGGCGATTTGAGCAACGGGGGGTGACTGATCTGTACCTGCGTTATGTAGGCTGGACATGAGAGCGCCAAGGCATTGGGCTTTCGTCAGCGGCATAATGAGAGTCTTGGGCCTGCGTGCCGGACTAAATGCTCAATGGTGAGATCCGGTGTTTCCGGTGCACCCGAGAGTGCCATGAGTGCACGGGACGTCGGGCCGTCGTGCCGGCGTTTGTGATATGTGACTGTGCGGTCGTGCACGTCTTGCTTGAATTGCTATATATCATATTGGACGGTTGCTATGCAGGGATGGAATTCCGCTGCCCCGTGCCAGGGGCAGGGTCATTATAATTGGTCAGCTGAATGCTGACTGTTGCCCTGTTTGCCACCGCTTGGTGGATTGGTTCTTACATGTACTGGAGGTGCTGGTCCGAGTGGGACTTAGCGGGCTGAAGCCCAAGCTGCGCTGCTGCCCTCGAAGGCATTGTTTTGTTTCTTTTGTTCATGTGTGGCCGGCCTGCGTGCCGATGTCTGTAATCCACACTCTTGTTAAGAGAAATTTTTGTAAGGCCTTAAGGCCAGACTCTTTTGATATTTGTATACATTATTATGTTATAGTGGACAGTGTTCTTTATCTTGAGTTCAAAGATTCAACCGTGAAACTTCCGCTAGAATGCTCTGTGATAGGATGCGTTGGTTATGATATTAGTTCGTAGCGTCTCCGCCTGTTTGTGTAATATGGTGTGGGGCCCCGGCCGGACCCTCTATTATATTCTTCTTGACGGGTAGAGGTGTTACATGGGGTAACCACACCCCCATCATAGGGGTGTGGGTAACCACACCCCATAAGCGAGGGAAGGCATCGGTCGTGCAGCCTTCGCACGACCAGCACCTCCACTCACAGTTCTCCAAAACTTTCCTCCTCACTTCCCGCCGCCACACTGGCCGCTCCCCGCCGCACATCTCCACACCATTGCACACTATCGTCGCTCATCTCAACTCCATCGTACGCTCTGGTAGCTCATCTCCATGCATACTCCTGCCACCGTCGCCATCGGGCCTGCCTAAATTGCCCGGTGGGAAAGCTCGTCATATTCACAAAAGTGGTGATGCGTGTGCTCCAGATCCAGACTTCATATTTGCCCATCCGGCAGTTATGGTAGCGCAATTACCGTAACGCCTCTCTCAAAGGCTGTAAAAGGGCCCTGAGCGATCATATGAAAACACTTAACCTTCAACGCCAAAGAGAGATCCCGGGTCTTCCTTCGAAGATTCTCTAGAGATCTCCTTCAATGTTTGAAGATTCTTTCAAAGATTTCGGCATTCGAAGATCTCCTTCGGTGTGCGAAGATTTTATTTGTCATTCGAAGATCTCTTTTGGTGCTCGAAGACCTCTCAAAGATCTCTTTCGATCCTTAAAGGTCCCCTCGAAGACGGCTCAAAAATCTCCTTTGGCTCTGTACTTTGAATCCAGAGCCTCGGTAGCTGCGTTCGTCCTTCCAAATTGCTCCCGAGCACGCTTATCAGTAATAAGCTCTAAGCAACTCTCATGATCTATAAAACTTATTGTAACGAGTGGTGGTTTGTCACCCTCGAGAAACAACTTTTTATAACACTTCAAAAGATAGTGAATTTGGTCGACAACAATCTTGCCCTGTGGTTTTCCCCCTTCTGGGTTTTCCACATAAAAAGTCATGCCTCCACCTATTGTTCTTTCTGCGACTGTTTGCGCGCTCGCCCCACTCTCGAGCTGAGAAGGGTAAGTTCGACTGGATCATGAGAGCGTCGAGCGATCTGCAACAATTAAGATACTCAAATTTTATACCATTATGCTGGTATCATATTTGTTTATGAAAATCAATTACTTACGAGACTTCAATATCAATATGAAATGTTATGTCGGGAAATGTAATATTAACAATAAATATTTTGAGTGTGAATATCAATAGGTAAACATTCATACCCTAGTTTTAAGGCCAGACAACTCTAATTCGCGATACATAATTTAAGTCCAATTCTTCTGCAACAAATGTGTGACATCTCATCCACATACTGAACACCAGCGAAAGTGGACAACTGTCACGCATAAACAGTTGAATGAAGTGATTTTTGTTAAAAAAAATCCAATAAAGATAGCCTTACGAGTCGTTGGAGGGCGGAATGCAAAGATAGAAATGCGAAAGACTCACACATTTTGAAAAATGTACAACCGTCATGTTGTAACATGATGCAATGACTAAGCTTATATCCAACACTGGCATCCACTTGTCGAGTGGAACTAAAGTAGAACTGCGCTCTAGAGATGTCAATAGCTCTATCTTCTACACATGTAGTTTTTTTGTCCAATTAGCATGAAAGAGCATCCACTTCTCTTTGAACTAATTTTCATGAGAGTTTTCTTAACATAACCACTCCATTGTTAATTTATTTCGAGTGAAATTGGATTTCACATCTCAAAAATCTCTTGGCCAGGTCATTCATTAATTTTATATGATCTTTGAATGGTGATAATAAACCCCAACAACCCTTTGCCAACATTATGAGTCCAATGAGCTAAACTTTCTTTACTAGGAAATATCGCATTTGCGACAAAATGATTCATACATCTACTTCCTTTAACTTCTTAATTATTTCCATCCAACAAACAAGAAAAAATAACGTAAACATTACAATGATGTTTGTGGAGAGAAAGAGCATGAATTCCAATGATAACAGCTACATTCACTCACATATTGTTCATAGAATTCAAGAAAACATAAAGAAATCAAAAAAAAATTATATATACAAGGATGCCTCCAAATGCCCTTTGTATTCTCCAAAATCAGTCACAAAAAATCCAAGTGCTTTAGATAAACAATTTATTTGCAAGGAAAAAGGACAAGAGTAGAAAACTTAAAATCCTCTACCTTCCGGGTTTTCGGAATGGGATAGCAAGGGAACGTCCGAAAAGAGGAAGAAATGGGCTTACCACCGGTGGTAGAAGAGGAGAAAGAGGGGTTAGCTTGAGAAATGGAGCTCCGATGGCATAGAGTCGAGCAGTGTCGGGGTGAGGCAGCCCAGAAATCATGAGCTTGGCGAATAATTCGGGCGTTGTGTAGCGCGCTTAACTCAAGAGTGAGTGTGCTAATATTAGAGTTTTGTTGCTATTTAGTGTTTTTTTTGGAAGTGCTACTAGACAATTTATATGTGCATATAAGATTGCCCTATAAAATCTATCATGCAATTGTCCTCCGAGTAATCAAAAGAATTATTATTTTAAGTTTAGCACCACGCTGGATTTATTTTCATTTAAGTGTTTTATTAATGATTAATCACTCAAAACTTCACTTCAATCCGCTTTATGAAAGGTCATCTAACCTTATATCGCACCTCAATTCCTTCCCCGAAGTTTATCATTTCGCAACTCCGGCCATACATCACCGGGACATACGGTGGCGCCGCCCCCTTCGAATGACTCGAAAGCTGTCCCACCCTCGACGACCTTTCCTCTTCTTCCTCGCCGCCGTCGTCGCCTCTTTCTTCTTCCTCCTCACCCTCCTCTACCAGCACCACCACCTCCTTCCATCCCTCCTCCGCCCCCTTTGGGACTCGCCTCCCCTCCCCTTCATCCGACTCCCCCATTTCTACGCAGAAAACACCTCCCTGCCCCTCCTCTGCCGCCTCCACGGCTGGTCCTCTCGCTCTTCTCCTCGCCGCGTCTTCGACGCCATTCTCTTCAGCAACGAGCTCGACCTCCTCGAGATTCGCTACCAGTCCCTTCTTCCTTTCGTCGACCGCTTCCTCCTCCTCGAATCCAACTCCACTTTCACTGGCCTACCTAAACCCCTCTTCTTCCTTCGGAACACCCGGCGCTTCGATTTTGCTAAAGACAAAATCCTCTACGCTCGATTCAGCCCTCAGTCGTCCGACTACACCCCTTTTCGAATTGAATCCATCCTTCGTTCCGTCGTCAATTCTCTCATCCGTCATTCGGGTGCCGTCGACGGTGACATCGTCATCATGTCCGACGCCGACGAGATCCCGAGTCAGCACACCGTGCAGCTTCTCCGGTGGTGCGATGGAATCCCGACGGTTCTTCATTTGGAATTGAGGCATTACATGTATTCCTTCGAATTTCCGGTGGATTTCAGCAGCTGGAGGGCGACGGCGAACGTTTACAGACCGGGGATGATGTATAAGCATTCACGTCGGAGCAATGTGATTCTGGCGGATGCGGGATGGCATTGCAGCTTCTGCTTCAGAAGAATCGGGGATTTTGTGTTTAAGATGAAGGCTTACAGCCATGCCGATAGGATCCGAAATCCGAGTTTCTTGGATCATGGAAGGATACAGAGGATTATATGCGAAGGTGGGGATCTGTTCGACATGTTGCCGGAGGAGTACAGCTTCAGGGAACTGATTAAGAAGATGGGGCCGATACCTAGATCGGCTTCGGCGGTCAATTTGCCTCCGTATTTGATCCAAAATGCCGATAGGTTCAGGTTTCTGCTGCCGGGTGGTTGTCTCCGGTCACCGGAGTGAGGATTTCAGGTTTGATTACAGAAAATAGAGCAGATCCATTTTATGTATCCTGGACTTCTTCACTGTAATCTATTTATTTTAGGGTTTAGACTTTTGGATTTTGGCTCCGTTTGGCAAGGTGGTGGTTGGAAAGGCATGAGTTAAACCAGCATTCATTAAGGGTCACCCAACAAATATTATCGGTTATTACATGAAAGCGGATGAAGTTTGTTAGGCGGGCGTTAACGAATGATAATTTAACTCTCATGTTCATGACCGCCATCACCGTGCCAAATGGAGATTTTAAATAACCGGCCTCTTCACCTATAGCCTATTTGGCAAGGCTGTGGCGATCGTGTATGCGTTGGCGGTCATGGACATGGTAGTTATGAACTGCCGTTCACGAATGCTCTACCTCACCTAAGAACTTCATCACTTTTACGCTGAAAATTAGTTTTCTTTTCTTGGTGGTGGTCATAAATGTTAGGTCGCTCGAAGCATCTCGAGTGGTGGTTAAAGTGGAATTAACAACCCGTTGCCTCCAGCTTAGGTTTTATAGGCAAACCCTAGGTTTAATACGAGTATCGAATATCCCGATATCCGAACCAGACCTGTTAAACCTCCGAACTCGTTATGTGCCCAAATATACATTAACAGTAACTGTTGTCATGCCAAACATATATTTTATGAGGGCGGTGTTTTTGTCCAAACTCCCCGAAGCAAAAAAAAAAGATCCGGGGGAGGTAAAGTGCACTTGCTCATTTTACAGTAAAATACAGACATTCAGCGGACCGTGTGGATGCCCGCACACATCTCAAAGCAAGCTGAGATGTGCTCACCATGAGGATCCTCTCCATTTGAAGTGAAATTGATAGTATCCATTTCACGGTCCAGATCTATTACTTGTCGATTCGATAGGTCCACTAATCACATCCTTTTATATTTTTCTTTTAATCAAAAGATTTTTCATCTTTAGATCAAGTACAAATACATCAACACCATGAAATAGATATTATTCATTTCACCCAAATGAAATGAAAAGAATCAGAATCTGCAAAAAAAAAAAAGTTTGAGCCAAGCTGAGTCTTGGTTTTGTTGAAACTGAAAATTCGATCTCTGTGAAGTTCACACTTGGGGAAGGGGTGATCGCACACCTACTTCTCTCCTGCAAGCAAAACAACAAAGGAAAAGAAAAGGGGGCTGGCCCAAGACCTCGACGAGGAGGTCCCACACCCGGAATATCTTAAAGCGCTTCCCCTTAGCCAAGTGCCGAGCTAATGCTATCTCAGAAAGCGCAAGAAGATCCGGAAACAAGTAAGCGTGCCTTCTGAGGTACCCCCTTGGGTCTATTTATAGATTTCTGAAAACGGCCTCAAATAGTCAACCTCCGCTATTCTGAACAGCTATGTGCAACCCTACTGGGTCTGCCAACAACGTAATTCCGCTATTGTAACTGACTATGGGCAGACCAGCTGGGGCAAAATGGTAAAAACACTTCACAGCAGGCTGAGCGAGTAATCCCTGAGACTTCTACTCGCCTGGGTCGGCGAGTGCTCGGTGGAGCTGGCACTCGCCGCCTCCCTGAACCTTGGCGAGCACGGGGTCGGCTCGCCCTGCTCGCCGACCACGGGTTTGCTGAATAGTCAGAACTCGGCGTGCGGCCAGAGCTCGACGGACGGCCAGGGCTCGACGAACGGCCAGAGCTCGACGAACAGCCAGAGCTCGACGAACGGATGAACGGCCAGAGCTCGACGAACGGTCAGGGCTCGACGAACGGCCAGAGCTCGACGAACAGCCAGAGCTCGACGAACGGATGAACGACCAGAGCTCGACGAACAGTCAGAGCTCGATGAACGGCCAGAGCTCGACGAATGAGGCTTGGCAAGCGGCCAGAGCTCGACGAATGGCTAGAGCTCGACGAACGGCCAGAGCTTGACGAACGGGGCTTGGCGAGCGGCCAGAGCTCGCCCCTCACAAAACATCCCACCCTGCCTGGGCAAGTCGGGGCTGCCGAGCTCTCGTCCCCTGCCGAGCTCGCCCAGGGACTTGGTCTGCTCGGTTTGGCCGGCCTGACTCCTGCTGGCCTACTCGCCGGATACGAGATTGTACAAATTTGATACTTGAATTTTAACATTTTAAAGTTTTAGCTCATCTATATTCATATTCATGACTTTCTTATTTCTATTACACTGTGAAGATTATTGTAATATGAATAATGTGAGAAGTTATACTCTTGGCATCTTGAAAACTATCCTTATTTATTTGGCAATCTCTGCCTAACTTGTGGTAATATTTTTGGGCTGGTTCAATGTTATCTGAATGACAGAGTTATAGATGTTTGGCGTACTTAAAGTTTTCGGGGGCATATTGTTTGTTTATAAAGCCTTCTTTAAACACGCGAGGGTCCCTAGCGGTAGCGGACCTATCTTTACCTCATGAGGAGTCCTTGCACCTTTGAGAGCCGCAACAAGGTGAAGACCGACGACCTGAAGGGAAGACTGTTAGACAATGCCGACTTGAGGAAGGAAAGTGGAACTAGTGAGCTCAACATGCCAGGGCCTTTGTGACTCGGCTCATTAGGGCGGGTTCGATTCGAGGAAGCAATTGCGCTTGCGTGGAGCTAGCCCGTGTAGGATCTTCCGAGGGAGTCGACATAGTGGGAAACTTCCCCCAAGAAGGTGATCTACGAGGAGCCCCATCTGGAGTGCACCCAAGGATCTGCCAACGTGTTGGAGGGGCTTGCTTTCTTTAGTAACAACTTCTATTGGAAACTCAGAGGAGAAAGAGACGAGGATGCATGTTAGTGCAACCACCGAGGAGGTCCATCAAGTAAACTCACTTCCAAGTTGAGAGCTAGAGGAGGAACCCCTTCAATCCCCTCGAGTTTCGAGGGAGGGTGGTGCGGGGGAGGCTCCAACGAAGTCTCTGTCACCGCGCCAGCAACAATGTCTATGATCTCTACAAAAAATTAATAAGATACTGAATGATTCCTCGATGCTAAGCAATACATCCACCAATGTGAAGCCTTAAGTCTACCAATTTCAGGTCATAAGCATTTACCATAAGGGACGACAGCAAGGACCACTGTCTCGTTCACCGAGACCTTGAAAGAGTTCGAAGAGACGACCTCGACAACATCGTAATTTGAAGTCGTCAATTCCATGGTGTCTTCATCCACCGGATTCTTGCCGGCCTCGATGTCTGTGGAATAGCGGCAGACCATCAGTAAAATGGCAGGTTGCCGACGTAGTCGAGAGTATGACCTTCGGAGCTGACAACATTGCCTCGGCAACAACACCAGTCCCATGAAGTGATCCGCTCCATCGGTTCAAAGTCATCTTTCTCTTCTCCATCTTCTCCGACTTGTTCTGAATTTATGATGAGTTGAGACGCTGAGAAAAGCCAAGAAGGCAAGAAGCGCATCATCATTGAAGGACGACATAGTCATCTCAACAATGACGTTAGATGAACGCACATGCTTCCCAACCCCATCGTGTTTTTATATGAAAGCTTTAGCTCATCGAATTGGGCGAATGATTTTTTCCAGGCTCGCGCAAAGCTCGCAAAAATTAGAGATTGTGCACAACTCCTATTTGACAAGTCAACTGTGGGCCAAAAATAGTTGATCGTTGACCCCAAAGACAATGTCACGGCCCTGCACAACCTACAAGGAAGCTCACATTGAACTCGTTTGACTCTCTCAATAGCTCGTTGACGGTTTCCTTTCAACTCGCGGTACCTCGCACGACTTTTTGATCAACTCGTCGAGTGACTCGATCAGATCCACTGGGGGGGGGGGAGCTCATCCACTGACTACTATGTGTCCCAGGGTAAAGGGAAGAGGAAGCATTTAGGGCCCCCTTAAATGCCCCCCCCCCCACCAAAGTTTACGCGTGGACCAATTTTGAGCCCATCAACTCTTTTCCGAACCCATCTCGATGTTGGATTCTGAGAGGGAGTTATTATATATACTCCTGAGTGCACGGTGAGACCTCCACTCCATAACTCGTGGATCATAATTGTGCGCATTGAGAGTCCTTGACCAATCTCTTTTCATTAAGTGTCTAAGCTTGTCGAACTAAGGGCCTAATTTCCGGTCAAATGTTTTGATTATGAAAAATTAGGGTTATAGTAGGGTGCTGTTATTAGCAAACCCACTTTCGTTTCTAGCAAGCCAGAAAAAAACAGATTCTGTCATTTTTTACATTTTTTTCTCTTCCCAAAAATTACTACTAGCAAACCAATCTTGCTTTTTGACAATTTTTCCATTTTTGAATTTTGAGCTCCAAATATTTCTCATTTGAAAACGTGATCAACATGAAAGTTGTAGATCTTGATGAGATCTACAACTTTCATGTTGATCATTTTTTGATTTGAAACCGTTTAGGCCTTCAATTTGGGCCATAAAAAAGACATGCACGGAACGTACATATTTTCGGCGTGACTTTTTTCGGGGCCCAAATCGGTGGTCTAAACCACTTCAAATCAAAAAGTGTTCAACATAAAAGTTGTAGATCTCGTCGAGATCTACAACTTTCATGTTGAACAATTTTTGATTTGAAGCCGTTTATGCCCTCGATTTGGCCCCCGAAAAAAGTCATGCCGATCCCGGGCGTCCGTACATATGTACGACGTAACTTTTTTCAGGGGCCAAATCGGGGGCATAAACGGCTTCAAATCAAAAAGTGTTCAACATGAAAGTTATAGATTTCGACGAGATCTATAACTTTCATGTTGAACACTTTTTGATTTGAAGCCGTTTATGCCCCCGATTTGGCCCCCGAAAAAAGTCACGCCGATCCCGGGCGTCCGTACATACGTACAACGTAACTTTTTTCAGGGCCAAATCGGGGGCCTAAAGTATTTCAAATCAAAAATTGTTTAACATGAAAATTGTAGATCTCGTCGAGATCTACAACTTTCATGTTGAACACTTCTCATGAAATTGTACGTATAAGACGCAGTTCAAAAGGACGTATACTCTTATATACACTTAACTCGTATATAAAACACATTCTTATAGGAATTAGAAATCAAATATATTTCTAAACCGATCGATATTTTGTTTAAAAATTTTGGTGCAGATAATGATATTTTGTTGAAAAAACAGTTTTGGGCATACTAAATATTTGCGGTATTTTGACTCATCTATAATGCTAACATAAGTGGTTGAATGAATACATTTGAAATCATTTGTAATGTCATTATATGCAGCGGGTTATTTTGAAAGAATGAATGTTTTAAACAAAATTTAATTATTTTTTAAAAAAATTATATTGATTTGCTAGTAACAAAATGGTTTTCAAATAGCCATTTTGAAAAATAAGAATTTGCTAATAGTAATGATTTGCTAGAAACCAAATTGGATTTGCTAGTAACAGCACCCTTATAGTATTCCTTTTGAAACTTATATTAACTGATATGTGTTTTCTCTACAATATAGGAGTGACATAGATAATGAAATTCTAAAGTAATTATCAAATGATTGAACAAATATTTTTTTACGACCTACAATATTTTATAACAAAATATGAGATATGTTTCCGGACATAATAGAATAAAGTTGGCAAAAATAATAAACCAGTGCACTAACACTTATTTGAAAACAATCTACCAATTTATTTAACATTATTTTAAATTTTTAATCTTTTATTTTTTCCAAAATAATAAAATAATAAAATAAATTCTTTTTTCTTGAAGATGTTAAGGGCTGGGCCGGCTGGCTGATCATTTTTTTTCACAGAATTGTGCCGTGCAGATCCAACGGTTTAGATGCTTTTGATCTCTGATCCGCCCGGGAAACGGAAAACGATGAAAATATGCAAGACGGCTACCGAGACCCAGCGAGCAGATGAGCGACTCTGAAAGATTGATGTGTGATAGCTAAACCCTGGTCCGCGTTCTTCGTCGGCGGGAAGTACCCGGCCATACGATCCTCTCCGGGGAACCTTTCTTCTTCTGCCATCGCCCTTTGTCGATCCATTAACTTCCGGGATCGTGGTTGCTTTTGACACAGTGAAAAAACATTGGGTACGTTCATGTTTTCATCTCTCTGGCTAATCGACTTGGGGTTTTATGTTGTTTTTTGTTCACATCCAAGAGCTGAAAACCTACTGAAATTGATTTCCATTGTGGTCGGTTCTCTTATAATTACTTCAATTCAAGATGAGAATTTCCTTACGCGTCAATTCTATATATTTGAATTTGCTTCATGATAATCACACAATGTTTAATTTGCTGCTGAGATATTTGCCGTGCCAGTGCTGTTTATTCTATATATTCTCTGATTTTTTTTGATTTATTAAAGCATTTATGTCCAATTTAATGGCTTTTAGGCTAATTTGTGAAGTAAAGTACTCAAAATGGGTTTCAAGATGCAATCTTTGAGGAATTTTGATGCTTTTCCACGAGCGGAGGACCATTTGTTGCAGAAAACTTCTTCTGGGGCAGTTGGTATGAAGCATCTGCTTCACTTATTTTCATACTGACTTGTACTTGATATTTTCTGCCTAATTGTTTTCCAGCACTTGAGTATGTATATCATTATTATGTTCTATCTTTCGCCATGCCTAAATTTTAACCTCTGGTACTATTTTATTGTTTCTAGTTTCCATCATTGGTCTTTCCATAATGGCCACCTTGTTCATCCATGAGCTCAAGTATTATTTGACAACTTACACAGTGCATCAGGTATGGTGAATGATTCTATAATTTTTATTTCGTTGCCGCATTGTGAAGAAAGTGTTATTTATTGATCTATCCAGGAATGATATTTTCAACTGGTCATTAAGTATGCATTTACCTATATTTTACTTAGGCAATCAGATCTATTGGCATACTTCATGCATGATAAAGATAAGTATTGCATACAACATATCTTCAGCAATACGAGCTTTTATTTAAATAAGATTGTTAATGATACGGAACAAGACAAGGAGGGGCCGGCGATGTGCACTTGACGAGTTTCCACACGCAGGGGACCACACTGCGCACTGAGTCTATGGACTAGCGAGATCTTCCTGATGGACCTACCCCAAAGATGATTTTTTTATCTTGCATTTTCATTTCATATGTTTTACTTATTTTGCACTTCCTATTTTGATGGAGTATGTTATTTGCACCTTTGGCATAAGGTGGATATGTTCTATGTTGGACTTATGCTTGGAGTAATCTGTTTTTGGTTTGGTCTCGTCCAAGAGCTCATCTCTTTTAATTTTCCTTCTCTCTTGATCCACCACTCTCCTCCCTTCAATCCTTCCATATCTTGTACCCCCAAACCTTATTGGATAATAGTTAAGCTTGCATGCATCTTGTTTTTGTGAGCAACTTAATGGAAATGATTTTACAACTACAATCCAATCAAGTTAATTTGATCATTATAAACTATCACATCCATCGTGAATACAATTTTTCTTTGTATATCAGTGATTTGTTAGATGAACCCAAAAACCTATAAATAGCAGCCAGAACCAAGACATTTTGTTTTCAGAAAAATTGAAACAATTTAACGGTTTCAGCCGAGACCTCAATCTAATTGTTTTTTTTTTTTATAAAAACCTCTTAAAATTGTCAATCACGGGTCTGAAATGCTAGGAGACTTGACAATTTGGCCCATGTTGAACCTAATATTCAGTGAAAGGACACATATACCTTAAATGGGTTGGAGTGTTTACTAGTAAATTTTGAACTCAACAACGTACCAAGTCGTGTTAATGCCCATGTCTGTGAGCATGTCAAGACACATTGTCGTGTCACTTAGTCGTGACCTTCTCTGTCGTTTGCTCCTTCTGAAAAAGGTTACACATGACAACGTACCTAGCCGTGCTGCTGCCATGTCTGAGGTCGTGTGCAAAACCACGTAGATTGCAGTCTTCACAAAACCATAATTTTCTCGTCGAAAATACCCCTGGATTCATATATCAAGTTAAGATCTAATAAGAGTTTGCTAAAAAAGAAACATAACTAGATTAAACACCACATAACAGGTAATTTGGATAACATATATGCACAAATATAATTTTAAAACCTTATAATTATTTAATGAATACAATATTATCATCATGCGATAATGATTTTTTAATAAATGTAAGAAGATAATAAAATCCAAATAGACTAGCAGTTTAATATAGGCTCTAGATATTTGAATGCACTAAATCAAAATAAGCAGAACCCAAAATATAATGAGAATAAAAGGTAGAGCGATGTTGGGATACATGATTCACATGTAAAATCATAAAAGGAAAATCTGGAAGGGATTTCTGCATAATAGAACGAGGAGCATGATCAAGACGTCAATGTCAATCTACAGATCTAATAGAGGAGAGAACTGAGGCGGGAAGGTCCAGCGTGTAGAGCCCATTGGACAGTCGTCCCCCACCAATGATATTCTACGTCCGTCAATCCTACCTCACAAAAAGAAGAGAAAAGGTGATGGAACAGTCATGATCATTAGTAAGACGACTAACAAAGAGAATTGAATTGAGAGCTAGAAACGTGAAGCACAAAGTAGAGATAGAGTGAGGGGCACTTCGCCAAAGCCGCAGATCGGGGTGGTGTCACCATTGGGTACTGTGATAAACTTCAGACAAGCAGAGCTCGTATACTGAGAAGGCTTATGTGGGGTAATATGAATCATCGCCCCAAATCCCACTATCTAAGATGGACTATGGGAAAAACACTATATACCTTCATTGGAGATTGAAGCGACGAAGCTAGACGTACGAGCAACCAGTCCCCGAAGATGCTATAGTTCTTCTTGCAGGGTGTCAATGTCAGAGCGAGAGGTGGGGTGACCCTCCATTGCAGGAGAAGCATGGTGCTGAGAGTTGGAGGGATGCGGTGGGAACCCATGTTTGCGATAACAGGCGGCCTCAGTATGATTCATCTATACACAACGGGTACTCATACGAGTGTTCTTCCTTTGGAGTGATTGCGTACATCGTGCCCATTGCGCCGAAATCCATGGCGACCTCCATGGTGCCCAAGAGGAGGATGACGAGTGCCGGGAGAGTGTTGGAGTAGGGTCGGAGAGGGATGCATTGAGATATCGATGGGCAGAGTCACCTTCAAGATCATGGAGCACGCATCTGAGAGGGACAAAATAGTGGGAGAGGATAAGATGGTTGCATAGACACTGTGGAGATGAGGTGATAGTCTGACTATTGTTAATGCTATGCTGACAACCTCCTTCTAAGAACGTTGGGTAGTAAGATCCAACGTCGAAGGTTGGTGTTGAACCTAGGCGGGAGGGCTGCCTTATTCGTGGAATCCATGAAGAGCAGGGAACACATGAGTACCCAGGAACACAGGGAGAAGCATACACAAGTACTCAAAAAAATAGTAGGAGTTAATTACTGAGAGTGCACCGATTTGGATCGCCTAGCTCTGATACCATGTAGAAAGTTAGAATACCAAAGAGAGAAAATACTTTATTTTCTCATTACATCACTTGAATATAAGGATTTGTACACAGATATATAGGAAGAACAAGTGAAAGCTCAACTCCAAATCAAGGCGTGAGACTAAATACAATATGACAACAGTGAGATTTTGCACGGGTTAAGATAATTCTTCTTCAGATAATTAAAAGTTTGTTTGCAATAGATTTGGGTGACTGGGAGGGGTTTACTGTATCCACGGGATTGTGTCTTCCATGATAAAAAAGGATAAAAGTTTGTTTGATTTAAATTAAGATAAAGTTGAGGACAATCTATTTTGGAGATGTCTATTGTTCAAATACTATAGGAATATGAAGTTGATTGTGTGGCTATCATTTGAATAATTATCTAGTAAGGATTAGCTAACAAGTTTTGGCATGGATTGGACTACTGGAGTGAGGAGGAATTTGTGTTGTAGATGATAATTCAATATGATTTGATTTGTAGATTTGAAATGAAGTGATTGACTAACTTTATGGAGGAATGAATTTGTAGGTTGATTGCAAATTTGAATCCAAACTTCAAAATTTGTAGGATGATTGTAAATCTGAATTCAAACATCAAAATTTGTAGGGTGATTGTGAATTTAAATTCATATTTCAGTTTTGAATTCAAAATGAAATTATATTTGATTCTTGAATTGTAGATATAGATAGCCTTCAAATGTTTTAATGTGTTCTTTTGTGGAGAAATTGAGGAGATTTGGATTTGAAAATTTGATGATTTATAGTTGTCACTCTGTGATTGACTTGATGGTTATTAGTTGCTTTGCAACAGTTATTTGAAGAAACTAATGTGCAGATTACATGA
The DNA here is from genome assembly GCA_039513925.1 of Platanthera zijinensis. Classification (NCBI taxonomy): domain Eukaryota; kingdom Viridiplantae; phylum Streptophyta; class Magnoliopsida; order Asparagales; family Orchidaceae; genus Platanthera; species Platanthera zijinensis. The sequence goes on from CM077078.1 coordinate 24,709,955, forward strand.
ACAAATATAAGAAATGATGGCAGTAGTAGAAATTTGAGAAAAGATAAGGAACATGGCAACAATGTTTTGGTTTGCAAAGATGAAAAAACAATGGATCTTGGTACCAAAGATCAGGAGAGCATCATTCTTTGTGAAAGCAGTTGTGTAACTAACCAAAATGTCTGAAATATCCAAGCAAAGCACTTAAAAATAACAAGTAGTAAAAACAATATGGAAGTACCTTGGCTCTGATACCAAATTAGTGTCAAATGGCCAACGATTTTCTTCTTTACTAGAAATTGAAAGAAGACGAAGTAAAAGGTTTCATTACAATGAATCCACATGTGTAGATGTTGAATCTTCAATGCATTTAAAATTCTAAATCCTCGAGGTAGTTTGTGACAAGGTTTTGAGAACCGGACCGGAGAACGAACCAGTGAGATCAAAGGTTCAAGGTCCGACCGGCTGAACCGGTCAGACCGGAGTTGAACCGTTATGTTAGATAATATAATAGATATTAAAATTATATATTATAATTTAACATACTCTTCATTTTTTTAATAAAAAGACAGGAATAAACATAAACAAAATTATGTAAAATATTTTTTAAAATAATAATATATTTTGCTATCATCTAAAATCTTAATATTAGTATTTTATCGCATATATAATAAGTTATCAAATGTATTATGAAAATTAAGTATTAATTTTTTAACTAAGTCACTCATAAATGATAAAAATGTGTACTAAAAGTATATAACACGTATATATGTAAGTACATAACAATTTAGTAATCTACATATATATATATATATATATGTAAATATAAAAAAGGTTATATAATTTATAAGAAAAATGAGATATGGTATATCTTTAATATAATTAAAGATTAGATAAGTATTAAAAAAACATTTATTAAACAACAAAATTAATTGGCTTGGTTGGTTGAAGAGCTAATGGATATTCCCGAGGTTCACGGTTCGAGCCTCCCCCCTTCCGCATTTTGTCAGAAAAAAAGAGCGTTTATTCCTGAGCGGAGTGAGCCGGCCGGTTGAGCCAAAACCGCCCGGTTTACGGTTTTTACGGGCTGACCGGCCGGTTCGCCGATTCTGCCCCGGTTCTTGGCAGGGGAGGTTTTACAGCCCAAACCGGACCACCTGTTTCACCAGTAGGCGGTCCGACCGATTGAACCGGCCAGTCCGGTCCGGTTTTCATAACGTTTGTTTGTGATATGAATATGAACCCCATTGGCCCCACCTAGACTGCGTGTGCAACTCCTTTAGATGCGGGACTCCCAATCTTCTGTGTTATTCTAGAAGATCAGGAGCATGAGCTTCTTAAAGAACCTAGTTCCTTTGGGACTTTTGATCCTCTTTATTGTAATAGTATTTTCATTTTACAAACTTATCTATAAGAAAGAAGCCTGATTTTTAGGGCACCTTTGATATTGGATCTGCTTTGATTAAGCATTTGTCCTGGGCGTGAGTGAGAAGCTCCTTTTGTATCGTGGAAGCTAATAACTTAACTGCTGGATGCTTGCTTATCCACAACAGAACAATTAGGGAGCCAAATGTTAGTTGTAGGAAATTTTCATTTGAGTTAACCTAAATAGGTTTTTTCATTGCTTAAGGATATATTTATGGAAATTACTTGACAATTGAAAGCCTAAACTACACTAAGAGCTTATTACATAATAACCCCAAGGGATAATAAACATTAAAAATATATTTTCATCATAATCAATCAGGTGGAAGATGACAAACAACATCATCACCCACTTAACTTTCCTAAATGCTAAGATTGAGCTTCCTTTCCTCTTGTCAGCGTGTATTTTTTCAAACCCACCATCTGGTGTTGCTAATAACCATTGTTTTCTATTGTCCAACTATAAGTGAGAGGTTGGGAATGGGGATTTCGACTGCTCGTCATCACTAGTTGTTTTATATAGGAAAAATAACAGAATTAAGCAAATAAAGAAGAGGCACACACGGTAGAACAATACCCGCAAAAGACTAAATTATCTATATAGTGGGTGATATAATGCCTTGGTGAGAATGTCAGATACTTGCTCGACAGCGGGTACATGTCTAAGTCCAGCTTGCGAAGTTGAATTTTTCCCCAATGAAATGACAATCGATTTTGATATGCTTGGTGCGTTCATGAAACATGGGATTCTCGAAAATACAAATGACAACTTGACTATCGCAGTAGAGAGCGGCCTGAGAGAGGAGTTTTACACCAAGATCAGTAAGAAAACTTTCCAATCACGTGAGTTCAGAAACAACAAACGCCATTGAGCGATTCACAACCTCCGCAGAAAAGCGTGCCACCACCGTTTCCTTGTTGCTTCGCCAAATGATCAAGTGCCTCCAAAATATGTGTAGTAACTACTCATAGACTGACGATCATCGAGGGAACCGACATAGTCTGCATCAGAGTAGACAATTAATGATAAAGAAGAGGATGATTTATACAAGCCCTTGTCATGAAGCATTCTTCAGATACCAAAGGATTCACTTGATAGCTTTGAGGTGGGATATCCGAGAAGCATGCATAAAGCAGCTGACCACCCCAACAAGAAAGTATATATTGGGTTGTGCAACCGTTAAACAGATAAGCTTGCCAATAAGGTGATGATAGTACTCCAGATTAGGGAGAAGAAGACAAGAGTCGGATACCTGAATATAGAGCTTATGGTTGACATCCATTGGGGGTGTCAACAGACTTGCATCCTGAATAGCGTGCATTATGAAGAAGGTCGAGACAATACTTCCTTTGAGACAAAACGAGTCCTTCATGTCGACGAGCTATCTTGATACCCAAAAAATATGAGAGGTGACCCAAATTTTTGGTTTGAAAATGTGAGGTCAAGTATTTCTTGATCATAACTATACAATTCAGATCATCGCCCGTGATGGGAATATCATCAACATATGCATGAAGTATCATCATGCCAGCTGGGCAAGCGACGAGTAAATAAGGAGAAGTCTGCGGAGCTCCAGGAATCCAAAATCTCGAACAACCAGACTAAACTTATCAAGACAAGCCTGAGGAGACTACTTGAGGCCATAGAGATTTCTAGATGTGGAAGACAAGGGACTCCCCCATGGTTTCATAATCAGGAGGTTGATATATGTAGACAGTCTCAACGAGATCATCATTAGGAAAGACATTCTTGATGTCAAGTTGATGTAATTGCCAATGACGCTGAACAACCAAGGAGATCTAAACCCGTACGGTATTCAGTTTTGCGACGAGAGAGAATGTCTCTTCGTAGTCGATGTCATACTGTTGAGTGAAACTGCGAGCCACAAGATGAGCTTTGAGGTGCTCAACAGTCCCATCAGAACGATGAGTGAATACCCATTTACATCCAACACGAAATTGGCCAGGAGGAAGTGGGACAAGGTCCCAGATTTGATTGGATAAGATGGCAGTCATTTCTCAACCGTCGCGACCCACCCGCCACTTCGAATGCCAAAGAGCTTTCCTGCAAAGAAATGAGGGTGGAAATGGAAGACAAGTCACAAACTTATGAAGGTCGGGAGATAAGCGATGTAAGGAGACATAATGAGAGAGAGCGTGAGCGGTAGAAGCCGTAGTTGGATCAACTGGCCGTGGAGCTTCATCAAGTAGGGGGAAGTTGTCTCAGGGCTTCAGACCGAGGAAAATGATGTGTATACACACGAAGTGAAGGAGGAGGTGGCGGTGTTGGAAGTGCGCCTCGATGAGAGTCCTGTAGTTTACAACGAAGGAAGTCAGTTCCCCATCCATGCTAGATTCAACTGTCTGTAGAGATATTGAGTTGGAGGCTGTCATTCCCAAAGTATAATGACCGAAGTTCGTCCCACATGATTTTGGTAGTCTCGTGGTACATTGTCTCGTGGCAACAGTTGCCCCCATAGGATTAGACATAAGTAGAAGAAAGGCTGCAAGGTGGGGGTGGCGAGTACAACAGGAAATGATGAGTACCCTCTATCTAAGGTGGCGACAAGCTTGGAGTCAGAGAAGAGGAGCAATGGCTTCAGAAGGGACGATAGTGGTGAGTGCTAAGAGGGAGGTAACTGCGAGTTTAAAAACTGAGAGGCTGTCGAGTATCGATAGGAAGGGGCGAGTACCTTCGATGCAGGATGGTGGCGAGCTTGGAATTAGAGAAGAAGAGTAGCAGCTGCGGGAAGGATGATAATTGTGATCGTTGGGAGGTAGGTCGCTGTGAGTTCGGAAGTTGGCACCCACGCGAGCTCTGGATACGAGAGTCAACGAATGCTGAGACAAGATCCTGACGCGAGCGCATGCAACTGAGGAGTTGCGAGCATAGAAGGTGAGCTCAAAAGGCGAGCAAAAAAAAACCGAACGCAAGCGATCACAAAAGGTAAAAGTATCCGCTCCTAGGTTGGAGAGTTGTGTTTCCGGTGGCTTAGGGGAACAACGAGATTTGTGGAAGAAGGCGCACACACGAGTAGAAGAGGTGTGTTCTATCAATACTGAGGGGAGGCAGCGAGTACACAAGTTTCTGACTGGCCTATAAAAGATGGGGTAGGCTACCTGATTTGTGAAGACGTTCGGGCGTTGAAATGGAGCGAGTACCCACATGGAGGTGACGAGTACCAGAAATAAAAACAAGGGGGGGGGGGGAATTGCTCAATCGGCGAGAGTGGCAACTTAATTGTCGGGAGTTCGATTCGATGAATCGAGTGACTCTAATACCATGTAGAAAAAGAGAATGCAAAATTCCATTAAATTTATTACTTCAGATAAAAACCTATAATACAACTATTTGTACACAAATTTATAAGAAAGAAGAGTGAAAACTCAACTCCAAACTATGATGTGAGACTAATCTATACATGATAAAATATGCCTTTTTACATGGTTATTCTACAATATGCTTGAGCATGAGTAACCAAAAAGTCTGAAAGATCGATCCTAAGAGAAAGAGAAAAAGGCTATTTTTTGCATGGGATGGTAAGAAATGGTCCGTTGGATTTCAAGGAGTTAGAAAATTTTGAAGTAATGAAGGGTTTTAATCATTTGAATTAAAATGAGAGATAAAATATTTGGTCATGCATGAAGGAGGAGGATGATGACTTGACAATCAATAATGACCAATAAGGGCTAATGATGAATGATTTAGGCTAACCCAAGCTCAATATGACATATATGACTCATGGCTAACACTACAACTCATTATATACATTGACTGATAACAAAATGTCTAAGACTCCAAGTACATGACATAGCACATGAATCATAAAATGTGAGTCGACATGCATACAATTTCTTCCAAATAATTCTTATTCAATAAAAAGAAAATTACTTAGACTCATAAATATTATCTATTATGCTCATGCATCAAATTTCTTTCTTTTTCTTTTCATTCTCTATTGTAGTTACTGATTACTTTATGTACTTGATACAATTGTAACTTACATGTCTTGTACTGATACAATTAACTTTTGATTGTAGCACACTTTTCTATTGATTTGCGCTTTTAATGTTCGAATTCTAGCACATCAATTCAACGTATGCGACCATTAAGCTTATATGTGGTACATTTTATTGTATTTCACCTAAAGTAATTATATTGCTATGATTAAAAGTTTATGGATTGTAGAGTTTGTGTTTTGTACATTGCGATTTACATTAGGAAATGCTAGACCCTAAAATTGCTTGCATGGGTAATGACAAATGATGAGGATCATAGTTCTCAGGTAATCCAACCCACATCAGAGCCCGTTTGGGTTTACATTCATAGGAGGAGTTAGGATCGCCGTATGGACGACCCGAGTTTGCAACCATGTTCGGAGCATTGACAGAACATTTCCTATGTATTTTCAATTTTTCCCATACATTATTTACGCTCCTTTTATGTGTATTTCATGCCAGCCAATCATAGCAGTCCGTTGTTTTCCTTTTAGCCTATAAATACGGGAGTTGGAGTTGAATTCAAATTATTACAGAATTTTGGGAGAAGTTTCAGATTTTATTATCCCTCCACGGTGCCGAAGCCGTGGAACCTAGGTGCCGAAGCCTAGGTCCGCCCCTCCCCTTGTAACCACTACCATCTCCTTCCTTCCTCTCCAAGCCGCCAGGAATCACCCTCTCCAAGGGCTGGCCGACCATCTTCACACAGCTCCTCCACCCCCACGCTAATAACTACCTACTTTGTCTCCTGCTTCTCAATCCGGTGCTCTTCCCGGTTCCCCGGCCACCCGATCAGATACTTTGCATAGTCCCTCGGGTGATCCTCCTCGGAGTCATGGCCAGTCATTGAAGATTACTACTGTTGCCTTGGATGACACAAATTACCTGGAATGGTCCAGGGCGGCTCAACATGCGATTCGCAGCCACCAGTTATATGGCCTTATTGATGGTACTATCGTTGAGCCATCACGTTCTGATCCCTCGTGGCGCAAATGGGATGCGGACAATTCCTTGGTCGTCTCGTGGCTTCTTCATTCGATGTCTCCTCAGGTGTATCAGAGTTATATGTTGTTGGACTCCGCATACGATATTTGGACGCGAGCCCGTGATACTTACTCCCAGGCAGGCAGTTCGATGCAGGTATATGAGCTCACTCGCCGTGTTCTGGAACTGAGACAGGGAACTATGCCCGTGGCTGTCTACTATTCTGAGTTTGAGCGCCTTTATCAGGAGTTGGATTTCTTTAATACCTTTACTGCAGCCTGTACGACTGATGCAGTGGCTCTTCAGAAGGATAAAGACCGCTTCCGTGTTCACGTCTTCCTTATGGGCCTTAACATGGAGTTTGATGCTGTTCGACTGCATGTTCTCCATCGTAGCCCCTTCCCTCCCTTCGGGAAGCATTCAGCATGCTCCTCAGTGATGAGAACCTTCGCCGCACTCTTGGACCTACTACTGACCACTCTGTGCTCGCTGGACTTTCTTGCGGCCCCCTCCTGTTTGCAGTCACTGCGGGAAAAGAGGCCATCTCAAAGACTCCTGTTTTCGCCTACATCCGCACCTTGCCCCATCCGGTTGAGGTTCTGGTACTCGTAGTAGAAGTGGATATCGTGGAGGTGGTCGTTCTTCTGCTGACCATGTTCAGTCTTTTGCACACTCTACTGAGGTTCTGGAGGCCACCTCTGGTGGCTTGTCTGCGGCCAAGTTAGAGGCCTTCCGCCGCCTGTTGCGCTCCCACACTGACTCTACTTCGGCTTCCTCTCACGCTGCTGTTGCCACTTCAGGTCTGTCCAGTGCTCATGCTGTGTCTTCCACACCTTCCGAGTGGATCATCGACTCAGGTGCGACCGACCACATGACCGGTTCTGCCTCAGGTTTTACCTCCTACACTCCCCTCTCTGGTCGTGATAAGGTTATTGCTGCCAATGGCTCTCTCTCTGCCATTGCTGGCAAAGGGACAGTCCCATGTTCTCCTGACCTATCACTTTCCTCTGTTTTGCATGTCCCTTCTTTTCCCCGCAATTTACTCTCTATTAGTCACTTGACTAACTCATTACACTGTTCTGTGACATTCTTTCCTGATGTTTGTGTTTTTCAGGATCTGGCTACGAGGCGGACACTTGGCAGTGGTAGGAATGTTGGCGGCCTGTACTTGCTGAACCAGTCTTCTCCCAGTGCTCTCTCTTCCACCAGATCTCCGACTCTTGATGATCTTCGACGATGGCATCAGCGCCTTGGCCACCCTTCTCCCTTATATCTTACTAAATTGTTTCCTGTCTTTCATCATTTACTTCAGTCTTTTGTTTGTGATGCGTGTGAACAGTCTAAACATGTTCGTCGGCGTTCTACTCATTTGTCTGTTCCGAGTCTGTATCCATTTGATGTTATTCACTCTGATGTTTGGGGTCCATCCCGTGTTCTCTCTTTATCTGGCTATAAATGGTTTGTAACGTTCATTGATTGTTACTCCCGCACTACTTGGCTTTATATGCTTAAAAAGAAAAGTGACGTTTTTTTGTGCTTTCAAAAATTTCATAAGATGGTGGTCCAACAATTCGGCGGCAAAATACGCGTGTTACGTAGTGATAATGGTGGAGAATATGATGATCGCGGTGCATTTGGGGCCTATCTTGCGGACCATGGCATCATCCATCAAACTACGTGTGTCCACACCTCCACTCAAAATGGGGTGGCCGAACGAAAGAATAGGCAGTTGCTGGAGGTGGCCCGGTGTTTACTTCTTTCTATGCACCTCCCTAAATCCTACTGGGGGGATGCTATTCTTACAGCCGCGCATCTCATTAACCGTCTTCCGTCTCGTGCTCTCTCGTTTGCTACGCCCCTATCTCGTCTCGAACAAATGCACATTGTCCATACCTCTCATCTTCCCCCTCGTATCTTCGGCTCCGTGTGTTTTGTTCATGTCCATAGCCCGCATCGTGATAAACTCGATGCGTGGTCTCTTCGGTGTATTTTCGTTGGTTATTCTTCTAACACCAAAGGGTATCGGTGTTATCACCCTCCGACACGTCGGTACTATTGTACTGTCGATGTCACCTTTCGTGAGGGGGAGTCGTACTTTGATCCTCGTCAGGGGGAGGTGACTAGCACTGGTGACGAGTTGATCGACTCCCCGCTCCCTATTGTTGCTCCTCATCCTATTCCTCCACCTGCTCCCGTCCCTATTGTTGACACTCATCCTATTCCTCCACCTGCTCCCGTTCCTTCCACCTCCGCTCCTCCGATAATATACACATACTCTCGTCGTCCTACGACTGTTGAGCAAGTGCAGACTGAAGATGTTTCGCCAGTACCGGTGCCTGTCTCCAGCCCAGATTCTGATGATGACCTCCATATTCCTCTTGCCCGTCTCATAGGTAAGAAGGGTAGCACTAATCACCCCATTGCCAACTACATTCGTTATGATCACCTTTCTCAGGCACATCAAGCCTTTATTTCTTCTCTTTCATCTATTGTTATCCCTAAGACATGACAGGAGGCTGTTCAGATACCTGAATGGAAAACGGCAATGGAGGAGGAACTGCGTGCCTTGGACAAGAATAAAACGTGGCAGCTGGTGAGCTTTCCTCCAGGGAAGCGAACGGTTGGATCCCGTTGGGTCTGCACAATTAAACAAAACCAAGATGGTGTAGTGGAGCGGTACAAAGCTCGTTTGGTGGCTCAGGGATATACCCAGGCTCAGGGTATCGACTACCAGGAGACCTTTGCTCCTGTTGCGAAGATGAACTCTATCCGCGTGCTTTTCTCGGTTGCTGCAAGCCGTAGATGGGAACTACTTCAGCTCGATATCAAGAATGCCTTTTTGAATGACGATCTGGAGGAGGAAGTTTATATGGATATTCCACAGGGCTCTGTTATCAAAGGGTCCAAGGGAAAGGTGTGCCGGGTTCTAAAATCCCTGTACGGTTTGAAACAGTCTCCGAGAGCGTGGTTTGGACGTTTTTACAAGTTCATGCTTCAACTTGGATACACTCAAAGTCATGCTGACCACACACTCTTTATTAAGAGAAAGGGTGCCCAGGTCTCTATTCTTATTGTGTATGTGGACGACATTATCATTACCGGGGACCACTTGGAGGGGATTACTTACCTGAAGGAGCAACTGAGCAAAGAATTTGACGTTAAAGACCTGAGAAAGTTGAAATATTTCTTGGGAATTGAAGTGGTGCGGTCTCAACAAGGGTTTTTCATCTTCCAAAGAAAGTATATTCTGGATCTTCTTGAAGAAACTGGCATGCTTGGGTGTGCACCCGTGGACACACCTATTGAGGCTAATCACAAAATTGATGCAGATGCTAGTGGAGAAAAAGTGGTTGCCTCAAAATACCAACGTTTGGTTGGACGTCTCATATACCTGTCTCATACTCGCCCTGACATTACGTATGCTGTGGGAGTCCTAAGTAGGCATATGCACTCTCCTTCCGTTCGTCATCAGCAGACAGTCTTTAGAGTGCTGCGGTATCTCAAAAAGGCACCAGGCCGTGGGGTCCTTTTCAAAAACGGCCAATCACTAGAAGTTGAAGTGTTTACAGATGCTGATTGGGCCGGTAGCCAAGACGATAGAAAATCAACCACGGGGTACTGCACCTTTGTGGGAGGCAACCTCGTTTCATGGAGGAGCAAGAAGCAGAATGTGGTAGCTCGGTCAAGTGCAGAGGCAGAGTATAGGGCTATGGCACAAGGTGTTTGTGAAGGATTGTGGTTGAGGACTCTTCTTCGTGATATTGGTCTTCAAGGGAACAACCCTATCATGATCTACTGTGACAACAAAGCTGCCATCAGTATTGCGCACAATCCAGTGCAACATGATAGAACCAAACATGTGGAGGTTGATAGACATTTCATCAAGGATCACCTAGACAAAGGAAATATTTGCACCCCTTTTGTGAACTCATTCGACCAGCTTGCGGACGTCTTCACCAAGGGTTTATGCAGCGATAACTTCAAGGACAGCACAAACAAGTTGGGAATGATCAATATCTATTCCCAACTTGAGGGGGAGAGTTAAATATATCTATTATATTTATTGTTTGTTTTTTAGCCTATATATATATGTAAGCCCGGTTTAGGGCGAACAGTATTATTATCGATCGATCGTTTCTACTGTAACTACCGTCGGAAATCACCAAAGCCACCCGTAACCGCTCACTACCAAGGTAGTTATTAACGGTTACTCCCCACTTAGGCCAAACCGTGGCTTCTCATTTCAGTTCCTGCCCAGTTGACATCCCTGTCCAACAATTGCAGCGCCTGTTTGCTATATAATTCCAGAGACTGGGAACTCCACTTGCCGCAATTCCTTCTCGTCACTGTTTCCAACCTCCTGCTTCAACAGGCCTTTGGTGCGGTTCCTCCACAGCTTTGAACGACCACTCCCTTTGCAGAATTCCAGCCCTGTCGACCGCCCCTTGCAACTGATTGTTGCATCTGGTTCTCTGCTTTACTGAACTACAAGAATTATTGCTGTTTCCGACTGCCGGCAAGCCTACACTCGCAGTTCCAGCCACATCTTCCAGTCAGCTGCCCCCTCTGCATCTCCACAACTCCATGGCCTCCCCTATGACAGCCTGTTCTTTGGGGAGTCCAAATATGGAAACAAATATTTTAGTGCTAGAGTCACATTAATTCTGTTGTCCAAGCTTGAAACTGCATCAAATCTCTCAATTTAGCCTTGAATGCTTGTCTAAGTTCTAATTTGAAAGTCTATTTCACTGTGTTGAATGCTTGTTGAATTGTATATTATTTGAGATACAACAACAACAACAACACTCAAGCCTTTATTCCACTATAGTGGGGTCGGCTATATGGATCCTTTGTCGTCATTGTGCCCTATCTTTTGTCATAATCTCACTAATGCCTAAGTACATCATGTATTTCCTTATAGTTTCATTCCAAATCTTTATTGGTCTACCCCTCCCTCGTTTAACACGCCTAGTGACTAGACTCTCACAACGCCCAACAGGTGCCTCTAATGTTCTCCTTTGTATCTGTCCAAATCATCTTAGTCGAGCTTCTCGCATCTTATCTGCAATTGGTGCTACTGCTGTCTTATTCCTAATACATTCATTCCTAATTTTATCCAGTCTCGTGTGTCCACACATCCACTTAAGCATTCTCATCTCCGCAACTCCCATTTTTTGCTCATGTACACAATTTACTGCCCAACACTTAGAACCATATAGCATTGCTGGTCTAATTGCAGTACGATAAAACTTGCCCTTAAGTTTTAATAGTACCTTACGATCACGTAAGATGCCTGACGTGCCTCTCCACTTCAACTAACCCACTTGGATTCTATGTGTCACATCTTTATCAATACCCTCATCGTTTTGAAATATCAATCCAAGATATTTAAAACACTCACTATGAGAAATATCTTGATCACCCAACTTAATAACGAAGTCATCCTCCTTTCTTGTACTGCTAAATTTAAGCTCCATAAACTTCGTCTTTGCCCCGCTCAACCTAAAATCCTTCCTTTCTAAAGTGTCTCGCCAAGATTCAAGTTTTGCATTTACACCCTCGCACGTCTCATCGACCAAAATGATATCATCTGCAAACAATAGACAACAAAGTATTGCTTATTGGATATGTCGGGTGAGCTCATCTAAGATAAGGGGTAAAGAGATAAAGGCTTAAAGCTGAACCTTGATTTAAGCCAACATTGATAGAAAATTTCTGTGTTAATCCTCCAGATATCCTCATCCTTGTCACCGAATTTGTATACATATCTTTGATTATGTCAATGTATGATACATTTACACCTTTCTTTTCTAAGACTCTCCATAAGATCTCTCTTGGAACTATCATAAGCCTTCTCAAGATCGATAAATAACATATGCAAATCTTGTTTTCTTTCTCGATAGTTGTCAACGAGTCTCCTCAAGAGATGTATAGCTTCCATGGTCGACCGCCCTTGGATGTATCCAAATTGATTCTCCGAGATGTTAGTCTCCCGTCTTACTTTTCTTTCTATTACTCGTTCACATAGTTTCATGGTATGACTCATCAATTTAATTTCTCTGTAATTAACTTAATTTTATATATCACCTTTGTTCTTATACAAAAGTATCAATATACTTTTTCTCTATTGATCTAACATGCTCTAACTTCAGTATCTTATTGAAAAAATATGCAAGCCATAAAATTCCTTCATTCCGTAGACATTTCCATACTTCGATGGGTATATCGTCTGACTCAACCGCCTTTCCATTGTTCATCTCTTTTAGAGCATCATTTACCTCTGATACTTGAATTTTACGATAAACGTTATGTTTCTATGCTCCTCTTATTTACTTAATTATTCCAAATTCAATTAATTGTCTTTTGTTTCATTATAGAGCTGATAAAAGTATCTTTTCCCGTGCTCTTTAATATCCACATCATCCGTCATAACTGTATCGGTTTCATTCTTTATGCATTTTACTTGACTTAAATCTCTTGTCTTCCTTTCTCTAGCTCGAACAATTTTATATATGTTACACTCTCCATCTTTGGTATCTAGTCGCTTATAAAATTCTTCATAAGCTTGATTTTTTTGCTTTACTTACTGCATGTTTAGCAATTATTTGAGATACTAATTGTTAAAAATTTGCTCAACACTTTAGTTATCATTATAACACACTCTTTCTTTCTAACACCTAATCTTTATCGTGCATGTGTGCATTGCCTAGATTAATTTCATAATTTGTTGCTATTACTTGTCAGATAATTGTCTGAGCATTACATCATTTAGATCCCTCCACAACACTATACTTGCATTCACCCATTAGAGTTCCGTTAGGGTACATTCACACCCTTTACATTGGCTCCGTGTCCCGTTAGGGTATATACACACCCTTTACATCGGTCCTGTGTCATAGACAACTATGTATTTGCAGGGAAAAGGCTATATATTAACTGATACTGCAGTTTATAAAAACTATGAATAGTTCAGTGAAATTTCAATTAAAGCTTGAAACTACAATTTTCTTTTCATTCCACATTAGTAGGCAGTTAAACATAAGCGATATGTTGCAAATGTGCAATAAAAATCCCAATATTTCCCCTGCATCTCCTGGTGGCTTCATGACTATGGGAAATGACTTGAGAGCTGCTCATCCATATTTTTATCATTGAGCCCGTCACGAGCACTGAGAAAACAATACCATTTGGAGCCTTCTCATGCAACGAATCTTATGAATGGAAGTTTAATTCATTTTTGGATGTGTAGATTATATCTATACTATATTATACCGTAGTATAAGTGATGCAGGACGACGCGTAGGGTTTACGCGTCTGTCGGCTTTTTCTAGGAAACCCTAAAATGCATGCAATGATTAACTTAATTTTGTAAAGTTTTGAGCGAAATTTGCACGAACTTAAGAAATGAAGCAATTAAATTGTTTGTAAAGCACAAATTCGCTACTTTCTTTAAAATGAATTTTCTTAAATAAAATGGTTCAATTTTAAATCCGGGGAAGGAAGTTCGCAACTTTCGTTCCGTTCCCCTTATCGTAGCAAAACGGAAATCGTGAACTCACAATACGTTTCCATTTGGAGTTTTCGACGTAGCGTTTGCTGACGAAATTCGGGCGAAAACCCAGCAATGAGTCTAATTATCCTAAGGAGAAAACTTAGACACACACAAAGAAAGGAGAAAGAAACAATTACCCACGGAAGAGACGTCTTCCGTATTCGAAGTCGATAGCGATCACGCGAGGAACTCCTCGTCACCTTCGTTCTTCGCTCCAAGGTCGGCCGCTATCGCACACGGACACCAAGGACTTAAGTCACTCTCTCACACAAGGTGGTTCCACGGAATCACTCAACAATGTAAGAAAGCCACAAGCTAAACAACCTATATTCATTCACTCTTACACACAAGAGTGGCAAGCAACAAATAAATTGCTTTCACACCACTGTTCACAGAAGCACCAAACTAACCCTTCCTATGTTCTCCCTCAAGGTGGCTCCAACGGGAAGAAAAAAACAAGAAGACCCCTAACCAGAAATAAACACGTCATTAATGTTCAATAGCAACAAGAAGCATTAATAGAACACTGTAATCAGACAACAACTTTAATTACACTATTCCTCAACTCAGACTTTACAACAATTACTCAAGTCACTGTTCATCAGCCTCCAAACAGCGACAGAAACAGAACACAAGCAGCAGCTAAGCCCTGTTCATCGTCTTTATAAACCGAAAATAGCAACTATCAAAGCAAAAATTTCATCTACCTCACGGCAGCACACACCTAACATCTACGGCTCTCACCAGAGCTTCAATCGCCTAACTCTAACAGGAGCACACAACAAGTCAGCAACCTCACGCCTAATTCACGCCTAATTCACAAAGAGCACACAGCAACCTCAAGGGAAACACATTCCAGAAATTTTCGATTTCAATTTTCATTCATCACCAAAAATACAATTACAGGTACTCCCTTTTATAGGGTTCGAAAAGAAGAACAGGAAAAAACTGAAATACAATAACCTCCATGGTCGTCCATGGCAGAGCTCCGTCATCGCTGTGGGGAAGTTGCGGAAACTGCCGGAAATAGGGCGTCGTGGCAGCGGACTGGAGTATGGAGGCCGCTTGATGTGGGGAGCAGAAGAATCGAGGGAGGAATCGTGGGCGAGAGACGCCATCGTGCGTGCGGGAACCGTCGCGGGAATCCCTAGCCGATAAATCCGGAAGAGTTCATTTGGGGAAGAGGAACAGTGTTCCATCGGGCTTGGCTTTTGCGGCTGGATTGGACCGGCTGTATTGAAATCATTTCATATATATATATATATATATATATTATATATATGTGTGTAAATGGGTGCATATATATATACATATATAAGTATAGTTATATATTTATATATATATATAATATTAGAGAAAATTAATACTCCAAACATGGCTACGCGCGCAGGCGTGCAACTACATGGCTACGCACGCATGCGTGCAACGAACTAAAAATCATAACTGAACTTGTCTTTTGATTTTTTTTTTTTTGCTAAATAAAGTGCAAAATAAAATCAAAATTACAAAATTAAAATGCAATAAAATAGTCCAGGCTGAAAGAGATCGATCGGGTGCGGCGTCGGGCACTTTTGCGTCGACCCGACCTAAGTTGGTCTCCATCAATAAGGGAATCCCCTCATTTTGTATAACATTGAGACTTTCCATTTTTTCCCTTCAGTTTTTCTATTTTTACCCATGTAAAAGGAAAAAAGGAGAGAGGAGAGAAAGAACTAGTAAAACGAGTTGGGGACTACTGTGCAAGGTACTAGTTTTTAATATGTACAAGTCTTCCTAGCAATATATGAATTGACTTCGGTCAAATTTAGTGTTGACATATGGTTTGATTGTTTATATTGAGTTAACCGTTCTGCAAACTTAGTTACTAGCTTTTCTCTCACATCAATGATCAATCCAATATGAACAACTGTTGATTTGTTGAAGTTCTATTCTTTTTTGCAATGGAAATGGAGAGAGATGCTTGAGAATAGATTTTGCCAGATTCTGTAACGGTGCATTGATTTTATTTGCAGATGTCAGTAGATCTTAAGAGAGGAGAAACTCTTCCGATCCATATAAATATGACTTTTCCTGCATTACCCTGTGAAGGTGTGTTCATCATAATATTTGACCTTTCTTTCAATTTGTTTTGAAGGTTTTGACACATGTTGACACCATATCTGCATTCTTTTTTTCAGTCTTAAGTGTAGATGCAATTGACCTTTCTGGTAAACATGAAGTGGACTTGGATACAAACATATGGAAGGTAAAAGTACTAGGGTAACGGTATATACCCAATTTGAAGTATATGTATTTTGTTACAAAAGTACATTTTTTGCTTTGTTGATCATTTTAATCCACCATGTAGATGAATTGCGCATCCGCTTTCCATTTTTTGTAATATGGTACAGCTGTGCCTTACACTGTAGGAGGGGGTTGCTTGTTGGAAAGTGCATATAATGGCATATGGATTGAAGAAAATGACAATAATAATGTGGTATGAAAATCCTAAATAAGTAAGACTTCTCTCTGCTAAGTGAGTGAAAAAATGCTTTGGTAGCTATAGGTTGAAGACTGAAGGGTTTACTGGTTTCTCGAACAAGTATGTATATTGACATGTGGAATAAAAGCATGATGATACCAAAAAGGATTCTTTAAATCACGGTGAATAAAGTAGAGATGATGCAGCCAGGCCATAATGATTTAATTAAAATCATTAAATTTAAATATAGAAAATATGCAGTCATTAACATGATTGATCAGAGCAGCTTTAGAGAAGCTTCCTTGTCTTTTAAATCCATTTCTTGGGGCTCATATTGCTCTAGAAATTACCTTAATCACATCTTGGTACTTTTCTATCAATCAGTCTTAAAAAGAAAAAAGATCTCTAGCTTCAGACTATTTTGAAGTCAGTAAGTTCACCATTTTGCATATTCTTTCTTCTTTGTGGTCATCATCTCTCCTATCTTTTTCTCAACTTTTGGGGTTGGCTTTGCACAAAAAGTTCGAGTTGGCTTGAAGCATACCAAAATTCTAACATAATTTTGCAGATTAATACCCATGCTTAGGATAAATAGATATAATGTGTTAGCGAATACTAGGAAAAATAATGTATTGGCCCATTAACTTGACCCATGTAGTTTTTATGTTTAGTCCCACATTGTTTGTATAGCTAGATTTTCCTCTCCTCTCTCCTATATATTTATACCCATACTTGTTTTTTCTGTATTCAAGAAATATATACAAGGTTTGGACCTTTTCTCTACATGGTATCAAAGGAATACGGTCCGGTCTTTATTTTTTTAACCGCCCGCTCCTCCGGTTAACCGGGCGGCTTGTTCTCCTCTTAACCGCTTTGTCTTGCAGCCTCCTCCTTTCTAACCGCGGCTAAGCTTTCTAGCCGCTCCTCCCTCTACTCGCCGCGGTCTGTTTCTCTACCCGTCTTCTCGCCTCTCCCCTCTCTTCTCACGTGGCTTCCTCCCTTAGTCGCCACGACTTCTCTTTTTCATTGCGGCTTCCCTTCCGCTGCTTGTACCGCATCTTGGTCGCGACTTCTTTTCTTGTCGATGGTGTGCTCACCGTGACTGTGCAGTCTTCCTTGTTTAGTCGCTGCGGTTTCCTTACCCGCTGCGGCTTCCCTACCCGCTGCTGTTCCCTTATCGCTGCGTGCTTCTCGCGCGGACTTCGCTTAACCGCTGCGACTTCCTTAGTCGATGCGACTTCTCTACCTGCTGCGGGCTCCGTATCTTGGTCGTGACCTCTTGCCGCTGGTGTGTTGACACCCCGACCGTGCGGCTTCTCCTATTCTCTCTCATGGTGGCCTCTCTTCTCTAACCGCTCCGGGTTGTAGGTTGCGACCTGTCTCTATCCGCCCAGTCAAGTTCTTGTTCTTCTGGCCCCTTCTGCATTCTGACCACTGCGGCTATGACTTCTCTTCTTCCGGCTACTTCCCGCTGCGTCCTCTGTCTTCCCGTTGCGGCTAGGCTCTTCCTGCGGCTAGACCTTGTTTTTTGATCTTGGTGCGGTCTGCCTCTAACCGCCCGGTCTAGTACCCGTTCGCCGCTATTCTTGTTGCGTTCTGCTCTTAACCGCGCGGTCTTAGTGACCTGGTTGCGGTCTTCTCCTAACCGCGCTGCCAGCTCAGGATTTTTACCGCTGCGGCTTGTTTCTATCCGCTGCAGGCTCTCTTCTTACCGCGTTGGTCGTGGCCTTTTCTTGCCGCTAGTGCGTTGTCACCGTGACCGCTGCGGAATGTTCCTGGAAGATGATCAGTTGTCCTCCGCGCTCTGTGGTGTCTATTTCCGATGGTGGTACCTCCTGCCTTGCTCATAGCTCATCCTGAATTTTGGATTCTGGGGCCTCTCACCACATTATCTCACGGAAACCACCACAATATTTGAACTCCGTGCATCTCAAGTTCATTACTGTTGCTAGTGGGGACGCAATTCCCGTTTTTGGCACGACAGATATTCACCTCACTCCCTCCATTACTCTTCGCTTTGCCCTTCATATTCCAGGCTCTTCTTTCAACCTTCTCTCCGTTGGTCGACTCACTACTGACCTTGATTGTGATGTAATTTTTTCTTCCAACTTGTGTGTTGTGCAGGATCGCAAGACGCAGACTATCATCAGAAAAGGTCTCTATATCCTTGACCCCTCTCCCCCAATGGTGTTGTCCTCTATTAGCTCTGTTGATTGGCATCGACGTCTTGGTCACGCTTCTCTAAACATACTCAAAAAATCTCTCCCCGACATGTCCCTCCAAGAGTTCACGTGTGAGTCTTGTATCTATGAGAAACATCATCGGTCTACGTTCTCACCACATACTACTCGGAGTCCTGCTCCCTTTGATCTAGTACATTCTGATATTTGGGGACCCTACAAAATTGCGAGTGTTTTTGGATATCGTTACTTTGTCACATTTGTAAATGACTACTCTTGGGTGACCTGGCTGTATCTCCTTCGTGACCGCTCTGAATTACCCGGTGTATTCCGTACCTTTTTCATTGAAACTCGCAACCAGTTTTTCACTACAATTAAAACCCTCCGCACCGATAATGCCCGTGAATACACTAATCATGCCTTTGCACACCTCTGTGCTGAGTTTGGGATCATCCATCAAACCTCATGTGCATATACCCCCTAACAAAATGGCGTTGCTGAACGCAAGAACCGACACCTGCTTGAGGTCACCCGTTCTCTTATGATTCAAATGAATGTTCCCAAACAGTATTGGAATTTTGCGGTTTCTACCGCATGCACTCTTATTAATCGTTTGTCTTCCTCTATTTTCAATTTTGCGGTTCCCTTCAATTTTCTTTTTCCCTCCAAATCTCCTTTCTCCATCACCCCTCGCGTGTTTGGCTGCATGTGTTTTGTTCATCATCTTGGCCTGTCCACTGACAAACTTGCTCCCCGTGCCAATAAATATATGTTTGTGGGTTATTCTCGGACTCAGAAGGGCTACGTTTGTTTTTCTCCCAAGGATCGCATGGTTGTTACTTCTGCTGATGTCACATTCCTCGAAGATCAGCCATATTACTCTCAACCAGCTGATTCTCCTCTTCCGCCACCTCTACCGCGGCCTTCTATCCCTGCTCATTCCAACCTTCCACCTCTTCTTCCCACACCAATCTCACCTAAACCACCTACACCACCTATCATTCGTGTGTACACTCGACGTCCTTCTTCGTCTACTGCCCTACGGGCTACGGGAGCTGCCCTGCGCTAATGATGTTTTGCAGCCTGCGGATCCGACAACAGGTTCCACTGCCCACCCACTGGCCAACTATGTCTCTTTTCACCGCCTCTCTCCGGAACTCCGACAAAGTTCTCTTTCTTTATCCTCTATCTCCACCCCTAATTCTGTACAGGAGGATCTTCAATATCCCGGGTGACGGGCGGCTATAGACGAGGAAATGTCTGCTCTTTGGGCAAACCACACTTGAGATCTGGTCCCGCTTTCCCCTGGACAATCTTGTGTGGGATGTAAGTGGGTGTTTGCCGTCAAACAAGGTCCGGATGGGACAGTTCACCGTTTGAAAGCTCGTGTCGTAGCTCGCGGTTTCACTCAACAACAAGGTCTGGATTATGATGAGACTTTTTCACCAGTCACTAAACTCAATACTGTTCGTTTGTTGATCTCCCTCGCGGTTCATCGTCACTGGGCATTGCACCAACTGGATGTAAAAAATGCTTTTTTAATGGCGATTTACAGAAGATCGTTTATATGCAGCAACCTCCCGGGTTTGAGACCACGGGGGAGTCTCTTGTCTGTTATCTGAAGAAATCTCTTTATGGTCTCAAACAATCTCCTCGAGCATGGTTTGATAAATTTAGTAAGACCGTTAGTGTTGTTGGGTTCACTCGGAGCTCAGCTGACTTCTCTCTGTTCACTCGTCATCGTCCAACAGACACAATGATTCTGTTAGTTTATGTGAATGATATTTTGATTACAAGAGGCGATCTTTCAAGAATAAGGATGATCAAACAGCATCTGGCGACTGTGTTTCAAACAAAGGACCTGGAAAGCTTTCGATATTTCCTTGGTCTCGAAGTGGATCGGCGACCTGATGGACTTGTGTTATCTCAGAGAAAGTATTGTCTTGACTTACTTCATGATGCGAGCTATTATGGATGCAAGCCTGTTGACACTCCCATAGATATCAATCACAAGCTTTGTGCTCATGCCTCGGGCTCTGATTTGCTCCTTCCGAATCCAGAGTATTATCGTCGTCTTGTGGGAAAGCTGATATATCTCACTGTTACGAGACCTGATATATCATTTGCTGTTGGAATTGTCAGTCGATTCATGCATGAGCCGCGTATCTCTCATCTTCAGGCAGTCGAGCGTATTTTTCGATACTTGAAGACTGGTCCTGGACAAGGACTTGTATATAAGCCCTCTTCGTCTCCCTTATCTCTGGTTGCATACTCTGATGCTGATTATGCTGGCTCGTTGGATGACCGTCATTCCACAAGTGGACACTTACTTTGGAGGACATCTTATTACATGACACAGCAAGAAACAGTCCGTGGTTGCTCGCTCATCTGCTGAGGCCGAGTATCGATCGATGACAGCAGTTGTATTTGAGTTCACATGGCTTGAGGGTTTCCTTGATGATCTAGGAGTCAAGCTCTCCTCACCTGCCACTTTATTTTGCGACAGTCAAGCTGCTATACATATTGCCAAGAATCCGGTCTTCCATGAACGGGCAAAACATATTGAAGTTGACTGTCATTTCAGTCGGGAGAAGGTTCAGTTGAAGAAGATAGAGTTAACACATGTTCCTGCTGCTCAGCAAGTTGCTGACATCCTCACCAAGGCCTTACCACGACATCTCTCCTATCAGTTCTTGTCCAAGCTTGGTGCCTATGACTTGCACGCTCTAGCTTGCGGGGGAGTGTTAGCGAATACTAGGAAAAATAATGTATTGGCCCATGTAGTTTTTATGTTTAGTCCCACATTGTTTGTATAACTAGATCTTCCTCTCCTCTCTCCTATATATTTGTACTCATACTTGTTTTTTCTGTATTCAAGAAATATATACAAGGTTTGGACCTTTTCTCTACATAATGGATATTGCATCTAATAAGGAGATAATGCAATATTACATATTATAAGGACATAATGCCATATTGTATAGAATGAGTATCGAGTAGTAGGAATGATGAGGATCACGTCACACAAGGGTCTACTTGACGATTGTAGCAATTTATTTTGTGCGGATCGGCAATCTAAGAATTTCAATTATTTTTTTGTATTTTTCTGATTTATTTTAAGTGTATTTGTAAAGCCGTCATAATCGGATGATCATGCCTGTTCATAACAGCTCCGAGCTCTAAAATAGGATTAGAAAACTTCATTTCGAGGGATCAAAAGTTTAAGAGTGAAATATCTCCTTTTTGTCACCCGGTGCTGAAGCCAAGGTGTGAAGCACTGAAGCCTATGAAGGCAGAAGTAGAGCTAGATCTGTCCGACATTTCTTTAATTGTCTTATACACACTACTAGACCTAGATATGTCCGACGACAAAGAAGCTTCATGGAAAGTATAAACCGAACTATAAAAATTATTGATGAATTATTTGGTTTAATCATTAAAAAAATTTCTAGTACTCCTTTCCCTGAATGCAATTTTGTACTTGGGGAACAGTTGAACACCTTTTTTCCATGCTAATCTACATAATTCATCACTTCTGGTGATAACTAGTACTAGTTTAGATATTAGTTACAACTCAATGGGAAAAAGTTCATCTCAATCACATTACATGAATGATGGTAGGATTGTTGGGGATAATATGATCAATTCTCTTTGAGTTCACATCCAAAGTGGATGATTGTTTTTTGGCTAGTTATTGATCCAAATTATGTATTGTTGATGCGGACTGAAAAAGAGATTAATCGAGAAACGGGATACAACTCGCAAGATATCCTCGCAACAAACTCTCGAGAGCCTGTTCTCCCTCAAGAGTTACTAAGGAGAGCTTACAAGACTTGACCAAAAAGTTTCCCCTTTAAGAGTCACCACACCTCCTTGTATAGGGAGGGAATGCTACTAACTCCTACAACAACAACACTCAAGCCTTTGTCCCACTATAGTGGGGTCGGCTATATGGATCCTTTGTCGCCATTGTGATACTAACTCCTAAATTACTAAAATGCTATTAGGTACATGTTGGTATTTTTAGCTGTTAAGTTAAATATTGATGTAATAGGTATAAATATCCAAGAGGGGTCAATAATATTTTAATTTTCCGCTCATTTTTTATGGTATCGAGCGCTAGGGTTCCCGCACGCCGCACTCGCCTCCTTCCCGGACACTGCGATTGTCTCTGTCGTCGTCGAACGCCTCCCCTTCCCGTGTTTGTCTTCGCCGTCGTTCTTCTCCCGCCAGTCCTCGGAAGCCTTCTTCCTATTTCCGCTAACGCCGGTCTCTCCCACAAGCATCCTTCTTGCTCTCGCAAGTGTCGGTCTCTCCCACAAGCGTCGTTGCCAATCTCCTAATAGGCGTCGAAAATAGGAATCTGAGTCTTTTTTCGGCGTCGACAATGCTGCATACGTGTGGTATCTCGATCGAGTCTCCTACTAGAAGATGAAGGCAGTGGAAGTAGCCATTGCGAACAACTGCCTTTTCCTACTCAGCCACTTCGACTGCACTACGATCGTGAGGATGAATCCACCACAGTCGTAAGGATGAATCTGCCACAGTCATGAGGATTTGGATTGCACCGCTCTGGATTTGCTAAGACAAGTTTTCATTTAAGATGGAGAAATTTTTTGCCAAGATTAATGAGGGAGATCTCAAGTTGTTCTTTGAGTTTTTACAAATGTCCAAAGTTGAGGCCTTGACCTTGCCACAGTCGGTGAAGTTTGATCTTCCTCTTGTGGAGCTGAAATTTGATGGATTGGCTACCTGTTTGAGTTGGTTGTGTCAGGTGAAGAGGGCTCTATATGGACGGAACTTGGAGGGATACCTAACAAGTGAGAAGGGGAGCCAGATAAGGACTCGCCTGAGTATAATGACTGGAAGACTACACATAGCCTGCTCAACGCATGGCTCCTAAACTCGATGGTTGCGTTTATAACTGTCATGGTGGAGAACATAGAGACCGTGAATGATGTTCAGGGGAACTTGCAGAGAATCTATGCAGGAGTCGACAATAACATGAGGGTGTTTCAGATTGAGAGGGAGATAGAGACAATTATGTAGGGGTCAAATCGATCCAGGAGTATGTCGCATATCTAGAGCGAATGTGAGTAGATTATGATCATTTATCACCCGCGGTATGTTGGAAGGATCCCGAGTGTAAGAAAGAGGAACGAGATGCTTATAGGAGGACTGTGCACTTTATAAGGGGATTGAACCCGACATTTGAGCCAGGTGTGCGGCGCTGCTTGCTCAGCCAAAGATTCCCTCACTGGATGGGACGATCTCGACCATGATGTATGAGGACAGCAGGATTCGACGGATTCGACTTCAGTCTGGTGCTGCTGGGCTTCCAGGGGTGAAGTCAACATTAGTAGTCACCAATTCAGGTCAAACATGATACATAGGTAAGACACAACTGTGCTTCAACTGTTGTGACATAAGTCATTTGAGATAGGTTTGACGTAAGCCACCAAAGGAGAGACATGCAGACAGAAGGGGACAACTGGAAGTCGTGGTCGCGACCGTGGGGGTCGCAAAGGTGGTGGTAGAGGGGGTCATCGAACACATCAGATGGTAGCAAAGGAATAAGCAGAAGGGGGTATGAGAGAGGAATGTCATCCTGAGGAGTACCAAGCAATCTTGGATGCTTACTCTCAGCTGATGATGAAAAACCAAAAGAGTATGGTCGATGATGCTTTCACTTCTTCTTTATCTAGGGGTAATGTTGCCTCTTTTTCTCACTCTGGTACACTACTTGTGATATACTTACTTTCTCTTTTATACCCACTACTAGATCACCAGATTAGATAGTTGATTGTGGTGCTTCTCGTCATGTCACTAGAGCTGCTAGCGAGTTTTCTTGCTATACTCACTTAGCAGTTCCAGAGCACATTCAGACTGTCGAAGGTACATCTTATCCAGTTGATGGTTAGGGTATTGTGCAATGTACCCGCACTTTGACTTTGTCTAATGTTTTGCATGCTCCTTTTTTTCCTGTGAACCTTTTATACATTAATTCTATTGTATCTTAGCTAAAATGTGTCGTTTTGTTTGATATCCCAAATGTGATCTTTCCAGAGAAAGAGACTGACAGGAGACTTGGGACTGACACATATTGGCTTGTGGTACCTGAATAAGGGGAGTATAAACTCATTTCTTTCATCCATTGTAGAGGGTGTTGGAGGAGTTGAGAAGAATGTAGAGGACTTATTGCTGATGTTTCATCGACACTTGAGTCATCTTTCTTTTATTGTCTTAAATAGGATGTATCCATCTTTGTATGAAAAAGCTAATACATCAAAACTGGCGTGTGATGCATGTGAACTGGAAAAACATACCGGGAGCTCTTATTCTAGTCTTGGTAGGAGTTCTGCTTTTGGCTTAGTACATTTAGATGTTTGGGGGCCTTGTCCCCCAACTAGTATGAATGAATTCCAATATTTTGTATCTTTCATTGATTACTTTTCTCGTGTGACATGACTTTATTTAATGAAAAATATAAGTGAAGTGCTTGCAGCTTTAAAGATTTTCACAAAGGAATTCAAACTCAATACGGTGCAGTTTTGAAGGTGTTACTGTCTGACAATGGGACAGAGTACACCAACATAATGTTTGAGGAGTACTTGTCGTCCCAGGTGATATAACATTAAACCACTTGCGCATACACATCAGAGCAAAATGGGGTCGCTAATAGAAGAGTAAGCACCTTCTTGATGTGACCCAGAGTATGATGATATTGATGAAGTAACCAAAGTACTTGTGGGGACAGGCAGTCCTGACAACGGCCTATTTGATCAATAGGATGCCCTCACGAGTATTAGATTAAAAGTCTCCCCTTGAGATGCTGAGACGTAAGAATTGAGATATTCTTCTCCTCAAAACTTTTGGTTGTGTGTTTCGTGTAGGACAATAGACAATGTGAGAAAGTTGGATCCAAGGGGATATGAAGTGTGTTTTTGTTGGGTATTTGACTACTAAAAAGGGGTATGTTTGTTGTTGTCCAATGGAGAGGAGGTTGTTCATTATTATGGATGTCACATTTAAAGAGTTTGAGTCATACTACTCTCAGGTTGACTCATCTTTTGGGGGCTTTCCATGTACATGCAGTTTGAGGCAAGAAGGGGAGGATAACAATAATGACGAGAATAGGGTAGTGGGTTTCCCTTGTCCTCTAGTGCCAAGTGTGGAGTCGACTGTAGTGCCGATGCATGAGGAGACTGTGGTGCCGATGCATGGGACCGTCCAAAGGACTGGGCCTGCTAGCTGCCGTGGGTGGAGTATTGCTACAATACTTCATACCATACCGCCCTACAGACCACTCCCTTCAACCTCATTTACTGTCAGGATCCCCCCTCCTCACTTATGTTGCTGCCTCTGCTCGTTCTACCATCGTCGACACCGAGCTCCGCATGCGTGACAAGGTTTTGCGCTTCGCCCGGGACCGGCTCATTCAGGCCCAAACATGGATGGAGACCACCTACAGCAGCAGCCACCGCGAGTTATTCTTTGCTCCCGGAGATTGGATTTGGCTAAAACGCCGGCCCTACCGTCAAGCCACCGTCTCTAAGGGTGCATACCAGAAGCTGGGGCCCAAATTCTTTTGACCCTTCGAGATCCTCCACCGCATCGGGGACGTGGCTTACCGCCTCCGACTCGACGATGACGCGCAGATCCACGACGTCTTTCACGTGTCGCAGCTGAAGCCGTTCGTGGGCGATCCTCCCACAACACCCTTGGTTCCTTTGCCGCCGCCACCACAGGACATGCTTGAGGACAAGCTTGATGTCGAGCAGAGCGGAGATGTTACGGTTCCTCGTTGGGGGATCACCTACAAGCGTCACGAGTCACAAGCGGTGCACGCTTGAACTCTTATTTCCTATTTCCGTATTTTTATGCTTGTTGTTTCGTATTTTAACCTCATATTTTGTTAAGCCTTATGAGGGGGCAATTTGGTCTTTTATTTTAATTTTTAGGACTATATGTTGTGTGTTGGGATCTTGGACAAGGCAAACAAGAGTTAATTTCAATCTCTCTCTCTCTCTCTCGTTCTTTTATTCTTCCGCCGAACCCTAGCCACACGGGTTCTCCGTGTCCGTCCGCTGCTACTCCATGCCACATCCGCTTCGAAGGCCGTTCTTCCCTCCTCATCACCATTGCTCCCAAGGATTCGAAGAAGGGAACACCAGATACGAGCTAAACACCTGTTGTTAGATTACCTGCAAAACTCTTACTTAGAAGTTCAAACTCATTCATTTTCTACCAAATTGCCACTGAATAACTTTACATCAATGAAATAACTTTCTTTAATTTCCTTTTGGAGCCTCTTTTCCGATCATTATTTTCTTGTTATCCCAAATGTATTACACCAGTTGGTTTTATAATTGATAGTTGTGCATCCAATGCTAACGGATTATATCTGCCCTGAAGCTCCATGTGGATAGTGAGGGTCGCATTTTGGGTACTTCTGAATACTTAACAGATCTTGTTGAGAAGGAGCACTCAACTCAAGAGCACGGTACTTGGGCTTTTTTTGTCATAATCCCCCGCACTTCCGTAGCTCAATATGTTCTTCGCAACAAAATATGCTGTTAATATGATTATATGTTAGAAATATATCCATGATGAGGATTTGTTTAATTAAATAAATTTGGCCAGATGGGGGTAAAGATCATCCCGAGGGCTCTTCCCAGAAGAAGTACGAGCATCTTAATTTTGGTTCTGATGCACAAAAAATGATCAACAATATGAAACAGGCTATGGAAAAGGGTCAAGGTTGCAGGGTACGCCATTTATGTCATTCACGCACCATAATTTGAATTTTTAAAATTCTAGAATAATTGTGCTAAAATAAACTATGATTCATTTGTTTGCCAGATATTTGGTGTTTTAGATGTGCAAAGGGTCGCGGGAAACTTCCATTTATCTGTCCATGGATTGAACATTTTGGTTGCTCAGCAAGTTAGTCCTGTGAATTCTATTAATAGTAATTCCGATCAGTTCTTTATATCTAAGATTTTTTCTATTTATCAAACTTCATGTAGCATTGTGAAGTATAGCCAATTTTGATGCATGAAAAATCTACATGTGGTGGATGCGCAGGCTTAACCTTATATGAGTACACCAACAAAGCATAAGATGAGTGCAATAGGTCTACGACCAACTCTAAAATAAAATTGCGAGTGCAAGCACGCAAACAACACGAATTCCAAGGGACGAGAAGTTCATGACATAAACTCTATTCCTAATGTAAATGCAAGCGATTCCATTATGCACGAATCTTTTCCGACGTTCTATTAATTAAATGACATTGATCTAAAATCTCGCAAGAATGTCGTACTTTCACATAAATAGTTCAGAATTAGGCAAACAAGCAATAATTGCAAATTATTGGGAGCGCATAGAAATTAAGTCACGAGACGAATAAGATTAACACATCAAATGAGGTAGATAATCCAACAATAATTATAGCCAAATATTACTAGTAATAAGGAATGTATACAATTGTACAAATGCAATGAATTTGAAAATAAGTGTGGAACTCACCAAGTAAAGGGGGCCGATGGTGGAGGGGAAGGTCTGGTGGCCGTGGAGAAGTGTGATGGTCTTTGGAGAAGCACATAGAGGCTGTGGAGTGCCTATTTGGGGTTGGAATATGGGGAGGGGATTGACAACAGCTGTGGGTGACTGTGAGGGGGCTTAAATAGGGAATAGAGGGGCTGGAGGGATCAGCTAGGCCCATGGGAGGTGTTGGTGATTGTATGGAGGAGGCAGAAGGGGCTAGGTTGTTGTTGGAGGGCTGGAAGTGTGCTGGAGGAGGGAATACAGAACTGGAGGGAGGGAAACATGATTTTTGTGGCTTGGATGGGCTGCTAGAGGGAAGTAGGGGGCTGGTCGGGCCTGGATTGAAGTCGTTGGAGGCAGGGATGGTGGCGGGAGGTGGTTGAAGAGCAATGCCGTGCGTCTGCATTGGAAATTGGGTGACTGGAGGTGTCTTGACAGACGAAAATGGCGGCTGGAGAATGGGGAGAATCGCCAGAGGCAAGGGAGGCGGCATATGTGGTCGTCGACACCCCCCAAGAAGTTGGAACTAGCTGCTTCGGCGTCGCTTGGATTCCTAGACCTTGCGTTAGTTGGAGACCAAGTGTTTTCTTTGATTAATCCAATCTCTCGACGGTCTAACACAATCATAATAGGGGTATATAGGAGGAATTATGCTAGGTGCATCTGATGGCTTAAATCATTCGATTTGATAACCTAACCCAATTCTCAAAATAAAGCTTAGAAAAATAAATGAAAATACATAAAAAATGGAAAAAATTGAGTCGGATGCAATTGCGGGCTCTGAGCATCCGCCCGACGATCCAAAAGTGTCAATAATGAAAAATCTCTCAAATGAGGCTCGATCCGTCTTAATCAATTTCCCCGACTTAGAAACTTCATCTCCTATGAATGGGGACTGTTGTGCTCCTGGTGCAGGACATATAAGAATGAAAATAATTGCATGAACTCTGACATCTCAATCTCGTAGCTCCAGGTATGTGTAATGTCCACTAACATTCGCCGTCCACTGAAATTGCCAATGGTCCTACAAATGATGTAAGCCACTCTAGAAGTGGACGTTAGGGCGGTGATGAGGTGAAGGCTGAAGTTGGGGGAAATGTGTGGTTGAGGCTATAGTGGAGTGTCTGGCTCAAAGTTCCAATACCAAGGCGGTTTCTCATTTAAAATTAAATCCTCTACATTAGATACATGATTAATATCTATATTTCTAGTGATATCAATTTCATAAAACTTTGACTAAATCTCTCTCCTGACTGGGTAGGTATTCACTTAACACTCATATATATAGTTGTCTCGATGAAAATCTCGCAAATAATATTTTATCACCACTTAATCGTCTTCTTTGAACATTTGCTCTCTCATAATCATTCATGGAAGTTTTAAAATTTTTATTATTTAATATAACTTTACGTCAGTGTATGAAATGTTAATCATGCAACAAATGCAAATGATAAATAACCAACTTGATAGACTGACTATGCTAAGACTCAATATAGCGGTGGATATCACTGACAAGGGGTGGTATATCCAGTGGTTCTTTCAGCGAGGTATAGAAATACTCGCTGAATATGCGACAAACACCCAAATGACTGCATGAAACATCAACACTAAGATACAAGCTCATAATGTGCCAAATATCTCTCAGAGTCTCAGGTAACGTGACTCGTTAGGAGGTTCACCTGACGGTTTATAGAAGAATACGTTGTGCATACAACAATAACCCAAAAGAATATATGAGATGTGGACAAAAGATTTAACTTTGGGGTGTGCCGACTATCTCTTAATGGGAAAAGCTCGTAAAGTGGCTATCCAGGAGGTCGCTAAAAAAATTTGTCGTGACCGCGACAATCACTCAAACGAATATTCAAGACATCCATACTAGTGCATATGTTTTCTAGAGAGGAAGACTCATTGGTTGGTTGATCCAGTGGCTCAAAGGGGGATTGTGAGGGGGGGGGGACTCACCAAAGAATTCATTAATAGAAGGATGATCCTTAAGGTTATCATCGATAACAGTAGTGTCTTTGGAAGCATGAGAGACATCCACTACAAAGTCAAATACTATGCTCTCGACTCTCACTCGGGATGTGACTAGCCATTACAATGTGGAGAAACTCAGATGAACACGTACGCTTAAGTGAATCTGCGATTGAGGCAGGGGGTAGGAAAAACACATTATTATAGGATCACCGTGCCTCGTGTACCGTCTTTCAAGGCCATATGGTATGATCCAAACTCAAGTGGTAGTCAACTCATTATACAATGTGTCTCTTCGAGGTGAGAACTTAGTGTCAGGTATCCCGTCTTTCGTGTTCAAGAGGATAAGAGTAGGCATGGTGGTGGCCTTGAAATGGGGAAGAACGTGGCAGGATGATCAAAGTGGAATCTACTCAACTAAATCTAGCGGATTCCAGCTCGTAACGAAGGGCGAGCTGAAATGTCTGCTTGACAAAATCTAACAGATGACCCCTCGAACTACGTAGATCATAGACTAAAGTTCGAAATGTAATCTAGAAGTGGTCACGACGGGCTCCTTTTAAATGTTGCTCCTTACCACTAACTCGTCACAATAATCCTTATACATTTATTCGACATACAACGCGCAACAAAGCCACAAAAACTACTGATTGCCCTCCTAGGAATGGAAGAGTCAACTTTTTATTGAGTGTACTGGCTTCGTATTACCACTCCCAACCCCTACATGGGGAGAAATCAAGTAGGATCTCATCAAGCAGCATGATCACCATTACTAGGGTAACACTTTGGAGGTCCTTTGTGTCTCATGCCACATGACCACAGTCGACTACTGTATTAATGAGTTCATTGAGCTCGTCAATTATGTCCCCAAAATTTTCCCGGATCACTACCTCGACTTCTTCATTCAATGGTTGTAACCGCACCTTCGCTATTGTATTTAGACTCATCATCCAATGAGCATTTCCAATGCCATGGATATCTTGTGTGTAGTTGAAGCGAATTTCATCATCAAGTCCCTCGATCATCAAGTCCGATTTCCAACCACCACTTTCACCCCCACACAGTCAACATCCTACCAACACCACCCTTCTGCACCCTCTGCATACACCATCAATAAAAACATCGTTCTGAACCAACACCCCCAATCGCTTCTCGCTCATTGCCGACCCTTCGCCTCTCCAACTAGGAATACCATAACCTTTGCAGCAAGAGGCTCTGCATTCATTGCAAATAACTGTACTTGCGTAATCATGATTGTTCCATGAAAGAGATGTGTATGGTGATTGGGGATGACGAGCCATAGGTCAACCTCGCCGACTTCAAGTCCGTGAAGCTTCAATACACCAACCTCACCACCGGCCTAGGCAGTCAGTTCTACCGTCTCGAGCTTACACGTCTCTCCGTCGTCAACACATTGCAACGCAGTCCGCTCTTACTAACAGGCGACCTTCCGCGCCACTCCATCCATGCTTTGATAAACAGTAGAGTGACTCATAATTTCCTCTCCCATGATCTAATAGCTCAACTACGAACCGTCCATGGATTTCACCATCGTCACGAGGGACGGCCACAACACTCCCACAAGTGGTATTTGCTGCCTTCAACTCCAATTGGTTATTTGTCATGTCATGGCACACTTTTATATTCTCCCTTTGCACAATATCGGTGCCACTGTGGCGGTTACCTGACTTCAAACACTTGGGAGCACCCACATCAACTCGGCCCAACTGACATTGGCCATTTGGCCTTCATCTGGGAAGGGTAATATGCATACGTTCTTGGGTTTCTATGCCAATCTTGGGTGTCGCCTCATGACCTATGCCCGCAACTCCGCCTACAATCTCAGGTGGTTTTGCCTTGGGGACAAGAAGAATTTTCAAATTGGGAAGATTGTTATGGATGACGAGTATCAACGTCGATTCATGAGATTGCTAGGTTGCAATGAGTACCTGGCTATTCTATTCCCGGCTGGCCGTACCAATGAATGACGCCACATAAGGCGACATTCATTAACATTTATTTCAGCACATTTATATGCTCGCATTTTACTATTCCTGTTGAATTACTCTAATTCCCAGTGGTTGGGATTAAATACTCTAGCTTGCATGCATTGCTATTTTATATTGGATGAAGAAATTTTTGGAGCCTAGGGTTGGCCACAAATGAATGTTGAATTTCTCTCCTTCACCCTCTCCTCTCCATCTCTTGAGATACCCTAATCCCCCCAAAGAGGTAACATCTAGTCTTAACCTTAAAATAATTCAAATTTATTTTTTTTCTTACCGAACTCTATGTTCACGAGACTGGATAAAATTAGGAATGAATACGAGAAGATGCGAGAAGCTCGATTAAGATGGTTTGGACACATACAAAGGAGACTATTAGAGGCACCTGTTTGGCATTGTGAGAGTCTAGTCACTGGGCATGTTAAACGAGGGAGGGGTAGACCAATAAAGAGTTCAAATGAAACTATAAGGAAAGACTTGATGTACTTAGGCATTAGTGAGATTATGACAAAAGATAGGGCACAATGGCGACAAAAGATCCGTATAGCCGACCCCACTATAGTGGGATAAAGGCTTGAGTGTTGTTGTTATTGAACTCTATGTTGAACCAAAATTCAAAGCTTGAGCTATGTCTGATCTTAATCTGAGCTTAATTTGAGTCCACGTGTAGCTGCATGCTGTTTTACCATCATGGTGTTATAAACCGACATAGTGCATAGACTGTAATCATGTAAATATTTACTTATAGATTGTGTTTTTTTTCCAGAAAGATTATTTTTGTGAGTTTTTGCAAGTTCATTTCTATCTCGCAATGCACCTCTTGTTCTTAATTATTTCACATATTTTAGATTTTTGGGGGACCAGGAAAAGTCAATGTTAGCCACGTGATTCATGATTTGTCATTTGGCCCCAAGTATCCTGGCATCCAAAATCCACTGGATGGAACCACTCGGATTCTGCACAGTGCTATCGGAACTTTCAAGTATTATATCAAGGTAATTCATTGTAATGTCATTAAGAAACATTTTCTTCGAATCTGTTTGATAATTCGTTCTACCACATGGTTATGTTTTTCTGAACACCAAATTTAAGGTGTTAGGTTTAAATTCTGTGATGAAAAAGTACTTCTAGAATTGTGCTTAGATGACTTCTCAGGAACGTTTCTTAATGAACTTCAACTTTTCTATGTAATGAATTAAATATTTCTGTTGTAAATTTTATATACTAATTAAGATATCTTTATGAAATGATAATAGTATACCTTTATAATATTTTTCTTTTCCATTAGTTCATCACTCATACCAGCCATATAGCAGGATATTCCTGTAAAAATTAAACTTGATTAATGAAGAAAATGAGAGCCCCCTTTCCTATCTTTCTCTTTCCTCTCTCTTCTTGCTCGCTCTTTTTTTTTGGGTAAAAATGAGGATAACATGAGAAGCCCCGGATATTTCCCCAAATGAGGGCTTTCCTTATAATATAGTACAGATTGATAGTATGTTTTGTCAGTTTCTTTTCCTTAACTTTATGCGTCGGCTCTATTGTTTTAACTTTTTATTTATTTTAAATTGTAATAGTTGATTGATGTTTTTCTTATATATTAGATTTGAAATAGAAAAGAAAGCGACTAGCAGTTTATGGAATTCTTCTTCCAACTTTTGGGTGTTTTTTTGAGTACTTAAGTGTATTATCTTACTCTTCACTGTTGAAGTTATTAGTGTTATCACATTATTAGAGCCTTTTAGGAGTGTTTGGTGTTTAGTTGCACATTGTAGTTTCTACTTTATGAGTCCCTGTAAGTCCTCTAAATACCTCATTTGAGGGATGAATAATATGAACCTTACATTTCCTCTATGATATTTCAATATGCTATCAGAGCAGGAATTGATTCCTCAAAATTTTGGCGCACTAAAAATGTTAGCGACCTAAATTTCTCAGCGGCATTCGCTCATACCGTGCATCCCAGTTCTCGTCCTGTAAGTTGCTTTTGCCATCCTGTTCCTCTCATTCTCGTCGACAAGGACATCAGCTGCTTCTCCCGATTCTGTCGACGGGAGTGGCTTCTGATCCCCACGACGACACCGGCGACGACGGTCTCTGCGTTATCTGTTGCAACTCCTCTATGCATTCTTCGTCGTCGATCCCGGCTGCTGCTCTCGTGAGCTTCTCCCGCATGAGCCGATCTCTACTCGGGCGTGCCTCTACCAACACATATTATCTGGGCTTTCCATTGTCGAGCTCTCCTATGCTGCAACCTGCTGCTGTCCATCTATGTTACTCCTGTGATTCTACGATTCTGTGCTCGGCTGCTACTTTGCCATGGATGATTGACCTCCCAGTGGTTGTTCTTTTCCGACTGGAGATGTTTTTGGCTTCCATTCCCAATGGATTTCTGGTTTTTTCGATCTTGTTCAACTCCAGACGCAGCTCTTCAACTTCAGCCACTACAACCCCTTCAGGGGTGTTGATTTCTCGTCCATGATGGAGTTTCTTGATTAGTTTGTTGTATTTTTGTGTCTTTAATAGTCTTACATTGTCTTTGTTTATTTGAGACGAAGACGACTCGTGTGGTATTTCCCGACTTTCGCCCTAGTCCTGCACCGTCCTCCTGGCTTTTGTCATGTGTTATTTGCGTTTCCTCATTTTTCTCTGATGTGGTACATGTGGTATGGTTTTTGTTGGTTGACCTTATTTCAGCGGGTTGTGTCGTGTGGGAATATCCCCAATCACCCGTCTGTTGATTTTATCTAGTGAGTTTATGGTTGGTGGACTGATGTTCGGTGGCACCTCTATGGTTCAAAATATCCCCAGTCAAATTCTCCTTAGTGGCTCGTCTGTTAATTTTATCTAGCGAGTTCATGGTTGGTGGACCGACTGTCGGTGGGATTGCTATGGTTTGGAATATCCCCAGTTGGATTCTCTCCGGTGGATCGTCTGTTGATTTGCTCCCCCTTAGCCCACCACCATTACCTTTCTTTTTATAATGATTTCAAGCTGGAGGTTTCCCCTCCAACTTGAGGGAGAATGTTGAAGTTATTACTGTTATCACATTATTAGAGTCTTTTAGGAGTGTTTGGGTTTAGTCCCACATTGTAGTTTTTACTTGTGTAAGTCCTTTAAACACCCCATTTGAGGGATGAATAATATGCACCTTACATTTCCTCTTTGATATTTCAACATTCACTCCTAGCAAAGTGGTAATCAAAGAGATGTTTCTTTGGAGGCAATAGTGCTTGGAGAGGAATCGAATGAAACTCTATTTCTAGTTCCTTCACTCACCAAAGAGAACTATGAGAATTGATACACCCAGTAAGGATTTTACTAGAATCCTACGTAGTTTGGAAGATCCTGGAAAGTGACATTGAAGAAAGAACTTTAACCACAATCAAGAGTGATAAAAGGCTCTTACACTCACCCTGCAATGTTTGGATGACAAAATGTTCAAGAATATTGCAAGGGCAATAAGCTCAAACAAGGCTGAGAATACTCCAAACCTTTTTCAAAGGAGTTGAAAGAGTGGAGAAGTTTCCCCAAACATTAAGAAGAGAATATGAGTCACCGTATATGAAGGAATTTGAATCAATTTCAGACTATACAAGAAGAGTTTTGGCTATCGTTAATCAAATCAGAATATGAAGATGGCATGAATGATGATCAGTTTTGGCTTGAAAAAACAGTTTTGGCTTGAAAAATTCTACTATCCTTATAGTCAATGTTTGACTATGTCGTATTTTACATCAAAGAGTCCGAAGATTTTTACACCATGATTATTGAAGAACTCACTGAATTCTTGCAAGCTCTTGAGTGGAGGCTTAAGAAACCAAAGCAAGAATCGATGGCACTTTGTGTGCGAAGTTTTCCTTAAAAAAAGTGGGCATGTTCCAACCTAGAAGAGGATGCGAAAGTGTTCGTGGAAGAAGGCTACGATAAATCATCCAATAAAGAAGAGAAAAGTCAAGACTACAACTAAGGAATGGACAGAGGTCGAGGTAGATGACAACATTGGAGACAAACTCCATCCAAGTATGAAAAATCAAACTTGAATATTTCAATTTCCATAGCTTTGGTCATTATGCTTGGGAATGCAAAAATGATGGGTAAGAAAGATCCAATCTTGTGGAGAGTAACAATAAAAAAGAACAATCAATTGTGCTTATCAGAAAATGAAGAAGAAATCGTACTTCTTGCATACAAAGACAATGCAAATGAAGATTTGGGTCCAAGTAGTCAGTTTTGTGAAAATAGTATAATACAAAAAATTGCATTGCATGCTAAAGAAGATGATGTAACTCACAATTTAAATAATTCCAGCCAATTTGACTTTTTACGGATTGCCCATAAATTTTGAAGATGATGTTTGTGATACAAATGGAGAGATGTCCTGGATGATGTGATCCAAGTATTAAAAGGTATGAGACTTGGTGATGAGTGATGGCATCATTTCCTAAAGGTAAACAGTCATTGGAGTCAAATGGGTGTACATGAAAGAAAAATTCAAAGGCGAGGTAGAAATGTAAAAGGTAAGTTAGTTGCCAAATATATAAGCAAAAGCCCCACATCGATTATGGTTTGATGTTTGCCTATGTTGCAAATGCAACAAAAATCAATTAATTATATCTTCGACAGCGCAAAATTAATGGAAATGGAAAAGTTTATATTAATCAAATATTAGGCTATAATGTTGAAGATCATGAAGATAGTCTTAAATTAAAGTTGTCACTTCATAGTTTCAAGCATTGTTGTAAATATAGGATATAGTCAATATGTCAGATTAAGTTTTTAAATGTCGTATCTTAGAATTTGGAGATATGTCAGAGATATTTTAAAATATCGGATTTTCATATAAAGGGTAGCCCATTGCACAAAGCATCTCCGCGCAGCGAGGGCCCGGGGAAGGGTCCCACCACGGGTGAAATGTAAGTAAACCTTATCTTGCATTTTTAGATATACTAAGTATAATTATATATTCTTAAAGTAAAAAAATAATATAACAAGTAAATGAAAAACAAGTTATATATAGCCTAAAATAAGTTCAAAAAATATCAAAAATATATTATTTTTACTAAGTACAAATTGATAATAAATTGTAAAATATATTTAATATTATACAATAGATTTATTTTTATAGCACTAAGTTTTATAACAAATAAAGAAGATTAAAAACTAAATATTATTGATTGATTACAAGTCTTTCGAGGCTTAATAATTTATGTTAAAAGCATAAAAATAATGAAGTAATAAATGTATTGATCTTTTTCAAATTTTTTGTAATTTGAAATAACAAAAGTATAGTGTGAAATATTTATATAAAATTGATTATAAAAATAAGTAAATAACACATTAAAAAGAATAAAACGATAAGTATAATTGAATTAATCATATATGATATAATATGTATGAATGATTTAAATATATAATACTTGTTTGCTAACAATATAAAGAAATAGCGGACAATATGTCCAAAAGTTGTATCGCCTAATATAACGGACGATATGCGGTCCGTCATACGCCGATATTAGTCTATGTAGCCCGTGAGCATTATTGCACTTTGTATTTCCCCACTCGCCTATATATAGGAGTGGTATTATCTTTAGATGAACATTCTTTTGGAGTCTTAGGTTTTGGCTCTCTTGGAGAGAGGAGTGTCAAGTAGGACCCAGCCTCTGGATGCTTGGCGAGAACTTGTTTCTCGATTTTATCTTTATGATTTTAACGCAATGCAAAATTCATCCTTTGATCTCGATATGACTGTAGTGTGTCAACTGGTCCGACCTGTCCTTGTTTAGGGTTCCACCGAACCCTAATTCCGCCACCTCGTCTCCTTCAGATTCCGCAAATGCGGCTTTCTGCCCTGCTACCATCGCGACTACCTCCAAGATCCAGCCGAGCGTCTCGCTCCACGATCCAGCCGACCACTATGACGACTTTCGTGTTGCTGACAGTGTCGACCGCCTCAACGCTCTCGCCCGACTCCTCCAACGACTGTGCCAGTGTTTTCTTCGCGCCTTCGTTGCGTTCTCCCTCTTACAGCGGCTACTCAGGTCTGCCCAGTGCCGCCTCATCCTTCCAACGGCGTTTTCGCTCAATACAGAGCTACCCACCTCCAACAACGCCGTCTCCAGCTCTTTCCCCCGCTTTCCGGAGACCCTCTTGCGGCTTCCGCGGTCTTCTAGCGGCCGCTTTCCCCTAGCCTTCTTCCGCCGTGTCGGGCCACCCTCCTACAACTATTCCATCCTTCTGGTGCTCCTTGTCGCTACGCCTAGCCATTGTTTCATCCCCACGACTCGGGCAATGGCCCTCTACGCCGACGAGAACACCTCTACCACTGCCATCTCCGACTCTCAGCACATGGATCACATTTAAGCCCAACTGGCAAATCTCACTCTCCTCCTTCGAGGACTTACCATGCCAGTTAATCGCCCTCCGACCCCTCCACCGCCACCAATTCAAACTGTCCCCGTCCACATGGGGTTTTTGCACCCCGCGTTGGACATTTCCCCAGCCCTTCTCCACCGGATTGAGATTTCTGTGTTTGATGGCACCGACCCTCTCGGGTTGATCGCCTGCACCGAGCAGTTCTTCGACCCGCAGTCCACCCCCGCCAACCAGAAGGTCTCCCTCGCCACTATCTATATGGTGGGCTCGACGCTCCATTGGGTGCATTAGATGCGCCAGCAAGTAGCCACCTAGATCGACGAATTCATCGCGGTCGCTACGCATGTTCCCGACCTGGCCCCCGACCACTACTTGGGCTATTTCCTAGCGAGTCTGCACCCCCACCTCTGTGCACGCCTTCGGGTCCACAACCCATCTACTCTTTCCCGCGCAATGAAGCAAGCTAGGTATCTCGATAAGGAACTCTAGCCAGCTCCACCATCCTCCTCGACTTGGCCGCCGCAATAGCCGCGACCATTACCGCCACCTCTTCCGCACGTGGACCCTCTGCCCCCACCTGGACCCAGCTACTGTTCCCGCCTCTGCAACTGCTAACTCCACTTCCACAAGCCTCCCCGACCCATCGTTTGTCTTACCAACAACAAACTGAGCTTCATCGCAAGGGCCTCTGCTTTCGCTGCGAGCAACCCTTCTTGCCTACTCACGTCTGGCCTCGTAGAAATCTGTGTGTTGCTGGGATCTGAAGATGCTGATTCGGTGATGGAGGGGTAGGCGAACGAAGAACTCATTAACTGGAAATGTGATCTAAATGCAGTGTGCATGCAAATACGAAATAGCAGTCCGGATACAGATCTTCCACAAGTAATTAAAATTTATCAAAACTCTAAACAACAATCTGCACAATTGTATAGCAAGCGATGATGAATAAAGAACAATTATAATCAACCAACAAGATGAGGCGCAATTCCGTTCAAATGCACCGAATGCGTCCTGCAAGTTAAACGATGAATAAAGATTACAAACACTTGAGAGAATTAAACCCGAAAGCAATAGTTCATTACCAAAACAGACAACATAGAAAGTAAAACATCCATACCTCAATTTGCTCGTGTGTGTGGTGAGGGGAATATGAATGGGAAGTTGATGTTGGTTCCAGCCTTGTCTCAATGGTGGCACCACAGAGGGGTTGCAGGGAGGGTTGGATGAGGCGGATCTGGGTATTTTGTATGGAGTGAAGGCTGCGGGTGGTAGGGTTAATGGAGGCTGTGGGTGAAAGATGTTGGATGGGAGGGGCTTACGGGTTGGCCAACAGGGGTTGGGCAAGGAGGGATTGCAGGAAGGCTCAGGGAAGGGTGGTCGGGACTGGGAAGAGGGGAATCTAGTGGTGGGTTGGTTGGCGGAGTGGCGTCGGGTTGGGACAAGGGTAGGGGGAGGATGCAGAAACTTCTGTAGATGGACGAGATCGTCCAGGGAGATTGGGGGTACCAGAGGGTCTGAGACGGGGAGGCGGGAGGTCGTCGGGGTCAATGGAGGGGAGGGAAGGCAGAAAAGGGCTGACGAGGGCTTGCAGGAGAGGGGGGAGGCTGCATGGGAGGCGTGCACGAAGGAGACCACTCAGAATCCATCGAGATGACCGACCGGCTGCAAGAGAGGCAACCTTCGATCCCTAATCCTACAACACACATGAGTATTTATAGGAAAAGAGGGAAAATAAAACTAGGGCACCCTGATCGGACGGCTAATAATGTTCGGGCCGATCAGGTGCCAAATACAACATGAAATACATAAACTAATATATCAAAACGACCATCCGAGCATATTTGCAGACTCGTATCGCCCAAATAAGTCGCCAATCACCGCCTCCCGCAGGAATAAACGCGCGTGTGCCGTCGCTCGCCATCAACTCGCCCCGACTTGAAAGTACTCATCTCCGGTGAGTGAAGACGATCGTACTCTCGACGTAAGTTCTGGGCGAGTCTCTCGAGCTCCTCAACAGAATTCCAAGTGTCGTCAGAAACCGGACGGGTGAGCCAATGAACCAAGTATCATAGAACCATCTGAACGCCCATCGTAGTAAAATCGTGACCAATGATCTCTAGTGCATCTCCGGCAGGTGTACGTGGCTGTTGAAGCAATATATCTCGGTCTGAAAGCGGTGCTGGTGGAACTGCCGGCTGGGTGGTGTGGTCCTCCGAGCGATGCTCAACCGTCCGCGACTGTCTGCCACACTGAAGTCTCACTAGAGGGCCCACCTTGGCGTCGCACCATGGCGACATTATCAGGCCCGCGGGCCGTACACCCCAACCCGTCTTCGGTCCCACCACAGCCACAGGAAGCCGAAAGGTTGTTGAGGCCGAGATTCGATCTCGAGACCTCCTTGATAAAGAGCTCTCAGGCGAGCTCTCATCACCAACTGATCAGAGCTCTCTTGAGAGCTCTTTATCAAGGAGGTCTCGAGATCGAATCTCGGTCTCAACAACCTTTCAGCTTCCTGTGGTGGGTCCGAAGACGGGTTGGGGTGTACGGCCCGCGGGCCTGATAAAGCAGCCTTGGTGCGACACCAAAATGGGCCCTCTGGTGCGATTCTAGGGTGGCAGACAGGTGTGACGCCTGTCCTGCATCATTCGGACTTCGGGGAATTGGATTCGCTGACGACCCCTTCCGCCCTCGACCCTGAGGACAAAGTCATTTTTCAGGTGGGGCGTGTGATACAATGTGATCTTCCACACGCCGATATTAGTTTATGTATCCCATGAGCATTATCGCACTTTGTATTTCCCCACTCGCCTTATATAGGAGTGGTAGTATTTTTAGATGAGAATCTGTTTTGGAGTCTTAGGTTTTGGCTCTCTTGGAGAGTGAAGTGTCAAGGAGGACCCAGCCTCCGGATGCTTGGCGAGAACTTGTTTCTCGATTGTATCTTTATGTTCTTTAATGCAATGTAAATTTCATCCTTTGATCTTGATACGACTAAAGTGTATCAAGGATGGTGGAGCTGGGTAGAGTTCCTCGTCGAGATACCTAACCTGCTCCATTGTTCGAGAAAGGGTAGACGGGTTGTGGACCCAAAGATGCTCACGGAGGTTGGGGTGCAGACCCGCCAGGAAATAGCCCAAGTAGTAGTCTGGGACCAGGCCAGGAACATGCGTAGCAACCGCGATGAATTCATCAATGTAGGTGACCATGAAGTCAGATTGGCGGATGGTGTTGAGGCGCTCAAAGGCATTACACGCTTGGAGGTTGTCGTAGTGTTGGAGGAGTTCCCCCTTTAATGTGGACCAGGGAATGTCAAGTGCCTGTTGGCACATCCAACGCACCCAATGGAGCGTCGAGCCCTTCATATAGATAGTGGCAAGGGGAACCTTCTGGTTGGCGGGGGTTGACTGCAGGTCGAAAAACTGCTCGGTGTGGGCGATCCACCCGAGAGGGTCGGTGCCATCGAACACAGAAATCTCAATACAGTGGAGAAGGGCCGGGGCAATGTCCGACGCGAGGTGCAAAAACTCAATGTGGTTGGGGACAGTTTGAATTGGTGGTGGTGGAGGGGCTGGAGGGAGATTAACTCTTATGGTAAGTCCTCTAAGGAAGAGAGAGATGCACCAGCTGGGCTTCAATGTGATCCATGCACTGAGAGTTCGAGATGACAGTGGTGGAGGTGTTCTCATTGGCATGGAGGGTCATTCCCCGAGTCGTTGACATGAAACAGTGGCTAGGTGTAGCAACGAGGAGCGCCGGAAGGCTGCAATAACTGTAGGAGGGTGGCCCGACACGGTGGAAGGCGTCTAGGGGAGAAGCGACTGCTGGAGGCCGCGAAAGCCACAGGAGGGCTTCCAGAAAGCGGGAGAAAGAGCTAAAGAGGGCGTTGTTTGAGGTGGGCGGCTCTGTGCTGAGCGGAAACGCCGCTGGAAGGGTGAGGCAGCGCTGGGCTGGCCGGAGCAACCGCTGGAAGTGGTAGAGCGCAATGAAGGCGTAGAGAAAACGCCAGTGCAGTCGCTGGAGGAGTCGGGCGAGAGAGACGAGGTGGTCGGCTCTGTCAGCGGAGCGGAAGTCATGATGGTGGTCGGCTGGATCGTGGAGGCGGGCGCTCGACTGGATCATGGAGGTAGTCGTGTGGTAGCGAGGCGGAAAGCCGCGCTCGCATAATCTAAAGGAGACGAGGCAGCGGAATTAACGTTTGGTGAAACCCTAAACGAGCGCAGGTCGGAGCAGTTGATATACTAGAGTCGTATCGAGATCAAATGATGAAATTTGCATTGCATTAAACAATA
Organism: Platanthera zijinensis; assembly: GCA_039513925.1. Classification (NCBI taxonomy): domain Eukaryota; kingdom Viridiplantae; phylum Streptophyta; class Magnoliopsida; order Asparagales; family Orchidaceae; genus Platanthera; species Platanthera zijinensis. The sequence continues at coordinate 24,752,731 of CM077078.1, forward strand.
TAAAGAAACAGTCGAGAAACAAGTTCTCGCCAAGCATCCGGAAGGCGAGTCCTTGACACTCCACTCTCCAAGAGCGCCAAAATCTAAGACTCCAAAAGATACTCATCTAAGATACTATCACTCATATATATAAGCGAGTGGGGAAATACAAAGTGCAATATTGCTCATGGGCTTCATAGACTAATATCGGCGTGTCATATATAGCCAAGACGCCTTGAGCCTTGGGGCCTAGTCTCCAAGACCCCTTTGCGCCTTGGTGCGCCTTGTGCCTTCAATAACTAAGAGTCACGCGTTTCACGCATGTACAAGTAATAAATAAGAATTCTAATGGATGAAATCGGGACGTTACTATCCCCCCTGCCCCCATAAAATAATTTCTCCCTCAAAATTAGACTACAATGCAAACATACCTGGGGTAAAGGGATCCAGGTACTCCCGCATAGCATGCTCTCGCTCCCCAGAACATTCATCATGCCCGCAGTTGTTCCAACGAACTTTCACGAGCTTAACCTCTTTGTTTCGTAGCTTTCGAACATCAACATCTTCCATGAAAATATGACAAACGCCAGACACCAATTTCTCCTCTACCGACACCGCAGGCGATTCATTCACGGCACATGGTTCCATCAATTCCTTCCATAACATCGATATATGAAAAACATAGTGCAATCCACTCAATTTTGCTGACAACGTGAGATGATAAGCAAACTCGTCTATGCGCTCGTAATTGAAAGTTTCCCTAAATAGCTTGGGCTCAACCTCTTCATACGTTGAATTCTCGATATGCCTTTGAAAGGTTTGATCTTCAAGCACACCTTGTCGCCTACCGTAAACTTCTTATTTCGATGGGATGTGTGATAATACTTTACTTGCCGATCTTGTGCAATCTTCATACGCTTACGAATGATCTCGATGATGTCGAATGTATTAGACACTATTTTCTTTTTTAATAATCGGGTATCACCCACTTCCATCCTTGACTTCGGCGTGCAACACAGTCCCCTATTTAAATTTCATATGACGTCATCTTGATACTATCTTGAAAGTTGTTATATGCAAGCTCGATCATGAACAAATGTTCCTCCCGTTTCTTTCCAAACTCAAGCATGCACATCCCCAACATATCCTTTAAGGTACAGTTAGCCCTCTCCATTTGACCGTCGGTCTGCGGGTAAAACATCATATGGAATTTTAGGTTAGTTCCCAAGCTATGTTGGACTAATTTCCAATCCTTGGAGTTAATATGTTCTTCTCTGTCACTGATAATACTCTTCAGTATTCCATGCAACCGAACAATATTTTGAACATACAAGTCTACAAGTTTTCAGTATCATGGCCCTTACTATTAGGGACAATGTTGGTCACCTTGATCAGACGGTACACGATAACCCAAATAACAACGTTCACATATTGATACCTAGGTAATCCAAGCACAAAGTCAATAGATATATGGTTGAATTTTCACTCATGGATAGAGAGAGGTTTGAGCAATGATGTAGCAAGTCCGGATTGGCTTGGTCTCCTAAATGTGCAGCTATCACGTTACGAACTAATTCGCCTTGGACCTATAACATGAAGATACTGCTTGTATTATAAGGTAAGCTGGAATATTTGCTTGACCAACTCTAGGATATGGGGAATTAGCTCCCTACAAATTTTACTCTCAACCCGACTCAAAAGAGGGAAGCAATCGTTATAGCTTCTTCTCTAATCTCACTCCTGACGACGAGCTCATTAAAATAAACCATGTACTCAGGTATAGAAATGGTCCCTTGATGTAAGGCATAAAGTTGGTTGAAGAGTTGACTCCTGTATGAAGTTGGTAAATACTTCTTTGAGTTTCTGTTTCATGTCAACCCATCAAGATGAGATAATAATACTCTTTATCTAGAGATTGCTCTAGATTCGTCCAATAAATTTTAGCTTGCTCGTGTAATTTCAATATGACAAACTCCACTCGTCGCTCATCTGTCATCTCTTACCTATTAAAGTAATAATTTATGTTCAATAACCAATCAATAAAAACCATCGAGTCTACCTAAATATCAAAGGAAAGTGCATTGATGTAGACGTGTCAAGTGATATCATCATCCCAATGTGGAATCTATGTTCGTGATAATCATTGCCTCTGTCGTAATCAAATCGTGTGTGTCGGATAGCATGATCTTTGTGGTAGAGATATTGGGGTTGAGTCTACTTATTCTGAGGATGAAAGGGTCTGCCAAAGGACTGGGCCTCTATGAAGATCATATACTGGCTTTGGTCCTCTCAGCCGGGTTGGAGGGAGCATGGATGAGGGAAGCAGACATAAGTTCATACTATCCATCTATATTACAAATTCCTTCATGACGATCTTCTTGTGGCCTAACGGTTTCTCGAGGACGAGTTGTAGTGTGACCGGAATTTCTAAGAAGATCTAGTTTATTGGCCCTTATAGTGAGGACTTCACGTTGCTCTCTAAGGTCCTCGAATTGCGCATCCATTAGATTGAATGGGGTGATCATGAGTTTTTGGAATTCAGGCATATACATCTCGGTATTGGAACTAGTTGCTTAGACCATTCACGAGACTGGATCTATCATAATACTTCTAAACACCTTACCGCTACGCAACATGCAAACGACCCTACGTCAGATAAGGGGGAGGGCGTGAAAGTGAGGTAAGGATGCCCTAATAGAGTGGTGATGATGAAATTTAACGAAGACCTATAGATAATGCAATCTACATGCAAATATATACCGACAGATGATCATAATTACTACTTTGATTACAATAGAACTTGAGAATGAAGCAATAGATAAACTAATAATTTTCCGGTTAGAATAAAGTAAGGGTGTTTTAATTATATGTTAGGTGAATGTACCATTCGAATAGAATGAGTTTAAGGGCAAATTCATATAATTCACATCCTTAAGCATGTGTTCTTTTGTCAAATAAATAATGAAAGAAAATTACAACTTCCTAATAGAATTTATATGAGCATAGAAGGCTGGGGGATGAAGTGATGGATCTTTGGAGGCCAGAAAGTGATATTACGGCAGACCTGCACTAATTTCATAGTGCAGGTAAAGATCTGCGGGTAACTTGGATATCGGCAGGCAAGGAAGGGGATGTTGGAGGTTTGGGCAGCCAATGGTAGGCTGCTGGAAGGAATGTGGGGCTCAATATATGCATACAGGGGATCTGAGGTACTTGGCAAGGGATATTGCTGCTGCTGAGGGACTCGGCTAGCTCAGGGACAGAGCTTGGGAGGCTGGGCGGCAGTGGATTGGGCTCATGACTGGGGCAATGGCAGTTATGAGGCCAGGGCAGCTATGAGGCCAGGACAGTGGCAGTTATGGATTTGGGAGGTTGGATAGGAGTGGGTTGAAGTCCTGGACAATGGAAGTTATGGCTTTGGGGGCGGAAGGCCTGAACATGGGCAATTATGTCTTTCTGGGTGGATGGCTGTGGGTTGAAGGTTGAAGGCCTGGACAGGAGCAGTTCACATTTAGGGAAGGGGCGGCAACGGTTGGGGGAAGTTCAGGGTAGTTAGCAGTTATTATGGCATGGGAAGGAAATTATGGCGGTTCTATGGAGAGGGGGTGGAGGGGGGGGGGGGGGGGTTGTAGATATGGTTGTGGGGATGGGTGGGAAAAGGTAGTTAAATTGGCTTTGGAACCAAGGATCCACAGAATCAGCAGTCAAGAGCTCGGAATTCTGCACAATCCAAGGTGCAGAATTCAGTCCCCCTCCCCCAGGTCAAAGTAGCTCAGGCAACCATTACAGACGGCCTTGATCGCGTGGGCATAATGGTTTCTATTTTGCATAAAGTAAAAAAAAAATACATAAAAAATATCCCATTGTCGCTCTCGACGCGAACATGGACTTAGATACGGTCTTATCTTTGCCTCCTGTGTATAGGGGTGTGCATAAAAACCGGGCCCGGGGGGGCGGCCCGGTAAAAGCCCGGCTAGGCCCGGGCCCGGGCTAGGCCCGCCCCGGGCCCAGGCCGGGCTATGGGGCCTAACAAGGCCCCATATATGAGCATTTGCCCGGCCCGGGCCAAGCCGGGCAAAGCCCGGTTTCGAGGCCCGGGCTAAGCCCGGGGCCGGGCCGGGCAAAGCCCGGGCCCGGCTCCTACGCGCCTTTTAAAACTGCGTCTTTTAGGGGCATTTTCAGGAGAAGTGTTCAACATGAAAGTTGTAGATCTCGACGATATCTACAACTTTCATGTTGAACACTTTTTGATTTGAAGCCGTTTAGGCCCCCCGATTTGGCCCCCGAAAAAAATCACGCGGAACTTTTCAAATGTTCCGCGTGATTTTTTTCGGGAGCCAAATCGGGGGCCTAAACGGCTTCAAATCAAAAAGTGTTCAACATGAAAGTTGTAGATATCGTCGAGATCTACAACTTTCATGTTGAACACTTCTTCCGAAAATGCACCTAGAAGACGCAGTTCAAAAAGACGCGTATTTCTTTTTTAAAAAAATTATTTTTTTTATAAAAACAGGGCCCGGCCCTGGGGGCCTTAGCAGGCCCCCTCCCGGAGCCAGTAGCCTGGCCCGGCCCGGCCCGGCTGCAATCCGGGCCCGGGCCCGGTTCCGGAAAGCCCGGGCCTGGGAGGCCCGGTTTAGGCCCGGGCCTGGGGGGCTTTTTGAACACGACTACGTGTGTATATAGACTTGTGTGATGTGTGGCCCCCATCAGGGTGTATATGAAGTGCCCACTTATGTCTATTGCTCACCTGGAGTTACTGCCTGTGACCAAGCTAAAGAAGTCATTGCATGGGTTAAGCAATCAATATGAAAATGACTTGAGAAGTTTGTAGATACTATGAGAGTACTTTGTCTATGGAAGTGTCACAGTAAGGGAATTTGGATTCTACTGAGGTAGAGTCGAAATCCCATTAGAACAGGAAAAGGAATCCAACTTATGCTTCTGGTCTGACCGTCTGATTGAGGAAATTTTGGCGGCGGTGAGGTGAGAGATGTAAGTACGCAACGAGGAGAATGATGCAGCTTTGACAACTATAGTGTATTGGTGTCAAAATGCCACTTTGATAGCTTCATCGGGACCTTGACAACTTCGGGTTACGATAGAGTCAAAATTTACAACTCTTTGTTTGTGTAATTGCAACTTCGAGGGTTGCAAGGAGAGTGCGAAAAAAGGGATAGGATCGAGCAACAATGGAGAGAGAGAGGAGATTGAGAGGGATTGTGGCTATTGTGGAGAGTGAGTAGAGGAAGGGGGCCACTTGGGATTTCTCACCACCGCCACCGTCCCCAATAGAGCCTTATTCTCTCATTTGTTGAAGGTTGTGCACATTATTACACAAGAACCTTGACCTAATACTTATTTATTATTGAAGTTTTGCATCCAATTACTCGATGATTTCTTGTGTAATTTAAATGTTTTCTCATTGCGTTTGAGGAACTTACGTATTCAGCTTTTAAATTAGATTTGATGTACACCTGAAGCATATTCACTGTGGCGTAGGTCGTTCCAACAGAGTATCGGTATCTTAATAAAGATATTTTGCCTACAAATCAGTTTTCTGTGGCCGAGTATTTTGTTCCCCTGAAGGATGCAGAAAGGTCCTGGCCAGGTTAGAATTTTAATCATGGGAAAAATTTGTATATTTATTTTGTTTCTCCTAATAACTAGCTTTGCTCAAATGTTGCAGCTGTATTCTTCTTGTACGATCTCTCTCCTATCACTGTGACTATAAAGGAAGAACGGCGAAGTTTTTTGCATTTTATAACTCGCCTCTGTGCAGTGCTTGGGGGTACATTTGCTCTTACAGGTGCTTCTAGCCTTCTTTTAAACATAGACTCCTAAAGTTTAAAATTTGTGCAATTCATGATTTCCTGTATTCTGAAAGTGTTTCTTTGTATTATATTTGGATGCAAATTTAGTGTTTTTTTCCTCTGATATTATGGAGGAGCCTCTTTTAATGGCATAGGATTATTTTGCATAATCTCTTAACATATTAGTGGCTTCTTAGAAGAAGTGTCAATTCGTCGAGTTCATAGCAGCCCATCATTCAGATTGGTATCCTTACCAACCTTAGTTCTAAATCTTCCAATCCAAGATCTTATTGAACTTGAGTAATAGGGTTGAATTCCATGTTATTCCAATTGCATATGGCGAGTGATATAGAGTTAGGGAAGCAAAATTATTGAGAATTCTAAAAAGTAAGGGTCCTGATTAACGGGCGATGGGCGTGAAATAGAGGGCTGACGGTGGAGAGTTGCTAAAGGAGGTAAGGGGGTGGGGCTATCGGATAAGGAGAGGCGTTGATTGGGGACACTCCGGTGAGAATCTGAGTGATAGGAGCCCCGGGTTGAGACCTTGTTCGTTGCCGTGAGAGATCGAAATTGAGGAGGAGATTGAAGTTTCCCTCCTTAGATCTGCGGGAACCTACGGTAGACGATTGGAGGTGGAGGAATCCGGCGAGAGAGCAGGCGCGAAGGGCGAACAAGGAGTTGGGCTTTCGATCGAGCGAACGTCAGGCTTCTTAGGGCACAATAAAACTTTAGGAGGAGAGGGAGAGTGTTAGGAGAGAACTAGAGAGAAAGAGACTAAGAGAGAACTAGAGAGGAATTAGGGTTTGAGAAGGAGGAGAGAAATACCTTGGATATTCTTCAATGCCCTCAAAAGAGAGAGCCCCAATCCACCGGCTTTAGAGAGTGGGGGCTGAACCAGATGGTTCAGCCCCCTTGCAACATGTCGTCGTCTTCCGTCTGCGAGCGTATGTACGCCCAAAGAACTGAGTCATGTTCGGGGGCGTAACATTCCCATCTCCATCAAGAACAAGCTTGTCCTCAAGGTCGTAGTCTGGGTAGAGCTCCCTGAATTCCAACAGATCCACCCAAGTATTTTGTGCTGCTTACAAGTGTTTCCATTTGACAAGGAGCTTGGGACGGTACTCGGTACCCCGACGTTTCCATTTGAGCATCAAGATCTCCTCGGGTAACGGACGCAGTTCGCCCGCGACTGTGGCTTCTGGAAGGACTTTGCTGGCCTGAATTGTGTCGTCGAGCTTCTGTTTAAGTAGGGAGACATGGAACGTCGGATGAATGCGCAAGCCCTCGGGGAGGGCCAAGGTGTAAGCAACCGGACCCACATGACGGATGATACAAAAGGTCCCATAGTAACGAGGAACCAGTTTCTGGTTCGTCCGGTGGGCCACGGACACCTGCCGGTGAGGGCGGAGCTTGAGGAAGACTTCATCGATAACGGCGAACTCCCGTTCCTTGCGATGCTTGTCGGCCTGGACCTTCATGCGATCTTGTGCGGTATGGAGGTTCTCCCGCATAGTGGAGATAGTACGATCCCGATCTCTGAGTGCCTGATCCACGACCGGAACTGCTGTGCTGCCCCGGTTCATAGCTGCTCAAGGAGGGAGGAGGACGACCATAAATGACCTCGAATGGGGTCATCTTGCTGGCGGAGTGGTAGGAAGTGTTGTAGGCTTGTAACAATACTCGGCCTAATGCAGCCAACTGGTCCATGTTCGCGGCTCGTCCATCACGAAGCAACGGAGGTATGTTTCCACCCTCCGATTGAGAAGCTCGGTCTGTCCATCTGTCTGGGGGTGATTTGTCGTGCTGAAGCGCAAGCAAGTCCCCTATAATCGAAAGAGCTCCCGCCAGAATTTGCCCACGAATGTCGGATCCCGGACGGAAATGATAGTACGCGGTATGCCGTGGAGACGGACAATTTCTCGGACAAAGAGCGCGGCGACGGATTCGCCGGTGTTCGGGTGGTTCAACGCCAGAAAATGATTATATTTCGAGAGCTTGTCGACCACGACCAATATAACTGTCTTGCCCTGAGACTTGGGCAACTCATCGATGAAATCCATGGACACTATCTCCCAGATGAGGTGAGATATCTCCAGAGGGGTAAGCAAGCTAGCCAGAGAAGTCGTCTCATATTTCTGTCGCTGGCATATCTCGCACTGTCGCACTGTCGCACAAACTGCTGGATGTTACGTCGTAACCCTGTCCAAAACACGTTCGCCCACGTTCGCTGAAGAGTCCGAAACATTCCCGCATGACCACTTGTCGAGGAAGTGTGAAACTCGTGCATCATAACCAATTTCCAGGCGGACTGTGGTGGAATGACCACACGGTCCTGATAATAAAGTCTGCCATTCAGCAGTTGGTAGCCCGGTGTAGTGGGCTGCCCCTGGCGAAGGGACTCCACAATGACTCGCAGTGCGCGGTCTCGCATGATCTCCTCCTAAATATCATCGAGAGAGTCGAGTAGGGGGCCCGAAAGTTGGTCGATGGAGCTCTCCGGTAAGCGGGATAAGGCGTCAACAACCACGTTCTCCTTGACCTGCCGGTAAAGAATCTCATAATCATAGCCCAACAATTTACTCACCCACTTTTGCTGAAGCGGAGAGGTGACGCGTTTGTCCAAGAAGTGCTTCAAGCTCTGATGGTCAGTACGGATTGTGAAATGTCTCCCAACAAGTATGGCCGCCACATGGCCACCGCATGAATGATCGCCAGCATCTCCTTCTCATAAGTGGAAAACCCTAGGGTGCGAGGTGCTAACGCCTTGCTGTAGAAAGCCATAGGCCGGCCCTCCTGTATCAACACCGCGCCGATTCCCACGCCGGAGGCATTGGTTTTGAGCACAAACTCCTTATTAAAGTCGGGAAGGGAGAGAACCGGAGTGGTCGTCATGGCCCCCTTAAGGGCCTGGAATGCTGCGTCCGCCTCCTCCGACCAATGGAAGGTTTCCTTCTGTAATAATTGAGTCAGTGGACGAGCGATCTTGCCATAATCCTTGACAAATCGCCTGTAATAACCAGTGAGGCCCAGGAAGCCGCGTAATGATCGAACCGTTTGAGGGCGAGGCCATGAAAGCATGCTCTCGATCTTCTTGGGATCTGCCTTGATACCGCTAGTGGAGACCAAATGTCCCAGGTACTCCACCTCTGCTTGCCCGAACGAACACTTAGAATGCTTGGTGTATAGCTGGTGTTGGCGGAGGATGGTGAAAACGTGCTCGACATGGACCACGTGCTCCTCCCAACTAGTACTGTAAATGAGGATATCATCAAAAAAATCAGCACTGATCGATGGAGTAGAGGACGAAAGATCTCGTTCATTACGGCTTGGAACGTGGACGGAGCGTTGGCGAGCCCAAAAGGCATCACCAGGAACTCGTAGTGCCCATCATGCGTACGGAAAGTTGTCTTGTGTATGTCCGCCTCCCGCATCCGAATCTGGTGGTAGCTCGATTGAAGGTCGAGCTTGGTAAAGAGACGAGCGCCATACAATTCATCCAACAATTCCTCGATTAGAGGAATGAGAAACTTATCCTTGATAGTGGAGCTATTCAGACCTCGGTAGTCCACACAGAACCTCCACGACCCGTCCTTTTTTTTGACCAGGATGATGGGAGACGAAAAGGAGCTAGTACTGGGGCGGATGATACCGGCGGTAAGCATTTCCCGAATGCTGCGCTCTATCTCAGTCTTCTGGACGTACGGGTAGCGGTACGGTCGGATGTTGGTGGGTTTGGCGTCCGTCTTGAGCTGGATCTGATGATCTCTGAATCGCGGCAGTAGAAGAGTGCATGGTGTCGGAAATATATCGGCATACTGGGCCAACAACGCCTGCAACTGAACTGGTACAACTGGAGGATCAGTGGGAGCCGGTGTGACCTCCATAACCGCTGCCATCGTGCTGCCCTGACTTTCTAGTCGCTCCAAACTCCAAAGGGAAACTTCCTTCGTCGGGGAAGATTTTAGGCCCCCCAGACAGTACTGTTTCCCTTGCTGCAAGAACTCCATCGTCATATGATCCCAGTCAAATGTAACCCGCCTCAGTTGACGTAACCACTGAACTCCAAGCACCATGTCAGAGCCCCTGATAGGAAGAAGATAGACGTCGGCGCGCCCTGAGTACCCCTGTATCCGTAGCTCCACCCCCTTCAGAACACCCTCGCATTGAAGCTTGCTTCCATTGGCCACCATGACATGAAAAACGGCTCCCTTATCAATCACGTGCCCCACTCGTTGTGCGACCTCGGGATGAATGAAGTTGTGGGTACTCCCACTATCCACCGAGTGAGGGGCACGTTGCATCCTTCCATCGCCTGTATGGATACCCCAAACTCTGCCAAGTCCAAGTCCCCCTCCAATTCAGACTCGGGGGAAAGCTTGTCCTCCACATCCTCATGTAGCATGTAAACCTGTATCTTCTGGCATTTATGACCTGGTACAAGCTTTTCGTCGCAGTTGAAGCATAGACCTTTCTCCTTCCTCGCCTGTAGCTCGGCCCATGATAATCGTATCACAGTTGGCTTGTCGGCCGCCGGTAGCTCTCGTCCGACAGACGCGGGTGTAGTCATGGGCCTCCCCGTGGTGCGGGTTCGCTGTCTGTTGAAGCGCTCCTCCTAAATGCGGGCCAAGCTGATGACATGGTTCAGACTGCTAGGCATATAGACATGCACCTTATCACGTAAGTGGTCCTTTAATCGTGATACAAAACAGCTGAGTAATGTCCTCTCCTCCCAGTGCACTCGATTTGCCAGTCTTTCGAACTTCGTACGGTACTCCAACACGGTTCCCTTCTGACGCAGCTTCTGCAGGAGAGCCTCAAAGTCCTCATATTCCAACGACCCGAATCTGGTGGTGAACCCCTTTATAAAATCCGTCCAGGGCACGTAGTCCCTGCTCATCAAGAACCACTGCGTCCACTGAAAGACATCATCCTCCAAATGGAAGGACGCTAGTCGCACCCATTGGCCCTCTGGAACCTCTTGATAATTGAAAAAAAGCTCGGTCTTCTGCACCCACTCTAAAGCGTCCCCTCCTTTGAATTTAGGAAAATTCACGCGTGTCAATTTCGGAGGCATGTATGCCCGCGGGGCGGCTTGACCTTGCCACCCTTGTTCTTGCCCGTTCCATGTCGGTCGTCTCGACTCCATCGGACCGGTGTTGGCGCCTGGGTAGCCCTGAAATGGCTGACCGCCCCAAGCAGCGCAGACGTCGTAGCCTCCCGGAGGACCGGCTCCTCGCGGTGGAGGCAAGATGCCCCCCTCTCCTCCCAGTGGTCCTACGTAAGCCCTTCCGGCCCCCCTGCTCGCTGTCGGCCCGAATCCTTGGCGAACGGCCCCCGCCGAACTCTCCTTGCTCGCCCTGGTGCCGCGCCCACCCTGGAAGCACTGTGCCGCCGTCCCCCGCCTGTATGGGCGCCGATCCGGTCGTCGGTGACAACCCCCGGCTCCCCCATCCTGCCGCGTAGCTGCCGATCCCGCCAGCTCCGGATCCGCTCGATCCCGCGCCTGTACGTGCGGGATCGTCCGATCCTGCGATTTCGCCCTGTTGTGGGCAGTGAAATTGGGATGCGTGGGTTTTCGCGGCCTGCTTTTGTATTCCGCCGGCCTCTTCGTGCGCCGTCACCTTCCCCTTCAGATTTTGCGCTAATAGCGCCTTGATCTCCTCCATCCGGGTGTCGATTCGTTCTTCCAATCGTTGAGTAGAGACCCTCATTTCCTCCGCGATGGCGGCCACCTAGTCCGTCAAGCCGACGAAGTTTTCTTCTAGGGTTTCCAGTCGAGTGATTTCTTCTTGTGTGCGAGTGGTAATCATGGTGGAGGACAAATCCTCGATACCAAATGTTATGAGAGAACTAGAGAGAAAGAGACTAAGAGAGAATTAGAGAGGAATTAGGGTTTGAGAAGGAGGAGAGAAATACCTTGGATATTCTTCAATGCCCCCAAAAGAGAGAGCCCCCAGGTGTAAATATACCTGGGCCCAAGAGGGGCCGGCCGGCCCCTCCCACGGGGCTGAACCGGGTGGGTTCAGCCCCAATCTGCCGGCTTTAGAGAGTGGGGGCTGAATCGGATGGTTCAGCTCCGTTGCAACCTGTCATCGTCTTCCTCCTGCGAGCGTATGTACACCCAAAGAACTGAGTCATGTTCGGGGGCGTAACAAAGAGAGGAGGCATTAGAGAGAGAAAGAGTTTTTGATATTAATTGCTTTCCTTTTCTCATTCACCCCATTCCTTCCTAAGTAGGAAGGAAAATGTACAAGTCTATTTTAAAAGTGTGACGGTGACACCCTCCCCTACTCCGTGCTTGTTGTTCCCCGGTGGCGGTGGTAGTTGACGCCCCAACATTGGTTTCTAGCATGCGGGTCCGCTCAACCCACTTGCGGCAGCCCGAAGGAGGTATGACTACCTACTTGAAGGAGAGGGAGGAGAAGATGAATAGAATGAGAGTTTAGAAATTAGGTATTGCATCCCCTATTCATTACCCCTTACTTAAGTAGTGAGGAAAAACTTCCAAATATTATAAATTGCCCCCGCACCTAGGCTACATTATGTGCGAGTAAAATGCAATAGCACGATAATTATAAAAGTAACTTGCGAAGGATTAAAAGATGCACATGCCCCTGGTGGTATGGTGTTCCCCTACATGGACCCGTAGCACTTTCTTCTTGGACATGGTTTCGAAGGTTCAATTCAACAATGCACTCGTTTGGCTAAGCATAGAGTAATAAAGACTATTGTCTGCTTATTAAACACTTCTCCCAAAATAATTCCTATCCACTAGGGTAATCAGCTTGTGTCAGGGATATCCTTAGCTTTTTTTAATTTTAGAACTAGGGTTATTCCTGTAATATTCTTTGTGAGGGTTTCTCTATTATTCCTTTTCTCCTTACATGGACTCAGGGTCTGTTCAGCACGGCAGCGGCGGTTGTGAACCTGACAGTTACGAACTGTTATCTGTTTAACGCGACATTTTTGATCCCGTGAGTTTGGACCAAAACACAACCGCCGTAAAATGTGTTTAACATAACAACAATTATGATCGTCACCAAGGAAAAAAACTAAATTTGAACATAAAAATGGATGAAGTTCCGCGACGTTCACGACGGCCACCATAGTGCCAAACGGAGTCTCAATGTGTTGTCATCAAGAAAACAGCAAATTCACTATTTCGAATCGCAGTTCAAATCATTTCATCTCAAAGTTCAAACAATTTGTCTAGAACTAGGAATAGCAAACTGGAAGATATGTAGGGAAAAAAGCACTGCCTCCAGACAAAAGGATGTGTGTGTGCGCGCGCGCAAACTTTGGTCAGGCAGCATAATTAATTAGTACAAAGACACAGCATAGTCAAACTTGGGAAACCATGTATAAATTTGAAGTTGGGACCTCCGCAGCACTGTGAAACTGTGGTTGAGGTGGCATTTTACCTGCATTTGGAACTTTAGGGGCAGTGTCTCTGGCCTAAGCCCTATGTTTTGGGTTGGGGCATTTGCCACCACTAACGCCCAACCTCGTGTGAATGGCTGCGGTGGCATTTGGGGTATGTTGATCCTAGAAGCCCAAGCTTTACCTGTGTTTTCACCACTATGTTCACGACCACCACACCTGCTCGATTTGGCACCGCGGCAATCATTTGATGATTCCAATGAATAAAAAACATGGGTATATACACATTCGTTTTTGGATGCGCTTTTATTTAACTCATCCTGGATGCCTGTTTACAGGAATGCTTGATAGGTGGATGTTTCGACTGCTTGAGTCCTTCAGCAAATCAAAGACTCGAAGCGCCCTTCGGTGATTGCTGTGGCTACGTAGTCGCAGACCTGTTCGCACGGCCTGTTGCATTGTCATCCCCTTCTATTTCGTCTTTCTTTTAAGGCTGAAAGGACGTTCTGATATATGTGTGTGTGTGGGTGGGGGTGGGGGCTGGTAGTGTATTTGAAGTTAAATAAATTTTTGTTTTCATTTTTATGTAATGTACGTACTGGTCATTTGTTGTAAATTTTCTGACTGTGTACAATTATCCGACTCAATTGTAGGTGTTTATTTGCCTCTTTTGTAACTACTTCGGGCTGGTTTCCAAAATTTCATTGTCTATATTTTCAATATATGGGTCGTATATCTAATCATACAATAACAACGCTAGTTTTTATCCCACTATAGTGGGAAATGATTCATATTCATAGGGGGAGATTAAATTTTATGTTGGCCGTGTACGTAACATAATCCTCATCATTTTTCATATGGGTTTGGGACCGGCATAGACTAGTCGTATATCTAATCATATCTAACAAAAATTATATATATGAATATAATTTATCCATGTATTTAGATGTTGCTCATTTTTTATTCTCTTATCGGAACTCCGTTGCAACGCGAGTTTTGCTCCGGCGAGTTTGGACATAAAAGTGAATGAAGTTTCTTAGGCAAGGTCAGGTGGTTATGAATGACGGTCATGTTCATGACCATCACAGCCATGGGTTGGAATTGTCAAATAAGTAAGGATATAGTGTACAATTTTGAAATTTATGTAAAAAGGTAGATTATTTAAACTAAATTAAATTAATTAGCATATTGTATCTCTATTTAAATGTTAAATTATACAAATTTTGTTAAAAATTAGTAAATTAAGAGGAAGAAAATTTATTGAAGTATAATTCTTTTATTCTGAATCCGAATTTTTGCCTGGATCATTGTCAATAAGATAATCAGTGGTGTGTGGGTCATTGTGTCTGTGTGCACAAGTTCTGAGTTTTAGTTTTATAATTTTATGTTTTAAGACAAACTCACCCAAGCAAAAGCAACAGCTCCGTTTGGCACGGTGGTTTCGGTCATGAAACCACCGTTTATGACCACCTAAGGAACTTCATCCACTTTACAAATGATCTTTAACGAAAGACGGTTTAACCCATACGTTTACGACCGCCGCCACCGTGCCAAACGGAGCCGTATGTATCAGTCTCATATAGGGGTGCAAGTTGAGCTGAGCCGGCTCGAAAAAAGCTCGACTCAAGCTCGAGCCAGTTGAGCTCGAGCTCGAGCTCGATTGCGAGCCGAGCTCGAGCTCACCTACTCTTGTTCATGAGCTCACGCGCCACTTTTTTCACTTTATTTTTAAAATATAAATAATTATAAATAAAAATAGTTAATGAGCTAAAAAGCTCGTGAGCAGCTCGAGCTCGTGAGCTCGATATATTGATCTTGAGCTCGAGCCATGCAAAATGAGCTCATCAAGCTCGAGCTCAAAATATTTAGCTCGAGCTCGGGAATTTTGCCAAGCTCAACTCATTTACACCCCTAGTCTCATATAGCTTTAGGTCGGGAGGGCACAAACTTGTAAATTTTTCATAATAACCGGGGTTCATTACTAATTAGAATAATACAGTGTTGGAATTTTTTTAGTTTTACTATTTGGCTTTTAAAAGCATAACAAAAATCACATTCATATTGAAAAAGCTGTAAATGTCTGTCATTAACAAAACAGGCTTCGAGTATTTTTTATCAAAACAGGCTTTGTAAAAGCTGTAAATGTTTGTAAATAAATATTGTTAAATAAATAGCTAACCATAGAAATTCTCAGCCAGAAACAAACTAGCAAATTAATGGCCCCTAGATGATTAAAAACATATCAAAGGGCGCGGTAACAGCCTAAGATTTAACAGCACCTACATTTCATACAAAAAAAAAGGCTACAGGTTTTAAGCAGACAACAAGATTCATTCATATAGAAGACAGATCCTCATACACAGATTTGATTCCAGGCCTCTCCGAAACCGGGCGGAGGCATCTCAACGCTATCCCCAGCATATCCCTCGTGCTTCTGGCAGCATTCGAGCTCGCCATATCAGCATCCATGGCCGCATCGAAGCAATCCGACCCTCGGCCACCGGCGACCCTCAGGCTCACCCAGTCGATCAGATCGACTCCTCCATCCTCGCCAGACACGACGTCGCCTGCGCACCTCCCGGTTAGGAGCTCCAGGAGGACGACCCCGAACGCGTACGTGTCCGATTTAAACGAGGGGGATGGCTTCTTGGCGACCGCGAGCTCCGGCGAGCGGTACCCGAGGATTCCCGAGTCGTGGATCTGCTCGGCCGTCCCCGCGGCGGTCATCAGGCGGTGGAGGCAGTAGTCGGACACTCGGGCGTTGAGGTCGAGCCCGTCGAGCAGGATGTTGGATGCCTTGAGGTTGCCGTGCGGCAGGGCGCGGTCGAAATGGAGGTAGTTGAGCCCGCGGGCGACGTCGACGGCGATCTTGAGCCTCTGAGCCCAGGTGAGGGGTGGGCCTCTTCGGCCGGGCCGATCTGAAAGAACCCGAGTTAGCCGACAGTTTTGATGTTGTGGAAGTTGCTAGTATACTACTTATATCAAGTAGAGGGGAGATTCTAGTATTTATGGAAAGTCCCCAGAGAGGACTCCATAATTTAACCTTCATACATAATAACCACATATTTCATACATATAATCACATGATTTGTTGGAAAATGAGGTGGGTTGTTAAAGCAATCTTGAAGAAATACTTCTAGGTATGGGCTTTACATCAAGCTCAGTTCTCTATCACACAATCATAATCAAACTGGGAATGTAAAACAAAAAAAATAGATTTTTAGGCTTGGGAAGAGAATTCATACCATAAAGAAAACTGGCGAGACTGCCGGGCGAAATGTAGTCCGACAGAATGAGCTTCTCGTGCGGCGTGGGTCCCCAGTAGTATCCGCGCAATCCGACCACATTCGGATGTCGAATGCTGGCAAACTTCTTCGCTTCTTTAGTGAACTCCTTCTTAGGTTTCGCTACTCCTTCCCTCAGCCATTTTACGGTTAAGAACAAGCCATTGTCGAGCGTAGCCCTGTAAGAAGTACCGTGGCTGCTCCTTCCTAATATTTCGGCGGGAGCCCTCGACAATTCTTCCGGAGTTAGGGTGATAGTTTCGTCCAAGAAATGTAGATCACCCGCCAATCTATCAGGTGATCGAACATCCAACCTCGCTAGGGTTTCCGGAGGGTATGGCTCACCGAACTCGGGAGACCATGAGGAGCGGCTGTTCTTTGATGGTGAAAAGCCGGGCATTTTCTCGGTCGAGCCAATTATCTCGGAGGATGATTCTTTTCTCGGATCAACCAAATCTCCCGCTGACACAACCAGCACTCCCCCAACTTCACTCGTCTTCATTGTAGAAGTTTTGGGCGTGGTTCTTCGGGCATTTTTGCCTACAACCCTCTCGGTGTGGGCTCTACTCGAGGTTCTTTTGTAATGCGCAAAAATGAGAATGAGGATTAGCAAAACAAAAGCTACCGCGCATGCAGCAATTATAGCCGCTTTGATGTAAGATCTCATATGTTTATGGGATTGACTTCCGAACGAAGAACCGCCTGATCCGGGCAAGCCAGGGAACAAAAGCATTGGGTTTCCGGGATGAAAAGAAGAGTCTGGAAACTTCCTCAAGTTTTCCGGAACAATTCCGGAGAGCTCATTGTAAGATGCATTGAAGGCCGTAAGACTGTCGGGAAATGTTGCCGGAAGAGGGCCCGAGAAATGGTTCTGCGAAATGTTCAAGAACGTCAGCGAATTGAGTTTGGCGAAGCCCGGCGGTAATTTACCAGAGAAATTATTTGAAGAAATGTCGAGGATTTGCAAGCCGGTCAGGAAGGCGAAGTCGTCGGAGAAACTTCCATTGAAATGATTGTTGGCAAGATCAAGAACCTCAAGGCTCCGCTTGCCGGGAAACGATTGACTGAACCTTATGTCGCCTGCGAGTAAATTGTTCTGGAGATGAAGTTCTCGCAAGGAAGAAGATGACAGTAGATCACAAAGCATAGAACCGCTAAATTGATTTGAGCTGAGATCGAGAACTGTAAGTTTCGGGAATTGAATCAGAACTTCAGGGAGAGAGCCGAGAAGCGCGTTTTGGGAAAAATTAAGATAATTTAAGCGGAGAAACTGCGAAGTTACTTCGGGAATGGGCCCTCTCAGCTGATTCCGACTAAGGTCAATGTATTCGAGATCATTACTCCATTTTGCGGTCACTGATAAATTTCCACTGATCTGGTTCTTTGAAAGGTCTAGCACAATGCAGCTCCCAGTGAGCAATGGCAGGTCGCCAGTTATTGCGTTATAGGAGATGTTGAGTATTTTTAATGTCGTCGAGGTGATCAAGCCGATGTGTCCTGTCACGGGCAAAGCAACCTTGTCAGATCAAACAACAATGGTGATAGGAACTCTGTAAGCTAAGGGTAATCTTCCTCAAACTCATAAATTTGACATTTTTCAGCACATATGTTGAAGTTTGTGGTAAAAGATCTCATCTTTTCATTAAACACAGCTTAATGATGTGTTGAGAATGTGTTTTTTTTAGAATCAGATTGATGATAATAGCATATTGAATAGTGAATACACACATGTTCATTTGAATAACAGTATGTTTTGCTTGGAGGAAGATTCATTCTAAAAAAATCTTTGATATTTAACAAGCCTAAGTGACAGAGATGAATCAGCCACAGCTCCACTCTTGTTCACAAACTACTAATACCACATTGTGCAAAATCAGTTAGCCCGTTAAGCGAAGAATGAAATGTAGATTAAACATCATACCCGAAAGCCTGTTTGCACTCAAATCCAATTCATTGAGAACCAGAGTATCTCCTGTAAGGAGCCTGTTGGGCAGAAACCCGGTAAACTTATTGTTCCCGAGTCTAAGAACCTCAAGATCATACACATAGTCAAACCCAGGCAACGGCCCAGACAACCGATTGTAGCTCAAATCCAACACTCTCAAGCTCCCAAATGTGGAGAGCTCGCCCCCATCAATCAGCGAACCAGTCAACTGATTATGGCTCAAATTGAGATATTTCACAGTATCCGACACCTGTGACAAAAACTTCATCTCATTCGAGTTGGAACTGGTGAGAAAATTCCCACTGAAATCAACATTCACCGCACTGGATTGCATAAGAAAATTCCAATCGACATCACCAACCAATCTGTTCCAGCTCAAATCGATCGATTCAAGACTTGAAATTGAATCCAAACCAGTTGGAATTTCCTTGTCGAATGCGTTGAATGAGAGATTTATAGAAATCAAGGACGCAAGACGCCTCAATGCCGAAGGAAGGTAACCCGAGAGAGAGTTATGGCTCATATCCAGAGCTTGGAAGGAGGCAATATCGCCAATAGAATCCGGCAGACTGCCGGAGAAATTGTTCCCGGCAAAGGACAAGTTTTGGATGCTCCGAAGCTTCCCAATATCCCTCGGTATCTCCCCAAAGAAAGCATTGTTAGAAATATCCAAGTATTTCAAGCTTTTGAAGTCGCCCAAGTTTTCCGGCAAAGTCCCGGAGAGGTTGTTGCCGGCCAGAGAGAGCTTGAGAAGCATGGTGAGGTTGCCAAAGACGGAGAGATCCGCATCACCTGAAATGCCAAGGCCATCAAGAACGACGCCGGCAACATTCTCGCCGTTGCAGACGACGCCGTTCCAAGAAGAAGGGCAGCCGTTGAAGTCTATAGACTCCTCGCTCCACGAATCCGAGATATAACCAGTGGGATCATGAACTATCCCCTTCTTAAAGGCGAGAAGGGAGAGGATATCTTGCGAAGGGAGCTGGGAGGAAACGGGGAGGAGGAGGAGCAGAAGAACCAGAGTTTCGCCGGAGAGTCTCATTTCCGCTGAAATTTAAAAGCTTCTTGGAAGAACAGAAGCTATATAGAGAGCGGGCGAGCTTGATTGGCGAAAAAGACGAGAGCATTTAGAGTGGAAACAACTCCACCGCGGAGGATTGGATTTCAACTGGATGCATTGAATGGGGCGGGGCCGGTGGGGTCTTCCGCCATGGATGAGACCTGGGAGGACGAGGAAAGTGACAATGCAGTAGAAGAAGAGAGTGACGGAGAAGAGAGAGAGAGAGATGTAGAGAGAGAGAGGGGGTGGGAAGAGTTCAAAACCCTAAAGAACACATTGGAGGTTCTGGTGGGAGTGGGGAAGGGGAGCAGGGAAGCGGGCGTGGGAAAACGGGCTCAGCTGCTCTTTTCTTCCCGCAAAACCATTTTCAATGTTATTTTGCTTTTACGGCCCTGAAAAGTATTTAATTGTTGCCTTTATTGATTTTCAATGAACTTAACTATTTATGCAAATAATGTTTTGTTTTTAGTAATGCGAGTGTAATTTTAATAATGGTTAAGCACGTGCCTTCTTTGCCGAGGCCTGAGACCACATGAATTTCGTCGGGCATGCTTCAACTCAGCTCCCGTGATCGTTTTTTTTTACAATGATTGAACTCCAAATAGCATTAAAGAAAAAAACTAGTTTTGTAGCATTTATCAGAAAGTGCGTGCATCTAATATTTTGTGTGGGTGAAAGTTTGCACGTATTTCAAAGCGGATATATCCCTAAGCACCTACAAATATCATTATTTTACGATAAAGTGCACCACCCCCACTTAATTTACGGCCGCTTTACTTTACTATATATGTATAACTGTTAAAACACTCCTGGGTGGACATAATTACTATGGAGACTCTCTCCTGTCTATCTCTCTGTCCTATAGTAGATACAAAGAATCTTGGGCCCGATTGTCCTACCCGAGTCTCCTCAATTAAGTGCCGGGGAAGACCCTAGCCAAGCCTAGACTCGGCCTATGGGGCCTCATGAGAATCACATTGTTTATGCTTGGCCTGGAGACTAGATATGACCCAATCCAATCCTAGCAGTGATTGCGCCGCTTTATAGCAAGTCGGAGAGGCCGGCATTTAAAATTGAGACAATTCCATTGTACTGCATCCAAGTTTTTAAATTTTTCCTTGTTTCTTGACTTCGATGCGATCCTACACTTAATGGCTTTGATCAACTTTCTTATTCATGGGTATAAATTAGGTATGTGCAAGCTTGGTTTGATGTTAGAAGAGGTATATTAGCTGGTGAGTCGGGCTCCCTAATTATGGGAATTATTTGCTTAGAGTAAACACCTAAAAAGTATTATACTAATTGGGTACTTGACCTTATAGTGCCTTTTGTATCATGACTCTTCTCTCTTCTTACAATGTATCGTATAAATGGTTAGTTTCATATTTTGAGTACTGTATTCCGCTGGTTAACTTTGAGTTTGTTGCTCTGCATACTCCTTTCTTTCAATGATTTGGTGAAATGTATTTTTATTGTGCAAGACCAATGCTTTGGATGCTGAATGAAGGAAGCATGATTATGTGCATATAAATCAAAATGGTTTCTTGGGTCTGCCCTCTCTGATGTCTTTGGCTTTGATTTGAGGGCATGATCCACAGCAAACGTGACGGTATAGGGGGCCACTATTCCAGTGATATCTGTGAGCAGCCACTTTGTGCATTTATTGTCAAAGGTTAGATCTTTCTCCTCTGAGAGAAGCCACTTTGTGCATAGTGCCAAAAATTAGGTCTGTTTCCAATCTTCCCCCGCCCATACCCCCAATAATTGGGGACTATATGGGTTCTGTTGTTGTATAGATTGTGAGTTCATCATTCATCTTTGATGTAATTCTAACCAAATGAGTAGAAATTATTTGAGTCCTCTATGAAGTCCTGATTGTAGAGTATTCTAGGAGGCTGAGTCTAGAATAAGGTAGATAAGTCATGAGTTTTGTAAATAGAGATATGATGAATGTATAAAATATTTTGTGAGGGCTGTGTGAGGAATTATCCCGTCTTCTATTATTTGGAGGGGGGAATCTGAGCCTACGAAAGGCACAATCTCTCCCGTGGTTTGTCAAAGCAAGAAGTTGTAACCAAGTATACATACACTTTCTGAGTCAAGGACGAGAAGTCATCTCTGAGTGCATTACAGAGATGCAAGTCAACCGGAACATTGAAGTCAAACCCTGTGGTTGTTAGGCTCTGAGATGAAATACAATCACATTACATTTAAATATTAGAGAAAACTAGCATATAGAAGCCAAAAACATACTTTGAAGTTAAAAATTCTCACTCACTCACCAGACCCACAAGCTAAATGCAGATCATCATCCTGGCAATCTGGTGCAGAAAGCATCCCTGCACTGTGAGGGTTCGGGGATGAGTTAATGTAGGCAAATCTCACCCTGCATTTTTGCAAGAGACTGTTTCCGGGACTTGAACCTGTGATCTTCAAGGTCAAGACAACACCTGAATGGGTGCCCCAAAGGTCCCCCCCCCCCCCCCCCCCCCCCCCATTCAAGCTAAATGCAGTGAAATTGCCACATGTCAACTTTGTATTCAAGCATCGGAGTTCAAATGCAAGTGCCTACAGATTTCCCCCTTTGAATCGGCTATCAAAGGGATGAAGCTGTAGGCTGTCGGAATCAGACAGCAAGAAAAGAAATGCATTCAAGCCGGTTCCCAAAAGTTGACATATTTCAAAAAATTAATTATTACAAACAAAATGAAATGAACCGTACATACAAATTTCACTAACATTCTCGCCCAAATCATACACAAAACTAAACTTTACAGTTGAAATAATTATAAGTTCTAGTCTGCCATGAGAGCATAAGGGACCAAGGGGCAAGTGGGGCTTAAAATTATATGTTCAGGTTTGAGTTAGTAATAAACATTTGCCATATAATTATATTAAAAACAACAAAATGATGATTAATCATTACATTAATTCTACCTCCAAAAGGATGATCAACATCCCAAGAGAAATTTATGTACAAAAACAACAAAATGTATGTTACTACTTACAAAATTCTCAAAAAAAAAAAAAAACAATTGCAACTATATAAGGCTTTACAATTACATCTGGCTCGTCATAAAGGCCAAGACATGCTCCAAATATGCATAATAATGGCATCCGCGTTCCAGATTCAAACAAAATGCCAGCTGCCAAACATGAAGGCCAGGCAATGCTGAGCATTCTCCTCATCAAGCACTTTCCAGACCGCAGCCTGCCTGTAGGAGGCTGCCCGCCCCATGCTCGATACGCAGCAACCGGAAGGAAGATACGTGAATCCCTGAAAAAGACAGTTTATGTTAAGCGTTCACATTTAACTTTAAAACGAGCTGAGTTTCGTGCGACGCTTTAGTTCACCCGGACCTGCTGCATCAGCTTGGGGAACTCAGACGAGAGCGCTTTGAGCCCGGCATCATCAAGGAAGTTCTCGAGCGCAATGTCTTGTAGTGCAATGAGTGTGGTTTCGAGCATGTCGAATCCGGCTTGGTTCGCAAAGGTCAATGATGGAGGGACCTGGGGATAAAGCCAGGCACATTGTCAAGAGGAGAAGTTCGGTGTGCACCAGAGGAACGAAATAATGTATCTTAAGAATCATAGAAGAATCTTGAATGTAAATAGAAAGCATGCCTGGAGAGAACAGCACATGATTGCATCGGCGTGATGCCACAGAAGTTTCAGCGGTGAATCATGGTGGTGAGGGTCGGCCCTAATGAGCTCAATTCCAGTGTGGAACCTGAAGGTCCACAAACGCATGAGTGCGTGTTCATTTACTATATCCAAAATATATATATATCATCGTCAATGGAAAAATGATTCTCTATTCACCATGAATGATAATAGTAGAAACACAATAGTAAAACTATTAACATTCCCCATAAATGATAATAGTTCTCAGAGCTAAGTTGTAAAAGCATGAGACAACCCTTATGTGCTCAAAGGTTGTAAGACGACTAAGAGAGAATAATCAAATAAAACACTAAAATTGGACTATTAACTTCAGAGGCAAGCAACTCCTGCGAGGGGAGGAGGGTGAATTTGGGGCTTAAAAGGCAATTCCAGGAACAAATTCGATTGGCAGGCCTGCAGGTATCTAGATACTCCTTTCCAAAATGGAAATTTGGGCTTCAAAACGTGGATCTATGAAGAATTATAACTCCTCATGGATACAAAATTATGGCCACAAAAATGTCATGGCAGTGATGCAGCTGAGTTGGTGTGCTCGCCTTGACTGATTAGACTTCTGGCCAGGTCAATGTGCCAGCTTGACTGAATAGGTTTTTTTTTTGAAGAAACTGATTAAGCTTCCGGACGTGAAGCAGCTGGGTCGGTGTGCTCGGCTTGACTGATTAGGCTTCTGGTAGGGCAATTGGTCCATATAATAGCCTTATACATGCTCTCCTCCTAGCACACCCGGCGTCCCCGCCTAAGCAGACACGGTTCCGGTTCCACGGTATCCTCCACCGCAATCATCCCCCGCCTCCGACCACTACTCCAGCAAGCCCATAACAACTTGGTATTATAGCCAACCATTCCTCCATCTTCAACACGCTCCGCCTTCGGTCCATCGTTCACACACCCCCTCTCAGTTCCGATACATAAAAAGAGGCAGCCGTCGTCGGCCACTTTGTCGAGCCAGTCTAAAGCAGCAGACTTCTCCATTAATTGTCCTCGCCGGCTAGCAGACCCAGTCGGCCTCTTCGAACGCATCTTCATCGCCCTCTCTGACTAGCAAACCCTTTCAGCTTCCCAAACCAGTAACCCTTTGGTCCCACAGCCTTCATCTTCGCTCGAATCAATTGGCCGGCCCGTCGATTGCGTCGACCTGCAAGCCCTCAGGTTCGAGTTCACCGCCCTATCGTCTGCAACCGTAGATCTAGTTCGATTCCACTGCCATAATCTTTGCTAGAATCAATCGGCTGGACCTGTTGAAATATATCTTAAAGATGTAAAGAGGGTAGTTTACTAGTTTAGTCTTTTACTATTTTTTGTTATTTAGTTTGAAAGTTTGAATGTATTATTGTATTATAGATGTGCTATAAATATCTGTATATTGTAACGTTTAATTAAGAAAAAGAGGATTACTTTGTTCTATTTCAAACAGGTCTGTCTTTGTGGGAGAAAACCGTGAATAGTGATTCATTTACAAAATAGGCTTGTCCCCTCTATATATGGAGGCGGACACACCAATAATACAAGGAAAAAAGGAAATAAAACACAATACATATCGTAACACTCCCCCTCAAGTTGGGCGTGAGATGTTGATCATGCCCAACTTGACAACAATCCTTCCAAAGGTATTTCCACTTAAACCTTTCGTGAGGATATCAACGAGTTGTCTATCTGATGGAACGAAAGGGAGTACACACAAGTCCTTTTTCAATGTTTTCCTTGATAAAATGACGATCCATTTCAATATGTTTTGTACGATCATGTTGGACAGGATTGTACAACCCAGTGTTCGCCGAGTAGGTCCAACAAGGCAGAAGAGGGGCCCTCAATATATAGCCCTACTCGCACCCGCCGGACAGGCGAGCGAGCCGAGGGAGCCGACCAGCGCCAATTCTGTGGGAGGGAGAGCCCAGGGGGGCACCCGGCCCGCATCCGCCGCCTCGGCTCGATAGGCAGGCGAGTCGCGGGCAGCCGACCCGCACTCGCCTAAGAAGCAGGCGAACTGCGGGAGCCGGGCCGTAGACCGTCCCAAGGACTGGCGAGCTGGCTCGCATTCTCTCCAGAGGTGGGGTGCAGATATCATATGTTTAATATAATTTGGTCTGCTAATAGCTACACCAAACAACGGAGATTTGCTGTTGGCAGACCCACTTTAGGCTGCATATAACCGCTTAGAATAACGGAGTTACGCTATTTACAGACCAGGCTTAAAAATTTATAAATAAATCCAAGGGGGTACCTCTAAAAAGGTGGGTGGAAGTTTTCTCATTCTCTAATCTTATAACGCTTTCTGAGGTACCCTTAGCTCAGCACTGGCTAAGGAGGGGAAGCGCTCTAAGATCTTCCAGGTGTGTGGTGGGACCTCCGTGCTGGAGTCTTGGGTCAGTCTCGAGTCCGAAGTTCTCAGTCAAGCGGGCTTGCTAGGAGAAGTGTGCGGTAACCCCTTTCTAAGGTTCGACCTCCACATAAACCGAGTATCGATTTCAACAAGGATTGTGTGCGTTGTTAATAGCAGCCTTGTTGTCACAATACAACCGAATGGGCTCATCTCCAAGGAGTCTCAGGTCATTCAGTAACGATCGCAGCCAGAGACCTTCACAAATGTCATGGGCCATAACACGAAATTCTGCTTTAGTGCTTGATCTTGCAACATGTTTTTTTACTTCTCCAGGTAATGAGGTTTCCACCAACCAGTGAACAATACCCTGAGGTAGATCGCTGATCGTCGACAGACCTTGACCCAATCAGCATCGGTGTACACTTCAATGTTCAGGGATGAATTTGAGGAAAATAAGACCCCACTCCCAGGTGAGGACTTAAGATACCTGAGAATTTTGTTGGCAGCATCTGCATGACGAGTCTTCGGAGCGTGCATAAACTGGATGATAACACTCACAGCATAAGCTATATCTGGACGGGTATGAGCCAGGTAGATCAGTCTTCCTACAAGCCTTTAAAACTAAGGTATGTCTTCAACCTCCTCTCCATCGTCACGGCTCATTCTGTGGTTCGCTTCAATAGAGGTATCAGCTGGTCGGCAGCCACTCATCCCAGTCTTCTCAAGGAGGTCCAGACTCCAGAGTATACTTCCTCTGAGAGATAAAGATCCCATGTTTGGACCTTGCCACTTCAATGCCCAAGAAATATTTGAGAACACCCAGATCCTTTACCTCAAACTTAGTGGCCAATTTTGGCTTTAGAAACATGATTTTTTCCACATCATCGTTTGTGATAACAATATCTTCAACATAAACAATGAGAGTTATAAGTTTACCAGTCCTGTGCTTGATAAACAGAATATGATCTGAGTTTCCCTAGTGATACCCAAAAGACAACATGGCTTTATGAAAACTCTCAAACCAAGCCCTTGGAGACTGCTTCAGTCCATATAGGGCCTTCTTCAACTTGCAGACGTGTCCCACTGAACTCCTAGGAGTAAGGCCCGATGGAATAGACATATAAACTTCCTCTTCCAGATTCCCATGGAGGAAGGCGTTTTTGACATCAAGTTGTCAAAGGTCCCACCCTTTACAAGCAACGCAGGATAAAAGAACTCTGATAGTGTTAATCTTTGCTACAGGCACAAACATTTCCTGATAGTCGATCTCAGGTGTTTGAGTGTAACCTCGTGCCACCAATCAAGCTTTACACCTTTCAACCACACCTTGTGAATTTTGTTTGACAGAGAGCACTCATTTGCATCCAACCGGTTTATTTTTAGGAGGAAGAGGCACCAAGTCCCATGTGTTCTTTTCAAGCGCATTCATTTCCTCAAACATCGTCTCTCTACATACAGGAATCTCCAAAGCACTCTGCTAAGATGTTAGTATGGCTATGGCGCTAGGGAAGACACAAAAGCCTTATGGGATGTGGAGAATGAGTCATAAGAAACATAATTAGAAAGGGGATGCTTAGTGCAGGACCAGATACCTTTGCAGGGAGCAATTGGAAGCTTTGAAGGCCCTAATCTTGGTCCAATGGTCGTTCTGGCAAGATTGTCAGGATCGAGATCCTAGGTGAGATCGTTTTAAGGTTGAATCGGATCAGATTGTAGGATTGGATCGAGGATCGTAGGATTGGATCGAGAATCGCAAGATCCTACAACATTCATAAATTAAGACTAAAAAATAAAATTGAATTTTGTATCATTAAATTACATGCTCAATTAACAAAAAAAAATCAATAAATTGAGTAGTATGTGAATAATAATATTGATTGTTTTTTGAATAATTAAATCAAAAAGATAATATCATATTAAGTTCAATTTCAATTTCAGGTAAGACACTAAATGTTTACTAAAAACAAAAACAAATCTGAACTGGAAGCGTCCGAAGAAGCCGCTCTTCGCCTCAGTTTGTAGTCGGCAATCGACACTTGGGATACGGTAAAGCAGCATGATATGATTTTGTGATGGAGTATGAGGCGGGATTGGGATAAGGTTAAACAATGAGTTATAGGTGTTGGACCGGTTGAATGGGGTCGAAATAGGGTTGAACATGTTTTTAGTTACCTTTGGCCAAACCGGTAGAATCGGGTCAGGATCGCGATCCTAACGATCCTAAGATCCGGATTGTGATCTCAGTCGTAGATGTGCCGATTTAGATCCTAGGTAAGATCCGGATCGATTTACAAAATTTGGATCGTAGGATCATAAGATCATACGATCCGGATCGCGATCCTGATAACCATGCGTTCTGGTAGAAGGTCAAGGTTGTCGTTGAGCATCTTTCTCCTCCGAGTGTACACCTGCAAAGGAGGAATAGTAGGAGGAATAATAGTATGGATATTAATCACTTCCGACGATAGAAACTCCCCCTGAAGTGAGGGATATAAAGGAGGAACGGGTAGATGTACAGACGGTGAGGGCAAAGATGAAGAGGGCACAGGGGAAGAAGCACCCGGGGCAGGATAATAGGCCTCAGTTTCACGAAATGTGACATCCATTGTAACAAAAACCCTCTTCGTAGGAGGATGAAAACATTTGTACCCCTTTTGAGTAGGAGAGTAACCAATAAACACACACCTGATAGTTCAAGGATCTAGCTTGGTGAGAGCAGGGTGATGGATGTGGATAAAACAAACACAACCAAACATCTTAGGAGCGAGCTGAGAGGACGGGACTCGAAGTGTCCCAAGGGGGTGTTATTCCCCAGAATACGAGATGACATGCGATTGATATGATATGTTGTCGTAAGGACAACATCCCCCAAGTAATACATAGGAAGATGCATGGTGGACAAGAGACAGCGAGCAACCTCCAGAAGATGGCAATTCTTACGCTCCGCAACCCCATTTTGGACAGGAGAATAAGCACAAGAGGTTTGGTGTATAATGTCATAATCAGCCAGATATTCTGCAAAACGTGAATCCAAATATTCACGACAATTATCACTTCGAAGGATCTAAATTTTAACATAAAACTGAGTGGAGGTCATGTTATAAAACTTTTTAAAGGTGGGAAAAACGTCGCTCTTGTTTCGTAATAAATATAACCAAATAGTGCAGGAAAAACAGTCAATAAAAGTGTCAAACCAAGTACAGGCAGAAATAGAAGATACGAGCCCAGAACCCCGGACATCAGAGTGAATCGCAAAAAAAGGAACAGAACTTGGCAACGAAACATGATTAAATGAATTACGACAATATTTGTTAGCAGTACAAACATCACAAACAAATGAAGTAAAAACAACAGCAGACATAGAAGATAACAATAGCTTCATAACAGGGATAGATGGGTGTTCTAAGCGACAATGCCAGGAATATAGATCAGATGTGCTGGAGTGAAGGGCCTGAAGAGGTGCCACCGGGCAGGAGTCGAGCACGTACAGACCATTGACTAAACTACCAGAGTCAATCACCGTCCACGTCTTCAGGTCCTGAAACACACAAGAGGAAGGATGAAAAGTTACTGAGCAGTTCATGGAATTAATCAAATGACTAATATATAGTAAATAAGTGGTGAAATTTGGAACATGCAGGACCAACGATAAGATGAGAGAGGAACAGGATATGAAGCTCTTCCCAGCAATTGAGGAAAGGGAACCATCGACAATGCTCACCTTATCACGACCAGAAAGAGGAGTATAGGAGAGAAAACCTGAGGCAAAGTCAGTCATATGATCGGTGGCTTCAAAGTCAATGATCCAATGAGTGGAAGCAGCATAGTGAGCACCTGGAGTTCCAGTATGGGCATACGAAGACAATGTTGAAGTCTCTGTAGAGAGGCCTTGCATCATGCGGCGAAGAACAAGGACTTCATCATCAGAGAAAGCACCAGGGAGGACAGAACGATCAACACCATGCAGAACAGGAGAAGTATCTACAGCAGCATCTGTGAGATGGGCAGACCGAGGAGGTGCACGATCAGTGGAGCCGCCAAAGCCACGACCACCACGAGAAGGAGCGTCACCTCTCGGTGAAGGAAAACCAAGGAGCTGAAAGCAGGTGTTTATGGTATGACGGAGCTTTCCACAATAATCACAGAGAAGGTGGTCTTTATCAGTACCATTCATCTTAGAATCACGGATAGGACGAGCCCCCAACAATGATGGGGTACCAGCAACTAGAGCAGAACTTTCAGGAACAGGGTCGAGAAGAAGAGACTAACGACGATCAAACTCCTGTTAGATAATGCTATAAACCTCCGAAAAGGACGGTAACGGCAGACGTCCCAAAATCTGAACACTAATATGATCCAAGTCCCAATGTAGGCCATGAAGAAACACAAAGGTCCGGTTGCGATCCTCCCGGGCACGAATCATAGCCTCATCAACAGGGCTAACAAAGGTGAGGGAATCGAAATGATCGTATTCCTGATATAACTGAGTGAACTCCAAATAGTACGTAGAGGGGGGACGATCACCCTGACGGAGTAAGAATATCTTTCGTCTCAACTGGAAGATCTAGGCAGCATTTCCCTTCTGAGAATACGTGGTCTCAGCACGTCGCCAAATATCAACTGCAGTATCCAAAAAGAGATAGTGACGAGTGATGGACTCCTGCATCGAATTCGTTAGCCAATACATGACTAAGGAGTTTTCGGAATCCCATTGAGGCCAATCGGGGAAAGTCTTCTCCGGTTCCGTAGTTTGCCCAGTGATATATCAAAAGAGGCGACGACTCTTAAGAGCAAGAGTGATAGAGCACGACCAGGACAGATAATTTGAATCATCTGATCAGATAGTAGTAATCTGCGGAGTATTGTGATCATGACTCCCACGCAGAAGACTGGCAGGAGGAGGAATCAGAGAGGGAACCAGTGTTGAGGTTGAATCACTGAGCATCGACATACTTGCTCCAGAATAGAAATCCGGAGACCACATGCCACACAAGGAAACAAAGGCAACCAATTCCACCAAGCAACAATCGAATTAGGAGATAAGAAGAATAGAAATCAACTCCATCTGATAACAGGGAAACAATCCCTAGGAGACGACGTCAGAAGAAAGGCTGACCTCACCACATATCTGGCGTCGGAAGAGGAAGGGCAACAAGCCCTAGGAAGCTCGACTACGGCTGAGAAGGATGTGCTGGAACCGGCGCTAGAAGAGCAGCTGAAGAGACGCGGGAAGCGCGGTCTCTGGCTGACGGCAAACTACCCGCAGAAGCCCGACACCGATCGACGCGCGAAGAGCGGGATTGGTCGACGACCACGCCTGGGAAGGAAGAGAAGGCATCAGAGAGAGGAGGCTGGCGGAGGAGACGCGCTATGGAGGTGTGACGGCAGAACAACGGATCGGGAAGGAGCGGCTAGGGCACCAATTTTGCTGGCTCTGATACCATGTTGGAGAAAACCGTGAATAGTGATTCAATTACAAAATAGGTTTGTCCCCTCTATATATGGAGGCAGACACACCAATAATACAAGGAAAAAAAGAAATAAAACACAATACATAATGTAACAATCTTCATCAAAAACATTCGAATTTTATACTTTTCAGGACCATCAATTGAGTCGACCAGCACGCCTTCTCCTCTGCTCGCTTCATCTGCCAGAGATGCATGTCGTCTCGATACAACCACTTTTCATTCCCGTCCGCTGAGCCCATGTAGGAAGGCACGCCCCAACTCCTGCTTTCGAGCCTAGCGCCCTGCAGTACTAGATCTCCACGTCATTATAGCCGCCCATCCAATCTCATTAATTAATCAACCAATCAATTAATTAATTAATTATTAATTATTTTGGCATGAGCGAATTCTCGAACAAACTCAGTCAACTTATGGATCAGTTGCGCATTGTTATGGCGTCCTATGCCACTGCTCAAGCCCGACACCAAGAGCGCAAGCCCGACATCAGCCATCGAGCCCAATGATTGTTCCATTGCCACCAACGACTCCTGTGTGCCTCCTCCAGACACAACTTTCTTCTTCCTCACCGCGGATCTCCTTGGCCCTGAGCTTTGTGTCACTCATTCTGCCAGCTACCTCCATTCAACATCCTCTGTTCCCGCCGCAACCACTGTCGGCTCTATGCCCGCTCCATTTGCGAGTGTCACCCTTAACTCCACCGCATACGCCCACTATGATCCTTGTTCCATATGATAAGGGTTCCGTCTCAATCATCCACAACCGACAGACAATCATCATCATGCGGCTACTGGGTTGCGGGTTGCCCTATTCCTTGGAGCCCCCTTCCAACAGTGCCATTTGTTATCATCACTTGAGGGCAAGCTTGATTTCAAGGACAGACCAGATGTTATGGTCCCGAGTATGTCTGTTATCCATCGCTAGTTTATACTTTTTTTGATGTCACATCAATTATAGACATGTCGCAATTATTATAGTAAGTCCTCTTTATGTAAGTTCAAATGTGTCGCTTATTTACATTTATGTCCTTTTGAAAATTTATTTAAGGGACCCATGAATCTTATAATGTTATCAAAAAAGTATTATATTCCTCATGTCTTCTATATGAGTATTGGTAGTGCTCTCTCCTCCGAGCACACCCCGCCTAGTCAGACGCAGTTCCGGCTCCACAATACCCTTTGTCATCGTCATCCCTGCCTCCGGACACTACTCCGGCCAGCCCATAACACACATATTGACAGTATTACAAATCAAAGCACAGGTGATCCTACATTAAAATCTACAAATAGCACAGGTGATCCTTTTGAAAATTTATTTAAGCCTTTTGAAAATTTATTTAAGGGATCCATGAATCTTGCAATGTTATCGAAAAAGTATTATATTCCCCATGTGTTCTATATGAGTATTGGTAGTGCTCTCTCCTCCGAGCACACCCCGCCTAGTCAGACGCAGTTCCGGCTCCATAATACCCTTTGTCATCGTCATCCCTGCCTCCGAACACTGCTCCGGCCAGCCCATAACACACATATTGACAGTATTACAAATCAAAGCACAGGTGATCCTACATTAAAATCTACAAATAGCTGGAATACCAGGTTTAAGAGTATAGAAATCTCCGGAAAGAGATTAGAGATTACCTGTAGCTGCTCAAAACCCATCTTGCCAGTATGTCAGCTTCAGGAAACCCAACTGAATGATTCACACCAAGCTCTACGCCTACCCGTGATGGAGTGATTGCCATGGCAACTCTTTGCACGGAGGCCACCACACTTCTGACATATTCTCGAGCCATTGTGGCCGCGCTTTCGCGAACATAGTTTTTGAATATGAACTGGAATGCTATTGTGAGAACAGACCTTGTATCAGTAGAATTCGTATTGCCGGCAATCCGAGTTGCACCACCCGAGTCACCCTCTAAAGTGGAGGCCAAATCAAGGGTCTTTCTAGCAGCCGTCGAGTCCTGAATAACATGGAATGTGATGCTGATAAGCCGAGAAAAACAATGAAATATAAAACTCACAAACTTAACGTGAAGTGCTTAATATTCACCAAACAGCACTACTGTCAGAATATTAGGAAGCCTTTAAGGAAAATAGAAGGAATGATGCAAGGATTTTAGCGACATTCTAGTTATTACTTTGGTTTTGAACATTTCATAGAACATGGGGAGAACTCAACTGCTTTGAAATCAAGTGGTATCACCCGAAATCCTGAAGGCAACAAGGGAGTGTCACAGGAAAAGGACTGATCCATAGGTGCAAAAACAAGCTGAGCACAAGAACTGACGGCATCCTCATCGATACCTTCACATAACTGCCAAAAGCAGAAGTATAAGTTAAAGTTTAAGATGATTAGGCATATAATCAAACAATTCTAAACTAGCCAACCTGTAATTGATACACATCCCCTAAAAGAACATCATCCTGGCTGAAGGCATGACTTTCTAGTCTAACCACTTCTAAGAACTGTGAATCAAATACAGCAGGAAAAGTTACCACGGACAAGTTTGAAAATTAACAAGTATTTAAGGAGAAATGTAGAGTATTTGAAAATTAACAAGTATTTAAGGAGAAATGTAGAGTATTTGAAAATTAACAAGTATTTAAGGAGAAATGTAGAGTGAACGAGTACCTCTTCATTTTCCACAGTATGAGCAAGAGGAATAATGACTTGGTTAAACGAAGCACTACTACTGTTGATGAAGCCAGGAACTGTGTACGGAGTACCTCTCAATGATGCAGCTGAATAAGCATCTATACCAGAGTTAGCCCATTCCGAGCGATGCTCCCTCAAAAAGCGAATAAGTGAAGCAGGTGGCACATTCTGCAACATACGACAGATAGATGTATGTGACCACATGAACTGAGTAATATAATCTAAATGGGATAAATCGGATAGATTCTAGTAGTAGCATCCTAATGATCGAATGAGCTCTGTTTGGGACAAATGTGGCGTTTGAGTGGTATCTATGTGAAATTGTGATAGTAAGGGCGCGTGTGTGTGCTGACTGCAGAGACTACAAGCCGGAAGCGACTCGCTTCTATTCTCGCCCGTTGGGAGATGGGGAATCTCTATAGATCGTAGTAGTTCCGCATACGATACAATTTCACTTTCACTTAAAGGCACGGCAAAAAAAGGGTTTCGCTCGGTGTAGATTGACGCCTACTTTCTCTTCTCTTCAGTCTACAATAAGTGGGAGAGGTAGGATTCGAACCTACGTAGAAAACCTTCAACAGATTTACAGTCTATCGCTTTTGACCACTCGGCCACTCTCCCCACACAACGACGGCTGTTTATCTATGTTTGGAACTTTCATTACAACATTTTTGCCCCAAATTTCACTTTCTAAGACCTAGAGCTCAAAACCGCTAACGTTGGACTACACATGGTCTTTTAGATGTGGTTTGAGATAATAATGTATGTGACCACACCATCCCAATGCTTCCTAAATTTTTCATAATTGCGTTCACAACTGCTACCGTTCTTTCAAACAAAGCCCAAATGTGGTCAAGCACTTGACCCCAAAAAATTAAGTTTGAACCAAAAAAATTGCACCAAAGGTTCAAAACACCGGTAAAAAGTCACAAATCCGTTTGTTACTTAAATTTCTCATTGTCCCGTCTCAAACACCATAGATGTCCCAAGCATAACCCAAATCTATCCTTTCACCTTTTTTGTACATCCCTTGCACTCTACCCTAAATGGCCTCCATGACAGAACCAAAATGTATGAGAAGAGAACTTGAAGCCGATGATAAATGGCAAACAAATGAACGGGGATCGAAACCTGGAGTAGCATGGATGCTTTTGCACACAAGACGCCACCAACCAAGGAAGAAAGCGATGAATGACTGCCAAATAGCTTACTAGGAGATAAGTTAATATATAGTGTCACATCGTCGACACCATCAAATTCAAGAAAAGACCAACCATCATCGGGAAACCCATTGATAGCATCATTAAAGCTCCTGCCATACAATATTACCAGATTCACACTAAACTGGTTAAAAAAAATACTTGCATATGTCTGGAAACAAGAACTATCACCTGCTCAACCTCTGGGCGAAGGACCTCAAAACCGCAGGTTGATTACTTGTGTCAATAGAAACTTCACCACTAGTTTCGCAGGCAATCTGTCTGATATGACGGAACGCCTGTAAAGTTAACAAGAATTTAACGGACCAATGTGAAAATGGACAGTAAATAAATTCGCTTATCATGAAACTTACGGCAACGGTCATCTTCTGCGCCAATATTCTGGGAGACTCATACAATTGACGGAGAATCTCAGGCACACTTGAAGCCTAGGAAACAACATTTGTCAGGGATAAAGTTGTGTTTGAATACAATTAGGCCTCAGCGAGGAAAACTCACATCCAAGTTTACATGATCAACAATGTGGATCATTGCACCACCACCCTCACATGCCCGAATTAGATATCCACTAGGAAGCATCTCAGCTCTGATAAAATTAGAGTTTGTTGGCCCAGCTAGACCCCCAGTTGAATTCATAGACCTTTCACATACCTGAAGGAAATAAGTTCACTTGTAAACCAAGAGCGCTGCAATATGCCAGAACATGAACTACCTCAGAAAGTATCTATGTTGGTTCACGAGAAGCATTATAGATGAAAAATTAATAGCCACACTAAGTACATGCATGTTGCTTGAACCAACATATGAAATTAGGACGCTCATCCAATAGGTTCCACACACTTTCTTTATTTAGAATGTTCGGCCTCGACCTGTGCGTGCACATTCACACATTCGCACATTATATGGTCACATGAACATGTTTATACGTTAAAGTATACACTTGAATTTGAGCATATACGCTTGAATTTGAAGGCATCCTTGCATGTGAAAGTATATGCCAAAATGAGAACGTAGCCGCTCAAATCAAGGCTGAAATCACAAAAATTTTGCAATGGATACATTGAACGCACGACATAATTTCATATGCGCATGACATAAGTTCATATGTTCAATTGGCGCATGCAACATTGCATGTGCTAAGCGCATGCAACATTGCATGTGCTAAGCGCATGCAACATTGCATATGCTTGGAATGCCCAACAATTTCTCGTCAAAGATGGTGTTAACATGTAACTTAGTACTTTTGCTTTAATATAATGATAATGCGGAATCTGTATGTGATACACATAAAATTGATATGCATTTGCTCAGACAGACCTCATAGTATCATCGCATGAGCACTTTTAGTTTTGATTCAATAGATTAAACCAACTCACCACAAGACTTCCATCTTCCAAGGACGTGCTATATCTAAGCGTCCAAAAATCACGCGCCCGTGCCAGAGTTGTAGGAGCATATGTCTGCCAGCATAAAAAATGAATGAGCAATAACAAAGAAACTCACAAACAATAAAGTCTTATGACATACAATATATCAAATTTTAGTAGTTAAAAAGGATAATTAATACCTGCATATATAGAAATTCAATATTCCCGCCCTTTGCAGTAGTGAAAGCTGTCCGCACATCAAGGGATCGGCAATCCCGATACCAAGTTAGGCGATCTTTCAAGATTTCCATGACCTAAAAAATGTAGAATATGAATTTAACACCAAAAAGTTACTAGAAGGAAGTCTCTTAAACTACATTATACCTTTGCCGGTTCTAAATTCACAAGACCATAGGCTCGAGCTGCTACCCCACTGCAGCTGTGGGAAACAGAAACGATTCCAATAGAATCCGGACCAGGCTGTATAAAAAATTTCATTTTTAGTTCGGAGAATTTAGAGGCCAAGGATTAATCAATGAATTTGATCCGAGGGCACCTTCATCCCGACCATCTGAACCCATTTGACAGCAGTTCCGGTAGCTTTATCAAGAAACTCTTCCAAGGTTTCCTCGGCAATTGCAAGTAGACTGTAAAGACATGCAAAAGTTTAAATTTTGAATGCTAGAGAAGAATGTGTGCTTAGGCTCTGTTTGGAGCATTGTGCGAGCGGCCGCTGCGGTGCCCAACATTTAGAGATGGATGATCCCCAAACAAGAAGCGATCTCAGGTGGCCTTCCGCCTCCAGTGGGGAAGATAAAAGAACCTAGTGTAGCTCTCTTTCCCACCAGAGATGACTTCTGCTGGTACCATTTTTCACAAGATCCATTTTTCCTCCACCTCCTCCCGCCCTACCAATCAGAGCATAAATCATAAATAACTGTCAATATTGCTAC
The DNA here is from genome assembly GCA_039513925.1 of Platanthera zijinensis. Lineage (NCBI taxonomy): Eukaryota > Viridiplantae > Streptophyta > Magnoliopsida > Asparagales > Orchidaceae > Platanthera > Platanthera zijinensis. The sequence continues at coordinate 24,789,856 of CM077078.1, forward strand.
CTAGCTGGGCTGTTGGCATCACTTGATGGAGGCTGAAGTGTTTGATTTTGCTGCTGCATTAGTTGACCACTTGAAATCATAGATTCACAGGTCGTATCATTCGCAATTGAAGCCTATCAAGCAGTACACCGATTCACAAACTTATTGGAAAAAAAAAATAGGCCTGAAAAAATGTTAACAATACATGAAAAAAAATCCCATTTCCCACATAACTATAGTTGGAAGAAATTAAGAACCAAAAACAGCCAAACTCTGAATTATTTCCCTGCCAACTTTGACATGAAGTGAAACATAACAGCATTAGGAACAATGAACTGGCATTTCTACTTACATTCTGAAGTTGCTGGTGCATGCGGCCATTATCGTAAACAAGGTGTGAAACCTGCTTCTGCAATCTGTCATTCTCCTCCATGAGAAGCTTGTTCATGGAGGTGAGCTTTCTGTTAACCATCTGCAGTCGAGAGGCCTCCTTCCTTTGCTTCTCACGGCATCTAAAATGAACAGTAGACAATGGTATCCACCATTAAACAAAACAACTAGCAATCATCATTTGTAAAGAAAACCACATCCTGAATGTGAGAGCTACAATTACAAGCATAAGATTGTCATATGCATGAAAGCCATAAGCTAACATGAAAGGTCGGAGGAAAATGAGTCAAAACTCTTCACAATTTTTTTTAACTCACAAATATCCAAACACAATGCTTTTAAATGCAGGAACAAGAATTTGATATGAACAAAACAACCAAAATAAGTAAAGCCAGGGAGAATATAAAGGCCAAGCTTAAGAATCTCAAGTTTCCCCAAATTTTTTCTGAAGAAAACTACTGAATCCACAACCACATTTGGGATGATTCATCACAAATCTTTCTTCTTTGCCAATATATGTAATCCGACATAAAGCAGAAGGAGATCAAATTGAAAATGAACAAACTGGAAGACAATACACAAATCTTCTTATTGTGACGATTTACCTGCGGTTCTGGAACCAAACCTTCATCTGCTTGGGCTCAATCTTTGAGAGAATGGGGCATTCCCTGATGAGCTGCTGCCGCTTGGACGAACTCGGCTTCGGACATTCATTGTAAACCCTCTCAAGCGCCTCCACCTGCTCCGGCGTGTACCTCGCGTACTTCCCAGAGTCCATAACCTGCTTCCCACGGTCCTTGCCGCCGGCGATCATCGCCATACCTAAGAACCCTGGCCGCAAAATAAACCGGGAGGCCAAACCCTAGTATCCAGTGGCTGCACTGGCTCCACTTTCCTTGGGCTATTCGGCTATCAGCATCAGCCGCCGGCGCCGACGAGCCCCCGCCGAAACCTGAAGCCTACCAGCTACACGTCCTTGCAGCGAAGAAGACGAGAAGCGCGTCAGACAGTAAACCACTGAAGGCAGAGAGGGGTTTTGAGTGAAGAGACTGATGCATTCACATTTAAAGAGCTGAATCTATATCTCTAGTCTATATTGACACTGTTATACAAAAATAAATTCATTCAAATCTGTCTCTTCTTTTTATTTGAGTGCCCTAAATGGCTAAATCTTATAATTAGGTGCAAATAATACCAATTATGATTAGAGGTAAATGTTAAAAAAAAAAAAGCAAATATATTATTTGATTAAAATAATCAAAATACTCTTATTGTTAGGTGCAAATCATATCGTGTTTTAGATTTTTCATCCGTTTTGGCCACTTTTATCGTGAGCCCGTAACACAACCCCCTCCCTCGTCGCCTCCTCTCCTCTCGTTATTACGAGCGGAAGAGCTCATTAACATTGCCGACGGCGACGGGCGAACCCTTGCCACGACAGAGCACACTATAGTATCTCTTGTCTTAACAACAAATTCCCACCATTTAATTAAGTAAAAATGATTTCAAAAAAATTCAAAATTAAATTGTACTTAAAAGTACTCTTTTATTTCTGATTTAAATTTAACTTAAAACTATATATTTATGTTGTAGAGGATAAAATAAAATATTATGCACATGAAAAACTATGAGCCTTGCCAAAATCAAATATCATGCACAAGAATCACGTGCGTATGAAAATGAAATAAAGTAAAATATATAAATAAGGGAAGTAAATTATGTTAAACTAAAATAACATATTTATGATAAATATCATGTCATTTCTAGCATTAAGACGCACATAGAAACTAGAGCTCTGTTTGGGATGACTTTTTTTCACCTGTTGCGTTGGTGCCCAAAAAAGCAATGTCTGAGAAACGGTTCATTCTTGGTTTAAAAATGAACTGCATTCCCATTTAGACTTCTGCGATATTCTAATAATTAAGTGTACAATTGGATAGTGACATTTTAAGTTGACTTATGTCTGTTTGGCGGACTCGAGGAGAGTAGAGTGCACCCATAAACTTCACGGTAAAGTGCTGATATTTAAGGGTGTTGTTACTAGCAAATTCAGTTTGGTTTTTAGCAAATCATTAACAAATTCTCATTTTTTTAAATGATTATTTGAAAATCATTTTGTTACTAGCAAATCAACATAAATTTTTTAAAAAAAAATTAAATTTTGTTTAAAACATTCATTCTTTCAAAATAACCTGCTGCATATAATGACATTACAAATGATTTCAAATGTATTCATTCAACCATTTATGTTAGGATTATAGATGAGTCAAAATGCCGCAAATGTTTAGTATGTCCAAAACTGTTTTTTCAACAAAATATCATTATCTGCATCAAAATTTTTAAACAAAATATCGGTCGATTTAGAAATATATTTGATTTCTAATTCATATAAGGATGTATTGTATATACGAGTTAAGTGTATATAAGAATATATACGTCCTTTTAAACTGCGACTTTTTCAAATGAGAAATATTTGGGGCTCAAAATTCAAAAATGCAAAAATTATCAAAAAAAACAAGATTGGTTTGCTAGTAGTAATTTTGGGAAGAGAAAAAAATGCAAAAAATGACTTAATCTGTTTTTTTTCTGGTTTGCTAGAAAGGAAAGTGGGTTTGCTAATAACAACACCCATATTTAATGGCCCGCGTGGATGCGCGTACACATCTCAAAACAAACACATCTCAGCGAGCACATCTCAGACTCGGTGTTATGTGCAAACCTATCATGTTTGGCTTACATTTTTCTTGAGCTGCTCACCGCCGCTACTCCGGCCGTTGATGCCTGTTTTTGGCATTTGGAGCTATTTTCGCACAGCCCATAGGGGGCCACGATGCACCGCCCGAAAGAGCATTTTGCATTTTTTTTTATTCTTCACACAAGCAAGCGGGGCCTTAGGCTCCGTTTCGCACATATTTTTTTGTTCGGATGTGTTTGGACAAAAAACACCATTATCATAGAATGCATGTTTGGTCAAAGGATGATTATAACCGTCACCAAGAAAATAAAACTCTTTTTGAACATAAAAGTGAATGAAGTTCCTTAGGTGAGGTAGGTCATTCATGAACCATAATTCATAACCGCTGGATTCACAACTGTCGTCGTTTTGCCGACCGTAGTCTTAAGATTCGTTTAGCACGGCAGTGGTGGTCCTGAATCGTCATTTGTGAGAGGAATTTCATTTTTTTTTATGAAGGTCATATGTTAGAACTAATAATCATGTTGGCCAAATATGTTAAATATGCACATTACTGAGTTGTCTTTAATATTGACACAAATTTATGTGATTTAATCAATCAGGTCGAATACATTTCATATTGTATGACCAGTTCAAATAATGTGTGGATACCGGACGTCGTTTACATTTATATGATGGACTTAAATGTAAAATAGTCGCATTATGTTTTGTTATAAATAGGTTATGGTCCTTGGATCACAAGACATGAAAATAAAATCATTATCTGTTGAATTTTTTGAAGTGAAAGTGGCAGCTTGGGCGGACTGTCTGCGCGGATTGAGCGGACAGTTATGACGGTCTGATCGTGCAGTCTATGCGGACAGGATTGACGACTAGCCAGATCGGCTAGTGGTTCTACAGTTGGCTTGTTCCCTGTAGGTAACCAGACGGATAGGATGGTTATCCGCGGAGTTCGCTGAGTCCGGGATGCGAACTGGTTTGGAGCTCGGGAGATCGGCATGGCCTTGTGCCTTGATCTTGTTCTAATGCGGTTTGGTGGTAACCGTGCAGTTCGCCGATTTGTGCGGACTGGCCCTCATATCCGCCGGTTTTAAATGTGTGTTTTTAATATGTTTAAATTAATAATGTATTAATATTCTTTACAGTTACTATTCAGACTAGAGGACGTGGAGGTAGATTATTATCTAACAAAAATCGAGATGATACTTTTTTGAGACCCTTAATGGAAGATATGAATCATCAATCAAACACAAATTCCGACTCGCACTGTGATACAGATGAGGAGCATGAGACGTCTGATGATATGAATTGTCATGATTGCTCGCCTCCTGATATTGAGACACCTCTTGATGTAGAGAAACATGAGCCAAAAATTCAAATAACAAAGATGAGATTGAGCGTGATGAAGAGGGACGAGTGATACTCATCATTTCAGAAAAATGGTAATATTATCACTTTAAAATTCATTTTTTTTATTTTATTTTCTTATGATGTATCTATTATAAAAAGACATACATTTGATAATGTAGTTTATTTAATTATATTGCTTTATATCATGTTTGCAGTTTCATTAGTACTTCTGCATCTCGTTCTATGTTGAATTGTTTGAGAGGTTGGTTCAATGGAGTTTGGCCCACATTTAGTGCAATTTCAAATGATATAAAACAAAATATGTTTAACATATTCAAGGTAAAAATATTTTGATTATTTCTCAGTATTTATGTTACAATGATTTGCATATAATATATGTTTTTTGATAATTGTAGACAAAATATACTTGGCGTGCTGCATCAACGAAACAACAAGTATATAAAATTTGGAAAAGTTATTTTAGCAGAGCAATGACTTTGGAAATGAGGCGTATTCAAAATGCAGCAAAGTCAACGTCTGCACCTCCACCGACGTGGATGCGAAGAGAAATTTTTGAAGGATTATGAGACGTATGAGAAGCACGTAAATTTAAAGATCTCCAAGAATGTAATTGCAAAAATAGACTCTCCGATAGAGATGGCCAAGTGGTATATAGTTAAAAGCACCAGTGAAACCATTCCATTCATCATCATGCTCATAGGATGGTAAGTTTTTTTATTATATATTACAAGTATCTGTTTGCAAGCCGTATAATATGATGTTGTTAATTTAATTGTATGTTTGCGAGAGGTATCGCTGGAAAACAACATTTGGAGGCAACTATCCCTTAGAGTAAATATTTAGGGGGGATTCTTAGTTGCTTGCAATATCTCATTCATTTGCAAAATTACAATTTTCTCGATAATACTGTGTTTAAGAGGCAAAGTGATCGCTTTACTCTAGCAGTTTTTGATATTGTTCTGATTAACATGTGAGAACTTGAATTCAATTTAATTTCATCTCTATTTAAATTCTTGATAACTTTAGAGGGGTACTTCATTCAAGTGTTGACATGCATTTCACTTTTTGTCTGGGTGCTGCGCCCAGTTGGCTGTTTTGCAGTGAACTGGGCGTTGTCCAGTGCCCAGTTGGCTATTTTACAGCGAATTGGGCGTTGTCCAGCGCCCAATTGGCTATTTTACAGCAAACTGGGCACTGGACAGCGCCCAGTTCGTTGTTGGACAGCATTGTTAGTTCGCTAAAAACAACGAACTGGGCACTGTCTAGTGCCCAGTTGGCTATTTTACAGCGAAGTGGGCGCTGGACCGCGCCTAGTTCGTTGTTTTTCAGCAAACTAACAGCGATCTGGGCGCTAGACAGTGCCCAGTTCGCCGTTTTTCAGCGAACGTGGCGTTGGACAACGCCCAGTTGGCTGTTTTTCAGCGAACTACCAACTGGGCGTTGTCCAGCACCAAGTTCGTTATTTTACAGCCAACTACCAACTGGGCGATGTCTAGCGCCCAGTTGTTTTACAGCGAACTGCCAACTGGGCGTTGGACAGCGCCCAGTTCGTTGTTTTACAGCCAACTGGGCGCTGGACAACGCCCAATTCGTTGTTTTTCAGCGAACTAACAGCGAACTGGGCGCTGTTTAGCGCACAGTTGGCTGTTTTTCGGCGAACTTGGGCGCTGGACAGCGCCCAGTTTGCTATTTTTCGCGAACTGGGCGTTGGACAGCGCCCAGTTTGCTATTTTTCAGCGAACTAACAACGAACTGGGCGCTGGACAGCGCCCAGTTGCCTGTTTTTCAGCGAACTGGGCGCTGTTACAGCCCAGTTGGCTGTTTTAAATTGTGTGTGAGGGTTCTGTTTGATAGTACCTCCTCCCACATATATGACTCAAGCACATGGTTACTTGGTAATGATCCTACTTATTTTTTACTACATGATAGTGTCATCTATGATGAAGTAGCTCTGACTACCTCTTACTTTAGTCTCTTTTTCAAGGAGAACTCTATCTTTAGTTCTATTTACAATCATTGCTTGGGTGTTCTCTCTTGTCATTCCCTCTCTCCTTTAAAAAATTAGGCCTTGATTTTTTTATGTGTTTACATATATGTTGAGCACTGATACTCTCATCTTCAATCTCTCAAAAGCTATGATTCTTTAATGACATGCAAAATTGTTAAGTATTTTTTTTTTGTATTGTAGGTCAGGAATAATGGAGGAATTCCGGTGGCTGGTAAAAAAATTTTTACTGGGACTCATCGAACAAATAAAGGAAAATGACATTTTGTAGATGATAAATAAAAAAAAAACATTTGTATGTTTTTATTTATTATTTTTAAAGAAATTATAATGTATTGATATTATTAAATATATTTCAATTTATTTTATAGGAGATTTATACTTCTAAGCTAAAGGAGAAGCAATCTGATCAGAGCTATTTACTTTCTACTCAAGGTTCATGCACATATTATCCTGAATTGTGGGTTGAGGCATTAGGGGGTCCAAAAAATGGCCGTTGTTATGGATTTGGTAATTCATATAGTGAAAATATGGCTCTCTCTGATACTAGCTCAAATAATAGCGTACAAGTTGAAAATGACAAGTACAAGGACCGTCTTAAAAATTTAGAGAATCAACAAATTGAGATCAATAATAATTTTGAACGAAAAGTTGATGAAGCTGTTCAAAATATTGTTAAGAATGTCATTTCTACAGCTCTAGAGATGCACGGTATTTATCAAGGTCATCAATTTTCTTTCGAGCAGTTTTCTTCTCCAGGACTATATAATTCTTCAGGTCATTTCTCTGCTCCAGGTCCTGGCTATTTTTCATCTGCAGCTCTCGGATATTATACTTCTCATGGTTATTTTCCAGTACCAAGTCATCATCCTCATGCTCAATATCAAGTTGAAAGTCAAGCTCATGCTTCCACTGAACGTCAACCTTTTGAAAATCGTCATTCTTCAGATGCACAAATTACTCAATCATAATTGTTGATTTTGTTTATTTTTGTGTAGTTTTGGGATTCAATTCTATGTTAGATCACTTTATTTTTGTTATATTGATCTTTTGGTTATATATTAAATTTTGGTGATCATGATGTATGGAAGTTTGATAATCATGATGTATGGAAGTTTGATGATGTATGAAAGTTTGATGATGTATATATAAATAATTGATGATATATATATATATGTAATTAGTTTGTTCATGTATGAAAACAAGTTTCAGGTTATATTAAAGTTTGTTAATATATATGAAAATTTTGTTATATGAACTCAATATTAGGTGCATGCGCATCGTATATATTTAATCACGTGTCTTTTAATTATAGTGCATGTTATTAAAAATTTACGAGTATAACTTTAATCAAAATAGTATTGTACATCATAATTAATTAAAATTTTAATTTGGCTTAATTAAGAATAAAATTAATTAAAAAATATTTGTGATATATAGTGTTATTATTAAAATAAAATTGACACCAAATATTTTTATTATTAATTAATTTTAAAAAATGATTCATCATCAATTTATTCATGAAATAATGTATTATAAATATATTTATTTCTTTGATTTGACGTTTAATAGCATCAAAATTTGCAATAATTTTAATGTTAGGTAATCTTAGGATCGAAATTATTTGATGGTGATTAGCAACGAATTTTTTGTATGTATTATCCCTTGCTAAATGAGCAAGCAATATATTCGTTGCTAAAGTATCCTTGCAAAACAGCAACGAAAAACATCCTTGCTGAATTTAGCTAGGCTCAATATAAAAAGGAAGTTGGTTTTTGCTAAATTTCTTGCTAATTTAAATTAACAACGAATTTTTTGATTTAGCAAGGGATTGTTCCCTTAGCTAATAAGGATTTTTCTTGTAGTGGCGCCATCAGGGATGACTGGTGGTGTGGAGTTGGTCTGAATCTGTACCAAGTTCAGGTGTGCTCAGTCCGGGAGGTCACGCGGCTTGCGCGGACTGTTTTCTATGTCTGCCGAGTTTGGCAGCTATCAGCCCAGTGTGCTCTGATTGCGGGCTCGGGGTGTGCGGACTGGATCAGTCCGCAGTGGCGTGCGGACTGGAGTTGTGTTCGCAGGTGTGCGGGCTTGTGGAGTATCCGCAGTGTCTGCAAGTGTGGCGGTCGTCCTGGCTTGGCCTTATGGAGACAAGGCAAATATGCTTTCTGTCCGACCATGAGATAGGGTGGTGATCCTATCAGCTAGACGATGATCACACTCCTCTCCGTGCCTATTAATAGGGCCCCCTGTCACATCAATAGTACAACTGAATGAACGGTAAGTGAGCTCGGGTGGTTGCTGCGGACAGGATTTTTTGTTCGCGTTTTTTGAAGATTTGACCAGTGTTCGTTGTGCAGGTTGTGCGGACAGTACTGAGAAGCTAAGGAATTGGTTTTGACTTGGGTCACGGATCAGTGCGGACTCTGCGGTTAGCAATCAGTGGTTAGCAGCAGGTCGCGACTTGCGGCCAGTCGGTCTTCTCTCTTGGGCAACTCTTTCATAGTTCAATAAGTTGTCCGCTTTTGGCATCATGTTCAGTTTGGTAGCAGTTGTTCGCGGTGATCTGGAATCTAGACGACCTCACGGTTAAGCGGCTTGTAGATCAGCGGACAGAGTTCTTCTGCACTAGAATAACAGGTTGTCTGCGTGGCTAGATTGCGGTCTGGCGACTTGGCAGCTTCAGCAGACTCGGTAGGCCGCTCGGCAGAGTCGGCGGTTACTCTTTGAGTCTGTGCGACTAGTATTGTATCTTCTTGTTTTACTTTGATCGTGTACATCGACGAATCATGTCTCACCATATATGTCTCGTCTTGTAAAGATTTTTGATAGTATAAAATTCTTGCTCTTCTAGTTGCATCTGGCTTACTTGGCTTGGTTTTGGTTTGAGTGTTTCTGCGTTTGGTTTCTCGTTTTCTGCGATTCACAATTTTTTACATTATCATTCTCATTCAGTTTTGGCATCCCTTCGCTAGAGAGAGCCTAAGGAAAAAGATGAGGAGTCATCTTCTTCATCTGGACCATACAGACTTGGAAGATCCGTGACTGCAACAATTCATCCGCATGGATTCATGTACAATCCCGTGTTCGCCGAAGGAACCTAGGCGAGCAGGCGGGCCAGCCCCAGGCCTGCGCCCTTAGGCGGGTCAGCCCCGGCCCGCGCCCTCAGGCGGGTCATCCCCAGGCCTGCGCCTTTAGGCGGGTCAACCTTCGGCCTGCGCCCTTAGGCGGGTCAGCCCCGGCCCGCGCCCTCGGGCGGAACAGCCCTCGGCCAGAGCCCTCGGGTGGGTCAACCTTCGGCCTGTGCCCTTAGGCGGGTCAGCCCCGACCCGCGCCTTTTGGTGGGTCAGTCCCAGCAGGGGGCGAGAGCTCGCCAAATAGCGGGCGGGTACACTACTAGAAAAATGGCTTTTAGCCACGGTTTCTTTTGCCACGGGGAAAAATCGTGGCTAATAGTGAGTATTAGCCACGGTTTTATTCCGTGGCTAATACTGGACTTTTAGCCACGGTTTGCCTGAACCGTGGCTAAAAGTCTATTATTAGGCACGGTTTGCCTGAACCGTGGCAAAAGGTCGTGGCATCGTTTAGTCCCACACCGCCAAAACAAAATGGGATTTTTGGGTTTATAAGGAATTTATTTCAATTAGCCTTTGAAATAAATATGGCGGTGGCGGCGGCCGGGCGGCGGCGGCCGGGCGGCCGGGCGGCGACGGCCGGGCGGCGGCGGCCGGGCGGCCGGGCGGCGGCGGCGGCGGCGGCGGCGGCGCGGCGGCGGCGGCGGCCTGAATTTTTATGTTATGAGTGGCCTTTTAACCACGCCAATTAAACCGTGGCTAAAAGTCCACTATTAGCCACGGCAATGAACCGTGGCTAAAATAGCCACGGTTTTGGACTTTTAGCCACGGTTTGGACTTTTAGCCACGCTCGTATTGCCCACGTCCATTTTCCGTGGGCAGACCGTGGCTAAAAGTCTTTAGCCACGGTTTTGGACTTTTAGCCACGGCAATCTGCCGTGGCTAAAAGTCAGTTTTCTAGTAGTGGTAGGACCGGCCGAGCTCACACTCGCCTAGTGCCAAGCCGGGACGCCGAGTACCGGCTCCACCTGACTCCACCCGGTACTCAGCGCCCTTGCTGAGTACCAGCCATCATAGGGCCACTCGCCCCCAGCCGTGAAGTATTTTTACCATTTTGCCCCCGCTGGTCTGCCTATAGCCAGTTAGAACAGCGGAGTTACGCTGTTGGCAGACCCAGCTGGGCTGCACATAGCTGTTTAGAACAGCGAAGGTTGGTTATTTGCAGGCCGTTTCCGGAAATCTATAAATAGGACCCAAGGGGTACCTCAGAAGCACACTTACTTGTCTCCCAGTCTTCTCGTGCTTTCTGAGGTACCTTAGCCCGACTTTTTGGCTAAGGAGGGGAAGCGCTCTGAGATCTTCCGGGATTGTGGTGGGACCTCCGCGCCGGGCCCTTGGTCTAGTCCTTTGCACTCTTCCTCTTCTTCTCGTTTTTCTTGCAGGAGCGAAGTAGGAGTGCGACCACCCCTTCCCCAAGGGTTGAACTCCTCAGAGACCGATTTTCGGTTTCAACAATTCAGGTATGCTTCCGCTCAAGTTTTCATCTCGATGTTTCGACTAGAGCAAATCCGTCTCTGTCATGGTTTCACGGATTATCCCGAACATTATAATTGATGTCATGCCAAACATCTATTATTCTATGGGGGTGGCGTTCTTTGTCTAAACTCATCAGAGCAAAAAAATGCGACAAAAAGATCCTTAGAGTATTATTCCTTAACTAGTTGGAAGTGTTTTTAGTTCTACTAATTGCTAAAAGACTTTATTCCTCGGTGGGTTTGAAGTGTCTTATTACACTAATTGTCATTTTTGTATTATTGTGGAAGCCTTCAGGTTGTGTGTGGGTGTCGAGAGCTGGAGTGACATGGAGTTGGGATAGTAAGTGCGTGAAAGCAGTGGCTACGAGTCTGCTTATGGCGATCTTCTTCGGGTGTGGTGGTGGTTGATTGGATGGTAATTAATAAGGCCTCCTTCGTGCGAACCTTATGCTCCAATAGTTCTATAGATTGTCTTGAGTCTCCATATTCCTTAGCAAGTTAGAGATACCCTAATTCTATTCATAGTGCTTTTATTGTATCTCACATTTCTCTTTTTATTTGTATTGCATGATTGTTGATGAGACAAAGTTAAATTTATAGAGAAAATGATGAACAGGTAGCCGATCACCTACAATCCTCAATAATTTGGTGGGGATCATGGAAATAACCTCCGCACGCGCGATTAGCGACGCCTCCTTGGAATGGTTGCGCACCCGAAAATTTGTCTAAGTCCACAACGCTCCAGGGAAAAAGACGTTTTGCCAGCCATTCCAAGGAGACTCCTACGTGCACAACACTCTGCAAGCCCACGCAAACGCATCTCTACACACCCCGTGACAGTGTTCGACATCTGTGCAACATCTAAGAGCGTACACCACCGCAAGAAAGTTATAGAAACTGAGCTTTGCGTGAGCCAGTCTGTCGCCAACTGAACGCGCATGCAATCTCTCATCTCCAAGTTGTAATGAGGAACGACCTGTCGCACTCGATTTCACTAACAATTTATAAACCATTGTTGATAGTGAAGTTTGACCGGCACCGAACCAGTTACGTGGTTTTTTACCAGTTGAGGGGTTTTTTCACATTAAAATCATCTTGTGCATTTCTTTACTTACTCTATAACTGTGTGCGCACTTGACCGCTTCATTGGCTAAGACATCCTAGTTTAGTCAGGTCTACCAGGAGCGTTGAGTTGCCTACAGCAGTTTGACGCCATTTGTAAGAATCAGTTCCCCCAAAGCTTGAAGAAAACTCTGAAAAATGTACCCTCCACCCAGCGATTCTCGTGACTGACATTGATGGCGAGGAGGAGTATTCACACAACCCAGGTATCTGCCCAGCAAGGACTTGATAATGTCGGGTCCTTACATTCTCCGATTAACAAGCCTTGGCAAGAGGAGACCATTGATGCACCGGACAACGGACTCGTCGGATGAATCACCTGCCTAGAAGAACAACAAGCCGAAGTGCTTACACTCCTCAGATATATAGGGACGACCCAAGCTACCATAGTGCCTCTAGCACCCGTCAATCAGGCGCCTCCCCTTACGACCCCTACTTCGGAAAACAACCTAGAAGAAAACTCTGAGGAATACTCGGAAACAACAAGCACTTCACACCCGCCCGCTTGGCTAGGGCTGGCGAAGTTGGACAACATCAGTAGCGCCAACGGCCGGTCGCCCCTGATAATATTGTTGGAATACCTAGCCTTTTAGTATTGTCAAATCGGCTGGAGGACCGCATATCTGTATCGCCCTATTCGAATTGGGTCCCCGCTAGCAACCGAGATTTTGGCGCATCCCGGTCAGATTCAGACTACCGAACAGTGAAGTCCTACGACGGTACAGAGGACTTATTGGAGCGCATCAACCACTTCACCACCATTTTATGAATTTGCAATTCCCTTGACGCTTCTTTGTCAAGTTTTTTTGACCACGCTAAAAGGTCAGGTCTGAACATGGTTTTAATCCCTTAAGGAAGGGATAATCCGAAGCTTTGCAAAATTAATTCAGCAATTCCTAGACCAGTTTGTGGCTAATCGTAAGATTCTAAAGGACCCTTCTCATTTGTCAGACATCTGTCAAAGCGAAGCGGAACCCTCAAAGAGTTCTTCTGTAGGTTCACATCTAAGGCAAGACAGATATTTGGGGTAGACCCCGAGCTACTACGAGGAGTTTCTTAAGAGGACTCCGCCCCAGTGGATTTTATTCATCGTTAATGAGAGAAATGGTCCCTAGCTATCCTGACATGGTGCAGAGAATAGAGGCCCAAATTGCGATAAATGAGTAAAGAGAAAATGAGAAGAACCAACCATACGACAACAGGAAAAGCATCAGAATAACGCGCGACCGCAGAAGTGTCGTGGGGACCGCCCTCCCAGAGCCTATCCAGAGTATAAAACACTTAATACATCACATACAAATGTATTATATGTGATCCAGGACGGTCCAACACTGTGAAGGCCTCTAGAAATCCCGGAAGGAAGAGAGGATCAAACAAAGCATTGTGAGTTCCATAAGGGATCAAACAAAGCATTGTGGCTGTGATTAGAATTAACTAGGATTGCTAGTTACTTGATTAGGACCCAAGCTTAACTGTAATTACAGTTAGCTTTATTTTGTGCACAACACTTGTGTTAGGCTTTACAATATCTTATGGTTATCTCTATATCTATAATCTTTAATTCCGCAATCGTATCTATCCCTTCACTTTCAATTAGTATCAGAGGGAGGTTGACTGACTGAATAGGCTAACACCTAAGTCACAAGATCCTGATAGATACCAAGGATTATAGATATTCACTATCACTATCATGGCCCAGTCCAAGGATTATTCTAGCACCAGACCTCCAGCATGCAACTTAGCTGAGTTTAGCAACTGGAAGACAAGAGTCAAATTATATATGAACTCTTTTAATGAAGAAATTTTCTCTTCTATTTTGACAGGTCTTCCAACTTCGGCAACAACAAAAAGTGCCAGGCTAGCTGATGCCAGAGCAATGAACATCCTAGCTCAGTCATTATCTGATGACTTATTTCAGGATATTGTTGAATGCTCAACAGCTAAGGAGATGTGGGATTCCCTTCATCAAATGGCTTCTGAACCCATGGATGCAATATCAGAAGGAAGCCACATCATCTCATCTGAAGGAGAAGAATCAACATACCTAGATGTTGTCTGGGATGTCTCAGATAATGAATCATCATTTGAAGATGTAGAGGAGGAAGCAAGAGCCAAACAATTTTGCACAATGGCCATAAATGCTTCATGCAGCAATTCAGAAGCTGAACAAACAGAAGAAAGTTCAAAACCTGAAAAAGGTTCAGGTATTATCAAATTCTGTTATCAGTTTAGTTAATTTAGAAATTAAATATTGCTGCCAAAGTTTAACAAAACCTGAGAAGGAACCAACACTCCTCAGAGAAATGTCTTCTTTATATTTTAATGAGTTAAAATCTGAGAACTCAGTTTGCTTTTTCATAAATTTGTTTTATAAACAAAAGGATAAACTAATTAGAATAATTTCAAATCCTTCTATTATCTGGAACAAATTTATTAGGAAGCATTTCATTTTTCTTAAGGCTGTTTATTATATCTGATTGATATTCTGTTCAAAAATTTTGATTGGATTTCTGTATTAGAAAGTCTCTGTCAGATAACTCTATTTCTTATAGATCCTTTTCTAATTTCATTTAGACTGAGTCCTCTACTCTAGTTGCATTTGTCAGCTGAGTTTGAATCTCGTCTAATGAAAAGAAATTCTATAGGAAGGAAGATATCTGATTTTGTTTTTCAGATCCAGAATCTTAATTAAATTTGATGAACAAAATATCATTTCTTTTGCTGCTAACATATCCTCTTTGTCAAGGAGAGAGCAATCCCTACCATAGTCTTTCTGCAGGTACTTTTACAAGAGTTAGCTGGATGACTCAATCAAAATTCAAAGTCATCTCAGCCTCCTCAAATCACATGTACTGCATAATCATAGGGGGAGATTGCAAATGCCAGCAGCAGCCAGCTAAGCAAAGTTTTTCTTTATATATCTTATGCTTTGCAATATTTATTTATTATTTTGCTAATAAGATCCTCACCCAAATAGGGGGAGATTGTTGGAACCCTGGTTCTGATTTGGGCTAGGATCTCTATTAGGTTGTTTAGTTTAGTTTATTTATTTCTTGTAATTTTAGTTTTTGAAAGACTTAACCCAAATAGGGGGAGATTGTTGGTACCCTAGTTTGGATTTGAGTTAAGTCTTTCCTTTTAGTCTCTTGACCCAAGATTTATCTATGGTCAAAGTCTTGTTGTTGAGTATTCTCTTTTCCAGTAAAATTCTGGCTAAGGGATTTTCGGGTTCGACTATCGTCGAACGCCGATCGACTATCGTCGATCAGCCGGTCGACGATCGTCTGTGTATTTGTTCGACTATCTTCTGTCTTCAGATAGTCGTGCTGTGTTTTGTCAGCTCGACGTTCTGCTAGTTCGTCGAGCTCTAGTCGACGATCTCTTGATAGTTCGACGCTTTCTGTCTAGTCTTGAGTCGGTCGACTATCTGCCTGGATAGTTTGACTATCTGAGTCCGTCGACTATCTGTCTGATAGGTCGACGATCTCAGCAGGTCGTTCGACTATAGTCGAAGGTCGTTCGACGATCGGCTGTCTGCATATATAATATTATATGCTTTCTTTTCCTTATTTTATTTCCTATATTTCTAGCATATTTTTATTATAGATTATTTAATTGATCTTATGCATATATCTCAAAGCAATCTTTACTTATACCCTTTATGCATAAGTCAATTCCTTCTGACATGTATTTTGTCTTATTAGTTTACTTTATCGGCAGCTGTCCTTTATAGCCGTTGGCTGTAAAGAGTTTTCTGATGTGACTTTATCTAACATCCTTTATCAGACTATTTATTGCAGCTGCAGTAGCTTTCCCTTTTATAGGATATATATATGCAAGACTTGTTTTGTCTTTTTGATAATTGCAGCCCAGATTCAAGATCTGAGAAGAAGACAAAAGCTCAACTCAAATATTAGAGCCGTTGCTGCTGCTCCTATTTAAAAAGGAGTTCTTTTGAAAGAACACAAGTGTAGCTAAAAAGAACTAAGAGAAGAAGCAGAGCTGTAGAACAAGAGAAACCTGTACAACATACAGAGAAAAAAACAGCTTACAGCTGCTCTCAGCATTCATACATCCATCTGAGAAGATTTCTCTTCTACTCTTCCTCAACCTGAGTGCTCCTGTTTCAGGAAGATACACTCAGAGATATTGAAGAAGAAGAAGAAGAAGGAAGCTGAAGAAGAACATCCATCCAGATCTCTAGTCTTCTTCAGGCTTTATCCTTCAGAACTTCAAGACAGCTTGCTGTCAGAAGTTCTGAAGAGACTCTTGTGCTTCTCTAATCTATGTTAAAATAGAGAAGACAATCTAACTCTCTTCCCCCTCCTATAAAGGATTGTTTACTCCCTTCAAAAGTAAAGCTTGGTTTTTAGACACCTGATCAAAAGTCTAAAGGGTCTCTAGATCTACCTGCAGCAGATCTTGTTGGTGGCAGGGCACCTGATCAAAAACCTGAGTGGATTCCTACCGTGTGGGTAGAAGAGTGGATGTACCCAATGTTTGGGGAACCACTATAATATCTTGTGTCGTCTGGTTGCTTAATTTATTATTTGCATTGTGGCTGTGATTAGAATTAACTAGGATTGCTAGTTGCTTGATTAGGACCCAAGCTTAACTGTAATTACAGTTAGCTTTATTTTGTGCACAACACTTGTGTTAGGCTTTACAATATCTTATGGTTATCTCTATATCTATAATCTTTAATTCTGCAATCGTATCTATCCCTTCACTTTCACGGGCCACTCACAGCGTTCAATTGTGGCAGTCGAATCTGAATCTCCTAATAATGCAATCTTCGGTCGACCCCTACAGACGGTTTTCAAGGCAACATCATTCATTCCTCATTTAACAATGAAGTTCGTTACCCCTACAGGAATCAGAGTCAAACGAGGAAATCAGGAGGCTACACATATGTGATATCTACAACAGATGCAGTCTGAATAAGGAATAGATGTACGCCCAGGAGCACCCGACGCTTAGGAAGAGCTTGAAGAAAAGTCAGGAATGGAGTGGAAACACCTTACTATATTCCGGGTCATGAATTTCTATCTTTAATTATCTATTATTTGCTATAGTTGACAAGGACAAAAATATTACTATATGCATATGCACATACACTATATTTTGTTTAATGTAATGTTTTTGTTTTACCCTAACTTTGTTATCGTAGGAATGCTTGAAGCTTATTTGTCCAACCGCGAACAATCAACGTCACGGTAGTCCTTATTTACCCTAGATCAAAAGTAAGACCTTCTCCCGCACGATAAGGACACATCGTCGAGGCCACGCCTCGGTGACCTCTCACTGCCTTAGATTGAAGGTGCACCCTTCTCCCCCGTGACAGGTCACAATAACGTTAGGGCAAGCCCCCCTTGCGTATGCTAAAACGGATAGTAGGGCCAACCGCTCGCCATCTCCAAGTGACCTCTCACTACACCAGATCAAAGGTAAGCCCTTCTCCCCCGCGGTAGGTCACGACATTGTCATGTCCGGCCCCCCTCACGGTTTCCTCTATTCGAAGGTTGGTACTTTATCGTCACAGTCAGCGACACCCCACGGTACAGATATCTTAATCATTTCAAGGTCAGAGGGGCTCGACATTCGCTTAATAGTAGATTAAGACGTCATCAGGTCTAGTCCTTCAACAGTCAACCGATCAGCGACATCCTTCAGACCAACGCTCTCACTTCTTACAACATGGTTAGTGGGGTTTGCTCTACGCCCTGATATGAGGTACGACGTCATCTGGGTCTCATCCTTAAGTTTCAAGCATTCAAGAAGATAGGATCACAAACACGCTCAAAGTAATTGAATCAATACTGCACATGCTCAATCAATATTAGAGTAAGGCTCAACGCCGAGAAAAACTACAAAGGCAACCCAAAAGGGTGTTTAAAAGTGTCATACATATCATAAAAAGTTGCTACAAAGTACAAGTTGAAAAACTCAAAAATAGATACAAAGTTCGTCACAAGGCAACGAGATCATACAGACTCAACTAAACAAATCAAACATACACAAACATATAAATGCAAGACCACTATTCGCCAACTACATCTACATCGGACTCAAAGACCGAGCCGTCATCATCAAAAAGATCGTCAAAGTCAAGACCGGACACGTCACACTCAAGTCTTCTGGCCACCATCTGAAGAGCCTTCGACACTCAAAACCTAAGAGCAACCTCACAAACATCTTCAATATGGGGCTAACGATTCTCTTCTTGGACATGTGAAGTCCTCTTTCCTTTTTGCATAGGAAGCCCGCTCTCGCGAGTATGCGGTGAGTGCGAGGTATTCCTTCAGGTAGACATGAATAGTCCCCGTTGTTTTGCATGCAGAGTCCGTAATCGAAGTACGGACATCGACATGGTGTGTGAAGCCTACCCGGACAAGTTGGTCTGGATCGGTGATGTTTCATTATGCATGAATGGTCGAAGAAGACTCCGTGCCGATGTTTTCTTTTCGGGTTTTCTACTCGGTAGATTGCAGCAGGGATCCTTGGGGATTAACTCCAAGGTGCACCAGGAAATCTGGGCAGAAGCAAAGTTCTGCCATAACGGTGGCCTGGGAGCCAGCCGTGTACATAATCGGGTTATGTACGATTGTTTGATCGATATGTTGGGACTGGGGGAAACTTGGCCCCCACCGATGACTTGTATTGTTATGGCGAGGTGAGCAACGGGCGGGTGGAACCTTACCCACTCCAAGTGGTTTAGTGAAAGTTGGCTTGGAGAGCGAGTCTAGGCTTCGGCTAAAAGGACTTTAATGCTCACGTGTTTGCCATCTTGAGGGTAGTGGTGGACCGCAAAATGGATCGGGTTCGGACCGGGTTCACCGAGTAAGTGCCCTGAGAGCACGGGATGTGTGATCGTACGGGCATGCACCTGTGGTGTATTGTGCTAATGCTGTACTTACACTTTAATCGTTGAATTATACTAATGCAATGTAGGGAAGGAGCACCGCCGCCCCGATTTAGGGGTGGGGTCGTTATAATTTGGTCAACTTTAGCCGAACGTTGCTTTTATTTGCCACCATTACGGTGGATTGTTACTTGCAGGTGCTGCGGAGCCTAGTGGCAAATAGCGGGCTAAAGCCCTTGTTGCTGAGCCGGCCCTCAAAAGCCTTTGTGAATGTTTACTTTTATTCTCATGTGTGACCGACCTGCGTGTCGACGTTTGGAAGACACTATTTGTTTAAAGTAAACTCATGTAAGGCCATAAGGCCTAGTACTTTGTGTATTTGTACGCTCATTCTTATTTTGGGTATTTAAAGGACATTCATGTTGTGGCTTGTGTTCTTTTCTTTGCAACTTTTAAAATGCTTCCGCTAGAATGTGCTCTGTGTAGGACGAGTGTTATTGGAAGGATGGTTTCATTTAGTAACCCTTCGTCCTGTCTGTGGTATATGGTGTTGGGCCCCAGTCGGACCTACTGCTATATGCTATGCGATGGATATGGGTGTTAAAATTTGGTATACGAATTATTTTAAGGAATGAAAATACACGTGTTTGAGGAACCTTTGTATTCCTATATTTTGCTTTTTGCAATATTGTTCGGTTACTTAACAGTGTTTTGTACGTCTATAGGTGACCAGGAGTGGTGCAGGGCCTTCAGAAAACCCGCATTCTGAGGCAAGTAGCGCACTGAATGATGTGCCTACAACACCTCCTTCGGCATAAACCATAAGATTGGTGACTAAAGCGGTGTTCGCTATGATAAATGCCTAGCCTGCAAGGCAAATGCAGCAGCCTGTCCCTACAGTGGAGCAAGTGCCGCTTCAAGCGGCAGAACCGAGAAGGGTTGAACAAGTGATGGTGGAGTCGTTGATACCTAGAAGGGCGACCGAAAAACAGCTCAAACATGTTATGGGCTTCAATCCTCCAGTGTTTTCGGGGACTGGAACCCCATCTCAAGCTGAGGATTGGCTCTCCCGAGTAAAGAGAGTCTTGACGGCTACGAAAACGGAGGAGTGGCAAAAGACCACCATAGCCATTTTCATATTGGATGGTGATGCAAGGTTTGTGGTGGGAAGGTTTAGAGCTACACCACTTGGGGGGAAGACAACTCACGAACGTCTCGATTGAGGAATTTTCGAGACTATTCTTGGCAAGGTACCTTCCCTCGGCTCAGAGGATTGCGATGGAGAATGAGATCCAGAAGCTGGTGCAAGGAGAGAGTAGCGTGGATGATTACCTACACGAATTTACACGGTTGGGTCGGTATGCAAGCTCTACATTCACTGATGAGGAGCAAAAGACAAACCGATTCTATGAAGGTCTGCGGGATGACCTAAGGCTACTGCTCTCAGGGCCTATGATGCAGGTCTTCTTGACCCTGGTCAATATGACCCGATCGTTGGAGAAAGATCTGAGGAATGTACAAGCGAAGAAAGACTCTAGTGCAAAGAGGATAGAGTTCAAGGTGCTTACTACCTCAAAGTCTGGGTTTCGTAAGTTTAATAAAAAGGCTAGGACTTCGGGTCCAGCCCCTTCTTCTGGTGCTTCGGGGGTAACTACAAGCCGAACCCCGAGCGCATGCTACAATTGTGGGAAGCCGGGACATTTTGACCGAGATTGCTGGAGCGGACGCCCAAAGTCCGAGAGGAAGCCGGGAGCAACATATGAGGAGAAGGGCAAAGCGGTGGAGTCAACCGCATCACACTATGCTCCAACCCAGCCTAGGGTTTACAACATTGGCCAGTAGGAGGACATAAAGCAAGCTGATGTGGTGACATGTACGATTTAAATTTATAGCAGTTTAGCTTTACCTTGCGCATGTTAGCTTACTACTACTTGTACTAGGCTTTGTTTTGATTTTTGATAATCCGGCGAGAGCACTCTTCGATACGGGAGCTTCGCACTCCTTTTTGTCCGAAGAATTTATATCGTGCATTGGAGTATCTTCTTCGATGGCAAAGGACAAATTGGACGTGTTGTTGTCTAATGGTTGTTCAATGCACGCGGATAGAGTCTGTTGCGTAAAAATACGGATTGGGAGTCAAAAGTTCGACTTGCAAGCGTCGTTACTGCCGCTGGTGGAGTTCGACGTGATATTTGGTATGGACTGGCTCTCGGAGCAGCAGACATACATTGATTGCAACCGCAAGGAGGTCAAATTGGGAACTGGTCATGAGACAACATTTGCGGGCTTGAAAGGGACGAGCAAGACTTTGATGTCTGCTCTTCAGGTGTTTAAGACAGTTCGTGCTGGTGCAGAGCTGTTTTTCACGCTAGTGGAGACTTCGAAGCCTAAGCCTAGTTTGGACGGTATTGCGGTTGTATTCGAGTATCCTGACGTGTTCCCTGACGATCTCCCTAGAGCCCCACCGCAGTGAGAGATTGACTTCACAATTGAGCTGGTGCCATGTGCCAAACCTGTGTCATGCTCTCCGTATCGGTTAGTGCCTAAGGAGATGGCGGAACTGAAGGTTCAACTTGAAGAGCTGTTGGAACAGGGTTATGTGCGTCCAAGCTCGTCACCTTGGAGCGCACCAGTCCTTTTTGTTAAGAAGAAGGACGGAAGTTTGCGACTCTGTATAGATTATCGAAAGCTGAATAAGTTGACGGAGAAGAATAAGTATCTGATCCCAAGGATTGATGATTTGTTCAATCAATTAGTTGGGTCATCGGTGTACTCGAAATTGGATCTTAAATCTGGATAATATCAGCTAAGGATAAGATAAAGTGATATCCCCAAGACAGCTTTCAACACGAGGTATGGGCATTATGAGTTTACCGTCATGCTGTTTGGGCTGACTAATGCACCATCCGTGTTTATGGATCTGATGAACAAAACATTCAGAGAGTACCTGGACCACTTCGTGATAGTCTTTATCGACGACATATTGGTGTACTCGTAGTGCGAAGAGGATCACTTCAAGCATCTGCATTTGGTGTTGGAGACGCTGAGGAGGAACCAACTATATGCCAAATTCTCCAAATGTGAATTTTGGTTATCCTCGGTGGCATTCCTTGGCCATATAGTCAGTGAAGAAGGGATTGTTGTGGATCCGACGAAGATAATTGCGATATGGGAATGGCATATGCTGTCTACGGTAGCGGAAGTCCGGAGTTTTCTGGGGCTTGCCGGCTATTACAGACGATTCATAGAGAACTTCTCGCGGATAACGTTACCTCTCACGACTTTGACGAGAAAAGATCAGAAGTTTGTTTGGACGCCTGAGTGTGCACAAGCTTTCGAAGAGCTGAAGAGTCGGTTGACCACGATGCCTATTCTATGTTCATCGGTTGGGAGCGAAGGTTTGAGATTTATAGTGATGCTTCGGGCAGTGGTTTGGGTTGTGTTCTACTGCAGTATGAGAGAGTGATAGCTTATGTCTCGCGTCAGCTGAATGTACACGAGAGGAATTATCCGGTCCATGACTTGGAGTTAGCGGCCGTGATATTTGCCATGAAATTGTGGAGGCACTACCTGTACGATGTGAAGGTCGATATCTATACCGATCACAATAACCTGAAGTACTTGTTGGATCAAAAGGATCTAAACATGCGGCATCGGAGGTGGATGAAGTTCTTGGGGGACTACACCTTCAAGATTCATTATGTGTCTGGTAAAGACAATGTGGTTGCTAATGCGTTGAGTCGCAGGGCTCCCGCGCAGGCCAACTGGTTGTCAATACATGACGAGCATTTGATTCGTAATTTGGAGGCATTGGAGATCTCTTGTGTTGACAAGCAGACGAGAGTAGAAGCACAATTGAACTGGACAGAGGGCAGTATGACCTTGCTGATATGATTCGACAGGCTCTGGTTTTGGATAACAACATGAAGCAGATCATGGATGAGACTTTGGATGGGTCAAATTCCCAATTTGGTGTTGTTGATGGACTGTTATGGAAGGACAGTCGTCTGTGCGTCCCAAATATGGATAAACTGCGGAAGGAATTGATGTACGAGGCTCATCATACCAAGTACTCGATTCACCCAGGGAGCGCGAAGATGTACTGTGATATGAAGAAGTTGTTCTGGTGGCCAGGACTTAAGAAGGACGTGACACTTTACGTGGTGAAGTGTCAACCATGCGTCTTGGTGAATGCGGAGTGCTAGAAGCCCAGAGTTTTCTTGAAGCCCTTGCCTATCCCGGAGTGGAAGTTCGATGATATTTCTATGGATTTTGTGTATGGTTTGCCAAGATCGCAGAAGGGGAACGACGCCATTTGGGTGATCGTGGATCGTTTGACGAAGTTGTCACACTTCATTCTGAATAGGAAGGATGATTCGGTGGATAAACTGACAAAACTCTATGTGGAAAACATTGTTCGACTACACGGTGTGCCCTGCAGCATCGTGAGTGACCGAGAAGAGCGGTTCACGTCTAATGAATGGAGGTTGGTGCAACAATTATTGGGGACCAAGCTGAATTTTAGCACGGCCTTTCATCCGCAGACGGATGGTCAGCCCGTGAGAGTCAACAGGACGATGGAGGGCATGCTTCGGATGCGCGTCTTGGATTTCGGGAAGCAGTGAGAAGATCACCTGTATTTGGTGGAGTTTACTTATAACAACAGCTACCAAGCAAGTATTCAAATGACGCCCTTCGAGGCCCTTTATGATAGAATATGTCGCACGCCGTTGTCGTGGTTGAAAACGGGTGTGTCGAAGCTGTACAAATGACAA
This sequence comes from Platanthera zijinensis, assembly GCA_039513925.1. Classification (NCBI taxonomy): domain Eukaryota; kingdom Viridiplantae; phylum Streptophyta; class Magnoliopsida; order Asparagales; family Orchidaceae; genus Platanthera; species Platanthera zijinensis. The sequence goes on from CM077078.1 coordinate 24,813,661, forward strand.
GAGGTGGAAGACGCCACTTCGTTGGTACGAACAATTTGAGAACGACTACTAATCGCTCAGGACAGGCAGACTAAATACTATAATGCCAAGCATCAGAACGTTGAGTTTGCTATAGGAGACTGTGTGTATATGAAGATTAAGTCGTTCAAGTGCGTCTCACGGGTACGATGCTTGAAGAAGCTAAGCCCGAGGTACCTTGAACCGTTTGAGGTTCTGGAGCGAATTGGTGAATCTGCTTATCTATTGAAGCTATCGGTGGAATTGAGTGGTCTACACGACGTATTCCATATATCAGTGTTGCGGAAAGCGGTGCAAGAGCCGTCATAAGTTATTGTGACCGATCAAGTACCCGTCGATAATGGGTTGACGACGAAGATCAAACCCATTCGCATTGAGGACTTTGAAGTCAAGCGACTTCGTAACAAGGACATCAGGATGGTCAAAGTCTGTTGGGACAACTGTATAATTTCGGGACAAAATTCTTTTAAGAGGGAGAGAATTGTAACGCCCCGAAACTCAAAAGAGGAACGAGCAGCGTTTAAGCCAAGTTTGAGTCCTGGTAAGGGTCACACGGCCTGGGACACAGACGTGTCCAGAGCCGTGTCGTGCTCGGGTTGGAAGATTTTCCGCGTGGTCGACGAAATGCAGTCGACGATCCTTGGAGGTCGAGAACATGGCCTGAGACACAGGCGTGTCTAGGGCCGTGTCCTGCTCGGGTTGTTTGTCGGGCTATGTCAAGTAAGTTACACGGCCTGGGACACGGGCGTGTCCCAGGGCGTGTCTGTCATACGGCATGTGACACGGGCGTGTCCTATTCGGGATGCGACGGTTTCAGCATCGATTGGGGCACATGACCCATGACACGAGCGTGTCCATGGTTGACACGGGCATGTCCCAAGCCGTGTCACAGGCTGTGTCATGTTCTATATTTCCTGGTTTACGGTGAGTGTGGAACACGACCTTGGACACAGGCATGTCACAATCCGTGTTCGGCCCAGGAAATTGATTTTAAGTGCGAATCATGGTTGTTCATTTCCATCTATTGGGATCCAAGGGCCAGGCTTGTCCTTACTGAGTTAAGGCCAGGAATAGGGTTTGAAACCCTCATTTCACTTTGAGTTTTCTCTTTCTAAAAGCTTTAGAGAGAGGGGAGAGCAAGGAAGAAGGAGAAGGAGAGATCCGGCCGCCGGAGGAGCTTCGGAGCCCCAAATCGCAAGCCGAGTCCAGATCTACGGAGGCGAGGCCGTTGCGGTGTTTTTCATCTATCTAGATCTTCATGGCGCCAAAGAGAACCACAAGGGTAACGATTCTCTTCTTGTACATGTGAAGTCATCTTTTCTTTTTACATAGGAAGCCCGCTCTCACGAGTATGCGGTGAGTGCGAGGTATTCCTTCGGGTACACATAAATAGTCCTCGTTGTTTTGCATGTAGAGTCCGGAATCGAAGTACGGACATATGCATGGTGTGTGAGGCCTACCCGGACAAGTTGTAACGCCCCTATCCGTCGTATAGCATATAGCAGTAGGTCCGGCCGGGGCCCGACGCCATATACTACAGACAGACCGGTTGGTTACTTATTGAAACCATTCAACCAATCATGTCATCCTACACAACACCTAGCGGAAGCAATTTATTAGGTTGCAAAAGAAATAAGAACCTAGCCACAACAGCATGAATGTCCACTACAAACTCAGGAATGTATACATACACCAAAAGAGAAATGGCCTTAAGGCCTTACACTGTTCACTTAACAAAAGAAGTGTTTTCATACTTCGGCTCGCAGGCCGGTCACACGTGAATATAATAAAAACACTCAAAATTTGGCCTTCGAGGACCGGCGCAGCAACTTGCGCTTTAGCCCGCTATTTTCCGCTCGGCTCCGCAGCACCTGCAAGCAATAAACCACCGCCCGGTGGCAAACAATAGCAACGGTCAGCAATGCTGACCAAATTATAACGATCCCGCCCCCACATTCGGGGCGGCGATGCTCTTTCCCTGCACTCTATTAGTATAGGCACTTATATAAAGTATTTACACTTCACCACAGGCGTAGGCTCGCACGGCCACACACCCCGTGCACTCAGGGCACATTCTCGGCGAACCGGCCAACGTCACGTCAATTCAAGCAATAGACGTTCCCAATCCACCACCGCCTCTTGGACGGTCATCCATATGAGCATTTTGTCTTATTGGCCTTGGTCACGGCAATTTAAGCCATAGACCGCTGAAGACCCTCATCCATGCCAACGGTCCTACCGAACGACATAGACCGGGTACGGTTCCGCTTGACCCGTGCTCACACCGCAACGGCAATTTAAGCCATATGCGCAGGTCAAGACTCACCGAGTCCCGTTACCACCACAATAATCACATAACCCGGTTATGTTCACGTTGGCTCCCCGGCCATCGTGTTGGCAAAATCCGCTTTTGCCCAGTTTTCCAGGTGCACCTTGGAGTTAATCTCCAAGGCTCCCTGATGCAATCTACCACGTAGAAAACCCGAAAACACCCAAACATTCGGATTCTTGCCCGGTTCAAATGCAATGCAACATCACCGATCTAGCTCTACTTGTCCGGATAGGCTTCACACATAATGCCTATGTCCGTTTTCGCATACGGACTCTACATAAGGGGGACTTTACTTATCTACCCCAAGGAACGCTCCAACTCTTTGCTCACTCGCGAGAGAGGGCTTCCTATGCAAAGGGAAAAAGGGCTTCACATGCCCAAGGATGAGAAATCGTTACCCTTGCGTTCTTCCGCGGCGCCATCAAAAACTATGCGGTTGGAAAGCACCGCAACGGCGTCACCTCCGCGGATCTGGACTTGGATCGCGATTCGGAGCTCTGAAGCTCTTCCGGCGGCCGGATCTTGGACCCCTCCTTCTTCCTTGCTCTCCCTTCTCTCTAAACTCTTAGAGAGAGAATGGCTAATGGAAATGAGGATTCCCAACCCTAAATCCCGGCTAAAACCACCCAGGAGCAGCCCCCCACCGTTGGATCCAAAGCCAAGGAAACGAACGGCCAAGATTAGATCTGAAATCACAAAAACTGTGCCGAACACGGGTTCACACACGGCCGTGTTCCTGGCCGTGTAGCTCATTCGCCGTCTCGACCAAAATTGAAAACCAGTAACACGACATGTGACACGGCCTCCGACACGCCCGTGTCACCTGTGACACTCCCGTGTCGGGACCCGTGTCACGCCCCCCGTGTGCAACAATCGCAGTCAGAGAGGTACACGGCTTGGTGACACGGCATCAGACATGCCCGTGTCAAACTAGACACGCCCGTGTTCGTGCCCGTGTCACTGCCCGTGTACCCCACCGTACAGCCCAGGAGTGACACGGCATGGGACACGCCCGTGTCCTAGGCCGTGTTCCTCCACACGACCATCGTCGACCTGAACTGGTCGACTACACGGCCAGCTCGACGACCCGAGCTCGACACGCCCGACACGACCTCCGACACGCCCGTGTCGGGGCCCGTGTCACCTGCACCAAAACTTTGTCTTGGCCAAAAGTGATCCCCGTCGCTCCTACAACATTTTGGGGTGTTACAATTCTACCCTCCTTAAAGAATTTCGCCCACGAAATTAATAAAGGAAAAACAGGACTTAACGTAAATCAGTACCTGAGCGGAACAATTCCGGGTACTCCTCCAGCATAGTATGCTCCCGTTCCCAAGAGAGCTCCTCTCGCCCGCAATTATCCCACCGGAGCTTAACCATCCGGATCTCCTTGTTACGGAGTCTCTTGACCTCAACATCTTCAATACGAATGGGTCTGACCCTAGTCGTCAACCCTTCGTACACCGGCACTTGATCAGCCGCGATCACCTGCGAAGGCTCTTGCACCGCCTTCCGCAACACAGAAATGTGGAACACATCATGTAAACCACCTAATTCCTCCGATAGCCTCAAACGGTATGCCGCTTCGCCGACTCGCTCCAGAACCTCAAAAGGTCCAAGGTATCTTGGGCTCAGCTTCTTCAAGCGTCTCACCCGCGAAACCCCCTTGAACGGCTTCACTTTCAGATATACCCAATCGCCTACCGCGAACTCCACGTTCCGGTGCCTGGCATTGTAATACTTCGCCTGTCGGTCCTGAGCGATCAACAAGCGCTCCCGAATGATCCGCACTAACGAGGTAGCACTCTCCACCTCCTGCTTCTTGTACAACCTTGCCTCACCAGTTTCAAGCCACGATAACGGCGTGCGACACTTCCTACTGTTGAAGCCAAAATTGACCCCAACGAATGTTCACAAACCAAAGTGCAGCCGACGCCTACTTCTCTCTTATCTCGACCATTGACTGGCTGCTAAGGTCAAAAGACTGACCCAAAGCCTCAGCTGGGAGGTCCCACCACACACCCGGAAGATCTCTGAGAGCTTCCCCTCCAAAGCTAAATGCTGGGCTGGGAGCTCCTCAGAAGGCACTAGAGTTGGAGAATAATGAAAAGCCCTGCCTTCCAAAGAGCCCCTATGGGTCTTTTTATAGTCTTCCTTTGACCTGGAAATACTGAAATACCCCTGAGGGGTCTGCCAATAGCCAAATCCCGCTGTCATCCCAAGGGCATTTGGGTAATTTTACCTCGGGATAATAATAAAATAATCTCCTCTGGACTCCGGGTCCCACCACGTGGGCCCACTTGGCGAGACCCCCGGCCTAGAAGGCTCTCGCTGGGTCCCCTCTAGGTCCGCCTTGGCGAGAACTCCTGCCAGGAAGGTTCTCGCGCTAGGTAGTCATGATGCCATTGCGAATGAAGGCTCACCTAAGGCCTTCTCGCCTGCCCTGGTCGGTCGACGATCTCTCTGCCGTGGGCTCGACTATCTGCTCTGGTTTCCCCAGCTTTCGCCTGCCCTTGGCGGGAGCTCCTTCAGGGCGGAAGCTCCTCCGGCTTTGGACCCGAAGCCTGTCGTGGCGCGAACGATATCGCCCACTACCAGGCGGGAGCCTTTTAAGGACCGAAGCCTGTCGTGGCGCGAACGATATCGCCCACCGCCAGGCGGGAGCCTTTTAAGGACGAAAACTCCACAAGTATGCCTTAGGGTTAACCCCAAGGCTAGCCTGAGGCTAGCCCAATTCCTCAGTGGTGTCTCCGGGTCTCACCCAGCGAATATGAGGTTGTACACAATCCCCGCTCTTTCGAGCTAGCCCTGCGCTCGACAAGACAAGTCCAACCCCCAAAATATTCGCTGGACACGTGCCCGCCTATCGAGGAAATCTTTTGGTGGGTCCTACTGCGACTATAAATATGCACTGATAGGCGTCCATACGCCCTGCCCTTGAAGTACGGTTTTCCCACTGAGCTCTCGCCTCAGGGATTTTTGTGCAAGCTTACCATGCATCCCAAACGTGCTGCCAAACCACTTCCGCAAGACCTCCAAGACCGGTTAGCCGCCGCCCAAGCGCGGGCCTTGGCTAACTGTGCGGCGGTGGCTCCATGGTTAGCGAGAAAGACTTCAACCACCGGGCCTTCCGAGCCGAAGAAGAAGGAAAAGAAGAGGGCGAAGGTAGTCCGGCGGGACCTTTCTCGCGAGAACAGGGATCCTCCTTCCCCCACTCCCAACCCTGCGGGGGATCCTTCCCCGCAGAAGGTAAGCCTTTCAACCGTGCCTACCGAGCTGATTGTGCACTAGATCCGATGGTTAAAGTAAGCTTTCGCAGGAATCCGCTCCTAACGATGACGCCGAGATCCCGCCAAGTTCTTCGAACCTGCCCGCTCATTCACCCAAGGACCAAACGCGGGTCTCGGAGAGGATTCCTCCGGCCGAAACCGGAACGATAGGTACATTTTCCCTTGTCAATATTTCAACCCGGCCCTTTCTTTTCTGAACTGTCTTCTCGCAGTGCCAACTCCCGCCGACCCGGGTCTAACCACCCGGAAAGATGAAGCGAGAACCGTTGAAGTGCCTCCTGCGGTGGCCAATCCTATCCTGCAGGCGGGAGGGGCGGCTTCTGAACCTTCCGCTACTCTCAAGGATGCTGATCGTCCCTTGAGAGAAGACAACTCCCCTCATGCTTCCGGCCAGGCCGGGATCACCGTGCGCAAGCCATTTCGCCCGGGGCTGGGCAAGCCTCTCCACCTCCTCTACGGAACCAATGGAGGGGCTGGGCCTTCTCGTCCAACGTCGCTTGACGGTTCTCGCCCAACCGCAGGTATGCGAGACCTTTTAAAACCGTTGATCGCCATGCTTTAACAAAAATTCTCGCACGTTTCTTTCGCAGGTGATCCTGGCTTGCGGTCGGGAGTCAACGAGGAAGGAGAAGAAGAGGAAGAAGTAGAAGAGGAAGAAGAGGATGAAGAGTCCCCTCTTCCTTCGTCTGGCGAGATAGAAGAAACCTTGAACAGCGCTGGGAGCGCGAAGGGGAGAAGGAGGAAGATCTCGGTCATTTTGGCCAAGCTTATCCGGCGAGACCGTGCCCATACTGCCACGGCGAAAGCATTCCGCGAATCCGTGGAGCAAAGGCTGGAGGCTCTGGAGCGGGATTTCTTCTTGGGCGAGACTGATTGCCCGGGAGGGCCTTCTGCCGAGTCTTCGCCAGGGAGGTGCATCTCGCAGATCCGGGATCACGCCAGGCGGATCAACCTTGGGTGTACCACCCTATCATCTTACTTCAACCCATTGGCGCCCCCAAGAACTAGGCGGCGATAACGAGGACGATGGAGCTGGAAGCCCTATTAGCCTTCCCGCTTTGAATCTCAATGTATCTCTTTTATCAATGTATCTGTAATAAACATTACTGTTAATTAAGTTTATCCAGCTTGCGCTAGCGAGGATCTCACTTCTACCCATGTCTCTCTTTTCTTTTTCTTTTTATTGCTCTGCGAGGCTTTTAAATTAAGACGCTTACACCAATCTAGGATGCTTGCGCCAATCTAGGATGCTTGCGCCAATCTAGGAGGCTTCCCCCAATCTAGGAGGCTTGGGCCAATCTAGGAGGCTTACGCCAATCTAGGAGGCTTGCGCCAATCCAGATAGTTGCGTCGAAACCAGGAACGACCGTTGACCGCTGCCATCCCGAGGGGGAAAATCGAGGCGCCGTTAGCCCAGATTCTGACAGCTGTACTCCGCTGTCACTTTCTCTCTCTGTCGGATGGATCCATGATGATTACGATTCCCTTTAAATAGAGAAGTCTACCAACCGCATTTACTTCTTCGATCCGGAACCTCAGCCTTCCTTCCTTGCTCTCGCGTTCTTGCTTCCGCTTCGACCTCTTTTCAGCTCTCGCTCTCACTCGCAAACCCATCATGCCTGGCGAGAACAAGGGTCGCGCCCACTGCGCGGAAGCTTTCCAAAAACACCTCTTCCCTTCCTGCAAGCTCACCCTCGACGAATATAACCTGATCGTTGACCGCTACATCCCCGCCGGCTTCTCGGCGCGGAACCCGGGAAATCACGATAAGGTGAATACTCCGGAGGCCGGAGAACTCGCCATCCCCCTCGAGCATTTCGAGGTGGGCTTCCGCCTTCCCCTTTGGCCGGATATTCGGCTTGCTCTTCGTTACTATGGGGTGGTTCCCGCCCAACTGAACCCGAACTCAGTAGCGATCCTTATAGCATTCATATGCTATATGCGATCCGAGAGGATCGAGTTCAGTTTGCCCATCTTCCGGAAGCTATTCAACTTCCGCGCCAAGGGAGGGGTGGTTTTCTTCTCCGGGCAACTGCTCGAGGTTACCGGTCTCGCCAACAAGCACCACCACTGGGGCGAGAAATTCGTTTATGTCAGCGGGGACTTCGGCAACGTCCCGCTTCAGCCCGTTCAGTACGAGGACGCTGCCTACAAACCGCCTACTCTGGGATCGCGCGAGAGCGCAATCCTGGAATTCTTTGGGACCAAGGAGTTCGATGTTCCCTACCTCAGGCGAGACGTCGACTCCCTCCCACTCGTTCACTCGGGCGAAGGTACGGTCTCGCTTCAGATTCCCTCTTTTATCAAAGATCTTCTTGCGCTGAAGTGTTTTAACTTTGCAGGAGAGCGGGAGGTCCCTCTGCGCCAACCCTTCGCTGAAGGCCGGGGTGTCGAGGGTCTGGCCGCGAGAGGCTCCCTTGCGCTCGCGGAAGCTAGCGCCAGCGCCTGCCGAAACGATCCAGCCCCTCCTTTGCCGCCACCAGCCAAGAAGCGAAAGGTCACCCTTCCTCCTCTCCGAACGCTGAAGAGGCCCAAACCATCTGCTCTCGAGAAGGGGAAAGCCTCGGCCATCTCGCCTGTCCAACCCCTTCCCGCAGGCAGCTCCTTCGAAGCGATCCTCCAAAGGGCCAGCGAGATGGATGCCGCCGCCAAGAGCCGTGCCGAGGCTTCCAGCGGGAACCCACCGGCCGCAAGCGAGGCTGGGGGAGAAGTGCTCGCCGCCGAAACCTCCGTCCGAGCTCCGCCCCGGGAGGTGCCGAAAGGGCACAGGAACTTTGGTTTCGGCGTGAAGTACGTCGACGCGGAGGGGAAGCCTCAGATGGAATGGGACCCCGAGTCAAACTTAATCAAGGTTACGACGCTCCTTCCCAGCTGGGCGGAGGGGGAAGATGTGACTGGCGAGGCCTTCTCGCTTGGATATGGCCTTTACAGCCGAGAGGATGCCAGCGTGTTTGACCAGATGTCCACCCGCCTTATAGCCTTCGATGCCATCCGGGCTCTATTGCGCGGGTTCGAGCTTGCGCATATGTGTGCGTGCCGAAGCATCACCCTCGATAAGAATTTCACCGATATGCGCAAGGCAAGGGAGGACGCGGTGGCTCGAGCGCACACCGCGGGAGAAGAACTCGCGAGAGCCCAACAGGAGCTTGCGGATGCTCGACTGGCGCTGTCTCTACGCCCCGTGACTGAGGTAAGCGAGACCCTCCTGAGCCCTTGCTCTCGTCTCTCAAAGTTACGACTGTGCAATGTTTCCAGACTGAACTCTTTTTTCACAGGATTCTGCCCAAGTCAAGGAGCTTCGCGCAGAGCTGGCCAACGCGCGCTGCGAGAGCGTCCTCCTGAGGGAACAGCTTCGCGCTGAGATGGCGAAGGTCCCGCCTCCGGAGCTAGATGCCAGGCTGCGGAGTCGATACCTCTCGGAGTATGACGTTGACAAGCTGCTGCAAGCCAACGCTCAGGCAACCGTCAAGCTGACGCTCGAGACGCTGCGAGACGTCAAACTGCTTCGGGAGGACGGCGCGACTATCGACGCTCGCCAACTCCTTCCCTGGCTCTATGATCCAGTTCCCAAACCTCCAGGCGCGCCGGACTCGCCTCCCTCAGACATCCCGAGGTCTTCTACCGCCGCTGGCGAGACATCTGAAGCGAGCTCTGGCGATAATTCAAGCGAGAGCACCAGCGGGAGTTACAGCGCGTCCCCCTAAGCTTCTTTTTTCTTTTTTATTTCTCTTGTAATGAGCGAGAGGCTCCGACTTTTGTAATTAATTTTATGTAAAGTAATGTTTCATTTTTCATTGTCAGTGTGTGCTTGAAAGTATATTATTCTGCCGAATGACTTCCGCGCGAGCTTCCGCCGAGACCCTTAGTCTCTTTAGGGTAATCTTTCTCAGAGATCAGTTAGGCGGGAACCTCGCGTCACCGATTAAGTCGTCCTGCCCAGGTCCGCCGGGAGCCTCCTTTTGCGAGAGCCCCCTTTGACCGAGACCTTTACTGGCCGAGACCTTTGAGCCGAGACCCTTACTGGCCGAGACCTTTGAGCCGAGACCCTTACTGGCCGAGACCTTTGAGCCGAGACCCTTACCGACCGAGACCTCCAAACCGAGGCCTTTACTGGCTGAGACCTCTGAGCCGAGGCCTTTAGGGCCTTGCCTCCGGTCTAGGCCAGGGCCATGCTCACATATTTTTTCGACCAATTAAACCCCTACCCCACCGGCGAGCCGTCGGACCTGCTAGATTATATGAGAGCCTGCGCAGCGGGTCTACCGGGGTTCGAGCCGAGCTCGTTGTAACGTAGTAACTACCAACCAAGAACCAAGGATCAAAAAGTCAAGGACTCCACCTATCCCCCGCAGGCGAGCCTTCGGACCTGCCAGCTTGATGAGAGCCTGCGCAGCGGGTCAACCTGGGGCCGAGCCGAGCTCGGGGTGTCGTAGAAGTGGCTAAGAACAAAGATCGCTAGAGCCAACCTTTCCCCCACAGGCGAGCCTTCGGACCTGCCAGCTTGATGAGAGCCTGCGCAGCGGGTCTACCTGGGGCCGAGCCGAGCTCGGGGTGTCGTAGAAGTGGCTAAGAACAAAGTATCGCAAGAGCCAACCTTTTCCCCACAGGCGAGCCTTCGGACCTGCCAGCTTGATGAGAGCCTGCGCAGCGGGTCTACCTGGGGCCGAGCCGAGCTCGGGGTGTCATAGAAGTGGCTAAGAACAAAGTATCGCAAGAGCCAACCTTTCCCCCACAGGCGAGCCTTCGGACCTGCCAGCTTGATGAGAGCCTGCGCAGCGGGTCTACCTGGGGCCGAGCCGAGCTCGGGGTGTCGTAGAAGTGGCTAAGAACAAAGTATCGCAAGAGCCAACCTTTCCCCCACAAGCGAGCCTTCAGACCTGCCAGCTTGATGAGAGCCTATGCAGCGGGTCTACCTGGGGCCGAGCCGAGCTCGGGGTGTCGTAGAAGTGGCTAAGAACAAAGTATCGCAAGAGCCAACCTTTCCCCCACAGGCGAGCCTTCGGACCTGCCAGCTTGATGAGAGCCTGCGCAACGGGTCTACCTGGGGCCGAGCCGAGCTCGGGGTGTCGTAGAAGTGGCTAAGAACAAAGTATCACAAGAGCCAACCTTTCCCCCACAGGCGAGCCTTCGGACCTGCCAGCTTGATGAGAGCCTGCGCAGCGGGTCTACCTGGGGCCGAGCCGAGCTCGGGGTGTCGTGGAAGTGGCTAAGAACAAAGTATCACAAGAGCCAACCTTTCCCCCACAGACGAGCCTTCGGACCTGCCAGCTTGATGAGAGCCTGCGCAGCGGGTCTACCTGGGGCCGAGCCGAGCTCGGGGTGTCGTAGAAGTGGCTAAGAACAAAGTATCGCAAGAGCCAACCTTTCCCCCACAGGCGAGCCTTCGGACCTGCCAGCTTGATGAGAGCCTGCGCAGCGGGTCTACCTGGGGCCGAGCCGAGCTCGGGGTGTCGTAGAAGTGGCTAAGAACAAAGTATCACAAGAGCCAACCTTTCCCCCACAGGCAAGCCTTCAGACCTGCCAGCTTGATGAGAGCCAGCGCAGCGGGTCTACCTGGGGCCGAGCCGAGCTCGGGGTGTCGTAGAAGTGGCTAAGAACAAAGTATCGCAAGAGCCAACCTTTCCCCCACAGGCGAGCCTTCGGACCTGCCAGCTTGATGAGAGCCTGCGCAGCGGGTCTACCTGGGGCCGAGCCGAGCTCGGGGTGTCGTAGAAGTGGCTAAGAACAAAGTATCACAAGAGCCAACCTTTCCCCCACAGGCGAGCCTTCGGACCTGCCAGCTTGATGAGAGCCTGCGCAGCGGGTCTACCTGGGGCCGAGCCGAGCTCGGGGTGTTGATGAAGATTCCTTCAGCCAGGCCTATTCCATCATTGAGATGAGGAGTCATAGCCAGTTAAAATAGAAAACATAAAGATTGCATACTCAGAGATAGTCAACATTCTGGAATAAACTTATTGAAAATGCAATGGTTGTTTACAACATTACAATCCTTCTTTCCCTCTTACGGGTAGAAGCGCTTCAGATCGTCACCATTCCAGGTGTGACTCAAGGTCCTTCCCTCCGCATCCTGGAGATAGTTACCTCCGTTAACCAGAGCCTTCTCTACTATATAAGGCCCTTCCCAGCTAGGGTTGAGCTTACCAACCGCGACCGACCTTCCTGCAGCGTCGACCTTTTTCAGTACTAGATCCCCCTCGGCGAATTGCTTGACTCTGATGTGCTTATCGAAGTACCGAGCCATTCGCCGTTTTACTTCTTCTTGCCTGATGGCGGCAACATCCCGCAGCTCTTCCACCATATCTAATGAGAGGCGCAACCCTTCCTCGTTCTCCAACCTCCAAGCTTCGCTTCCCTCAGCCGCGGCCGCGACCCTTGGGGACCGAACCTCGAACTCCACCGGGAGGACAGCCTCACACCCATGAGAGAGCTTGAAGGGGTCTCCCCTGTGGCCGTGTTCGGAGTCGTTCGCAAGGCCCACAGAACGGAAGGGAGCTGTTCCACCCAGTTACCCTTCAGGTTCTCCACCTTCTTTTTGAGCAAGCTGACAATGATCTTGTTGGCCGCCTCCACCTGGCCATTGCTCCGAGGATGATGGACAGAGGCGAACCTGAGGTCAATCCCCAATTGAGTGCAGAAACCGATGAATTCTTCACTAGCAAACTGAGGACCGTTGTCTGTCACTATCGCTTGGGGCAATCCGTGCCTGCAAACGATTTCCCCCCAAACGAAGTTCCTGACGACCTGGGAGGTTACCTTGGCTAACGGCTTGATCTCCAACCACTTGGAGAAGTAGTCAATCATAACTAGGAGGAATCTCCTCTGCCCGCTAGCTGGAGGAAAGGGTCCAACCAGGTCCATTCCCCAAATGGCGAAGGGCCATGGCGCCGTGATGCTTCGAAGCCTTTGGGCGGGCAAGAGCTGGAGGGGAGCATGTACTTGGCACTTCCGACACCTCCTTGCGAACTCAGCTGTATCCTTCCTCAAAGTCCGCCAGAAATATCCTTGCCTTATCACCCTTGCTTCCAATGTCCTTCCCCCTGAATGACTGCCGCATTCTCCAGAATGCACCTCTTCCAGGATCCCTGGGACTTCCTCCTCGGTCACGCATCTCGCGAGGAGTCCTGACAACATCTTCCGATGCAAGCTCCCTTCCAGCATCAGGTAATGAGCCGCCTTATGCCTGAAGCTCTTGGCATCCTTGACTTCTTCTGACAGTTCTCCTGTGGTTAAGAAGGTCACCAACGGATCTACCCATGAGGACCGCCGATTCACCTCCATCACCTCCCCCTCTTCAATGGCTGGCCGAAATAGTTCGGTTAGGGTACCTCCACCTCGAGGCCCGAACTTTGCTAATCGGTCAGCTGTCATGCTTTCCTCCCTGGGAACATGTTGAATAGAAAAAGAACGGAAACCTCCAATGATAGTTCTTACCTTTGATAGATATCTCGCGAGGGTAGGCTCCCGGGCCTCGAACTCCCCTCGGATTTGCGACGCCACCACCATTGAGTCTGTGAAGGCCTCCACATCCTGAATTTCCAACTCCTTTGCCAGTCGGAGACCGGCTATCACGGCTTCGTACTCCGCCTGATTATTGGTTACAGGGAAGTGGAAGACCACTGCTTGTTCTATGGTAACCCCTTGGGGACTTACTAGTACCATACCTCCTCCCAGGGAGTGCCTTCCTGAGGCTCCATCGACCATCATCTTCCATGCCTCCGACGGCCTCGGCTCTTCTTCCTCGGCCTCAGTGACATAATCCGCCAAAAAGTCCGCCACGGCTTGGGCTTTGATGGAGAGCCTTGGGACGAAAGAAATGTCAAACTCGCTTAGCTCGATGGACCACTTTGCCAACCTTCCTGAATGCTCCACCCCCTCAAAGACCTTGCGAAGAGGATGGTCGGTTACCACCCTAATCGAGTGCGCTTGAAAGTAAGGGCAAAGCTTCCTAGCTGAGATGACCAAAGCATACGTTAGCTTCTCCAGGATGGGGTATCGGATCTCCGCCTTTTTTAAGATTCGGCTTACATAATAGACGGGCAACTGTTTCTTCCCCTCCTCCCTAACCAAGACGGAGCTCACTGCCTCTACCCCCACTCCGAGATACAAGGCTAGGTCCTCCCCTTCCTTCGGGCTTTGAAGTAACGGAGCTTGGGAGAGTTGCCTCTTCAGCCCCTGGAATGCCTCTTCACATTCGGCCGTCCATTCGAACACTTGGTTACCACGAAGTACTTTAAAGAAAGAGGAACACCTATCCCCTGACCGAGAGAGGAACCTGCTTAGCCCGGCCAACTTCCCGGTCAAGCGCTGGACTTCTTTGGCACTACGAGGTGATTCCAGGTCTAGAATAGCCTTAACCTTATCGGGGTTAGGTTCTACCCCCGCGGGAGTCAAGAGGTGTCCGAGGAATTTCCCGCGACTAGCCCCGAAGGCGCACTTCAAGGGATTCAACCTCATCTTGAACCTTCGCAGGGTGGCAAACGTTTCCTCCAAGTCCCGCAAGTGAGAATCAACACACTTGCTCTTGACCATGAGGTCGTCCACGTAGACCTCCAGGTTCCTTCCCCTTTGATCTCGAAAGATTCGATCCATCATGCGTTGGTACGTTGCCCCTGTGTTCTTCAACCCGAAGGGCATCATCTTATAGCTGAAGCATCCCTCTCTTGTGATGAAGGAAACATCCTTGACATCAGGAGGGTGCATCCGGATCTGATGGTAACCTTAAAATGCATCTAAAAAACTCATAAGAGAAAAACCGACGACTGAGTCAACCAGCGCGTCGATTCGAGGCAAGGGGTAGCATTCCTTGGGACATGATTTATTTAATAAAGAAAAATCAATACACATGCGCCATTTTCCTCCTCCCTTCTTTACCATTACCACGTTGGAGATCCAGCCTGGATACTGGATCTCTGAGATGAAGCCCGCGTCCAGGAGCTTTTTGACCTCCTCTCGGATGGGGGCTTCTAGCTTGGTGGCGATGGCCCTCATCTTTTGGCGTATGGGGCGGGCTCTGGGATCCAGGTTCAAGCGATGACAGGCCACGTCCGCGTCGATGCCCGGCATGTCTGTCGCGCTCCAAGCGAAGATGTCGACGTTGCTTTGGATGCAGGCTCGCATCCGCTCCTGATCCATGAGGCTCAAGCCTCCACTGATCCGAACCCTTTGCACCTCCCCCGCTCTTGTAAGCACCTCCATCTCCACCACTTCTTCGGCCAGCTCCAGCCCCGACCGTTCCCAACTTACCCTTGCCTCTTCCTGCTCAAACTCGAGCTCCTCTCCTCCAACCTCATCAACTTCCATCGCCTCCTCCAGGCTCTCCTCCTGCCTCTGCTCTTCTTCATCCATCACTCCTCTCGCCTCTTCTAGGCTGATCTCCTCCACCTCCGCCATCTCCTCAACAACCTCCATCGCCTCTCCCAGGCTTATCTCTCCTCCCTCAACTCCTTCCTGCTCAGCCATCTCCCTCTCCAACTCCTCTGCCTCCGTCATCCACGACACGGTGTTAACCACCGTCACATAGCACTGCCTTGCCATCTTCGGATCCCCCCTGATCCTAACCTGCACCCCTCCATTGTTGAACTTGAGGCATTGGTGGTACGAGGAGGGTACACAGCGAAAGGCGCTGATGAGGGGATGTCCAAAGATGGCATTGTAACTACTCGGGGCATCCACGATCACGAACCGACAGTTTCGTGAGACGCCCCCAAGCCTCACATGCAGGCCCACTCCCCCTTCCACTTCTTTCCTTTCTCCGGAGAAGCCAAAGAGCGGTCCATCAGAAGCCAGGACCCTTTTTCCTTCCACCCTCATCTCATCGAAGGCCTTCTTGAAGATCACATTCACCGAGCTCCCGTTATCCACCAGTATCCGGGAGACGGTGTAGTTTTTTATCGCTGTCTGGATCACAAGCGCGTCGCAGAACGGATCCTCGTAGTCTGGCATATCCGCGGATGAGAACGTGATCTTCTCCTCTGGAGGGGGAGCCAGGGAGGTCGAGGCGACCCCTCGGCGGAACATGGTTTGAAGGCTCCCCTTGCGGGTTGCCTCGATCCCCACTCCCCCATGGATCACTCTGATCCCTCCTCGGGTCCCCACATTAACCCTGTCTTCACACCTGTCCTCAGCCTCTTCTCGCTGCACTTCAACGATCCTTACCGGCGGATCCTGCCTTCCGGCCCCTCTGGCCCCTCTCATCTCCAGAAACTCTGGGCAGGTGGTCGTTGCGTGACCTTCCTCCTGATGGAAGTCACAATAGGGCAACGCCACCCTGCCCCCTCTTCCTTCTCCTCCTCCCCTTCTTCCGGCTCCCCGAATTCTTCCTCCTCTTCCTCTTCCCACCTCCATGGCTTCCTGCGGCGGTGGGAAATGATCCCTTGGTCCTTGTCGTCATCCTCCCTGCTCCAGCCTTCTTTGCTCCCGGAAGTTATCTCTTCCCTGAAGTCCTCCCTGGACCTGGGGGCGACCCTCCTGAGGCCTCCAACCTAGTCGGTTGTTCGGCTCCCTGGCCCCCCCATGCTGCTGTCCCTGCCCTCGGGGCTCTTCTCTTCTCCTATCTTCCCTCGGCTCCCTCTGCTCCCTCTGCTCTCTCTGCCTTCCTACTACCGGCTCCTTCACATCATCCTCGGCCAACCTGGCCAGCTTCCTTGCAAACGCAGGGTTTGCCCTCTCAAAGTCTATCTCCTTCGCCGCCCTCTCCATGAGCTCCTCAAAAGAGAGAGGGGGCTCCCTCTTCAGCTCTATGCTAAAAAACCCTGGTCTCAGCCCTAGGGTGAAGGCAAGCATCAGCGCATACCCTGGGACCTCCTGGACCAAGAGAACCTCCTCTTGGAAACGGTCCACATAGTGAACCAGCGACTCCTCCGGCTTCTGCCTCGCTGCGAACAGGCACTCAGCCTCCTTCTTCCTTTTTTTCGAAGTTGAGAACCTCAACAGAAAACCCCTGCGCAGATCCTCAAAGCTGTAGATGGAACTCGCCGGCAACTGGTGGAACCAGTCCCTGGCCTTCTCTTTCAGAGTGATGGCAAAAAGCCTACACTTGAAGGCATCCGACATTTGTCTGATGGACACCACGTCCTCAAACCATTGCACGTGCTGAACCGGGTCATCCTTCCCGGTGTAGTAGGTCATGTCCGGCTCCCGGAACCCCTCCGGCACTGGAGCCGAGACAATGAGCTCACTAAAGGGGTTCTCGCCTCCCGCCTGGCGAGACGGCACGTCTCGCGACCTCGGTTGGCTGGACCGATCCGCGAGACCATGCCCGGGGAAGAGTTCCTGCACTGTCGCCTCCTTCTCGCCCAGATCCGCCGGAAGCTCCTTCTCGGGACGCTGGCCTGGGAAAAGCTCCCGCGCGGCTACGTCCCTCTCGCCTGCCTCCACCGGGACTTCCTTCCCGGGGCACTGCCCTGGAGCGTTCTCGCCTAACAGCGGAACCACCTCCACCGGAACCTGCGGCGTCTCCCACTCATTCCTTGCCAAGAAGGCCAAGCTGATCGTCTGCATGACTTCTCGCCTGAAGTCCTCAAACATCTTCTTCGTCGCATCGTCCACCCGGGTGGGGGATCCTCCTGCGCCTGATCCTTCACCTTCGCCTCCTGCCATGGGACTTAACTCGAGATTTTCTTACACCGACTGCTTCCACGCTCACCGCACCAGAACTGTTGAAGCCAAAATTGACCCCAACGAATGTTCACAAACCAAAGTGCAGCCGACGCCTACTTCTCTCTTATCTCGACCCTTGACTGGCTGCTAAGGTCAAAAGACTGACCCAAAGCCTCAGCTGGGAGGTCCCACCACACACCCGGAAGATCTCTGAGAGCTTCCCCTCCAAAGCCAAATGCTGGGCTGGGAGCTCCTCAGAAGGCACTAGAGTTGGAGAATAATGAAAAGCCCTGCCTTCCAAAGAGCCCCTATGGGTCTTTTTATAGTCTTCCTTTGACCTGGAAATACTGAAATACCCCTGAGGGGTCTGCCAATAGCCAAATCCCGCTGTCATCCCAAGGGCATTTGGGTAATTTTACCTCGGGATAATAATAAAATAATCTCCTCTGGACTTCGGGTCCCACCACGTGGGCCCACTTGGCGAGACCCCCGGCCTAGAAGGCTCTCGCTGGGTCCCCTCTAGGCCCGCCTTGGCGAGAACTCCTGCCAGGAAGGTTCTCGCGCTAGGTAGTCATGATGCCATTGCGAATGAAGGCTCACCTAAGGCCTTCTCGCCTGCCCTGGTCGGTCGACGATCTCTTTGCCGTGGGCTCGACTATCTGCTCTGGTTTCCCCAGCTTTCGCCTGCCCTTGGCGGGAGCTCCTTCAGGGCGGAAGCTCCTCCGGCTTTGGACCCGAAGCCTGTCGTGGCGCGAACGATATCGCCCACTGCCAGGCGGGAGCCTTTTAAGGACCGAAGCCTGTCGTGGCGCGAACGATATCGCCCACCGCCAGGCGGGAGCCTTTTAAGGACGAAAACTCCACAAGTATGCCTTAGGGTTAACCCAAGGCTAGCCTGAGGCTAGCCCAATTTCTCAGTGGTGTCTCCGGGTCCCACCCAGCAAATATGGGATTGTACACCTACCATACAGGGCCTCGAAGGGCGCCATTTATATACTTGCTTGGTAGCTGTTGTTGTACGCGAACTCCACCAAATACAGGTGGTCCTCCCAATACTTCCCGAAGTCCAGAACACACATGCGGAGCATGTCCTCCATCGTTCTATTGACTCTCTCGGTCTGCCCATCCGTCTGCGGATGGAAAGCTGTGCTGAACTTTAACTTTGTTCCCAGCATCTGCTGCACCAACCTCCAATCATTTGACGTGAACCGCCCATCGCGATCACTCACAATGCTACGGGGCACACCATGCAGCTTAACAATATTGTCCACGTATAGCTTCGCCAACTTCTCCACCGAGTCATCACTACTAGAAAATGGCTTTTAGCCACGATTTCTTTTGCCACGGTGAAAAATCGTGGCTAATAGTGAGTATTAGCCACGGTTTTATTCTGTGGCTAATACTGGACTTTTAGCCACATTTTGCCTGAACCGTGGCTAAAAGTCTAGTATTAGCCACGGTTTGCCTGAACCATGGCAAAAGGTCGTGGCATCATTTAGTCCCACACCGCCAAAACAAAATAAGATTTTTGGGTTTATAAGGAATTTATTTCAATTAGCCTTTGAAATAAATATGGCGGTGGCGGCGGCCGGGCGGCGGCGGCCGGGCGGCGGCGGCGGCGGCCGGGCGGCGGCGGCGGCGGCCGGGCGGCGGCGGCGGCGGCGGCGGCGGCAGCGGCGGCGGCGGCGGCGGCCTGAATTTTTTATGTTATGAGTGGCCTTTTAACCACGCCAATTAAATCGTGGCTAAAAGTCCACTATTAGTCACGACAATGAACCGTGGCTAAAAGTCCAGTATTAGCCACGATTTTGGACTTTTAGCCACGGTTTGGACTTTTAGCCACGCTCGTATTACCCACGCCCATTTTCCGTGGGCAGATCGTGGCTAAAAGTCTTTAGCCACGGTTTTGGACTTTTAGCCACGGCAATCTGCCGTGGCTAAAAATCAGTTTTCTAGTAGTGCATCCTCCTTATGCGGAATGAAATGCGACACCTTAGTTAGCCGATCTACGATCACCCAGATGGTGTCGTTCCCCTTCTGCGACCTGGGCAACCCGTGCACAAAGTCCATAGATATATCGTCGAATTTCCACTCCGGTATAGGCAAGGACTTCAGAAATCCTCCCGGCTTTTGGCATTTCGCCTTCACCAAGGCGCACGTTTGGCATTTAGCCACGTACAACGCCACATCTTTCTTGAGCCCCGGCCACCAAAACAACTTTTTGAGATCACGATACATCTTCATGCTCCCTGGGTGGATTGAGTACTTGGTATGATGAGCCTCATACATCAACTCCGCCCGGAGGTTACCCCCACTCGGGACGCACAACCGATGATCCTTCCTTAATAAACCATCTTCCACCGAGAACTGGGAATTTGACCCATCCAGAGCGGCCTCCATAAACTCCTTCATGGAGTCATCTAACTCCAATGCCTGCCGAACCCGGTCAGCCAGGTCATACTGCACCTCTGTTCAGTTTAACATTGCTTTGGCGCTCATCTGCTTGTCAACGCAACAGATCTCAAGCTCCTCCAACTCCCGTACTAGCCGCTCATCATGCACCGACAACCAGTTGGCTTGGGCGGGAGCCCTGCGGCTCAGCGCATCCACAACTATGTTGCCCTTCCCGGGTACATAATGTATTTTGAAGGTGTAGTCCCCTAGGAACTCCATTCACTTCCTCTGCCTCATATTAAGGTCATTTTGATCCAACAAGTATTTTAGGCTCTTGTGATCGGTGTATATATCGACCCTTACGCCGTAAAGGTAGTGCCTCCACAACTTGAGTGCAAATATCACGGCCGCCAACTCCAAGTCGTGCACCGGATAATTTCTTTCATGCACCTTCAACTGACGCGATCCATACGCTATCACGCTCCCATGCTGCAACAACACGCAGCCCAAATCACTACCGGAAGCGTCGCTATACACCTCAAAGCCCTCGGTCCCACTCGCCGAACTAAGCACTGGCGACGTGGTCAACCGTCTCTTCAGCTCCTCAAACGCTTGCACGCACTCCTGCGTCCACAAGAATCTCTGATCTTTCCTTGTCATCTTCGTGAGAGGTAGCGCTATCCGCGAGAAGTTCTCAACGAAGCGCCTGTAATATCCGGCAAGCCCGAGAAAACTACGGACTTCCGCGACAGAAGACAACGCAGGCCACTCCCGTATCGCAACGATCTTCGCCGGATCCACCGCTATACCTTCCCCACTAACAATGTGACCAAGGAACGCTACTGAGGGTAGCCAGAACTCGCACTTGGAGAATTTCGCATAAAGCTCATTCCTCCTCAAAGTCTCCAACACCAGGTGCAAGTGCTTGAAGTGGTCTTCCTCGCACTGCGAGTACACTAGAATATCATCAATAAAGACGATCACAAAGCGGTCCAGGTAATCTCTGAACGTCCTGTTCATCAGATCCATAAATACCGATGGCGCATTCATCAGTCCAAACGGCATGACCGTGAACTCGAAATGCCCATACCTCGTACTGAACGCCGTCTTCGGGATATCACACTCCCTGATCCTCAGCTGATAGTACCCCGATTTCAAGTCCAACTTGGAGTATACCGACGATCCGACTAACTGATCAAAGAGATCATCAATCCTCGGGATCGGTTACTTATTCTTCTCCGTCAGCTTGTTCAACTCTCTGTAGTCGATACACAGTCGCATACTCCCGTCCTTCTTCTTAACGAAGAGGACCGGTGCGCTCCAAGGCGACGAGCTTGGACGCACATAGCCTTGCTCCATCAGCTCCTCCAGCTGAACCTTTAACTCCGCCATCTCCTTTGGCGCCAACCTATAAGGAGCACGTGACACGGGTTTGGCACTCGGCACGAGCTCGATCGTGAAATCAATCACTCGCTGCGGTGGGGCTCCAGGAAGGCTATCCAGGAACACATCTGGGTACTCGCATACCACGGGGATCTCATCCAAAGTGGACTTCGGCTCTGCGGCTTCCACTAATGCGAAGAACAGCTCTGCACCAGCACGAGCTGCCTTCACCACCTGAAGAGCAGACATCAGTGTCTTGCTCGACCCCTTCAGCCCCTCGAATGTAGTCTCCCGCCCTACACCCAGCTTGACCTCCTTCCGGTCGCAGTCGATCCAAGCCTTCTGCTCTGACAACCAATCCATTCCAAATATGACGTCGAACTCTACTAACGGCAGTAATGATGCTAGCAAGTCGAACTCTTGGCTCCCAATGTGAACCTTTACAGCGCACACTCTGTCCGCACGCATCGAGCACCCATTCGGTAGCAGCACATCCAACTTGTCCTTCGCCATCGAAGAAGGGACTCCGATGCGCGATATAAATTTTCGGACAAGAAGGAGTGTGAAGCTCCCGTATCGAAAAGTGCTCGTGCCGGACTATCGCTAATCACCACAAAGCCTAAGCAAAAGACATTAGCCTAACAAGCAATAGGTAATGGTATTTTAAAGTCAACTTGCTATAAATTAACTCATACCTGTCACCACATCTGCTTGCTTGATGGCCTCCTGCTGGCCCAAGTTATAGACTCTAGGCTGAGTCGGAGCATAATGGAGCGCGGTTGACTCCACCGCCTTGCCCTTCTCTTCGTAAGTAGCTCCTTGCTTTCTCTCGGACTTTAGGCGTCCGCTCCAGCAATCGTGGGCAAAGTGCCCCGTCTTTCCACACGTGAAACAAGCGCCCGGGGTTCGGTTGGTAGTTGCCCCCAAGGCACTTGTAGAAGAAGCTGGACCTGACATCCTAGTCTTCTTGAAGAATTTTCGATAGCCCGACTTCGACGTAGTCGGCGCTTTGAACTCCGATTTCTTCCCGCCAGATTCCTTCTTAGCTTGCACATTTCTCATGTCCTTCTCCAAGGACCGGGCCGAGTTGACCAAGGTTAGGAAACCCTGCGCCATGGGCCCTGACAGTAGCAACCTCAGCTCATCTCTTAACCCTTCGTAGAAGCGGTTAGTCTTTCGCTCCTCGTCGGCAAAGGTAGCGCTAGCATATCTCCCCAACCGAGTAAACTCGTAGAGGTACTCGTCTACAGTGCTATCTCCTTGCACCAACTTTTGGAACTCGTTCTCCAATGCGATCCTCTGCGCTGAGGGGAGGTATCGAGCCATGAACAATCTCGAAAACTCCGCCATAGGAACTTCGGCCAACGGCCTTCCCCTCAATTGGTGTAGCTCTAGGCCTTCCCACCATAACCTTGCGTCCCCATCCAACAGGAACGTCGCTATTGTGGTCTTCTGTCACTCTTCCGTTTCTGTAGTTGTCATCACCCTATTGACTCTTGAGAGCCAATCCTCAGCCTGGGTCGGGGTTCCCGTTCCCAAGAACACCGGTGGGTGGAAGCCCATCACATGCTTCAACTGTCTTTCAGTTGCTCTCCTAGGCAACTCCGGCTCCACCGCCACCTGCTCAACCCTTCTAGGCTCCGCCGCTTGGAGCGGCACTTGCTCCCCCGCAGGAGCAGGCTGTTGCACCTGTCTTGCAGGTTGCGCATTAATCATAGCAAATACAGCTTCTGCCACCAATCTAATGGTCTCGGCAGACGGAGGTGTTGCAGGCGCTTCACTTGGCGCACTGCTTGCCTCAGAACCTGGCCGTTCTGACGGCCCAGTACCACTCCTGGTCACCTATAATCGTGCAAAACACCGATAAGCGACCAAAAATTACTGCAAACAGCAATTATAGGAACACGCAGGTTCCTCAAACATGTATAATTTCATTCCTAAGTGGACATTCATGGGTTCTTTTCATGTTATAACGATGACGCACACCATGTGCTCACCACCCCTTAAAGTGAATTCGTCCACGAATTCATTTAAGTTTGACCGAAACCAGTAGTCTGATACCAATTTGTAACGCCCCTATCCGTCGTATAGCATATAGCAGTAGGTCCGGCCGGGGCCCGACGCCATATACTACAGACAGACCGGTTGGTTACTTATTGAAACCATTCAACCAATTATGTCGTCCTACACAACACCTAGCGAAAGCAATTTATTAGGTTGCAAAAGAAATAAGAACTCAGCCACAACTGCATGAATGTCCACTACAAACTCAGGAATGTATACATACACCAAAAGAGAAATGGCCTTAAGGCCTTACACTGTTCACTTAACAAAAGAAGTGTTTTCATACTTCGGCTCGCAGGCCGGTCACACGTGAATATAATAAAAACACTCAAAATTTGGCCTTCGAGGGCCGGCGCAGCAACTTGGGCTTTAGCCCGCTATTTTCCGCTCGGCTCCGCAGCACCTACAAGCAATAAACCACCGCCTGGTGGCAAACAATAGCAACGGTCAGCAATGCTGACCAAATTATAACGATCCCGCCCCCACATTCGGGGCGGCGATGCTCTTTCCCTGCACTCTATTAGTATAGGCACTTATATAAAGTATTTGCACTTCACCACAGGCGTAGGCTCGCACGGCCACACACCCCGTGCACTCAGGGCACATTCTCGGCGAACCGGCCAACGTCACGTCAATTCAAGCCATAGACGTTCCCAATCCACCACCGCCTCTTGGACGGTCATCCATATGAGCATTTTGTCTTATTGGCCTTGGTCACGACAATTTAAGCCATAGACCGCCGAAGACCCTCATCCATGCCAACGGTCCTACCGAACGACAGACCGGGTACGGTTCCGCCTGACCCATGCTCACACCGCAACGACAATTTAAGCCATATGCGCAGGTCAAGACTCACCGAGTCCCGTTACCACCACAATAATCACATAACCCGATTATGTTCACGTTGGCTCCCCGACCATCGTGTTGGCAAAACCCGCTTTTGCCCAGTTTTCCAGGTGCACCTTGGAGTTAATCTCCAAGGCTCCCTGATGCAATCTACCACGTAGAAAACCCGAAAACACCCAAACATCCGGATTCTTGCCCGGTTCAAATGCAATGCAACATCACCGATCCGGCTCTACTTGTCCGGATAGACTTCACACACAATGCCTATGTCCTTTTTCGCATACGGACTCTACACAAGGGGGACTTTACTTATCTACCCCAAGGAACGCTCCAACTCTTCGCTCACTCGCGAGAGAGGGCTTCCTATGCAAAGGGAAAAAGGGCTTCACATGCCCAAGGATGAGAAATCGTTACCCTTGCGTTCTTCCGCGGCGCCATCAAAAACTATGCGGTTGGAAAGCACCGCAACGGCGTCATCTCTGCGGATCTGGACTCGGATCGCGATTCGGAGCTCCGAAGCTCTTCCGGCGGCTGGATCTTGGACCCCTCCTTCTTCCTTGCTCTCCCTTCTCTCTAAACTCTTAGAGAGAGAATGGCTAATGGAAATGAGGATTCCCAACCCTAAATCCCGGCTAAAACCACCCAGGAGCAGCCCCCCACCGTCGGATCCAAAGCCAAGGAAACGAACGGCCAGGATTAGATCTGAAATCACAAAAACTGTGCCGAACACGGGTTCACACACGGCCGTGTGCCTGGCCGTGTAGCTCATTCGCCGTCTCGACCAAAATTGAAAACCAGTAACACGGCATGTGACACGGCCTCCAACACGCCCGTGTCACCTGTGACACGCCAGTGTCGGGACCCGTGTCACGCCCCCCGTGTGCAACAATCGCAGTCAGAGAGGTACATGGCTTGGTGACACGGCATCAGACACGCCCGTGTCAAACTAGACACGCCCGTGTTCGTGCCCGTGTCACTGCCCGTGTACCCCACCGTACAGCCCAGGAGTGACACGGCCTGGGACACGCCCGTGTCCTAGGCCGTGTTCCTCCACACGACCATCGTCGACCTGAACTGGTCGACTACACAGCCAGCTCGACGACCCGAGCTCGACACGCCCGACACGGCCTCCGACACGCCCGTGTCGGGGCCCGTGTCACCTGCACCAAAACTTTGTCTTGGCCAAAAGTGATCCCCGTCGCTCCTACAACATTTTGGGGTGTTACACAAGTTTGTTTGGATCGGTGATGTTTCATTATGCATGAATGGTCGGAGAAGACTCCGTGCCGATGTTTGTTTTTTTGGGTTTTCTACGCGATAGATTGCAGCAGGGATCCTTGGGGATTAACTCCAAGGTGCACCCGGAAATCTGGGCAGAAGCTAAGTTCTGTCATAACGGTGGCCTGGGAGCCAGCCGTGTACATACCCAGGTTATGTATGATTGTTTGATCGATATATTGGGACTGGGAGAAACTTGGCTCACGTCGATGACTTGTATTGTTATGGCAAGGTGAGCAACGGGCGTGTGGAACCTTACCCACTCCAAGTGATTCAGTGAAAGATTAATTGGAGAGCGAGTCTAAGCTTTGGCTGAAAGGACTTTAATGCTTACGTGTTTGCCGTCCTGGGGGCGGTGGTGGACCGCGGAACGGACCGGGTTCACCGAGTAAGTGCCCTGAGAGCATGGGGGGTGTGGCCTTACGGGCATGCACCTGTGGTGTATTGTGCTAATGCTGTACTTACACTTTAATCGTTGGATTATACTAATGCAATACAGGGAAGGAGCACCGCCACCTTGATCTAGGGGTGGGGTCGTTATAATTTGGTCAGCTTTAGCTGACCGTTGCTTTTGTTTGTCACCGTTGCGGTGGATTGTTGCTTGCAGGTGCTACGGAGCCTAGTGGTAAATAGCGTGCTGAAGCCCTTGTTGCTGAGCCGGCCCTCGAAGGCCTTTGCGAATGTTTACTTTTATTCTCATGTGTGACTGGTCTGCGTGCCGACGTTTGGAAGACACTATTTGTTTAAAGTAAACTCATGTAAGCCATAAGGCCTAGTACTTTGTGTATTTGTACGCTCATTCCTATTTTGGGTATTTAGTGGACATTTATGTTGTGGCTTGGGTTCTTTTCTTTGCAACTTTTAAAATGCTTCCGCTAGAATGTGCTCTGTGTAGGACGTGTGTTATTGGAAGGATGGTTTCATTTAGTAATCCTTCGGTTTATCTATAGTATATGGCGTTGGGCCCCGGCCGAAGCTACTGCTATATGTTATGCGACGGATAGGGGTGTTACAGAGCGCATCTCACTCAACGCCAAACGAGCTGAAGGCGTTGACAGAGTGCTCCTCACTCAATGTCAAGTGAGCTGAAGGCGTCGACAGTACTCGTCTCACTCAACGCCTGGATTGCACATGTTACTGGGCGAGTGGTCCTTGAATCTTCCACTCGTCTGGGGCGGCGAGTGCTCGATGGGGCTGGCATTCGCCGCCTCTATATAACCCTGGGCGAGTGCGGGCCTGACTTGCCCCACTCGCCTGCCATTGCCGAGAACCAGGGGCGAGTGTGAGCCTACTTGCTCCACTCGCCCCATACCTGTTCAACCCCTCTTGGGCGAGTCGGCGAGGCTGCAGAGCCCTCATCTCCCTACCAACTCGCTTGGGACTTGGACTGTGTCAAAATGGCTTGACCGACTCCTGCTAACCCCACCCGTCGGATACATGGTTGTACAGATCCCTCAACATATTTGTACTTTGAAAATTTTCTTTATTAAATCCTTTCTTCAACCCCTCTTCTTTGTCTACAATATCTTTCGTGCTCCTCCTCAATTCAGTCAAGGCAGCCAAGACATGTTGCTGGGCCAGATGACATGTATCAACTATTTAGGCTAAGTCGTAAGTGAACAGTAAAAGATGGTTTCTAAACACCAAGCTGGGTTAGACCTCATTCATGAAAGTGCTCTTTGAAAGGTATAATTCTTTCTTGGCCGCAAGCACGAATCTCTTTAGTAGGTAACAAGAATTTATTTATTTTACATTCTTTGATTTGTATACACTTAAGATGTGTTTGCACAACATTCTTCTTGTATAAAAACCCTCACATGAACACATAACATCAAATATGTAGAGTTAACTTTAACTACACATTGCTTATTGTCTACAGAAGCATCACAATGTCTAATGAGATATAAAATATGATCATCCTCATATCTAACTTCTTTACTAATACACACACTGACATCTCCATCCATAAAAATCTGTTCGAAAACGGAGAACATTTTTCTTTTGTATACTTTGGAAGCTTGTTTTAATAAATGACAATTTTTTTAATTTTAAAGTGATGTTACCGTGCTTGCACTTGAATCTTCATCATGTTCAGACCTACGCCAAGATGAAATCATCTTCTCCATCCCGGTATAACACTCAACAAGAGAACTTGTTGGTTTTGTGCACCCATGTAAAATATTGTTCGCAATTTTGCTTCTCTAAATAAATAGAATGTCAAGATCTAGAATGTCTTTATTAAACCCTGTAGATCATCTATTTCTAATTTTGTGCAGATCAGAAAGTCATATATTGTCCTTCAAGTTGCCTCTTGAAATTATCTCACTCAAATGTGAATCAAATCAGCTTCATCGTCGCATTTGCTCATGCAATGATAGAATAAAGCTCTAACACTCTTATCATTGTTGAAGTATGTGACCTTTGAAGGAGCTTTTTTCAAAATATGCTATTGACAAATACGATGTCGAGTGCTAGTAAAAACTCTCGTAATTGTCACGGCCATCGCCTAATTCTGGTCTATAAAAATAGTGCTCAGTTGCTTTCCACCGACAAATCTCAAAAAATGTATCAAAAACCCAACAAAAAGATTCGATGATTTTCTCTACAACGAAGACGTCACCTACAAAGACATTTTACCAGTGATGGTTTATCGCAATAAAAGAAGCACACGCCAAATTATATTTATTCAACTGATACCTGGTATCAAATATTATAACATCCTCGAACGAATCATAATCAATATTATTATGGTCATCCATCCAGCAAAAACTAGTCAGACGTCCGGACTCGTCCGTTTGAACATTGTAGGAGAACATGCTATCTTTCATTTGTCTTTCCTTAAATATTTTCAGTAAACTCATGACATCACCACGTTCTATCAGTCCTCGTTCTCGTTGTACGTAATTGTACGCATCTATCTTAGAAAAACCAATATTTTGTATCCACCCAGCTCATCAGCCATGAAATTGTATGCTTGAATTATTTTGATCTCAGCACCGATCATGCTCTTCAGAAGACTTCCTTGAACATCAGATAGATCTCGATAAGCTTTCAACAAATGACTGTCATTTTCTGGAGCGAGTGAGTGATTGTGTTTCTCTACGAATCTCATCACCTCTCATTTCTTGCCCTCTATATCATCAGCAAATGCAGGCAAGCCAACCACTCTGTACGAGTATCAAGTTTGCGGAATTTTTTTGCACATCCTTCTCTGGATTCAATCATTTATACCTTGCTTTTGCACATAAAAACTCACTCGCCCTAACAATCCGAGAATTCGTCCAATATATGATATGTTCTTTGTGCACACTGAATCCAACTCTGCAAGCGTACTCCTTGTACATATTGTAGGCTTCATCTTCATAGTGCACGGTCGGAAAGACAACAATGTCATTTTCCTATGAATTAAAAGAAGTCTTTAGTTTAAGAAATAAAAGACATCAAAGTGCACTATGTAATGATCTTATAACTTTGACCAAGGCCGAGCATTGTGTTTACAAGCTTGTTTATTTAACCCCTAAAACAAATCAAAAACGGCTGTTGTCCCGAATAAAAGAAGGAAAAACCTTCAATCGCAAACAACAAAAACTGTAGCAAAAAAATTCTGGTAAAATCTGATCCAAGAATAGTCCAGTAAGAGTACATATAAACAAATTCCGGCCGGATTTTACACAATCAACAAAAAAACCGCATTGCAAAACACAACAATCACACCAACAAAATCAAACATACAACAAAAACTACAGAAAAGACAAAGAGGCACATCACTTACATTAACTGCTGGAATGTTGTTGTCTAAGGTTTCTCCAGTTTTTTCCATGGTGGCTTAGCGGTGCAACTTATATCAAAAAACAGCTGATGTGTGAAAT
This sequence comes from Platanthera zijinensis, assembly GCA_039513925.1. NCBI lineage: Eukaryota > Viridiplantae > Streptophyta > Magnoliopsida > Asparagales > Orchidaceae > Platanthera > Platanthera zijinensis. The sequence goes on from CM077078.1 coordinate 24,842,733, forward strand.
ATTCCGAGATAAAATGGGAGGAGAATGACTGGCGATGATTTGCACTTCTCGGCGGAAGAGAGGACGACGATGATGGTCGTTTGGATGAAGTTTGCGAGAACGACAGCAGCGCTTATCGCCGGTAGAAAGAGAATAAGGAGAAAGGTTCGCTGCTCGCCGTAAGAAAGGAGAAGGAAAAAAGATGCATTGCTCGCCGGAAGAAATGAGAAGGAGAAAGATGCGCAGATCGCCGGAAGAAAGGAAAAAGAGAAAGATGTGTAGGGCGAAAGTGCGATTAAATCGCTTCAGTGGAAAACCAAATTTTCGCAAAAAAGAGAGTGGGGTATTGAACATGACAACTGTCCGAGGACCAAATTTTTTTGGCTTTTTAGCATAATGCACCCCCCAATATAACTGTTTTGGCGAATTGCACCCCAAAAATTCTAATATTGCATCTTGCACCCCCCAATATCTGATTTTTGAGCGTTTTGCACCCCAGTTCATTTTATAAGGGGTATTTTCGTCCGATTTTTTGGCTGTTTTTTTGCCGGTTTCTTAGGCCGGATTTTTTGGCCGGATTATTTCCTGGTTTTTTTGGCCGGTTTGTTGGCCGGAATTTTTAGCATTATATTACCGGAATTTTTTGGCCGGTTTTGTCAGATGAAGTGGTTATATTACCAGCAGTAAAGTCTAATGAATCAGAAGAATGTTGTCTTGATGTTCAGGTGGATAGAATTACATGGAAGTGCGGAAAACAATATAGTTTCAGATGAAAATTATGTTTCAAATCTGTAACCTTCCCTCTTCTCAGTACAAGCAGTAGCAAGTTCACATAGCCAAATATAACAGAACCTTCCCTGTTCACTCTTCTCAGTACAAGCATTACAAGATGAGAAAATCAAATACATTCCAAAATATATTTAAGATCAATTACATAATATGAAAAAACAGCTACATCCACATAGCCAAATATAACAGAACCATCAAATATTCTAGATCAAATATTCTAGATCAAATATTCTAGATCAAATATTCTAGATCAAATATTCTAGATCAATTACATCATTAAGACCAAACAAACAACTACATCCCCAGATCAATTACATCAGTACATAAAATATAAAGTTAGTCTCATATAAGACCAAACACGAACGGTGTCTTCAAAATTGGATGTAGTCTTGGACCTGCAAATGAACATTAAAATATTAGAATGAAACATTTTGACTAATTTTTTTTTATATAATTTATAACATACTCATAAATAACATACACCTACACATTATAAAGGGTTTGGACCTTCAAAATAACATATGCTTCCCTTCACTCTGTCCTACGCACCTGCAATTTCATAAAATTTAAGTGAAAAAAAACTGTTTAATGTAATATAACCCAATTTCATAAATGTTTTATGCATACCGGATTTTTTAGTTTTTTAGCCGATGAAGCCGTCGAGGATATAGGAACTACTCCACAATTCCTTTTGTTATGCCCTCTCATCCCACATTGTGAACAAGAATATTTCAAGCCATGTCGCTTTACGCCATATTTTTGCGTTTCCAGCTCCTCTTCCTCCATTCGTCTTGCATGCTGTGGCGGCCTTCCGGCCTTCCTCCGAACAGTAGGCCACGGAACAATAGGATTTTGGTTTACTAATGGCCATTCCATTTGAGAATTAATGGGATTTAGAAGGTGCTCGTAAGCACGCAAATATATTTCCTTCTTGTACCAATGTATCACGTAGTCTTCCACTTTTTCCCTTCGATAAAAATACATGCAGTAGCATGTACACACGGAATACCAGTGAGATCCCATCGTCTGCAACTACAACTGCTTGCACCTAAGTCAACTGTCCATTTATCTCGCACATACCCTTGCACTTCAAATTTATTTTGCCCGTTCCACCCCAAAATAAAGTCATGTGCATTTTTCTTATTGTTTTCTATTATTTTTTGAACGGAAGGGCATATTTCTCCACCACTTTTGAGTACCTTATCCCTTTGAGTGTGCAGGCGCTTCATTAGGATTACCCTAATTGTTTCCAACATGGTAATGATGGGCTTATCCCTAGCCCTTAAAATGACTTTATTGAACGCCTCGCAGTAATTATTTAGCAACATATCACATTTGGGCCAAGGGCTGAAATGAGACCTTGCCCAATGCTTCTCATGTCTTTCCTTTACCCATTCATACGCTTTTTGATCACAAGCTTTCAACTTCTCCATCTCAGCGTTGAAATCAACAATCCTTGTTGCGGATGCAGCCCTCCATAATAAATCTTTAAGTTGTATGCCTCTGAATTTCTGCTTGAAATTATTGTACATATGCCTTAAGCAAAACCTGTGCTCGGCATTAGGCAATAACTCCTCAATAGCTTTTATTAAACCTTTTTGCTTATCTGAAATGATAGTCCAGAAATGACTATTTTCAATACACAAATCTTCAATAAGAAGACTAACAAACCATCTCCAACTTTTAGTGTTTTCATTCAAAACATAAGCATAGGCAATAGGATACATATTGTTATTACCATCGATGCCAACTGCACATAACAACACCCCACCTGTACGTGTCTTCAAGTGTGTACCATCCAAACCTATTATAGGTCTACAACCACTCATGAACCCTTTCTTCAATGCACCCCAACATATGTAAAGTCTTTTAAAAATGCAAGTTTGAGATGCCACATCATGCTTACATTTGATTTTAACCGTGGTTTCCGGGTTGGTCTTGTAAATTTCCTCACAATAATCCCACAACCTTGCATATTGTTCATGCTCTGTGCCACTAATAACCCTGTTTGCATATTCTTTTGCTCTATACATTTTCGAAATGCTAAGAGGCGTTTTGTTATCTATTTGCATTATCTCATGCATAGAATGTACTGGCCAATCAGGATTGCTCCTAATATTTTGCTCATATCTAGTTGCAAGGAATTTAGCACTGCAATGTTTGGAACTGGGCACCCGACAACATGTATGTTCTCCTTTAATTGTTTTTACTTGAAAGGTTTTTTCATTTTTCGAAATGAAGGAGGCAAACAAAACCCAACCACAATCACAACTAACTTGAATTTTATTACTGCAGTTCTTGGTAAATTTAATTGGCTTCCCTTGTACTGTAGCGTATATTCGCATTGCCTCTCTAAATTCAGAAGAACTAATGAAGCACATCCCCACATGAAACTGAAAATCTTGCTCATTTGCATTGCCTTGATAAACTTTAATACTTCTTTCGCTCAAAGAAAATGATGAAGAGCGATCACCCAATTCTCTAATATGTATGCCAACATTTGTGCTACTATTTGTTTTGACCACCTCTGTTCCCCCAACCAACTCAATTTCAGCATCTATACTTTGATCAAACATTACGTCATCCCATTCAAAATCGCTATCTACCAAATCATCGGAAAAATCACTATCATCGGATTCGGCTTCGGAACTCACTGAATCACTGCTACTGCTCTCTTGTAAATTATTTTCCTCAACTACAACATTTTCCCAATCTAAATCTAGCGTAATAACATTGCACAACTATTACTAAACATGATTGTAGCACATTTAAAATCATCCCTAAAATGAACTAAAAAAAATTGGTTGAAGAGTATACCTGCCATAGCTTGAAGAAAACAGCCAAGAGAGAGCTTTTAAGTGAAATATGGAATTGGATTCGGCAGACAGCTGCACATAAAAAAGGAATGGAGCACATCAATACTAATAACCAAATTAATCAACTACTAGCATAATTATTAACATGCTCTAGTTACTGCGAGAAATCTGGAAATTAATAAGCATGCTGCAGTCATTAGTTTGGTAAAAAGCCGAACTATATTTCACAAATGTTCGACCGCACCTAACAAACTGCTTCCACTTCATGTTCAAAATTAGTTTTCTGTTCTTAGTCTTAGTAAAGATAATGCAAAAAAAATGTCAGAAATCTCAGGCAAATGGTGAAGTAGGAGCCAAAAACTGAAAAAAAAAGACAAAAAACTGAAAAACAAAGCCCGAAAATCTCTAACCCTAAACCTACCGGAGAAAGAAACCCAAAATGGTAAAGAGATCGGGATACCTGCTCGAGGAGGCGTATGAGGCAAGAAGATCCTTCGAAAAAGCTTCGTCGCCGATCACCCACAGCCCAGGTCGCCGGAAGTCTCGATCTCCTGCTGCAGCTCGCGTAAAAGGAACGGCCGAACGGGTGAAATGAAAAAAAAAACAGATATTAACCTATAAGGAATATGAGGAGGCCGGACGAAATTGCCCTTGGTAAAAAAACCCTAGGGTGCAATACGCAGGAAAATAGATAATGGGGGGTGCAAGATGCAATATTAGAATTTTTGGGGTGCAATTTGCCAAAACAGGTATATTGGGGGGTGCATTATGCTAAAAAGCCAAATTTTTTTTCATTTAATACATTGTAATATTGTATCTTCTCCAATAAATGAGATGTTATTGGGCTCTCCAGTAGTTCAGTGGATCCGAGACAAAAATAACCCTGCGACTACAGCAAGCCATCGTGTCCGTCCATCAGGAAATCAAAGGTATCAAACCGTCGACCATGGAAGTCGCATACGATAAGATTTGCATACATTCTTATACAAGTAATTAATTTTAATTTTCCGCCGTTCTATTATTAATCGCTCGATATCGGCGTTGGAGCAGACTTTTGTAGCAAAATTAAGGAAATCGGAAACATATATTTATATGCTATTATTAATAATTAATAATATTAGATTCTATCATCCTTCCCTCGAACTTGGTTGAATTCAAGGTTAGGAAACCCTAGCGGAGAATCCACTATGGATGATTCCGAGGGGGCTTTCAGCTTTGACTTCGAGCCAGCGCTTGATGGCGGCGGCGGAATCGGTATTGCCGGAGATCCGTCGGCGGCGATGCTGCAGGATCCTTACGGAGATCCGAGGGCGCATATGGCGCTGGCGCCCGATGCTGCGCCGGCGGACAGGAGAAATTTCCGACGAACGGTGTGCCGGCACTGGCTGCGGGGTTTGTGCATGAAGGGTGCTTCTTGCGGGTTTCTCCACCAGTATGACAAGGAGAAGATGCCGGTCTGCCGGTTCTTCCGGAGCTACGGCGAGTGCCGGGAGAAGGATTGCCTCTATAAGCACACCTTGGAGGAGATCAAGGATTGCCACATGTATTGCTTCTATCCCTTACTTTGTTCAATTCTTCATACACTTTGGCAAATTTTAACTAATTTTGCCGGCACTGGCTGCGCATAATCTGATGCTTGTTTATCTATTCAATATTTCTTTTTTTTTTTGATACCGTGCTTGATCCTTTGCATGGTAAATTAAGAACAGATGTGCGGCCATTGTTGTTGATGACTATTTTTAGAAACAGCCGGATACTGCCTGATTTATTGATAGAATTATATTGTTGTTGGTCTTACAAAGTCGATAATCTGGGATTTGATTGTTCTTTATGATTTTGTGCAAGCAGATTATTGGTTAGATTAGAAATTTATCCAATAATCTGCCATTTATTGGTAGAATTATATAGTTGTTGGTCTTACAAGGATGATAATCTTCAATTGTTCGTCATTTGAGTACTGGAAGTTATGGCTTAAGCTTGATTGTGATACAGTTTAGCTTCGTAGAAAGACAAGATTTGATCTTTACTTTGTTGGCTATACAATTCATAAGACTTGTTTATTGATTCATTTATAATTGGAGGTTGGAATTTCATGAGATCTGGAGATTTTTTCCCCCTACATTTTCGGTTCACTTCATTGCAAATATTTGTTTGGCAGCTTCACTTTTGTTGTCTAAGCTTGTAGATGATTGAGATGGTGATGGTGTTTATGATCATGGAGAGAGTGACATGGAGGGTGATGAAGGTTTCACTTTCTCAATCATTTCAGTGTGGTTGCTCAGTTTGGAGGGCTTACAGTGTTAGTTTTCATGGGAGAGGGAGTAGGTGAAATAAGTGAGAAGGGAGGTCGTTAGTTCTATAATTGACCACAGATTAAAGAGATCTGCAAGGAATCCTAGTTGGAATATTGGGAATGAAGATGGAGGACTGAGGTTGAGAATGTGGTTACTTCAGATAGAGGTAATGATAGGCAGTGAATGCTCTCAAATATAACTGGGATGGAGATTGGTGGTTGGAATGTTGAGAGATGGTGTTGTAAGTAATATGGAATCAAGCTTTCTGATGAAGCAAGGGTAAGTACACAGTGCTATGCTTTGCTCCATGGGAGGGAAGGTGCCATAGCTAAGTTTCTTTCTCTGTTTTATGCAAAAATACATGGTGTGCTTTAGCGTAATCAATTCTTCACTCAAGGATAAGTACACGTGTCTCCCTGTAGTATGCTTAATGTGTTGATGTTAAGGAATAATTGTATGCAATTAAGTAGCGTTTGGATAGTATTAGCAGAAGAAATGCTTAGATGTGTAAAATCAACTTTTTGTACTAAGGATCAAGGGTAGAGAGCAGGCATTCCCGTTATGTCCGGAGGGTCGTGGGAGGCTTAAGCAAGCTTTCTACAACAAGATTGTACCTTTCTTAGGGCAGTGCTACTGTAAAATTATTCCTAAATTTAGTTTTGGATTTAACAGGTTCCAAAACAAGTTCATATTGATGTTTAATTTGGAAGCCAAGTTCCAAATTTTCTTCACTTTGTTTACCCCCCTTGGTTTCCTTGAGAGATGGAGACTGCTTAAGGAGTATTTTTGTTTTATTCTTAGCCATCTTTTCTCTATGCTTACTGCATCCACTTAGTATGATATGTTCCAGTTAAAACTGATCTACGCATCCACTAACTGTTTGATTCTGCCCTCATTCTGTAAAATAAAAAGAGTAAGCACGAGTGAAAAAGAACTTTTTTTTTCTCATTGCATGTTGTCCCGTTTAAGCATTTGCCTATGGATTTAATATTTGTGTTCTAAAATCGAAATAACTACTTCTTTAATGGAGGGTTATTATTTAAGTTTTATTTTTCCAACAACTTCCTGTAGTAATTACAAGAAGATCTATCCTATTTTACTTTTGTTTCTTCTAAGTTTCTCAAAATTACACTCGCATATTTCTTGTTTTGATGCATTGGCACGCTGGGGTCATTTCAATGCTCCCCTCTGAGTAAATAGCCATGTGGACCTATAAGCACGCTCCCTCAAACTTTGCTCTGATACCTTGTTAGAACTTAAGCATCCAATGCAAAACCAATTGGGATGGCCCCGAAACTTATAAAGCACACAAATCCAATCCATCATATCTAATGTGGGACTAATTTAAGCTAACAATATTAAGACAGATCGATGGACAACACCATTTGTTAATCATCGTCACTGCATACACCCTGGGATGCTTCCCAACATTGGCCCGTTTGGCGTGGCGGACGTGAACACGGTTGTTATGAACTGTTTTTTGTGAATGTCCGACCTCACCTAAGAAGCGTACAAAGCTAGTTTTCATTTCTTGGTGGTGATTGTAATCGTTGTCATGCCAAACATACATTATATGTATATGAAGGTAGCATTTTTGTCCAAACTCACCGGTGCAAAAACGCTGGGCCAAACCGAGCCATTGTCTCAGCCAGTGCTTTCATTATACATTATTTTCCTCCCAAGTTATATCTCTACCTAGTTTTAAAGAAATTTCCTTTGTTAAACATCTTACATTTTCTGATATCAGGGTATTATGTGTTTGCTGTTTTTCCCCTTTGCTTTTAAGAATTGGCTTACATTTCTTCCCAGCGCCCAACAAACTATGCACGATATTCATTCCTGTTGGATTGTTGTCATTTAAGAATTCATGGCTGCTGCAGTTCTCATAAACAAAAACCAGAAAACTCTGCTCGTTATGATATGTAAAGATCAATTTTCGCTCTTTGAATCCAGTTTCACGCCATGGCGCTTTGTACTAGAAAATTATGGTGATTAGAGGTTTCAAGTAGAGATCTAATTAGCATTTTCGTAAAAGTATTTGCGTCTTCTGCAGGCTATTTACTAATGGTTTTTTGCTTTCTTAATCATCTTTTGAACATTTTAATCATTTTTTGAATCCTTGTTTTTGGGCTATTTGAAGGTACATGATGGGTTTCTGCCCAAATGGGTCCTCTTGCCGGTTCAGACATTTAAAGCTGCCCGGGCCGCCCCCGCCCGTAGAAGAAGTTTTCAAGAAAATTCAGCACCTGAGCTCGTTCAGCTACAGCTCTTCAAACAGAAACTTCCAGACAAGAAATTCAAATTCCAGCCTCTCTTAGAGCCGGAAGAACAACAAATAATTTAATCTCTCTGGGGTTTTAAGAGGACAAAACGAATCAAAATAATAACCTGCCAAAAAAACTGCAGAAAAAATCCTGGCCGAAACATATACTTTGATATATATAATAACTGTAGGGCTTTAAATAACATAGAACTGGGTTGGTAGGCGCGGTTAAATACATAAAAACATGAAATTGCTCCCAATTATTTATCTGCAGCCTTAGCTTAATAAGTATCAGCTGTGGATGTTTCTGTGAAATAATTTAAAAGGGTAAAAATGAGGGATGCAGATCGGGTTGTAATTGGACGAGCGAGTCAAATGTTGATGACCTCGAGCAATGCTTTGTTTGTTATCGAGCTGAGCTCGGACGAGCTTGGAACAGCTAGCTCGACCGTCAAGACTACTTTTTTTTTGAGGGTTTACATTGTATGTAAAAGGGTAGTTTTTAATCATTTTTTTATGAATAAAAAAAAACAAGCAATATGCATTTGTGGGAGATTATGGAATAAGTAGTTTCACCTTGTCCATGTGCTTTTTCTCCTGAGAGAATAAAGAAGTGCTGTTACAAATAACTTCATTAAAAAATGGATACATGTGTATTTTAGTTTGAGACAGCTTGGAGGGCATATTGGGTGCAGACAAATAGTCCCTCGCCAGAAGGGTCGGTATCGGCATCGATGGTGTGTTTGAAGAGGCTAAGCCTAAGCATTAAAGCCCTGCGTCAAACTATCAGTTTTCCAAAACCTGAAGACAAATTCCCTAAACACATATTTTAGTATCAAGTCACCGCCAACCTTTGATGAACTTCACAACCCTAGAAGCCATGCCTTGTTTTCCTTCGCTCGAGATTGTGAATGCCCCTAAATATGGCATTCTAGTTGCCCTACACCGGTCACGAATACCATTTGCTAGGCCAAACAACCTATTCGTGCAACATTGGATGCATGTGAAAATCCTTAAAGCGTTATCAAGCCAATAATTTACGCTCTGTTTGGCACGGAGGCGTTGGGCGTGAAAGCAGTGGTTATCAACCGTCGTTCGTGAACACCCCCGACCTCACTTAAGCAAGTTCATCCACTTGTTCAAAACTAGCTTCTTCTCTTGGCGGCAGTCAGAACAATTGTCAGGCCAAATATACATACATTTTATGGCGATGGTTTTTTTTTTGGTCTAAAATCACTGGAGCAAAATCAGCGTGCCACAGAGCCTTCATCTAGCATTCCATAGTGCCATAATTAATTATATTATTTAATTATTAATTACAATTGCTAACATTAGCATGTCGCCAGTTTATTCCACAAAAACAAATAAATCTAATTATTAATTTTGTTTAAAAAAAACAAATTCCTTTTTCAAACTACGCATTACATTACACTATTTTATAATTCAAATATAGGCTCCATTTTGTGTGGAATTTTTGCCACGGTAAGTTTGGACAAAAATAATGCGACAATAACCATGATGGATCATGATTCTTCTCATTTGGGAGCTTTAAATGGCAGTCAATTTTAAGGTCTAGACTTGATCTAATGGTGTAAATTCTTTGATTAAAAGAAAGTTATAAAAGGATGCGATTAGTGAACCCGTCGGATTAGTCAAAAATATATATGAACCATGAAACTTCAAAAGGAGAGGATCTCACTCTGATTAGGATCACCACCAAGAAAATAAAACTATTTTTGAACATAAAAGTGAATAAGTTTCTTGGGAGAGACCTGTCGTTCACGAAATACGATTCACAACCACCGCACAATTCATAACCACCATGTTCACGAATGCCACGCCAATTAGAGCTATATAGTCTCAAATTGGGAGATTGACTTAATAAAAATAATAACAAGGTTAAGTTATATACATGAAATTCGTGCAATAAAGCAATGCACTTAACATACCATCGTCCATTAATTCCTGCTTCAAGATTCGCGCAATTAAGTTTTTTTTTTTTTTTTGCAGGCCGAGCGCCTCTTGGGGATTTACATTTAGAATACATAATTGATGTTCTAAAGTGACTTCACAACAGGCTACTAAGAAAGCAGAAAATACAAAAGACTCTCATTCTGCACAATATTACTTAGCTCGTCGAATTGAACACCCCAAATAGTTCTCTTTAACACCATTTCTCCAGTATTCCCTTCACCGAGCCTCTTTATATAATGCCGCCGGTCTTCTCCGGCGGGACCGCCGCCCGTGCCATGTCATTGCCCTCCTCCAACTTCGAGCCCTCCCTGCCCTTCTCCGCCGCCTTGGCGGTGTCGTAGGAAGCGTGCAGCCCCAGGAAGAGATAGTAGATGAGCAGCAGCACCGTCCAAATCCCAAACCTCGCGAACGACAGCCCGTCGATGGAGCCCAGCAGAAATATGTTGATGAGAATGGACGCCGACGGCAGCCACGGCCCCAGCGGCACGCCCCACGTCTTAGGTCTCCTCGCCCGCGGCACCGTGAGCTGCAGCACCGCCGTGGCAATCAGCCACACCGGCAGCGTCACCGCGTACCCCACCCACCCCTTCTTGCTCAGCGCCCAGAACAACCCCGTCGCCACCGACGAGGAGAGTATGAGCACGAGGCAGACGACGAGCTTGTTCCGGTCGGACGGGGATGTCTCGCCGGAGACGTAGTAGCGGCGGACTAGCAGGGCGACGGCGACAAGCATGAAGATGAATAGGGTGGAGATGGAGAGGAGGTTGGAGAGGATGTTGAGGTTGGTGAAGAAGGCGATGACGGAGGTGGCCACCAGCATGACCACGGTGGCGTTTATCGGCGTGCCGGTGCGCGGGTGGACGGCGGCGAGCCACGGGGGCATCATGTGGGTGCGAGCGATGTGGGTCAGGTAGCGGGCCTGGCCGACGGCGGAGACGAGGAGGACGGTGGTCATGCCCTTCAGCGCCCCGAAGGCGACGATGTACTTGGCCCAATCCATGCCGACGGCGGAGAAGGCGACGGAGAAGGGGGCGTCGGGGTCGATTTGGTTGTAGGGCTGCATCAGGGTGAGGGTCAGGGAGAGGAGGCAGTAGCAGACGGTGGTGATTGTCATGGCGCCGACGAGGCCCAGAGGGATGTCCTTCGCCGGGTTCTTGGTTTCCTCCGCCATGGTGGAGACGGCGTCGAAGCCGACGTACGCGAAGAAGAGCACGGCCGAGGCAGAGAAGATTCCCCGCGTACCGAGCGGGGTGAAGGGGGCGAGATTGCGTGTGTCGGCCTTGGTGAGGCCGGCGACGACGATGAAGATGATGACGGCCATGTGGATGATGGATGCGATGTAGTTGAAGCGGGAGGTGCCCTTGGTGGAGATGACGGCGAAGAGGCAGACTGCGGCGATGACGACGCACGCGATGGGGTCGAGGCGGGAGTAGTCCGGGGAGAGGGAGGTGGCGTGGATGCGGAAGTCATTGGGGTGGTGATTGAGGAGGGTGGCGAAGTAGGAGGTCCACGAACGCGCCACGGCGGCGCCACCGATCACGTACTCAAGGAGGATGTTGCCGGCGGCGATGAATGCTACGAAGTCGCCCAGCTCTACGCGCAGGTACGCGAAGGAGCCCCCTGCATCAACCAATCAAAGATCAGCCAATCCATCAATAGAAAAGGGAAATTTAAATTTAAAATAGTTTCCCGCTCATATTATTCCTTTGGCTATATTTTATTAGCATAAACAGTATTATACTGTTATCAACATAAAATTTCAATGATTTTTTTATCACAATAAAATTTTAATATTAATGTATCAACATAAACTGTATTATCAACACAATCTATGTAAGCCTGAGTTATTACTTTGCTAGAATTATTTATATAAGTGAAAAATAAAGTGGTTAAATTTTATAAATATATTGCAAATCCCTCAAAATAATATTTGTCTACTATTATTTTTGAACTATTTTGTTGGAGCATTCATAAGCTCTAAATCCTAAATTCTAAGTCTAAAACCCTAAAATCCTAAACCATAAACCTTAAACCCTAAATCCTAAATGAATTTATGTTTTATGCACGTATTAATGGGCATAGCAAACAAGTTATGTCTTCATTTGGTACATGAATTTCCAATTTGGGCATTTTTTGCCCATATCTATTGGGGAAAATACCACCAACAACAACACTCAAGCAACTACCCCACTATAGTGGGGTCGGTTATATGGATCATTTGTCTTCATTTTGCTCTATTTTTAGTCATAATCTCACTAATGCCCAAGTACATCATGTCTTTCCTTATTGTTTCATTCCAAGTCCTTATAGGTCTACACATCTCCCGTTTAACATGCCTAGTGATTAAACTCTCAAAATGCCTTACATGTGCCTCTAATGTTCTCATTGTACGTGTCCGCACCATCTTAGTCGAGCTCTCGCATCTTCTCTACAATTGACGTCATTTATGTCTTATCCTTTATACATTTATTCCTAATTTTATCCAGTTTCATGTGTCCACACATCCATCAAAACATTCTCATCTCCACAACTCCCATGTTTTGCTCATGTGCACAATTCACTGCCCAACACTCTCATCTGCTACAAAAAGTCATTTCTTGATCTTTTCGGAGATCTCAGCAACTCTTGCATTTTTTGCTGCTTCATTGCGAACGCTCTCATTCCCACCTCTCCTATTCTCACCCCCCAAAACAAGTAAACAAACCCCTAAAAAGCTGCTTTGCATTCCTGTTTGGGAAAGCGACAGGGTTAGCTTTCACAGCTGAAACTGAGCAACCTGCTCATCAAACTTTACCTAAAAGTCAGCAACTAGTTAAGTCAGCAACTAGTTTGTTCTTTCACACACTCCACCTGCAAATTAAAGCTTAAAGCAATCACCTCTACACTTTGACCAACGAATTAAAATTGGAAGGCCCTGAATTTAACCAACTAATAAATATCGGAATATTTAACCTAACTCCATTGAAATTACAAAAAAAGCTAATCATAATAATACTAATAATGTAAGGTGCAATATCTACTGTTGTTTGATTTTGGCTCTGTTAGGCATGACGGCGACGGTCATCAACACGGTGGTTATGAACTGTCGTTCGTGAATGCCGGATCTGACCTAAGAAATTTCATCCACTTTTATGTTCAAAATTAATATTTTTTCCTTGGTGACATCTCCTGGAATCCGGAACTCAGAACTCGGTCTCAAGAAGAGTTCGGACCCAAAAGGGGTAAACTGCACCTACTTCTATTGAGCTAGAGCTCTTGACCGGCGGTTGGGGACTCGAAACAGACTCTGAGCTGCAGCGAGGAGGTCCCGCCACACACCCGAAAGCTCTAAGAGAGCTTTCTCTCCCTAGCCAATGCTGAGTTTGGCGCCTTGGAGGGCACAGGAAGCCAACCAAAAGCCTACCACAGAGGAGGGAGAAGCCAAAGAAACCGATCCCTTCCAAAGGAGCCCCTGGGGTCTATTTATAGTTTTCGAAACCCGACCTGCCAATAGCGAAATCCCGTCTTTTGGTTCTACTATACGCAGCCCAAATTGGTCTGTCAACAGCGAAACTATGCTATTTGGGAGCGATATTTGCAGACCCTGGCGGCCTGCGAGTACTCCCGACGAGTGCTCCCGACGAATGCTCACTCTCCTTCATGTCTTAATCATTTTGATCTCGACGAATTACGGATTATACAGTCATAATCATTGTAATGTCAGAAATATATTCTATAGTAGTGACGTTTTTGTCCAAACTCACCGGGGCAAAAACACAGTGCAAAACAAAGCCCTAATTTACAAATTAGGATTTGAAGTCATTATATGAGCAATAGGCATCCTCTATGCACAACGTTCAAAAATTAGATAAAGATGCCAGGGAGAACTTTTTAAATCAAATATTCGATAATAGGCATTGGCCGGAAGGGAGAGCCTGACTATCTCACAATTGACGGACACAGATTTACGTGGTTCAATCCAAGATGAGCACGTCCATGAAAAGCAGTAGTCAATTTTTCACTAAATCAAAAATAAAAGTTATTACATGAAAGTATTTTAAATTTCTAAATACCATTTACCCTATAACGAGGAGTAAATAGCAAGGCGCTATTTAATAACAACTCGAGACTATAATACTTCGATGTCATAACATTATCGGGACTGAAAAACATCAACTTTCAAAAATTTGTGCCTTGCTTCTCATCTTTGGGTTACTATAATTGGAGGATGGCATTGGGGAGGGGTCAGAATATTTATTATAACAAGAGTAGAGAGGAAGGGAGAGCCCTAGAGCAGCGGGATCATTATATCCTTCCTATTTTTTAGGGTTCTTCGCTCTCCTTTCTTTTTGCTTATTGTTCAATATAGTATGCATTTATGGGCTCACAATTATTTTACTGGTTTAGGGCTCACAATTATTTTGTCTTTGGACTCTATTTTGTTTTCCTCTCTTTTCTCTGATCCGTAATAAAATGCACTAAAATTCTATGAATGTTGAGTTGTCAACTTGTCATCAACCAATTTTTATGTATCACAATGTTTCACTTTGTTATATTTGATTAATGGAAGTAATTGTTCGTGAGGGATAAAAAAAGGCAAAATATTCTTTGATTGAACATTTACTTTCAGATTTTATTCTTCTTTATTGAAAAAATTTTAGTTTTAAAAAATTGTGCTTTTTATTAATTTTTTAAAAATATGATTTCATATAAACAAAGGCCGCTGCTATCCGCACCATAGTTTTGACTATTCGCACCGCACTTTCTCCTATTTTTTTGTGGTTTTTGGAAATACGCCTTGTGCGTGCATTTTTAGATCTACAACTTTCGTGTTGAACACTTTTCCAAAAAATGCACATACAAGGCGTATTTTCAAAATGCGTGAAACCTGAGCGTATTTCCAAAATATGTCTTGTACATGCATTTTTAGGAAAAGTGTTCAACACGAAAGTTGTATATCTCGTCGAGATCTACAACTTTTGTGTTGAACACTTTTCCTAAAAATGCACGCACAAGACGTATTTCCAAAAAATACGAAAAATTAAGAGAAAGTGCGGTGCGAATAGCCAAAACTGCGGTGCGAATAGCAGCGCCCTAAACAAAATCTTCTACCCATAACAAAAAAAATATGTTTTTTTCGCCGCTTGAAAAGTCTTATGCACACCATAAAAATGAGTGATGATTGCCTAACGTGATCATTAGCAGCCCCGGAGGGGCACTGGAACCTAAGTAGCATTTTATTGCTATTATTGCTTCCAATGGCGGACTATTATTGCTTTAATGGTATGGTCCGTATGGACAAGCCAATCAAAATAGTGACTACATATTATATTTATTAATAATAAATAAAACAAAATCAATAATACAAATAATTTGAGAAGACTACTACTAGAGCTGTCACTTAAAACCGAAAATCGCAAACCGAATTGGAACCGAACCGGAACCGCAAAGAACTGGACCGAACCGTTCGCAAAATATTCGGGTTCCGGTTTGAATTTTGGAACCGTGAACAACATTGGTCCGGGTGTGGTTCTTACATTTTATTATCCGGACCGGAACCGGAACCGGAACCGCCATATACAAGTCCCAAGCGGTTTCAAAATTTTTAGACCCGATCCGAACCGGACCGAATTAGAACCGAACCGCAACCCGTTTATTATTATTATTATATTGTTATTATTTTATAATTTATCTATAATATTTATACTTACTGTTACGAGTGAAGCTTGTTCAGTTTGAACCCAAACCACAATCGCACTAAAGATGGTCGATTTTGGACCGAACAAAACTTCACCGCATAAAAACCGTGTGGTATGATTTGACATTGACGCGATTTGGAGTCAATTTTTGCAGTACACTTTTGATTTTTATATAGTTATATAATATATTTTCAATTTTACGTACATATTTTATTTAAAAAATATAGAAGATATACAATAACTATTTATTAGTAATCTTGGAAGACAACGAATTGTAGTCGGTTGTTACAGTACGTTGAGCATACCGACGAGACGTGCAGAAGCCAACTAAAAGTCATGGCAAGTCTACACGCGTAGGAAGGTGATTGATACTATCACACCGATCGTTGAAAATACTGTCAAGAAGTACGCAACATAATTACTTCTATTTCGATGTTGTTTTGAGTTTTACTATTTGCAGACCGTTTTTATTTCATTTCGGCAAGTTTGATTTTGGTTTTAGTTGGAACCGATTGGAACCGGACCGAACCGCATGGAACCGGACCGAACCGTTAGTGGCTGGTTTGGTTTTGGTTCTTGTTGAACCGGAACCAGAACCGTTGACACGACGGTTCCAAAAATTAAGCTGAAACCGGAACCGAAACCGGAACCGGTCAAACCAAATAAGGCTTTGGTTCTAATTTGAAGAACCGTTATCTTAGTGGTTCGGTTCATGGTTTTAGTAGAACCGGAACCGAACCGGAACCGTGACAGCTCTAACTACTACCAAAGTACCAAGATAGAAAAATATCTAACATTTTTAAATAACATAACATCACATCAAACATATATTTAAATAACATAAGTTTACATCTAACGTCCCAAAATGGACATGATTGAAAACCATAAGCGGAGTTGCTTAGAAAAAAGTAAATCTGAAATAATTAATATGACTATACGTTATAATCTATAAAATGAAATATACATTTTCTGATATGACTATCCGCACCTCAACATAAATATTGAGATGCTAATCCACAAAAAAAAATAGACGAGAAAAGACTACCCACGTCCAACAATTTATAAAAATATATTATATTGCTATCTACTACCATATATTTTAACTTCATAATTTGAATTGTGTACATGAATGATAAAAAATTTGAATTGTGAAGATGATAATGCTTAGGTGGATTTGTGAACACACGAAACTGAATAAAAGCAGGAATGAATGTAGTAGGGATAAGATGAGAGCGACACCATTTGTAGAGACACGCGCATAAAGAAGGCCAGGGGCACCTGTTAGGAGTTCTGAGAGTTTAACTTCTAGGCATGTTAAACGGGTGAGGGGTAGATCAAAAAATACTTGAAATGTAACTATAAGGAAATGTATTTAGACATTATTAAGATAATGACTAAAGATAGGGCGCAATGTGGAGGAATGATCCATAGAGCCGACACCATTATAATAGGATAAAGGCGTGAGTATTATTGTGGTTAGTATATAACGATATTGGATCGAATACATGATTTTTTAAGTGCTGCAAATTAACTTGAATTTGTCTTCAAGATTTGTAATTTAATACTACTACAATTTTGGCTGCCCAACTCTTAATATATGAAAGGAAAAACAATGGTTAAATAAATTTTTTTAAAGGTGGCGGTAACATTTTTCAATTTCTTTGGGGTACGGTTAATAAGGAAAGATTGGGGAGAGCCAAATTTGAAATCCGGTTGAGAAATGCCATTTTTAAACAACTATTACATAAAAAAAAAATAATAATAAAAATAAAAATAAATATATTTCATAAAAAATTCCCCCAAACAGTGCAGCACATTCCCGAATAGTAAGACCCTGAAATGATGCAATAATTACTAAATTGCCAACTGCTAAAATTACTAGTACTGTAAAAGAGAGCCGAATCCATTACCCGACAAGACAGTATCTCTAATAAATGCATTCTTTGACTATATTTATTGCGTTGAATTTTAATAATACTTCGGCAATTAGATGGCGTTCATTTTTATAGAAATAAATAAATAAATAATAAACTCTTAATTAAAATATGCATGATTAATTGTTTTAGTTCATATGGGCAAGCTTAAATTTTATTGTGACGATTAGAGAAAGAATGTTGTTAAAGCATTTCAAAAAGATCTTTGTTATTGGCACTACAAATTTAGCTAATCACACTCATTTTAGAATTGCAACACATGTTCTGATATCACCGTTCATTTCACGTGGCGCACTCAACACCTTTACGGTGCTTCAATTTTCCAGTTTTTAGTCAGCTGGAGCGGACGCCAGCCCTTGCCAAATTGTGGATTTTTATTTCCCAAAAATTTTATTTGCGAATAACAAATTTATTTTCAGATATTCATTTTTAAAAGTATTGATTTGCAGCGATCAAATAATTGAGATTTGGGATTAGTGAAAAAAGTCAAAAAAAAAAACTACAAATTAATCATTTATAGGTAACACGAGAAGTATTAAACTAATAAAAAAAAGGAATTTGCGAATATTATGAAGAATTGCAAATATGATAAAGACTTGAGAATTGAATTGAATTGAATACCTGCGACGGGAATCTCGACGGCAAACTCGGTGTAACAGAAGACGGAAAGCATGGCGGAAACGCCGGAGACGACGAAGGAGAGGACGACGGCGGGTCCAGCTGCTTCCTTGGCCTCCTGGCCGGTAAGAACAAAGATTCCGGCGCCGATGACTGCGCCGATCCCAAACCATATGAGATCCCACCAAGTAAGGGTCTTCTTCATCTCGTGCCCGCTCCGCGCCCGCACTTCCGTCAGCTCCGCCGTCTCCAGTGACCTCGTCGTAATCCGATCCTTCAGCCGCATCCCCGTCTCCCTCAGAGCCTGCCCGTAGTTCGACCAGCTCTTGAATGACTCCTCCGGCAAGAAGTCATCTTTCGTGCAGGAACAACCCCGCCGCTTCGTCACCGTGCCGCCCTCTCCATCCCGCGCTAGCCCCATCTTCCCCTGTTCTCAACTTCCCCTGCAACATTAAAAAACGGAATCGAGTTTAAAAAGAAGAATTAAAATGCGGATCGAGAGAATTTGAATCCGATTTCTCATGCTCAAATGGAGGATTAAAAGGATATTTTCAGAGATTAAAACCAGAAAAGAAATCGTTTTTAGTGAGCAGAGAGAAATTACAGGGGAATTTGTCAGGAAAGCAGGAGACGAAGAAGCGTAGGAGAAGTGAAGAAGATGAGGAGGCCTTCACAGAGCAAGCCCCTGCTTATATATATATATTTTTATTTTATAGAAAGGATAACTCAATATGGCGGAAGACTGAGGGAGGGAGGGAGGACCTCAAATTATCTGACCCTAAATTTGGTTGACTTTTGGTGATGGGTGTGAATGGACCAAAATTCGACCGTTAAACATAATTAGATGGGCGGATTAATTAAAGCACATTGTTTCCACATTTGCCATTCTAAACCTAAATTAGATGTCCAGATTGAGCCAAATAGCGGCTCCGTTTGGCACGGCGGTGGACGCATGGATTAAATCGTCATTCGTTAAAGATCGCCCAACAAACATCATCCCTTTGACCATAAAAGTGGATGAAGTTCTTTAGGTGAGCGTTAACGAATAACAATTTAACCCTCATGTTCATGACCGCCACAATCGTGTCAAACAGAACCTCAATCTCCAAATCTAACTTCATCCCAAAAAATTTTGCGTCAAACTCTGATAAAGTTGTTCTTAATTATTTCATGTGAGAGTAATGAAGTAATTCTTCATAGTAGAAGAATCCAAAAGCTTCCTTTTCAGCTCCGAATGAATATTCCGTGGCCGAAATATTCGAGCAGTAGTGCGCAAAAATCTACGTAGTCTAGGAAGAATTATTGCTAAACAAGTGGGAGGAGTTGATTAGACGGAACGATTTTGATAAAATATTAATAAAAAAATCGTACAAGGGGAAAAATGGACGACGCTAGAGTTAAAAAATCCAACGCGGGGATATTATGCCGACGTAGTACCGTAAGAATGGCCGGCGGGGATCGTCGGAGAACGGTGGTGAGGGGGCAAATGCTATATGGAGCTCTTTTGCGGGAGGAGAGAAAGAGGATACCGGTATATATAATCGCCGGACGGCAGGGTACAGAGCCGAAAATAGGCGACTGACGGGTGGCGTTCTATATTCCTAAAGGACCTTCCAGCTACGGTGCGGCTGTCCTCCATTTATTCTTTTAACGGTCACCGGCCCGGGAATTCAGGCGAATTAATGCCAAATAACAGGGTGGACTTTCCTGTTGACCTCCCTTTGCTTGGTAAGTTTTTTTTAGGTGACTCCACTACTCACAAAAGCTACGTTCGTCCGACCCAATCTCAGCTGTTATTCGGTTGTCTTTTTTTTTTTTTTTTGCTCTTAAAGACATTTTTTAAGCTCTTAGATTAACAATTTGGTGGACTAGGTAGGGATCTAATTGAGGAAAGATGCTATTTTCAAATATTATATAGCAAAATGATAATTTATTTCAGCACTCAGTGAGCAGTCACCCTTAAGATTAAATTCTTCTGTAACACTCAAGTACGACCTCGTAGTTCTCCTCTTCGGTAGCTTTCCGAGAAAAAATCTCTAGATCAGCTTTTTTGTGACTGTTTGAGCATTTGACCTGCACACGGGGTAAGAGGGTTCTCTTTTGACCGGTTCACGAGCGCCTCGAGTGACTCATAACAAATATTATATCTCATACATTACTATTACTAATATTAAAAATGAACGTTGAACTTTTATAATGTCATCCGTCGGTCACAATTGGTATTCCGAAATTACTCATGCCTTCTTCCTAATCGCCGACAACGATTTTATATAAAAAAAAATTAATAAGAGGCCACCGCCGGCGGCGGAGCCGTCAGTGAAAATGAATTGGGGACGGCGGCGGAGCCGTCAGTGGAAATGAATTGGGGACGGCGGCGGAGCCGTCAGTGGAAATGAATTGGGGACGGCGGCGGAGCCGTCAGTGGAAATGAATTGGGGACGGCGCTAGACGGTTAGCTTGCTCTCCGAATGATCTCACATCGCGAAAAATATTTGAGTATATATTATATCCTGTTGTACACGAAACTAAATTATCGCAATTGAATGGGAATTGCCTTCGTTGCTTGGGATTATGTGGGCTAGGGCTCACAGACGTAGCTTATGTTGTCCTGTTGTGGGGGTTCGAGTGGGTTAGGCTGCCATTGGGCGGGGCACTCGCTGTTAGGCCCGCCTGACGCTCACTGATGGGCCCTCCTAGCGCTCATGCCATTGGGCGGGGTGCTCGTTGTTGGGCCCATTGTTGGGCCCGTTGCTGGGCCCGCCGGAGCTCATGACGCCCAGTCCACCATTGCCTCTTTCAGCCCACCTGTAGGTGACCTTGGTTCGGCTTCCTTTTTTTGTTATTTTTTAAACAATAACAAAATTGAATATTTTTTTATTCTTTCTAGAATTGATATGTATATACTCCACATTTTCTTTTGAATCATGCGAGTTTCTTCGCACGGGCTATGCCCGTGCTCGAAACTCTTGTGAGGCCTTTGACCACATACAGGCGGGCTTCGCTTGCCTCCACAAGGGCTTTGCCCGTGCAAAATGATCTGTGTGGCCTCCGACCGCATAGAAGCGGGTTTCGCCCTAAACCCGCTTCCACAAAATTCACCAGCTTGGTTCCGCAACCGCCACTTGCGGCCCTTCGAAGCAAAATCAAACAACAATCATAGGGCTCTCGCAGGGCCACTAGTGGCGGTTGTGGTTCCGAGCTGCTGAATTGTGTGGAAGCGGGTGAAACCTGCTTTTATGCGGTCGAAGGACACCCAAAGCATTTCGCACGGGCGAAGCCCGTGTGAAGACGGGCTTTGCTCGCTTGGATAAGGTCAAAGCCCCGCCCAAAAGCTTCGAGCACGGGCATAGCCAGTGCAAAAAAGCTCATTACTATAATGAACAATGATGCTAGTGAAGCAACATGTGAGCTGAGCACTTGTTTGAAACTTCCTTGGTGCAATCTCTTTATATTGTCTTTATTATATAACAAAATGACAATTTATTTCAGCATGCCACACTATTTCAGAGAAATGTTGGTTCCCCGTCATTGTGGGTCGCTCGACGCTGTTATGGCCAATCAAATTAAACCGTCTCGACTTGAGAATGAGCGAAGCGTGCTAACAATCACAGATTGAGTCAGCAGATGACAGGAAGACTTTCACGTGGTAAAACCCTGGAAATGAGAAAAACCATTGGGCAGAATCTGTGCCGACCAAGTTTCGCTACTCCTTGGAGTGTTAGCAAAGTTATCTTTCGAGGGTGACTGACCACCGCTCTTTACAATAGTTCTTCGGGACCGCTGAAGTCACTTGGGGCAGAGAGCCGAGGATGAAATCTCGAAGGATCAAGGTAGCAACGGGGGCTCTAGAATGGAAGCGGGAGCTATGGTGGCCGCGCAATCAGCGTGTGCGGGGGACGTGCGGTCGGTGTGTGCAAATAAGTTCCCCTCGGCGGGTATGACTCAGCCGCTCACGTGGTGGTGGGAGGTTTTCAGTTCCTCCACTTAGGCCATTTCCTCTACTAATACCATTTCTTATAATGGGGGAGTGTGGCTATTCGTACTCCCATTATGTTGGGAATTCAGCTACTCGCACAAAAATTCCATTTATAAAATCAAGGGGTACCCTTCACAAATATTATGTTTTGCGGCTTTCTTATCACGAACAAAATCGTGAGACCTAATTGACTAGCTTGTTAGTCTCTACCATGGCATGGCTTCATACTCAACATCACTGAAAACTTTGCTACCATGGCCTACTTCTTTGTTCTCCTTGAGACTAGTGTTCCAACCAGTATAATGAAGTAATTAGTACATGATCTTGTGCCTTATTTACACACCTACTTGTGTGTACTTTATAGGTGACACATGCAAGTCTGCTCCCAAGTAATACCTTAGAGGTAATGTGTTCTTTAAGATTTCACTCAAGTGAAGAATTAAGTAGCAGTGAGAACTTAACCTAAAATTTAAGTGGCAACATTTTAATCATTTGCAAATTGAGAAAACAATTCAGCAGTTGGCTTGGATCCCTGACTCGAAATTGAGACGTTTCATTAGCTCAAATTGAAGAGCTCTAGTAGTCATTTTTATTTGATTAACTGCCCCCATCAGGCGTTAATATGAGAAAACTTTCAAGTGTACTCAAATTTTCACCCCATGCTATCTCATGTTTGGCTAGATTCACAAAAGCAAGACTAGTTTTCCACAATAATGGAGGCAAACAGATAATTATATCAAGTCCATGTTGAAAGACACAAGATTATGAGAACAGAACTCGATAAAGACATTCATGGAAGGCACAATTTAAAGAAGGCTCCAAATGAAAATATATTTGAACTCGCAGATGAAATGAAGGTTTTTAGTTCCTCCACTTAAGTATGGTCTAATATGACAGATCTCCTTAATTCGTTACCTAAAGAGGTCGCTCCTAAAAGTAATGTAAAACAATTCATTCATTTCTATTATGTACAAACCCATGTATCTATATATTATGCTGAAGATGAATAAAATATCACTTCATTTTTCCTCCAAAATTGGTTGTCAGCACATGCCTAAGAATATTTTTGCCTCTCAAACATAACCTTCTCTCTATCATGACCAAAAAAGACAAACAATTCATCAATGATGCCCTTTACACATGTATAGCTCCAAGGAAGAATCTCCAAGCCCACTCTACACACCTTAGATATATAAACTTAACAAATAACTGCACTAAAAACTCTAAAACATTAGAGTAATAATAGAAAATCAACACATACTTCTCTTAGCAATCACAACAAATCACCCTACAAGAAGAGAACCTCTCTTCAAACAGCTTCATATTCCAACATCTACCACATACTTTAACTTTTGAGAGAATAATATCAGTGGCCAAGTAATCTTAGGGTAAACAATGACGGCATTCGAGCAAGAGCTAGTTCCTGTCCTTTCTCATCTGCAAAATTGGACGGCTCTTTATTTTTGTGTACTGCTACGCTCTGTAGTAACATTCTTCTCATCATACCCAATAGAAAGAACTATAATCATCCTAAATATAAAGAGAAATAATTTAAGGAGCTTTTCCTGAAGACTGTTCACAATCTTTCTACAACATTTCCTCAATTTCAATACATAAAGTCGCCCATTGGATGTATTTATCGCTACATGCATGTTCCTTTATGACTTTAAAAAGTTATTATATTTTCAACTAAAATTAATAGCCACATGAACTCTATTAGCTCAAATACATCTTAGCAGCAGATAATAGGAAACAAAAAAAATACTAGGGATTACCTATGAGTTGTCACTGAGGAAATCACCAAAATCAGTGAAGAGTAACTCCAAAATTCCTATGCCCTAAAATTCAGAAATTACCAAAGTGAATGCCCTATTCTTCTACTTACAAGAAACTAAATAAAAATTGAAATGTATCACCAAGCTCTACTGCAATTAGGTTGCTCTCATGACCACTTCCCCCAACAACTCTCACATGTACCGGTAGAAACCACAGCGGCAAAGGCATTGGAGGATTGAATGAGCTAATCTTCGACCAGCTTAGGGGAGAAGCTCTCCACGAAGAGATTATCAAGCCCTTTGAATTTGTTAGTGAAGAAGCACTGCATAAAGATTAGCCTCAACTCTTCCCATCACTGCACGCAAGGTTCCGTAGATGGGTAGGAGAAAGAACGCACACTGGGGTTCTGCAGCAATTACAACTTTACACAATGCTCTAGATGCACCAAAACTGACCAAATTAAGTAGGTTTTGAAAATAGACTAATATTAAAAAAAACCAAATCACATGAATTTTGATATAAAAAGCATCAAACAAACAGAACATAGCCTTAGTAATCACAATGAATATCACCTTACAATAGTGCAATTCAATCAAAAGCTACTCTTTTCCCATTCTCATTTGCAAATTGGATGACTCTTTATTTGTTTCTTACCCTTTATATTCACATTTTTCTCAAAATTTGTTAAACAGTCTGCTCAGGAAGAGAGAAATACCAAAATAAAAAATAGATTCCTCTTGCTCTCTTAATACAAACACATGATTATAACTCATAACTGCTAACCTCAAACAACCACTACAAGATAAGAAAACATAATAAAAAAGGACATCAAAAATTGAGATACAAAAAGGGATCCAATCGATAATAACTGTGAGTGAAGACTGTAACATCAATCCTACTGTTAAATATGAGCTTCACCTCAAGCATAAGGGAGATCAGAGTTGGCGTTGTGTCAGTGTGTACCCAATGCAACTATCAATACCAACCTGATTAGGTCGCTTTGTCAGTGCATAAATTTCACTGCTTCTCTTTTTCTTCCACTTAAAATTGAAATCAATTTTTTGTCTGTTTTACTTCTTAAATATATAACTGTTTTGTCCCTCCTCTTAAAACCTGAAATCAAATTTTTCCCTTTTTTCCTTCCTTGAAAATGAATAGAGTGCAATCTTGGTAGAAAGATGGTGATTGAGTAGTTATACTTGAAAATTGTAAACAAGAATTTCAAAATAAATTGCATGAACCATATAAATGGGAGGAAATCAGATGGTAGTGCATGAGCTTTTTGTCATCATGCAAATGCAGAAAAAAAACTATGGATCTGATTTCATCATATTCCTCTTTGAATTTTGAAAAAGAAAAAAAACTTAGAAAACATTAAAGAGGTTAAATATACATGGTAAAAAAGAATCAGACAGGTTTGTCAATCAGCATTGCCTGTTCAAATGAACAAAAACTAAGACTGGGGCGACATAACTTTGTCATCAGGTTTATAAATGGAAAACATAGCAAAAACAAAAACTAGAGTGAGTTGTGAGAGAGAAGATAATAACATATTGAGGAGGAAGAAGAAGAATAACTGCAATAAGATAAAATCAACAGCAACTGGTAGCAGAAAAACTGAATGAATTAAACCAATTCCAACAAAATCACAAACTCTTCAATTAGCTCCATATCCTACTTCTACCTCCAACTTTTGGAAGAACAATATCAAGGAATAAAATCTAGCCCTTTTCAATTCTCTAATCCTCAATAAAAACAGTTCTTTATTTTAGTGTCCATGTAAACTTTACCTGCCAAACACATACTAGGCATTACAATCTTTTAGCCTAATAAACCTTCTTTCACATTTCAAAAGTTGTAGATGTGAATTGCTACGTTAAAAATAAATTGCATCTCAAAAATCAGTCAGAGCCAAACATCAAATTCTTAGATATCAATCAACACATTCAAATATCGAGAAACACAAAAAATAGGTTTCTTTAATTTCAACTCAAATTTTTTACTTGGACTACTGCCAATAAGAACCCTCCAATTAGAAATTATTTGAACATTGACTCATGAATATTTAATTTTGCCACTTTACACCCTGAAGGCTAATATTGGCATCTTGCACCTTATTAATTGAATATTTATGGTGCAAAATATTAATATAAAAATTTTACGGGAATGCAAAATGCCAAAATTAAATATTTAGAATGCAATGTGCAAAAAACAAACTTCCTAATTTGAGAGTTATTGATGAAAAAGTCCCTTTTTACTCTAAAGATTAACATGAGTATCAATATGACCACCCCAAAAAAGAATCCACTTCAATTTAGCATTAGAAAAGTAATCCTTAGACCAAAAAAATGCATTTCTCTAGTGACGATGTCACATTTTGTTCCAAAAAATCATCTACACAAATTATCATATAATTCAAACAATTTTAAAACAACAAATTACAAATACTTGCATTCTAAATATTTAAGATTGCTTCTTAAGCCAAGATTCAAAATGATTATCCTTTCCCATCCTAGATAAAAAAACATTTCTCAAGAAATGATCACATTTTCTTCCAAGAAAATCATCTACAAAAGTATTTATATAATACAAACATCTAGCCCAACAAGCCATACAATTACAAATACATGGAATCTTGGATTGACAATTTCAGAACAACAAATTTAAGAGCTGCGACATATCAATGAATTTTACTATCAACCCTTCCGAATCCAATAGGTAAGACATCAAAATCTGTCCTTGCTAGAAATTTCATTAAACAAATGATCAAAAACAATATATCATAGCATAACTATAGGCACAGAGCAATCTTTTTTATTTCTTCTACCAAAGCTTGATAAAACTTAAAAGAAATTCTTAGAATGATAAAAATCTACAGACAGAATTTCTTATATATGTTTAATGAAATGTGGTGTAATTAAGAGAGCTTAATCTAGCTCAGAAAATATAGGCAAGAAAAAGAGTAACAGGAAGCTCATACATAAGCAGAGCAGCCAGTGTCGCAACCGGCCCAATTTCTTATCTGCTATTTCAACGAGATGAACGGTCACTGAAATCCCGCAAATCAGATACCAAATAGCATAATTACAGAAGAAAACATGAATGAAGAAATCAACAAAATAAAATTTTGATTAAAGTGGTGCAATCTCAGTCGAAAGATGGTGATTGAATTGGTATAATAATCATATAAATCATTCAGTTTTTTTTTTCAGATTTCATCACAGATCGCACGATCTACTAAGAAATAGTGAATAGAAATCGACGAAATAAATCGTTTTAAAAAACTTAAAAATGAGAGGGAATCAGATGGTAGTGCATGAGTTTTTGTCATCATGCAGATGCAGAAAAAAACTATGGATCTGAAATCATCATATTCACCTTTGATTTATTGAAAATAGAAGAAAAAAACTTTGTAATTTTTAGGTAATTAAATAAAAATGGTTGAAAATGAATCAGATATATTTGTCGATCACCATTGTACGTTCTAATGAACAAATACTAAGACTGGGGCGACATAACATTTTCATCATGTACAAGACTACAAGGTAAGCGAAAACAAAAACCAGAGAAAAAACTCGAAAGAGAGAAGAAGAAAAGCAAGGAGTGTGAGGAAGAAGAAGAAGGAGGCAGTGATGACAGAGAAGCGTCAGCGGCTGGAGAAGAAAACCCGAAGGAACTGTTAAATAAGAAACCTAGCGGCGCTAGGCGGAGGAGATATGAGAGACCAAAATAGGCGGAGATGGGGGCGAAGGCGAGGCAGCGACAATGAAGAAAAACCCTAGCATGAGCTTTATATGTAGTTTGCCTCATCCTGCTTAAACTTGATCCCACCCTCCAATTTAAATCGAGCGACTATTATAAATAGGGGAAGTTTAGTGTAGAATCGTGTATAGACAGAGTCAATTTTACCCTCACTAGCTATTATATTTACTCACACTGTCAGTGAGTGGGAGGAGAGGGAGCCTTCAAACTTGAGGTGGGGAGGAGGGGCTGCAGACGGAGCTTTTTTACTCTGTTTCTCCGAGTACAGTGGGAGCAGATGGAGCAAAAACTGTTGGCACACGTTTGATGTCCTGCTGTCTGGCGCCTTTGATCCAAACGCTGGTGAAAATGCCGCGTCAAATGAAGCCTAACTCTACTTTTGTATTTTAAAAGAGTTAGGGTGGATTTGGCGCGGAGGAAGTCTGTCGGAAATCTCTGGATTATTGAAAATCTGTGGAAAACTGCAAATTTTAGAGGTGGGACAGATCATCGTCGTCGGACCGTGGCCCCACCATATGGCGCACGGCTGCGACCGGGTGGTGCCGTTCGTGCGACCGCAAAGAATCTTGCCCATCAAATGAAGCCTTATGGTTCATTTGATTTAGCGTTTTCGGGCGGCGTTTGGAGCAAACGCCAGCGGACGGAGGGCAACCAAACGAAGATTCGTCTCTGTTTCCTCTGTTTGCACCCGCAACGAGGAAACCCCCCCCCCCCCCAACGCTCTGTTTCGACCCCCACCTCCCCCCCCCCTCCGGTTCGAAAGCTTTGTTTGAACCCGCTTGCTCCTCCCGCCACCGCTCAATCAAACAAAGCCTTAGTGATGACCAGGGTACCCATGTATCATGATTTTGATTGAAAATGTTAAATTTGTTTTTGTACAAAATGAAATGTGGTCATCGATTAACTAGTTGGAATAAGATCTAATATACTTCACACAAGTACCAATCTCCTATTCGCCCTAAAACATTCATGCCCTCTCCAAACCCTTACCTTCATGAGAAAAGGGCTCTCAACGCTCTAGAGTTTTAGATGCCTCCCCCAAGAGTCTACTTCCCTCTCTTTGTTAGTGATCTCATCAACGGGTCTGACGTTTTATGCACCCCAGACTCGTGTATCTCCGCTCCTGGATCTATGACAACATTTCTCCTTGTTGCAGTCTAATTCGGCGCTTCTAAACCGGTCCAAATTCGACTGTCTTAGACCAGGAGCGGTCGAGCGCGCAATCTTTCAAAGTGGCAAGTACACAAGACGATTTTGACACGAAAAAATCACTCAACCGGGTAAAAACCACGCGATCGAGTCTGTGCCGATCGAACTTCACTATCTGTTTGCAGTTACAACTTTCACTGAGAATTGAGAGCGACTGATCGGTTACACTTTGGGGGTGAGAGAGAGAATTGTTGGCACATGGTTGGCAACAGACTACCCCGCACGAGGCTTGTTTGTAGGGAGGACGTGGAGGAATGGAATGCTTGTTGTTGCGGGAATTTCCTTCTTGATTATTGTCGCAGATCTAGGCGAGTTTTGACAAGCCAGTGGTGGCTCAAAGATGGTTTGAATGTGACTTGGATGTTGCGGCTTGAAAAGGCTTGAACGTGGCTTGGATGCGGCTTGAAAACGGCTCGAAGGTGGCTTGGATGCTGCGGCTTGAAAAGGCTTGAACGTGGCTTGAATGCGGCTTGAAGATGGCTTGAACGTGGCTTGGATGCGGCTTGAAGATGGTTTGAGTGCAGCTTGAAGGTAGCTTGAAGATGGCTTGAAGGCAGTGTGTAAGAGGAATCCGGTAGAGCTCTGACTTAAGTAAGAAGAAAGTTGTGGAGCGAAAAGGTAAGAAATGAGGAGACATGGGAGCCATTTTATATCCTCCATGAGGTGGTTATGCGGCTATTCGCAAACCCTAACCACCAACATAATCATTTTTAGTATAGTTAAGAATGCGTATTTTTGTCATTAAATCTGTTATATGTAAACTGATATTTTAATTAAAATATTCTCCCACTAACCATGATGATTAGTGGGTAGTTACGCATAAGACTGATGGCGATGGTCGCACCAGAGAGATCGAACGACGAGGAAGGGTCGTCATGGAAGGATGACCAAACCGCTGGTGACGCTCGCCGACAAAGGGAGTTGCGGCCGGTGAACCACTTGGCCACGACAGGAGGGCTCGCGGCCGCGGAAGGCGGCAGCGAGAGGAGGGGAGGTCGGGCGCGGCCGGTCGCCCGGACGGCGCCTTGCGGCCCCAGAGGTGCCCGCGAGAGGTGGGGCGGTCAAGCGCGACTAGCCGCCCGGGAAACGCCTCGTGGCCGCGGAAGGCAGCGAGAAGCGGGGCGGCCGGGTGTGACCGGCCGTAGGAGGCGGCTTCGAGAGCAGGGCGGCCGTGTAAAAATTTGTGATAGCGGAAAACGGGACACCAGGCGCAGGAACACTCAACCACACTGAGCTCAAACAAGCCAAATAGCAATAAGGAGAGCATAAATCTTGTACTAATCAAAAAATTCTTTATACAGTAAGACATACATGACGAGACATGATTGCCAATGTATCCGATGGAAGTAGGAAATTACAAACCGAAGACAAACTGCGCAGACTCAAGGAGTAACCGCCGGCTCTGCTGCTAACCACTAAGGAGTCCGCTGAAGCCGCTTGATCGCAAGACTACAATAAGCCGCGCGGACTACACATTATTCCAGTGCTAAAGAAAGAGCTCTAACCGCAGAACTGCAAGCCGCCTGACTGCGAGGTTGCCTAGCCGCCAGATCAAGTGGACTGCTGCCACCGAACTGAACAAGCTGCCACCGAACTGAACAAGCTGCCCAAAGGCGGACAGCTTATTTGAACTGGGAAGAAGTTGCAGAAGAGAAACCGCTTAGTCGCAAGTCGCGACCTGCTATAAACCGCTGGTGGTTACCCGCAAAATCCGCACTGTCCCTGACCGTAGTCATAAATAAGTTCCCGGCTTTCCAGCGCTATTCGTACAACCTGCACAGCACAAACCGGTAAAACCTCTTCAAACCGCGCGGATAGAAAACCCTAACCGCAACAACTTTCCTCGAGTTGACTTACTGTTCACTCGGTGACTTCTGATGTGACAGGGGGGGTCATATTTATAGGCACGGAGAGGAGTGTGATCACCGCCCTAGACGATAGGATAACCGTCCTATCTAGTGTGAGCACTAAGTGTATCCGCAAAAGCTGCAGATACACACCAGACCGCAGCGACTAGTCAAGAGTGAGTTCGCCAAGATAAAACCACCAAGATCGAAAACCAAGTCTCTGACAAGTCGCCAAACATAGTCATACCAGACTACCAAACAGGCGGAATCAGCGAGAACCAACCTAGTGATCCGCCCCACTTGCGAACAGCTCCAGACCACAACAAGCGAGCTCGCAGCCAAGTCGCACAATACAGACTACTGTCGTGCTCGGCGGATAAAGAAACCAACTCGCGCAGGCCGCGCAACCTTCCGTACTAAGCCAACCTGGACTTGGTCCAAATCCAGACCAAGTCCATACCACCAAAAATCTCTAGTGCAAACATAACACCAGCAGATACAAACCCAGTCCGCATAAACCAGCAAACTTTAGAGCCAGCTGCTCAAACCAGCAACTGAGTGGATAACCATCCTATCCGCCTGATAACAACCTGGGGAACAAGCCACAGAACACTGACCGACCTAGCTAGTCGCCAGTTCTGTCCTTTCAGACCGCCCGGTCTGACCACCGAGACCGCCGAGACTGTCCGCATAGTCCGCCCGAACAGACCGTCCAGGATGCCACTTTCACTTCAACAATTTCAACACTACCCATTGAAGTGAGAAGTGGAGACCAGCCCTAGAAACCCTCGTAACCAAGTAAATGGCCCCTTCGATAGCGGCTTCGTGAAAATGTCTACGATGTTGTTCTCCATCCGCACATGTCCAACCATAAGAGACCCCTCCAACATCTTCTCCCGAATGAAATGGTGCTCAATCTCAATGCATTTGGTCCGCGCGTGACAAACTAGATTACTAACCAGTTTTAGGGCACTCTCATTGTCACCGCATAGCAGAGTAGGACAGCACACTTCTTCATGCACGTCCTCTACTTGCCACCTAAGCCAGATGGCTTCCCGAGCTGTCAAGGCCGAAGCCTTGTAATCCGCTTCTGTAGTAGAGACATACACTGAATCTTGCTTTTTACTGCACTAAGAAATCCCTACTGATCCACATGTGAAGACATAATTGGATGTTGACTTCCAATCATCTGAATCTCCCCTATAATCAGCATCTGTATAGCCGTGCAGGTTGAAGTCCGTGTCTCTCCCATAAAGGAGACTCATGTCAGAAGTAGATTTCACATACTTCAGAATGCTCCTGGCTGCCATCAGATGAGGCTTCCGAGGTTCCGCCAAATACTAACTTACTCGGCCTACAACATATTCAATGTCTGGTCTCGTAATCATCAAATAGATAAGGCTCCCCACCATATCACAGAACACTAGAGGATCTGGAAGTATCCTCCCCTCATCTCGTCAAATCTTTATGCCAACTTCAAGAAGAGTAGTGCAACTCTTTCCTTCCTGCATGCTGAATCACTGAACGATCCGATCTGCATAGTCTTTTTGGAAAACAAGTATGTCTCTCTCTTTCCTCTCCACCTTGAATCCAAGGAAATGGTGGAGCTCACCCAACTTCTTCATCTCAAACTGAATTGCTAGCTCTGCCCTGAGCCTAGCCACCTCCTCCTTGGAGTTTCCCGTGACGATCATGTTGTCCACGTACAGCAACACTAAGACATGAAGCTCCCCTCTTTTCTTGATGAACAGGCTCGAGTCTGAATCTGAGGCAGAATATCTGCAGAACTGGAGATACTCTGCGATCTTCCTATACCAAGCTCTCGGAGCCTGCTTCAAACCATAAAGAGCCTTTCGGAGTTCGCAAATGTATCCTGGATGATCTTCAGACACGTATCCAGATGGATGAACCATGAAGATGTCTTTATCGATCTCCCCATAAAGAAAGACATTCTTTACGTCTAGCTGCCACATCTTCCAGTCCTGGCAAGCCGCTAAAGTCATCACCACCCGAACTAAAGTCATGTTTGCCACAGGACTGAACATCTCTTCATAGTCTTCTCCGTACTACTGAGAAAATCCTCGAGCTATAAGGTGAGCTTTGTACCGCTCGATGCTCACATCCGCCTTTTTCTTCAGCTTGTAGACTCACTTGCATGTCACAGGAGTAATGTCATCAACTTTGGGCACAAGGTCTCAAGTCTCATTCTTCCTGAGGGCAGCCATCTCCTCATTCATGACATCTTTCCACTCCTTGACCCCAGTAGCATCTTCAAATCAAGAAGGCTCTCGCTCATCCAGAGGACCTGCGAAGAAACAAGAGACCAAGCTCACTGTGTTTCCTTCGATATATCGGGCTGGTGGTTTAATGGTCCTCTTCGATCTCCGAAGGGTCCGACCCTTTCTAACCACCTTAGCTACTTCTTCTGAATCATATCCGTTCCCAGGCAAACTTGGAGCACCGCTCCCCCTGCTTCCTGAACTAGAAGCCTCCGTCCCGAAGCTAGAAATACCTGGAGCTCCTGGTGACACAGGCAACTCTACTAGAAGATCCTTAGCAGCCTCCCCTTGCTCGCCATCTGGCTTGTTTTCCTATAGCTCTACAGAGGAGCCACCTCCATATGACGTCAGCTCGTCGAAGACCACGTCTCTTAAAACCACGAACTTCTTCGTCACAGGGTCCAAACATTTCCACCTCTTCTTCCGCTCATCATAGCCCACAAAGAGAAACTTTCTTGCCTTTACATCCAGCTTAGTCCTGAGAGCATCTGGGATATGAACGTATCAGGTCGATCCGGAAACCCCAAAGGTGTTCCATGCTGGGCTTCTCCTTGAACATCATCTCAAAAGGATACTTCATGTTAATCGAACTCATAGGCATCTGATTGATTACATAAGATGCATATGTTATTCATTCCGCCCACAAGGACCTTGGAATGCCTTTAACATGAAGCCAATACTTGCAGGTTTCCGTCAGATGACGGATCTTCCGCTATGCTACTCCATTTTTTTATGGAGTATGAGCACAAGTGAGCTCCCTTTGAATGTCGTAATTCCTACAGAAGTTTGAGAACTCAGTTGAAACAAACTCACATCCGTTGTCTGTTCTCAACTTCTTGATTCGCAGGCCAAGCTGACCCTCCACCAGCTCCTTGAACTCTATTAACAAACGGAACGCATCTGACTTCTCCTTCATTAAGTACACCCAAGTGTACCTTGAGTAGTCATCAATCAGGACCAGCATATACCTGCTCTCTCCAAAGCTAGTTGTGATGGTCAGCCCTATCAGATCACCATTGATACATTCCAATAGTACTTTACACCTGGTTAACGACTTGTCAAATGGAAGGCGATGAGCCTTTCCATATTGACATCCCGCGCAAACATAACCGTCGCCGAAGGATGACAACTTAGGCAAGCCTTTCACAAGGTTCTTCACTATCATGGCTTTCAACTTGTCCATCCTAACATGCCCCAGCCGCTCATGCCAGATAGCAGCACTATCGTTGGCTCTCATCTGATCAACATAGGAGCTTGCTGATAAAACAAACAAGTGCCTCACCCTTCTCCCTACGTGAGCAACGTCAGCCTTAATTGTTGATACGTTGCGGAGAAACTTCACTTCGGTTGGACCAAACAGAACGTGATAGCTAGCATCCACCGCATTGGTCACAGAGAAGAGGTTCTTCTTCATGCCCGGTACATGATAGACACTCTTCAACGTGAGTGGACCATTATCACTACCAAAAGAAACTATACCCTCCTTCTCTACTGCATGAATAGTATCATCAGTGATTATGATAGCTTCGTTACCTGAGAATGTCCGCGGAGAGGAGAACTTTGACTCATCCTCGGTGAGGTGGTGACCACATGTAACATCCCATTTTCAAATAGACCCCCCCTTAGGAGTGACTTGAACATTCCTAGGTCATAACAAGTCCTAGGTTGAACCTAGGAGGTCAAATGACCCAACTAGTTAGTTGAGACTCACTTGGGCTGCAAATAGTAAAATCTTAAAACCTGATTTTGGTGGCCTAGTGGGTTCAATCTGACTCCAAGGCATTCCTAGACCTAATATGAGATCAATGGGTCACCAAGGACCCATTGGGTGCAAACCTAATGGCTAAGTTGACCCAAGTCAACTTAAGCCCTAGTTAGGCCAAAGTAACCCTGCCCTGGATCAACTCACCCTCTTTATCCCAAGTCTACCCTACCTAACCATACCTAGGCCTTAGGGGAGGTCAATGGGTCCCTAGGGGTCTATTGATGTTGACTCGGAAGGTCAAATTGACCAAGTCAACCCTAAACCCAAATCAAGTCAAACCTAGCTCAATTGGGTTAACTCAAGCTCAAGCAGCCTCATGTAGACTCATAGGGTTTTATTAGGAGTTATTATGGCTGCCTATAGCCTAAACCCTAGGCTAGCCAACATGTTGACTAGGAGAGAGAAAGAAGAGAGAAATAGGCTAATTATAGGAGAGAGAAAGTGTGAATTAAGGGTATTTTCATGGTAGAATGGTGAGCCCCCCTCTCATATGGCATTTAAGGTTTTAATATTAATTTTATGGGCTGCCTTTAGGCTTCTAGGGGAAGAAAATTTGTGAGGATGACTAGGAGAGAGAAAAAATAAGTATTTGGTTATATAGAGGAGAGAGAAAAGGTGGTGGAGAGGTGAAGAGGTGTTTTGAAGAGGGAGGAGGCATGAGTTCGACCAAAGAGGGGCCAACAGCCACCTAGAGGTTGACACCTCCTCCCCCCACCCTTTTCCCGGCCATCAAGAGGTGTTTCCACCCTCTCTCTCCTCTAACCACCCCCCACCATGAAGAGGTGTTTTGCCTCTTGGAGAAAACCGCCCATCTCCCCCTCTCCTCTTTATATACTCACTTAGGAGAGAGGGGAGACCATTTTCGAAATCAGAGAAGGAGGGGTGAACCCTTGCCGGAGCCACCAAGGAGAGAAACGCCGCCACCATGGCATCCCGCCGTTCAACTCGCATCCAAGCCCGAAATCAGGTCCTCCCTCACCTCTTCTCTCATGTTTAGATCCTAGAATTGTTTAGGAGTTGAGTTCATGCTCAAACGAACCGGAGCAAAAGCTTAAAAATTCAGAAATCCCCATTTTTATGGAGTTTTTGGTGGGCTCGGGTAGGGCGGCGCCGCCACCTCCGGCCTCCCTAGCCGCCGGCAAGGTTAGCCCCCACCACCGGGAACATGTAGGAGTTGTTTTCCGGTGGTGGCGCCGCCCCTAATGGCCGGGAACAGCCCCGTGATAACCACTTCTCACGGGTTCTGGTTCAGGCCATTTGGAGAAGATGAAGTACAGCTCCCGTCGGATCTGCTTTAAGATCCGTGCAACCCTAAAACATGATTTAATGATTTATTATATTCAATTTCTGTATTTTAATTAAACAGATTCACTGTAAATGAAATTAAGGCCACTTCTAGACACCTCCTGAAAAAGGTTATAACATGAAAGTTGTAGGTCCTTTAAATACCTACAATTTGATATGCTGTGGTGAAAATTTGGTAAAGAACCTAGACCTGTAGGGTCATTTCAATATGGGTATGTCCTAAAACTAGAGCAGATTTCTTATAAAAATTATTTAGGCCCTTTAGAGGCTTGTCCATCAAATTTGATCAACATGAATGTTGTAGGATTTTTAATTATCTACAGTTTGATATGTTATGGAAAATTTTAGGACAAGTATTCTGACCTATAGGGCCATTATTCTAGGGTAGGTCTTACAAATAGGGCAGATCTTTGAAAAATTCCCCACACCTAATACTTGGTCCAAATGCTATGAAATTTGGACAGGGACTCAATATCACCTAGACCTAACTCCTGTAAAAATTGGAGACCATTTGGGATGGTGTAACTTAGGGTTCTGCCCTAAACCTAGAAAAGCTAGGGTAAGGTAGTTGAAGGGTCAAATAACCTCCAAACCCTCCCAAATTTTGGTGAGGTATCCCTGGTATAGGTATCTAGGTCTGGTTCAAATTTCAACTTATTTGGTTGAGTTTTGATTAGGAATCCTCTAAACTCTAGTTTTGACCTAGTAGAAGGAAGTTTAGTGAGAAGGTTCCTTGCACTCTGGTATGATCATCTCACCTCAACAGAGGTTGAGATTTTGACCACTGGTTTATTTTGGTCATAAGATTATCCTTAGGGAAGATGGGATGATTTAGGGTAAGTTTACCCTAGGGCCCAGGTTAAAACCCTAAAGGTGGACTTTGGGGGTTTGTGAAGGACATAGGGGCAAATGCCCTTGTATGGCCTTGAGATTTATTGGAGAGGTTGTTAATGAGTTTGTAACTCTCTGGTTGTAATGTTAGATAATTTTGATGTAGGTAGCTACCTAAAAACTTAAACCCTAGTTTTAAGGTAGAAGGGATTTTAGGTCCAAACAGTATCTTAAACTCTTTTAAAAGCCAGGAAATTGGGGTAGTGTGTTTCTAGGGTAGTTAGGACCCTTGGATAATTTTACTAGAATTTTTGGATAGGTATTTCTAGTACTTCATTCATGAATGTGGTTATAGCCCTTTTTGATGTTTTATTTATTAAAGATTTTTAATTCAAATAAGGCCCCCTTGAAACTCTGGAATTAGATGTTGTTGGCTAGTAGGAATGCCCATGAAATTTTAGTTCAATTTTATGTTGAATAAATAGAATAGTTCCTTCACAAGTATTATTAAAGAGCTCTATGTTTCAAAAATATTTTATGACATAAATAATTTCTGGAAAATTATGAAAGTTGATAATTAGTGTTTTTAAATCATTATGAATCAGTGAGATTTTTCTCTGGATTTTTGGAGTTATGGATTTAGTACTTGATTCACAAGCATGCTAGATTAGGGTTTTTGGTAAATGATTTATTATAAATTAATTTCCAGCAAGAAAATTATGAAACTTTTATATTACTGTTTTCATAGTATTTCTAGTACCCTGTAATTAATCTAAACTATTTGGAAGAGTATTTGATGTAGTTTATTCATTAGACATGAAGAAATTGGATTATTGCAAAATTAAGTTTAGGCCCCTTAAACCATAGGAAAAATTGCCAAACCTTGGATATGTTATTTTTAGATACACTAATATTTTTCTTAAATTTATTATGATTTATACATGACTGAAAAGTATGATCCTTGTACAAATTTGGAAGACCTTGAATTTAATAAAAATTAATTAATTATTAGGTTAATTGGAAAAATTGTTATTATCAGAAAAATCGATTCAATAATGTCATGATAGGCCCCCAGAAATTAACTTAGGCCGTATGGAAGAAAACACAAAGGACATCCTATCGTAGACATTACTTAGTTTAAGGTGGTCTGCATTTAGTAAATTTGGGAAATGAGCAACAAGAGAAGGTTTGGGTTAGCATAAGGACAGCTTGTGTTGGTTGGATTTAAAGAAAGAGGATGGATCACCATAGGAGGTTCCAAGTGCGGTGAGGAATGAGTTGATGCGCTCTAGAAGGTGCGCGGATCTGACGAAAAATCGTCATCCCCGTAAGAGTGAAGAGTCAAATTCACCCTAGGTTTAGTTTAATGTAATTTATTAAGGGAAAGGGTAAGGAAAAACAACCAATAACAATAAGTGTCTTGCGAAAGGGAACTTTGGGTCGTAATGCCGCCGTCTTGGTTTCTAGTGCCTTTGGAGAGCCCCTCACAGGATATAATCCGGAGGCAGTCCAGGGCTAACGTAAATCTTAAATAAATCAAAAGAATAATTAGTTGAAATAAGTTTACACTTCACACACTAGTTAGATAGACATTTGGAAAAGGTTAAGTCGTCCCGAGGTGTTCAAAGGGGCGCCATCCCGCGGTGCTCAAAGCGATGAGGTTTGGAATTGAGCCGGACGGTTTAGTCCGGGGAGCTTAGTCTCAATTTGTGGTTGAGCCGGACGGTTTGGTCCGGGAGCTTTACTCTTGACTTCTTATATTAACTGCTGCATGTGCATAAAAATAGGAAAGATTAAGGTGGTGGGTTCTCGATATCGGGGAGTTCGATTGCACCGACACCGATATCGTTGACTCGGCAAGGTGACTAGCACTTAGCCAAGGTTAAGTCCGGCGGTCCAGTCGGCAAGAGTACGCAGGAGTCCGCCTCGTGCACCAGGCGTTGAGGGCGTACGATAGGTCAGACCAGTGGTGCTTTTACTGGTTTTGAGGTGGGCGAGGCCCAACCCACCGCTTCCGTCTGCCACTACGGGAGTATCCTGGGAGTTATCTCTAGAAAGGGGGAACTAAAGGTTTGTGTACACAAAGTTGGGTGTGTGAGTTGCACTGCTTGATCATCATACCCACCATATAGCTGCATGCCATAATCATTCATAACAACCTTGACACCTAAAGTATAAGTAGAATGAGACGCTTATACTTTAGGACTTGCAAAACGACCCCTTGGTCTATAAGCTTGTGTGGGCAAGTTTATAAATTAAGGTTAATTTGATATATGTATACCTGCTGCGTGATAACCGACACCCCAACGTATAAGTGGAATGGGACATTTATACGATGGGAGCCTTGTAGAAGATCCCTTGGCTTATGTGTACTCACATAAGTGGAGGTTTAATTTCTTACTTACTTACCTTTCTATTTTACCTATTACAACACTTATATTGCTCCCCTGTCATAACTTGCTAGTTAGTTCCACCGTCATCTGCTTTTGACTACTCTCCACTTTCATGTCCTCCCCTTTCTTCCTCTCCGCTCGGTGCCTTAGGGCATGGGGGAAGGGGTGGGGGATGATAGGGCTTAGTCTTATAGACTAACGGTTTTCGGACCACAACATTTTAGGTGTACCATATGGAAGGGTCACGGGTTTTGCAGTTTCTGACGGAGTTGACCCCGCGACCATGTTACCATTGTCACCAGCCGGGACATACACGGGTCAAATGCCCCTTGATGGGTGGGATCCCACCAGCTCAGCAGTCAGGAGGCCGAAGACGTAGACGCAGACGTGGATTGCGAGGCGGGGACTGCAGGTCGAAAAGGAGGAAGCACCCAGAGATGCAACACCAGCAGATTATGGGGTCGGTGGAGATGGACCAGTCAAGCTTGGGTGCTCTTGGTTCAGTGACAGTTACAGTGACTCTTAGTTTTAGTTCAGCTTCCGTTGAGTGACCATGTAGTGAGGTGTTGTTGTACCGGGCTTAAGTCCTTTTCCTTTCAGTACTCTGTTTTTACTCTGATGTTATATTGTGGACGCTCCCCTCGTGGAGTTTTTATTTATATGTGATATTATATTGTGGACTGCATTTCTCTTTACTGTTCTACTTGCTACTTGATTGTGATCGAAAAGGCCGGCAAAATCGGCGCGTTGTAGTGACTACCTTCCCGGGTGCGAAGGTGTCACCGCAAAGCGGCGGTTCTGGGCATAAGACCCCGGGAATTGGAATCGAAAAAAAAATGGGGTCTTACAAAGTGGTATCAGAGCCAGGTTTCGATCCTGGGACCTGTGGGTTATGGGCCCACCACGCTTCCGCTGCAATTGGTGATGAGAGTTGAAAGAACTCCATAGTTAAGCGTGCTCGGGCTGGAGTAGTACTGGGATGGGTGACCTCCTGGGAAGTCCCCGTGGTGCGCACTTGACTATCGAGTTTGACTCATCTAAGGGGGGCTATGGCCACCAACAACCCGCCTGGATGGAGAGGGGTTGGGGTGCATTGGCCTGCAGGCTTGATGTGATAGGTTGACTACCAGTAGTGGGCCCGGGTCTGGACTCTGGTAGGCCGGCGGTGCCAGCTGGGTCCCGCGGGGTTGGCGGGCCTGGACCGTTATACCACACCCTGAGTCCACGATCCAGTCATCTTGGTAGTCGATGGTGGATAAGGCACAGACACATGTGCCCGTCATGAATGTACTTCCCCATCCAGCTTCCTCAGCACTGGACTCAGCCTCCTCCTTATCTGCAACATGCCCAGACTGCAGCTTGACCTTGCAGACTCTCTTGAAGTGTCCTGGTTGATTGCATCTATAACACTTAAGCCACTCCTTCCAATCTCATTTAGGAGCAGCTCTCCCCTCTTGCTGATATGAAGTAGAAGAACCCTCACCAGCATCAGACTTCTTCTTCTTCTGTCTCTTCTTCTTCTGTCTCTTCTTCTTTCCTGAGAAGAGCCCGTCACTACCTCTTTTAGAGATAGTGACCCCAACCATCTGCCTAGCCAGGCTATCCTGCGAAGCCCGCAGGTTCTCCAGCTTCAGCAAAGGTGGCTGAGTGGCCCAACCTTGAACTAAAGTGACGAAGGTCACATACTCCTTCTGCAAGCCGCGGATTATGTGGCTCTTCAGCTTCGCCTCAGAAATATGCTCATCAGGGTCCAGTGCTGAAATCACAGTGCACAGGTTCTTCATTTTCAAGAAGAACGTTGAGATGGGCAAATCACCTTGAGTGTCCCTTGCCGACTCATTCTCAAGAAACTATAGCCGAGCTACATTCTTTTTATTGAACAACACATCAAGGGAAGTCCAAATTTCTACAGCAGATCCACATCTAATGATGTGGTCAAACAACTCCAGTTAAATAACTCGCTTGAGAGCAAACTCAGCTTTGGCATTAGTCTTCCTCCAAGCTATCACCGCAGTAGCACCAGCACTCGCAACATCCATTCCTTATTTCTCCTCCTTGTTGGTAACTCCTTCCTCCTCCTTGCTTGGTTTTGATGATTTAGAGTGCATTGTGTTATCAAGAGGACATTTGGGCTGCTTAAAAAACGGTGGGCAATTATGTCGTAGGCTTATATGTTTTTTCTGTTGCAGACTTTTTTTATGTCGTGGATTTGTGTTTTTAATTTACAAATAAATGTTTTGGCTATTTGCATTTGAATTTTTATTATGCTATTAAAATTTAGTTTAATTTAATGTTTTAAATTTATGTGTATTTGTGCAAAAAAATGCACGTTGAGGCGAAAAATGCACGCCCAGGAGGAAAGTGCGTGCTAGGGAGAAATTGCATGCTCGGAGCAAAAAATTCTTATATACAGCTGAACAATAGGATCACTAATTCCAATTCCTGTGATAGATTTCCTACGTTCAGCCGAACAATAGAATTGGAATTGACTTCAATTCCAATTCCTGCATCTCAATTCCTGTGAAACAAACGGGGCCTTAGAGTAGGTGAAAGACAGAAGAATCCCGATAATGGTACTATTTACTCCCGCAAGATATTCAACGCCATCATCGTGAGACCCACACCATTTGCATGTTGCATGCAAATGTGCACTATAAAAGCTCATAGGAAGGGAACACTGGTTCTATACCAAAAGAGCGTGATGAAGAAAGAGCTAGACTAAACTGTGTTTGAGCCGGAGCCGGAGGCAAAGACAGAGAAGCAACAAAATCTGGTTCTAACAGGGCCCTTCGGACGAAAACTAATGAGGAATGCCAAATAGAGGAAATCAGTCGCAATATTGTCACTTCTATTGTGGATACGACCACAAGACATAGAGATGCAACCGGTTAAAAGACGAGATTGAGTGCCTCATCACACAAAATCTCTTCGAAAGATTTATACAGGACACCGCCAAATCGAGCGCCTCCTTGAAAATCGTTTGCTCTTTAAATCATTGCGCATCTTGTTGAAAATGGTGAAGTGAAAGTGGGTGATTGGGCGACTTGGGCTGTAACACCCCTATCCGTCACATAGTATATAGCAGTAGGTCCGGCCGGGGCCCAACGTCATATACTACGAACAGACCAGTTGTTTACTTATTGAGATCATTCAACCAATCACAACGTCCTACACAGAGCACCTAGCTAAGGAAGCAAATTATTAAGTTGCAAGGATAAAAGAACTCAGCCAAGCATGAATGTCCACTACACTGAACCCATAGGAATGTATAATACATCAAAAATGGCTTTATGGCCTTACAAGAGTTTGCTTAATAAAAATGTCTTCCAATCCTCGGCACGCAGGCCGGTCACACATGAGTACAAAAGAAAAACACCCAAGAATTGGCCTTTGAGGGCCGGCACAGCAACTTGGGCTTTAGCCCGCTATTTGTCACTCAGCTCCGCAGCACCTGCAAGCAACAATCCACCGCACGGTAGTAAACAAAAGTAACGGTCATCTTTGCTGACCAAATTATAACGACCCCGCCCCCAACTCGGGGCGGCGATGCTCTTCCCTGCATTTTATTAGCATAAACAAGCGATATAGTGTAAACACACACTATATCACAGGTGCAGGCACGCACGGCCACACACGCCCCGTGCGCACAGGGCACATTCACGGCGAACCGACCAACATCACGTCAATTTAAGCCATAGACGTTCTCGTCTCACCGCCGTCCCTTGGACGGCCAACCATATGAGCATTTTGTCTTCTTGGCATTGGTCACGTCAATTTAAGCCATAGACAGTCGAAGGCCCTCATCTATGCCAACGGTTCCGCCGAACGACATAGATCGAGTATGGTTCCGCCTGACCCGTGCTCATACTGCAACGACAATTTAAGCCATATGCGCAGGTCAAGACTCCCCGAGTCCCGTCTCCTCACACAATTCACATAACCCGGTTATGTTCAAGTTGGCTCCTCGACCACCATGTTGGCAACATCCCATATTTGCCTAATTTTCCGTGTGCACCTTGGAGTTAGTCCCCAAGGCTCTCTGTTGCAATCTACCTCGTAGAAAACCCGAAAAAAAACCATTCACACGGAGTCTTCTCCGGTTATTATGCAATGCAACATCACCGATCCAGACCAACTTGTCCGGATAGGCTTCACACATCATGCCTATGTCCAGAAATATTCAGGAAGAGTAGTGTCACTGAGTAGAGTTCTACCAGCCTCAATGTGAGTTCTATTCTTTCTTTCAGCAATTCTATTTTGCTGAGGTGTTCTAGGTGAGGAGAACTCCTGATGAATCCCAAGTTCTTCACAGAATTTTGTCATACATTCAGACTGAAATTCAGTTCCATGGTCATTTTTGATTTTGACCACAGAATTGTTAAATTCATTCTGAACTTGTCTAACAAAAGTCTGGAAAATACTAGGGGTTTCAGATTTCTGCCTTAAGAAGAACACCCATGTGTATCTAGAATAGTCATCCACAACAACTAATGTGTATGCTTTCCTA
This sequence comes from Platanthera zijinensis, assembly GCA_039513925.1. Taxonomy (NCBI): domain Eukaryota; kingdom Viridiplantae; phylum Streptophyta; class Magnoliopsida; order Asparagales; family Orchidaceae; genus Platanthera; species Platanthera zijinensis. Next base: position 24,886,728 of record CM077078.1, read on the forward strand.
CCAAGACTTTGAACTGGCATAGGACCAAACAAATCCAAATGCAAGAGATATAAACATCTCAATGAATCTTTGGTATCTAGTGCTGGAAAAGAGGACTTGGTCTGTTTGCCCTTTTGGCAAGCTGTTGAACACACTCCATCTTTCATGCACTTGACATGAGGACCATTCCTCACCAACCTCACGCTGAACAGCAGTCCTATGAACTTATAGTTCAGATGAGCTAGCCTTTTGTGCCATTTGACACATAGTGAGGCTGTCTCATCTGCAACTAAGCAAATAGGTGAGTTGTTTAACTCACAATCTAGGTTAATACAATAAACATTTCCTCTCCTAGTGTCAGTCAAAATGATCTCTTGATCACTTGACCTTTTAATTTGGCACTCCCCTTTGTGAAAGGAGATGTCATAACCTAGATTACTAAGCTGACTTATGCTTATCAGGTTGTGTTTCAGACCCTTCACATAAGCAACTTTAGTGATAGTAATTGAGTCACTAGAGATGTTACCAAATCCTTTGATGACTCCTTTTTCTGATCCACCAAAGATGACTTTGGGACCATTCTCTATGAGTACAAAGTCCCTCAGCATTCTTCTTGTTCCAGTCATATGTATGGAACAGCCACTATCCAAGTACCATATAGGGGTATGGTCACTTGGATTCACCTGCAACAAATAAAGGATTGCTTATCCTTGAAACCCAAGTTATTTTTTGGTCCTAGGTTCTTATTAGTCTTGGAAACAACAGGTTTACCTACAGATTTTCTGATAGGTAAACTACTCTTGGTTTTAACACTTGTGTTAAACCAACAGTCCAAGGCAAAGTGGCCTACCTTTCCACAACACCAACACTCAAATCTGTTATACCTTTTCTTAGGTACAGACTTCACAGTCATGTTGCCAACAGTTTTTTTTTGAGTGTGGGTGTTGGAGCAGCAAACCCCATGAATTCCTTTTGAATCTGATGGGCTTGCCTATAGAGTGGCCTCTTGGCATTTGCACACTTGCCAAGGTGAACTCCATACTCACAGTGACCATGAGTGGTTTCATGATCATACCTGTTTGTAGGATTCATCACCTTCCAAAAGAAGATTGGGGGTTTTGCAGCTAGAGGCTGAACTGGGGCCTTACCTTTTCTTTGTGAATTGCTGGCCCTAGTTCTTCCCTTAAAACCTAGATCAGTCTTCCCTTTTTGTGAGATGAAGTTATCTATTAAGGGTAAGACAGATTTTGGTTTGGAGAATTTAGCCACTAGCTCTCTTTCTTGCTGAAGTTTTGCCTTCAGTTTCTTGATATGATTCTCCTTAAAAGAGATTGTGCCCATTTGAATAACAGTAATGTTTTTCAGTTTGGCAACCTCATTCAATTTTAGATTCAACAGCTTTGCTGAATCTACTGCAGCCAGCTTAAGAGACTCAATCTCCTTGGTCTGCTCTTTGACAAGAAGTTTGCTTCTCTTTAGAGCTTGCAACAATCCACCATACTCATCAATGAGTTGGTGTATATCCCCTTCAGACTCAGAACCATCCACATCTCTTGATGTTGATGCTTCTGATTCTAATCCAGTAAAATAATCAGATGATGTAGGAAAGTTATATACCTTACTAGGACCATCTTGATCCAGGCACTGATCATTTTCTGTTAGGGCCATCAGCCCTCTACAATAGTATTCTTCCACTCCATTTATGGAGTCCAGCATTTGTAGAAATTCTATCTCCTTAGAATCCTCTGAAAGTGCAGGATAAGATCACTCCTAACTCTAGAGGGGGGTGAATAGAGTTATTTAAAATAATTTTCCAAATAAAAACTTGCAGAGAAAATTTTTACTTTACTTAGTGTATGGTGCTATAGCAAGTAATCAGAGTAAAAAATAAATTCACAGCACAAAGCAAAACACAGAAAGGGGCAAGCAATCCAGATGACACAAGGAGCTATAGTGGTTCCCCAAAACTGGGTACATCCACTCTTCTATCACCCTTGATAGGAATCCACTTCAAGATGAGTTGATCAGGTGTCTTGAGCACCAGAGAGTTTTTGATCAGGTTCTCACAAACCAACAGAAGCTGATTTTGACCAGGTTTCAGCAAAACCAAAAGTAACTTTTGAAGGGAGTTAGAACCCTGTACAGAAAGAAAAAGAAAAAGAATGAAGTTGTCTTCTCTTTTCAACAAGCAAAGAGAAGCAGAAGTGGATCTGAAGTTGTTGTCAAAGCTCCCCCTGAGATCAAGATGAGGTTCAGGAAGGAGAGCTCTGCACAAGGGTGACAGGTCTTCAAAGGTCTGATTTGCTCCAGCAAAGAATGATCCAAGTGAGTTGGATGGAGGTGTCTGAAGCAATCAGATTTTCTGTAAGAGAGTCTTTCAGAAATAATTTTTCACTGAGAGAAAGATGAGAAGTCTTGTATTGTTGTTCTCTCCTTGTTCTGTGTATTCTCTGTATATTCTTATTATTGTCCAAGAGGAAAAATATATTTGAGTCTTCTTCTTCCTTTACTTTGATAGCCGTTGGAAGTCAGCATTGATTGCTTTCCTTAACTGTCCATGCCTCAAAGGAAATGACAGGCAGACATTCCTTAGAAAATTCCTTGAGCCATGCACCAGATATGCTGTAACGGCCAATAAATTCTTCAGCATTAATTGCCTGTCAGAAGGAATTTGAATTCCTATCCAAAATCGACGGAAGTCTGGAAGGCGTCGAGCTCACAGAAAAACGTCGATCTGAGCACGACACACGTTGGTCAGAGAGTGTTTTCTGTAAGCAGAGCTGGGATCGACGGAACGTCGAGCTGAGGTCGACTCCACGTCGAGCTGAGGTCGACTCTGCGTCGAGCTGAGATCGACTCTGCGTCGAGCAGAGGTCGACTCTGCGTCGAGCTGAGATCGACTCTGCGTCGAGCTGAAGTCGACTATGCGTCGAGCTGAAGACTACTCTAACTAGCCTATGTGACCTATATAACAACATGGAGGTCACAGCATACAATCCCTATAGAAATATAGTCATCCTGGTCCAAATAGTAATAGGGTGTTCCAACAATCTCCCCCTATTTGGATTAGGATTACTATTTACATGAATTTTAGGGAATCAAAGAAAAGAAATAAAGCAGATACAACACAATATAATACAACCAGACATAACAGAATAATATGCAGCATATATGAAGCACTATATAGCAGCAGAATTGTTTAAATGTCCTGAGTCCAGAATATAGAAAGTGTCAGAATACCTTACTTTACTTGTCCTTTGATGCTTTGTCTTGATCACTCTTTTTGAAGATGATTTCTCTGTTTGGATTGGAAGCTTCCTTTTTAGATCTGAAGTCATCAGCTGCACCTAAAGATTTTTGATCTCTAGCACTGGGTGGTACAGCTGCAGGGTGGAGTTCCATGTATCTGTCTGAATCAAAAAATTTCTTTGAGCCATACTTTTCCAATTCTTCTCTTCTTTGTTCTGACATAGTACTGATATGAGATGTATCCAGTCCTCTTTCTCTGGCTTTGCTGATCTCATTTAAGGCAGCCATTTCTGTCATCCTTGCTTTCCAGTAAGCAGGAGTCTTGGTAGGATCTTCAAAGGGGACAGCTGGTTCAAATTTGTTAGAGGATGATTCTTGAGAAGTTCTTGGAGTGAGGTCAACTCTAGGCCTATAGGGATAGGGACCAGAGGTTGGATCAAAGGTTCTTCCCCTGGACTGCCTGCCTTTATAATTTCCTCTTTGTTGACCTCCCCTTTGCTGGCTACTTCCTTGATATCTTCTGGCTTGATAAGTTTTTCCATGAAGAGCTGAAGGGGCTGGTTTTGAAGAAAGACTAGCACCTGCACCTGCATCAGGAGGAGGTGGAGGTGGAGGCTGATGGACTGGTTTAGATGGACCTTCATTGAATTTTCTCTTCTTCTTCATTGCCTTTCTCTGATTCTGAGAGTACTGCATCCAAGGCTCTGTGATTTCACAATTATATTTGATGTAATAGGGAATGTCATGATCTGTAGCTCTGGCAGAAGGTACTCTTTTCAAGGCTTTTGATCTGGCTTTCCTCTTCCTTGCAATAGTTGCAGAGGAGTCATCAGAATCTGTGGCAAACTCATCTTCAGAACTTTGTGATTCTTCATATGGATCTATATATTTTCTTTTGGAGAGGGGAAAGCTGATGGAGGCTGGAGCTGCTGAGGAAGAGACTAAAGGAGGCTCTGCTGTCAGTGGGAAGGAGGAAGCAACCACTGCAGGAGAGGGCACAGCCTCAAAAACCATAGAGGCTGAGGAGACTGGTTCCTGAAGAGCTTGGGAGATATTGGCCTCTGCAGCATCAGGTGTCTCAGTCACTTCACCTGAAGTCTCAGCAGAGACTACCACACCAAATCCAACACTAACAGGAGCCACTGCTACCACTGCTAAATCAGAAGTCAAGACCTTCTGGAAGGGGACAATAGCCCTGGACATATCTTCTTGAAGCTGTTTTTCTGCTATATCAAGGTCTTCTTGTATTGAAGCTGGAGGAGAGAAGATCTGAAGAGAAGCTGCCAAAGACTGAATGTCTAAGGCACTGCTGATTTGCTGCTCTGAAACTGGAGGAGAGGCCTCAGATACCATTTGATCTTCTGCAGCAGACACTGTCTGTGAACAAGTAACTGATACTGTCTCTGAAGGAGTCTGAGCAATCTGAACTGAAGAAGGAGGCAGCTCTTCTTCTGCTGACATCTCCCCCTGCCTAGAATCAGGGGCAGCTGACTCTAGGCCCCCAGAAGAAGGGCGTGCCAATTGGGAGGAAAGGGAGGAGACAGAGGCAGAAAGAGCTCTCAATGAAAGTAGGAGAGGAGCCAGCTTGGCATCCAAAAGGGAGGAGAGCCTAGGAGACAGAAGATCAAAAAGTTGATTGGCTAAGGGCAGGAGGGCTACTTGCTCAAGGGGAACTTGAGTAGAGGTAGAGGGAGTAGCAGAAGCTGAGAATGAAGAAGATGTTGAGAGAGGAACAGACAGAGGAGGTGTAACTTGTTCCTGAATGGAGGAGAAGAGTAAGTCGGAAAAGGTAGATGAATTGAGGAAGTCATGAGGAGAGGAGGTAGAAGCATCCATGAATGAGTCTTCATGCATGTCAAGTGAAAAGATATCCTCATGAGGGGTGGAATCCAAGTTTATTGGAAGGAAAGTAGTTTGAGGAGGAAGGGAGAAGGCAATGGTGGATATGGAGGAGGGTAGAGTTTGAGAGGATGAGATAAGTGAGGTTGAGGGGATGAAGGTGGATGGAAGGGTGAGGGAGAGAGATGGCATAATCCCTTCTTCTGGACCAGTGGACTGAGGGGAAGTGACCTCTATAGCCCTGGTGTCTGCAGAGGATTTCATGGCTGCTGCTGCCCTGGGATTCACGATTCTCCTGTCCCATTTGCCAATTAAAGCACATGTGAGCCTCTTGGAAGCATTTATGTGCTTCTTGGAGGACACCAGCAGTTGGGGGCAGCAGTGGTTGAGAATCAACCCAAGAACTCTTCCAAAATGGACAGAGCTTTTATCCAACTTTTTCTTAAGCATATCAAACACAATTAATCCCCAGTTGGGATGTTTCTTATCCATTAGAGCAGCCATGAGGCAAAACTGATGCTTTGTTATTGCATCATGTGCAGTTCTCTTTGCACAGATCACCTTTCCAGTTATATCTGCTAATAACTTGTACTCAATTGCTAGGTTAATTTTAAGGAGTTTGGAGGGGTTACCAGCAGCATGCCCCATCCTGTCCAGCATCAAGGTATACTCTTCCACTGATAGTTCTATATCATCATCTCCAGCAGCAAAGTTGAAGGCTTCTGTAATGACTTGAGGTGAGATGGCTACCTCATTTCCTGCAATCTTCCCAGTCAAGATGTTGTTATCTGAAATGATTGCTGTAAGACACCATTCTTTAATTTCTGATTCGGGAAGGGGTATCCTGGTAGACATAAAGTGGACTAGCTGCTGCTCCTTGAAAAGATTCAGTATATCCAGAAAGTGTTGTGGAGATCCATCAAAAGAATCGAAATCAATGTCGAAACCAGAGTCGAACTTCATAGCCGCCAGAGCTCCTGCTGTAATTGCCATTGTCCTGCAAAAGAAAGAGTACCTTCCAAGATCAAAAGTATAGTATTTGGAGGGAGAAAGCTTGAGCAGAGAAATATGAAAGCGCAACTGCGAACGACGGAGAAAAAATGATTTTATACTTAGGGTTCGACGCAGAAAAGGAAAGAACGTCGAGCTCAGTTCGACGCTCAAGGGCTCTAGGAGAACTGAAACGACTCAACAGCGTCCAGCTTAGGTCGACGTTCGACGCTTTGGCTGAAGCTATACGTCGAGCTCAGGTCGACGTTGAACGAAGACGTCGACCGGGGAGAGAAAAAACTCAAGAAGCCAGGAAGCTGTGAACTCAGTTCGATGCTAGAAGCTGAGTTCGACGTTCGACGCTTTTGAGGGCGACGGACCGTCGATCTCCGTTCGACGCAGCGTCGAGCTTAGTTCAGAGCTCAGAACAACCACTCAGATAGGGAAATTTTGAAATGAAATTTTTCTTATTCCTGTTAATTATGGGTTTCAAAATCTTGGAGTTTTAATTTATGCTGTCTCCATCTAGCATTCCCAACTGATTGAGGAAAAAGAGGTGCTTCTTTTCATCCAAGGGTTTGGTGAAGATATCTCCTCTCTGTAGTTCAGTGGAAATGTATTCTAGTGCAATTTTCTTCTTTTCTACATTGTCCCTTAAGAAGTGATGTCTGATTTCTATGTGCTTAGTCCTACTATGGAGAACTGGATTTTGAGCAATAGATATTGCACTGGTATTATCACAAAAGATTTTAGACATCTCTAAGTTGTACCCATAGTCTAGGAGCTGGTTTTGAATCCACAAAATCTGTGAGCAACAACTACCTGCAGCCATGTATTCAGCTTCAGCAGTTGATGTGGACACAGAGGTTTGTTTCTTACAAAACCAGGAGACAAGTCTATCACCAAGAAATTGACAAGTTCCACTGGTGCTTTTCCTGTCTACTCTACATCCAGCATAATCAGAATCTGAAAATCCAGTTAGATCAAATCCTGAGTCATGTGGATACCAGAGACCTAGATTAGGACAACTTTTTACATACCTAAGAATCCTCTTAACTAATGTGAGGTGGGACTCTCTAGGGCTTACTTGAAATCTAGCACAAATGCATGTGGCAAACATTATATCTGGTCTAGTAGCTGTTAGATAAAGTAATGAGCCAATGATTGCTCTATAGTTTGTCTGATCAACTGGTTTTCCAGATTCATCAGCATCTAAAACAGCATTTGTAGGCATAGGTGTTTTCATGGATGATGCTTCAGACATTCCAAATTTCTTAACCAGTTCTCTTGCATACTTGGTTTGAGAAATGAAAATGCCATCCACATGTTGTTTAACTTGCAATCCAAGAAAGAAAGCAAGCTCACCCATGCTACTCATTTCAAACTTTGAGTGCATAAGTTGTGAGAACTTTTTGCATAAATTTGAATCAGTAGATCCAAATATGATGTCGTCTACATAAACTTGTACTAGTAGGGTATGGGACCTATGGGTTCTAACAAAAAGAGTTTGGTCTACACTACCCCTTTTAAAATCATTTTCCAACAAAAAACAAGCTAAGGTCTCATACCATGCTCTAGGAGCTTGCTTGAGACCATATAAAGCTTTATGCAGTTTAAATACATGATCAGGAAAAGTTGGAGAGATAAAACCTGGAGGTTGCTTTACATAGACTTCTTCCTTGATGTCTCCATTGAGGAATGCACTCTTGACATCCATCTGATATACCTTGAATCTCTTGTGAGCTGCATATGCAAGGAAGATTCTTATGGCCTCCAACCTTGCAACTGGTGCAAAGGTTTGGTCATAATCAATTCCTTCTTCTTGGCAATACCCTTGTGCAACAAGTCTTGCCTTGTTTCTCACAATTATTCCTTGATCATCCAATTTGTTTCTGAATACCCATTTGGTTCCAACAATTTGCTGGTTCCTTGGTCTTGGTACTAATTTCCAAACTTTATTCCTCTCAAATTGATTCAACTCTTCTTGCATTGCAATGATCCAGTTTGGATCTTGCTCTGCATCTTGTATGGTTTGAGGCTCAATTTGAGAAAGGAAGCAGGTGTGCATAATATTTTGGTTAACTTGATTCCTTGTTTGCACACCCACTGAGATATCTCCAATCACTTGTGAGATTGGGTGATCTCTTGTTGTTGCTAGATCAACAAGGGGTGTTGATGATGCACCAACCTGTGTTGTTGTTTCCTCTTGTGGAACAACAACTGGTTCTTCAATTTGTTGGCCCTTTGAACTTTCCAGAACTTGAAATTCCTCTTCATTGTCACTAAGTTCAGTGACTTGTTGAATTGGTGAAGGTGATGACCCTTTGTCTTTGATGGTAAGCTGCTTCAGATTTTCTGAAATTGAATGTTCTTGCAAATTGCTTATGGTAGAAGTCTCCTTCTCCTTATAAAACATGTTAGTTTCATCAAATGTAACATGCATGGATTCTTCAATTTTATTTGTGCACTTGTTAAAAACCCTATAAGCCTTGCTAGTCATGGAGTATCCCATAAACACTCCTTCATCAGCTTTGGCTTCAAATTTAGCTAGGTATTTCTTGTCATTATTGTGAATGAAACAAATGCAACCAAATATTTTGAAGTAGTTCACTTTAGGTTTCTTCCCTTTGAGTAGCTCATAAGGAGTCTTACCCTTTAGCTTATGTATCAGGCTTCTATTCAGAACATAGTTGGAGGTGTTCACAGCCTCTGCCCAAAAGGTTAGAGGAAGGTGAGCATCTGTCAACAATGTTGTGGCAGATTCAATAAGGGTTCTGTTTTTCCTTTCAACTACCCCATTTTGTTGAGGAGTTCTAGGAGCTGAGAAAGTATGCCTGATACCTTCATTCTGGCAGAACTCTAGCATAAGAAGAGAATCAAACTCTGTCCCATGATCACTTCTGATCAGGGCAATGTGAGTATTGAACTCAATCTGTATGCCTTTGAGAAAATCTGTCAAAATTTTGAAGTTATCAGACTTCTTCCTCAGAAAGAACACCCAAGTGAATCTTGAGAAGTCATCTACAATTACTAAAGCATAAGATTTCCCTCCTAGGCTTTGTACATTAATTGGTCCAAAAAGGTCCATGTGCAATAAGTACAAGATTCTAGGTGAGTCACTCTTATTAAGTGACTTGAAACTGTTTTTGGTTTGCTTGCCTAATTGACAGGCCTTGCAAAGTCCTTCCTTCTTGTAGGGACCAGAAGGTAGTCCTCTAACAAGGTTGTCTTGGGATAACTTAGCAATGGTTCTAAGGTTCACATGTCCTAATCTTTTATGCCACAAGATGTTTGGTTTTGAAATGGAGTTAAACAGGCAAATATCTACTACAGGTGAATGAAAATCCACTAAGTAAATGTTACCTCTTCTGTTACCTGTCAACACAGTTGTGTTGTCCACTGACTTGACTTTGCATATGGCTTTGTTAAAGGTTACTTGGTATCCTTCATCACACAATTGACTGATGCTTATCAGGTTGTGTTTGAGTCCTTCAACATATGCCACCTTTTTGAAAGTGACTAAGCCAATTTGAACTGTCCCATATCCTTTTGTAGTTCCAAAGCTTGAGTCTCCAAAAATTACTTTGGGTCCAAGCTTGGTTTTGAAGGAAGTGAGGTTGTCCTTGTCTCCTGTCATGTGCTTTGAGCACCCACTATCCAGATACCATTGATGGTTCTCACTTGGATAGGTCTTTACCTGCACAAAAACAGCTTATTTGTTTTTGACCCAGTTAACCTTGGGCCTAGGTTGATATCCCTTAAATTCTGAAATGAAGGACATCTCAGGTTGACTCTTATAGCCTACAGGATGATATCTCCTAGGAGGTATGATCCATTCAGCATAAGGGTTAAAGTAATGAGATGTGGAGCTAGAATTGAAATTTGAGTTAACCCTTGAGAACTGGGTTTTGCTCTGAACTCGGCTCGACGCACGTCGAGCTTCGGTCGACGGACTCAAGTGAGTGCGTCGAGCTCCGTTCGACGGCAAGGTCTTGCTTTGTTCAGAGAGTAGAGGGCGTTGACCTGGGTTCGACGTTTTCTTGCGATTACGTCGAGCTCTGGTCGACGTCCGTCGAGCTTCGTTCGACATTTTTTGTCCAGTTTCCTGGGTTAAGTCAGCATTCTTCCTAGCCACTATCAAGACTCCTTTACCTTTCTCACTGGTAAATTTGATTGGAGTTGTCAGCACTATGGGTTGGCTGGATGAAGCACCCAAGCCCAGTGAACCATTCAATCTTGAGTTCACTGTACTTGTGATGTCCATCAATTTGATACTTCTCCCATTAAGGGTTTCTTCAAATTGTTTGGCCTTAGATAGCTCACTTTTCAGTGAAGCTATCTCCTCCCCACACTGCTTCAACTCTTCTAAGAGTCTAAGGTTATCTGAGTTAATGGATTTGCATTCAATTAATTGTTCATTTAGAGTTTTAATCAGCTTTTGAGACTCAATTAAGTCAATGCACATAGATTTAAACTCAGATTTGAAATCATCAGAAGTAAAGTCAAATGAATCTATTACCTGATCCTCAGTAAGTTCCTGATCAGATGGATAGTCAGCCTCAGGCTCTGAATCAGTGTTCTTTTGAGATGCACTGATGGCCATCATGCAGAATCCCTTTTCTTCTGCATCATCCTCATCATCACTAGAACTGGATGATGAATCAGACTCATCAGAGTCACTCCAGGATTCAGCCACAAATCCTTTCCTGGTGTGCTTGCTGTTGCTGGAGGAAGGCTTGTCATGGTATTTCCTTGACTCCTTGTCCTTCCTTTTATCCTTCCTTTCCTTCTTGTCCCTTCTGTCCTTGTCTTGATTTTCTGGACAGTTTGGGAAGATGTGTCCTGGTTTCCTGCAACCAAAGCAGATAATATCTTTATTATTGGATCTGTCATACCTTGGCTTGTCTTTGTCTTTGGATGACCATCTTCTGAAGTTCCTTTTATTTAGCTTATTGAACCTCTTGACCAGTAGGCTCATAAGCTCTTCATTTCCCAACACCTTTTCTTTAGGTTCTTCTTCCTGTGCTTTGAAGGCAATAGTTTTCTCAGCCTTCTCTGTTGGTGTGGATGTCTTCTGCTCTTCTTCTCTTTTCTTAATAAATTGCTCATAGCTCTTGAGCTTTCCTAGAAGAGCTTCTGTGGATAGCTCACAGACATTTCTTCCATCTTTAATTGACCATATTCTTGAGTCCCAAGAGCTAGGGAAACAAGTCAGTATCTTGTCATTTATCTCAGTAAGAGATATGTCCTTCTCTAGTGATCTAAGTTCACTTATGATTAGGCTCAGTCTGTTGTACATGTCAGCAACTGACTCAGACTCTGCCTTTTTGAAGTTTTCATACTGTGTGATGAGATAGGATCTCCTATCCTTTCTTTCATCTGCAGAACCTGATACAATTTCTGAGAGTTTTTCCCAGATCTCCTTGGCAGTATTGCAATCTGCTACCTTCTGGAAAATGTCATCTGACATGGTTTGAGCCAAGATGTTCATGGCTTTAGCATCTGCTGCCTTCCACTTCTTTATGTCAGCATCAGTCCCTGAAGGAGGAGGAACAGCTGATGTACTTGTTCCTGTGGGAGGTCTTGGACAATCTGTCAATACAGAATTGAAGATGTCTTCATCAAAAGAGTTCATATAAAGTCTAATCCTTGCCTTCCATAGTGCAAACTTAGATAGATTGCACATAGGAGGTCTGGTGCTAGCAAAGTCCTTGTTTTGTGCCATGAGTTTTAAAAGATAAGTAAAACTAAGAAAAGTAACCCTTTGAGGGAAATGATCTTATCAGAGATCTTTTGATCCAGGTGTTAGCCTGTATGAATGATCAACCTCCCTCTGATACCAATTGAAAGTGCAGGATAAGATCACTCCTAACTCTAGAGGGGGGTGAATAGAGTTATTTAAAATAATTTTCCAAATAAAAACTTGCAGAGAAAATTTTTACTTTACTTAGTGTATGGTGCTATAGCAAGTAATCAGAGTAAAAAATAAATTCACAGCACAAAGCAAAACACAGAAAGGGGCAAGCAATCCAGATGACACAAGGAGCTATAGTGGTTCCCCAAAACTGGGTACATCCACTCTTCTATCACCCTTGATAGGAATCCACTTCAAGATGAGTTGATCAGGTGTCTTGAGCACCAGAGAGTTTTTGATCAGGTTCTCACAAACCAACAGAAGCTGATTTTGACCAGGTTTCAGCAAAACCAAAAGTAACTTTTGAAGGGAGTTAGAACCCTGTACAGAAAGAAAAAGAAAAAGAATGAAGTTGTCTTCTCTTTTCAACAAGCAAAGAGAAGCAGAAGTGGATCTGAAGTTGTTGTCAAAGCTCCCCCTGAGATCAAGATGAGGTTCAGGAAGGAGAGCTCTGCACAAGGGTGACAGGTCTTCAAAGGTCTGATTTGCTCCAGCAAAGAATGATCCAAGTGAGTTGGATGGAGGTGTCTGAAGCAATCAGATTTTCTGTAAGAGAGTCTTTCAGAAATAATTTTTCACTGAGAGAAAGATGAGAAGTCTTGTATTGTTGTTCTCTCCTTGTTCTGTGTATTCTCTGTATATTCTTATTATTGTCCAAGAGGAAAAATATATTTGAGTCTTCTTCTTCCTTTACTTTGATAGCCGTTGGAAGTCAGCATTGATTGCTTTCCTTAACTGTCCATGCCTCAAAGGAAATGACAGGCAGACATTCCTTAGAAAATTCCTTGAGCCATGCACCAGATATGCTGTAACGGCCAATAAATTCTTCAGCATTAATTGCCTGTCAGAAGGAATTTGAATTCCTATCCAAAATCGACGGAAGTCTGGAAGGCGTCGAGCTCACAGAAAAACGTCGATCTGAGCATGACACACGTTGGTCAGAGAGTGTTTTCTGTAAGCAGAGCTGGGATCGACGGAACGTCGAGCTGAGGTCGACTCCACGTCGAGCTGAGGTCGACTCTGCGTCGAGCTGAGATCGACTCTGCGTCGAGCAGAGGTCGACTCTGCGTCGAGCTGAGATCGACTCTGCGTCGAGCTGAAGTCGACTATGCGTCGAGCTGAAGACTACTCTAACTAGCCTATGTGACCTATATAACAACATGGAGGTCACAGCATACAATCCCTATAGAAATATAGTCATCCTGGTCCAAATAGTAATAGGGTGTTCCAACATCCTCTTCTGTTGAGAACAACCCAACATATGCTTCTGTATCTTCTTCTCCAGATTCTGAAGATGAAGAGTCTGTCCAACTCTTCTCCTTTTGAGCAACAAGAGATTTTTCCTTCTTGCCTTTGACTTGCTGTTTCTTCTTGTCTTTAGAATCCTTTCTTTTGTCAGGACAGTTAGCTATGACATGTCCAGGCTTGTTGCAGCAATAACAAACAATCTTAGTATTAGATTGTTTATTAGGTTTAGAGGCATACCTGTCTTCCTTAGGAGTTTTCTTTTTCTTGTAATACTCATCCTTTGAAAAGGATAGAGAAGGTCTGGTTCTCCACTTCTTCTTCTTCATGAATCTTTGGAACTGCCTTGTGAAGGCTGCAAAGTCCTCATCTGAGGTGTGGCTGTCTGATGAAGTGTTGTCAGGAATCCCTTCTTCTGCCTCAGCACTCCTTCTGGGAGGAGAAGGTGATTTTCTCCTACCCTTTCTTGTGCCTTCAACTTTGAAGGAAACTGACTTTTCCTTATGTTCAGATCTGCTGCTCTTCTCTTCCTCCTTCCTGGCTGTAAGCTGTATTTCATATGAAAGCAGCTTCCCAAACAGTGTGGGAGGAGATGTGTCTACCAGCTTGGCCACTTCTCTGATGGCACAAATCTTGGTGTCTCAATCCTTTGTCAGAGATCTCAGAAATTTTTCATTCAGTTCATAAGTGCTGAAGACTCTTCCATAAGTCATCAGCTCATTTACAATCCTGAAGATTTTGTTGTAGCATTTAGTTATATTGTCCTTCTTGGCTTGCCTAAAGCTTTCATACTCCTGATTCAGCATAGATTTCTATCTTCTCTGACTTCTTCTGTTCCCTCCATATAGACAATAAGAGTGTCCCACATTTCTTTGGAAGTTTTGCAATGCACCAGATTCTGAAAGGTGGCATCATCTATGACACTTACAATGATATTTTGTGCCCTTTTGTCTAGAGTTGTCAGGATGATTTCATCCTTTGTCATTTCTGAATAACTCTTAGGAGTCTTCATATTTGCATCTAGTGATGATACCTTCATTGGAATGAAGGGTCCTTCCTGTACTGTAATGTAAATTCTTGGATAAGAAGCTTTCATAAACAATCTGACCCTCTCCTTCCATATGCCAAAACATTCTTTCTTGCAGATAGACAGTTTCATTGATCCAAACTCTTTTTGGTTCTCACTTGAACCCATTCTTGAATTCTGAAAATTGCCTATGAGATTTACTCAGACTGTTAAGTCAATCCTTGAGTAACCTCCATTTGATACCACTTGAAAGACTTAATTCAAGAACCTAAACACCTAGAGGGGGGTGAATATGTTCTAATTTTTCCTTTAATATTTTAGGCAATTTAACAGATCTTGCTTGGCACAAACAAAATAAAACACAACACAAAATATTCACAACACAGAGAACACCATATTTATAGTGGTTCACCAAGATATGGGTACGTCCACGTTCCCCCTTCGCCTATCCAGTAGAGTACTGGATTCAGCCTAACTTCTTTCCTCTTTCTCAGATCCAAAGATCCTACAACTCAGAACAAAAATGGTTCCTACACCTCAGACTTTTGCAAGTCCTACCTCAGATCCTTCCCAGAATCCTTCCTCAGGCCTCAACCCTACCTCAGCCCTTATCTCTAGGCTTACAACTAAGACTTCACAAGTCCTACCACTCAGGCTCACAGCCCTACAACTCAGGCTCACAGCCCTACCTCAGCCTTTATAATTATAGGCTTACAGCTCAGATCTACAACAGATCCTACAAGAAATTGTGTAATAAAAGAGATATAAAAGATATCACAAGATAGATCCCCCTATTGATGTTCTTCTTGATCAGTTCTTGATCTTCAGTCCCAACCAGATTTAGCTGTTTCAAAGCTTCTTGATAGAACAAAATAAAGTTGGATTGTTCTTGATATAGAAGTTGATCCTTGAATTCAGAATGAGATCTGAATCTTCTCTGCAGACTATTCTAGATCTGCCTTTTTAAAGGGTTTCCCCTTTTCTTGTTGTGAATTTTCTCTCTCTTAGTTGATGACTTTTTTGTCCTTCACTTTGTTGTTTTATTGTTAAGAATCAGCCCTTTATATAGAGATTCCTCATGGTTACCGGCTGATCCAGTTTGTAACAACCTTCTAACAGTTCTGACAAAGGTATCAGACCTGTTGGTAATGACAGTTATCGACCCACCAGTCATGACAGTTGATTCCTTAGAGATTTAACAACTCAGCATGATCCACTCAGCAATCTGCTCCACAGGTGTCGACACAAGTAGACTAAGTGTCGACACAAGTCTTGATAATGTCGACACAGTACTCAATGTGTTGACACAATCATTCTTCTGCTCCTCGATATATCTTCTATTTGTATGTGTTGACACAAGTCCAGTGTGTCGACACAACTGCTCTTGGTCTCGACATAACTGCTGCAGACAGATGGCGTTGAGTGTATGTCCAGCTGTCAACACAAGCCTTCAGACCCAGTATAACTGTTGCCGTAAAATGACGTTGAGTGTGTGTCTAGCTATCGACACAAGCCTTCAGACCCAGTATAACTGTTGCCATAAAATGGCGTTGAGTGTGTGTCTAGCTGTTGCTGTAAGACGGTGTTGAGTGTGTGTCTAGCTGTTGCTATAAGACGGCGTTGAGTGTGTGTATAGCTGTCGTGTAAGACCCCTTTTTTCGATTCTAATTCCCGGGGTCTTATGCCCAGAACCGCCGCTTTGCGGTGACACCTTCACACCCGGGAAGGTCGTCACTACAACGCGCTGATTCTGCCGGTCTTTTCGATCACAATCAAGTAGCAAGTAGAACAGTAAAGAGAAATGCAGTCCACAATATAATATCACATATAAATAAAAACTCCACGAGGGGAGCGTCCACAGTATAACATCAGAATAAAATCAGAGTACTGAAAGGAAAAGGACTTAAGCCCGATACAACAACACCTCACTACATGGTCACTCAAACGGAAACTGAAAAACAAACTGCTACTAAGGAACGGAACACACGGTCTCGGCTGTCTGAGCTCCTGAGCTAGACTGCCCTGTCTCCAAGCACATCGGCCTCCTGGGCTGCTCCTCCGGGCTAGGCTCCACGATTCCCTAAAATGATGTGGTCCGAAAACCGTTAGTCTATAAGACTAAGCCCTATCATCCCCCACCCATTCCCCCATGCCCTAAGGCACCGAGCGGAGAGGAATAAAGGGAAGGACATGAAGGTCGAGAGCAGTCAAAAGCAGATGACGGTGGACCTAACTAGCAAGTTATAACAGGTGAACAATATAAGTGTTGTAATAGGTATAACAGAAAGGTAAGTAAGTAAGAAATTAAACCTTCGCTTATGTGAGTACACATAAGCCAAGGGATCTTTTGCAAGGCTCCCATCGTATAACGCGTCCCATACCGCTTATACGTTGGGGTGTCGGTTATCAAGCAGCAGATATACATATATCGAATTGACCTTAATTTATAAACTTGCCCACACAAGCTTATAGATCAAGGGGTCGTTTTGCAAGTCCTAAAGTATAAGCGTCCCATTCCACTTATATTTTAGGTGTCAAAGTTGTTATGAATGATTATGACATGCAGCTATATGGTGGGTTATGATGTTCAAACAATGCAACTCACACACCCAACTTTGTGTACAAAAACCTTTAGTTCCCCCTTTCTGGAGATAACTCTCAGGTTACTCCTGTAGTGGCAAATGGAAGCGGTGGGTTGGGCCTCGCCCACCTCAAAACCAGTAAAAGTACCACTGGTCTGACCTATCGTACGCCCTCAACGCCTGGTGCACGAGGCAGACTCCTGCGTACTCTTGCCGACTGGTCCGCCGGACTTAACCTTGGCTAAGTGCTAGTCACCTTGCCGAGTCAACGATATCGGTGTCGGTGCAATCGAACTCCCCGATATCGAGAACCCACCACCTTAATCTTTCCTATTTTTATGCACATGCAGCAGTTTAATATATAACAATTTAAAGTGTCAAACTCCCGGACTAAACCGTCCGTATTAACCACAACCGAGACTAAGCTCCCCGGACTAAACCGTCCGGCTCATCTCCAGACCTCATCCCTTGAACACCGTGGGATGGCGCCCCCTTCAACACCTCGGGACGACTTAACCATTTTCAAACCTAACTAATGAGTGTGTGCAATGTGAATCCCTATCCAGCTAATTACTCTTTTGTTTGTTTTAAGATTTACGTTAGCCCAGGACTGCCTCCGGATTATACCCTGTGAGGGGCTCTCAAAAGGCACTAGGAACTACGATGGTATGACAGACCAAAGTTTCCTTTCGTAAGGCACTTCATAATATTGGTTAATTTTCTCTTACCCTCTCCCTTCTCATATTACATTAAACTAAAACTAGGGTAGTTTGACATTTCACTCTCTCAGGAACGACGATCTTTCATCGAATCCGAGCTCTTTCTACCACAACCTCTCACTTCTCGTCACTCCTTAGAACCTTCCATGACAACCTATCTAAATCCATCCCAATCAGCATATTGAGAAACTCCAATATTGCCCTAAGTCGTCTCTAAATACGATCTTTTACGAAAATGCAACATGCAGACCAGCCTACACTATATGATGACCTTGATAGGATGTCCTTTGTGTCTTCATCCGAATGACCTAAATTATTTACTGGGGTCCTATCATGTCATAAATGAATCAATTCCAGGTTATAACCATTTTCTCAATTAATCTAATAATTAATTAATTTTCCTACAAATCCAAGGTCTACCAATTTGAACATGAAGTAGACTTTTTAGCTATATAAAAATCATAATAAATTCAGAATAAATTCTGTTATATCTAAAAAAAAGATATATCTAAGGTTTGACATTTTTCTCTAAGGTCTAAGGGGTCTAATCATGTTTTATCAATAATTCATTTCTTTCATGACTAATGAATAAACTACATCAAATCTTCATTCAAATAATTTTAATTAATTACAGGGTACTAATAACACCATGAAAACAGCACTAGATAAGTTTCATAATTTTCTTACTTGAAATTAATTTACAATAAATCATTTACTAAATTCTTAATCTAGCATGCTTGTGAATCAAGTACTATATTCATAACTCCAAAAATTCTTAATAAATTCCCACTGGTACATATTGGTTTAATAACCCTTCTTACCAAATTTCATAATTTTCTAGAAAATATTTAAGCCATAATATATTTTAAAACTATAAAGCCCTTTTATAACACTTGTGAAAGAACTACTAGATTTATTTAACATAAAATTAAATTAAAAATTCAGGAGCATTACTACTGACCAACAACATCTAATTCCAGAGTTTAATGGGATCTCATTTGACTTATAAATCTTAAATAAATAAAATATCAAATAGGGCTATACCCACATTCATAAGTGAAGTACTAGAAATAATTATCCAAAAATTCTAGTAAAATCATCCAAGGGTCCTAACTACCCTAGAAACACTCTACCCAAGTTTCATAGCTTTTAAATGAATTTAAGTTACTAATTTGACCTAAAAGCCCTTCTACCCTAAAACTAGGGTTTAGGTTTTCAGGTACCTATCTACCTCTAAATTCTCTAATATTTTAACCAGAGGGTTAAATACCCATTAACAACCTCTCCACCAAAATTCAAGGCCATACAAGGTAATTTGCCCCTATGTCCTTCACAAGCCCCCAAAATCCTCATTTAGGGTTTGAACCTGGGCCCTAGGGTAAACTCACCCTAATCCATCCCATATTCCCCAAGGGAGTTCTTAGGACCATTTTAAACTAGTGGTCAGAATCTCAACCTCTGTTGAGGTGAGATGATCACTCAAGTGTAAAAAGTAACTTTTCCCTAAATTTCCCTTCACTAGGTCCAAACTAGGGTTTAGTGAATTCCTATTCAAAACTCAACCAAATGAATTGAAATTTGAACCAGATCTAGATACCTATACTAGGGACACCTCACCAAAATTTGGGAGGGCATGGAGGTCATTTGACCCTTTAATTATTTTACCCTAGCTTTTCTAGGGTTAGGGCAAAACCCTAAGATACACTATCCCAAATGGTCTCCAATTCTTACAGGAGTTAGATCTAGGTAATAATAAGCCCATGTCCAAAATTCAGGGAATTTGGACCAAGGGTTAGGTGTGGGGAATTATTTTAAAATCTGCCCTACATATAGGACCTACCCTAGAAAAATGCCCCTATAAGTCAGTAGACTTGTCCTAAAATTTTCCATTACATATTAAACTGTAGATAATAAAAATGTCTACAACATTTATGTTGATCATTTTTGATGAACATGCCCCTAAAAGGCCTAAATAATTTTTAGAAGAAATCTGCCCTAGTTGTAGGACATACCCTCACTAAAAAGGCTCTACAGGGCAGGCCCCTCATCCAATTTTTCACCACTACATATCAAATTGTAGGTCTTCAAAATACCTACAACTTTTATGTTGTAACCTTTTTCATGTGGTGCCCATAAAGTGCCTAAATTTAATTTATAGTGAAAACTGTTTTATTAAAATACAGAAAATCAGAAAATAATAAATCATTAAATCATATGTTAGGTTTGCACGAATCTTAAAGCAGATCCTACGGGAGCTGTACTTCATCTTCTCCAAAACGCCAAAATCAGAAACTGTGGGAGATGATTTTCACGGGGCTATTCCCGGCCACTAGGGGCGGTGCCACCACCGGGGATTCACTCCTATATGTCCCCGGTGGTGGGGGCTGGCCTTGCCGGTGGTTAGGGCGGCCGGAGGTGGCGGCGCCGCACTACCCGAGCCCACCAAAAAGCCATGAAAATGGCCAAAAAATTTGAAACTTGGTTCCCTCCGACCGGCTACTCGAGCCCGACCCCTACTTTGATGATTCTAGGATCTATACATAGGAGAATAGGAGGGGGAGGACCTGAGTTCGGGCACGAATGCGGGTTGAACGGCGGGATGCCATGGTGGCGGCGGTGGCGGCATTTCTCTCCTTAGTGGCTCCGGCAAGGGTTCTATCCTCCTTCCCTGATTTCGAAATGGGCCGCCCCTCTCTCCTAAGTGAGTATATAAAGAGGAGAGGGGGAGAGGGGCGGTTTTCTCCAAGAGGCAAAACACCCCTTCATGGTGGGGGTCGGTTAGAGGTGAGGAGGGGTGGAGCCACCTCTTGGTGGCCGGGAAAGAGTTGGGGGGAAGAGGTGCCAGCCACTAGGTGGTTGTGGGCCCCTCTTTGGCCGAGCCCCATGCCTCCTCACTCTTCAAAACACTCCTTCACCTCTCCACCACCTTTTCTCTCTCCTATATTTAGCATTTTTCTCCCTTCTTTCTCTCTCCTAGTCACCCTCACGATTTCTCTTCCCCTAGAAGCCTAAAGGCAGCCCATAAAATGAATATTAAATCCTTAAATGCCATATGAGAGGGGGACTCACCATTCTACCATGAAAATACCCCTTATTCTCACTTTCTCTCTCCTATATTTACATGTTGGCTAGCCTAGGGTTTAGGGTTGACTTGGTCAATTTGACCTTCAGAGTCAACATCAATAGTCCCCTAGGGACCCATTGACCTCCCCTAAGGCCTAGGTATGGTTAGGTAGGGTAGACTTGGCATAAAGAGGGTGAGTTGACCCAGGGCAGGGTTAATTTGGCCTAACTAGGGCTTAAGTTGACTTGGGTCAACTTAGCCACTAGGTTTGCACCCAATGGGTCCTTGGTGGCCCATTGATCTCATATTAGGTCTAGGAATGCCTTGGAGTCAGATTGAACCCACTAGGCCACCAAAATCAGGGTTTTAAGATTTTACTATTTGCAGCCCAAGTGAGTCTCAACTAACTAGTTGGGTCACTTGACCTCCTAGGTTCAACCTAGGACTTGTTATGACCTAAGCATGTTCAAGTCACTCCTAAGGGGGGTCTAATTTGAAAATGGGATGTTACATGTCGACACACACCTTCTTCAGGTGTCGACACAATTCCTGAGTGTCGACACATGCCTTTCTTCTGGTGTCGACATAACTCTTGGGTGTCGACATAGCCTCTGCTTTAGGTGTCGACACAATGCCTTTGGTGTCGACACAGTTCTGGGTGTCGACACAACTACTTCTTTAGGTGTCGACACAATGCTTGGGTGTCGACACAGCTTTTCTTCTAGTGTCGACACTTGTACTTAGAATATTTTTCTTCCACTTCTTAAACCTGTACATGGAAACTTAAAACATCCATCAAATACATATTGATGTATATCATTGATTAAGATGAGGCTTCTCCAAATTTGGTACATACTTCCAGCGTACCCAACACCTGGTTCAATAAGCTATCCACTTTTGGCGGCCTGTTCAGTTCGGTAGCAGCTCGCGCAGTCTGGCGGCAAGGCGACCTCGCGGTTAGGCGGATTGCAGATCAGCGGTTAAAGTTCAGCATTGGAATAACGGGCAGTCCGCGTGGCTTGGTTGCGGTATAACGACTAGGCGGACTTCGCGGACTTTGTAGATCAGTGGTGCAGTAGCAGCTTGGCGGTCTCAGCGGACTCGTCGTTCTCTGAGGCAGACCGCCCGGCTTAAAGCTCTTGTTTGCTTATTTGCTTCCCCTTTGTACTTGGCGAAATCATGTCTCGACATGTATGTCTCGCCTTATAAAGATTGTTTAGTACAAGATTCTTGCTCTTCTTGTTTGCATCTGGTTTATTTGTGCTCGGATAGGTTGAGTGTTTCTGCGCCTGGTTTCCCGTCTTCCGCTGTATCAAATTTTCAATATGGTATCAGAGGGAACATAGGCTTGTGTAGTGGATCAACCGACAGTTTGATTCAGTGCTTCTGTGAGTCTAAGTGAACCAGGGTTAAGTGCAATGGAAGGTGGTTTTACAAGGATCTTGGAATGGTGCTTCTTACATGGACTAATTTTGGAAAGTAGAAGTCATATATGGAAAGCTATCTTCTTGGCGAGGACCTTTGGGAGGTGGTTTGCGGAGACAGAAGGTAAGAGTATACTGCTGGCAATGCTGAAGTGATGAGAGCTTGGAAGAAGACAAATGCAAAAATAGAGATTGTTCTCAAGCAGGTGATCTCATCGGAACTCTTGGACCATATCGGCGGATGTCGGTCAACTGCGGAGATTTGGACTTCCCTCGATGGGTTGTTCAAGAAGGAGGTGAAGTTGGCTGCTGAGGTTGGTCCGTTTACTTCTTATCAGCAAGAGAGGAGTGTTTCTCCTAGGCGTGATTAAAAGAGGAAGGAAGGACCGAGGTGCTATAAATGCAAGCAGCCTGGTCACCTCAAGAAGGAGTGTAATGTTTTCTTGCACTCGGTGAATGTCGCTCATGTTGGGAGCAATGGGAAGGACTTGGTTGAGTCGTCAACAAGTTCTGATGCTAATCGTTTGAAGGCCAGTGATAGTACAACTATCATGCATGAAAGATTGGGGCACGTGGGGATGGACAAGCTGAAATCAATGACAGTGAGAAGCCTTGTGAGAGGCTTGCCTAAGATGTCATCCTTCGGCGACGGTCAAGCTTGCGCGGGATGTCAACACGGTGAAGCTTTTCGCTTTAAGTTTGATAAGGCGCAGTCCAGGTGTAAGACACCATTGGAGGTTGTCCATGGTGATCTGGTGGGACCGACCGTCACCGCCAGTCTTGGAGGCAACAGGTACATGCTGATATTGGATGATGACTACTCGAGGTATACTTGGGTGTACTTCATGAAGGATAAGTCGAACACGTTCCATTTGTTTGTGGAGTTCAAGAATCGTGTGGAGGGTCAACTTGGCATGCGGATCAAGAAATTGAGAACGGATAATAGAGGTGAGTTCGGCTCAACCGTGTTCTCTAAATTTTGCAGGAAGCATGGAATCCGAAGGGAGCTCTCTTGTGAACATACTCAAAAACAAAGATGAGTAGCAGATCAGAAGATCCGTCTTTTGACGGAGACCTGCAAGTGTTGGCTTCAGTGCAAAGGCATTTCTAAGGCCTTTTGGGCGGAAGGGATGGCCTGCACGGCTCATGTCATCAATCGGATGCCTCTGAGTCTGATCAACACAAAGACTCTGTATGAGCTGATGTTCAGGATAAAGCCCAGCGTGAAGCACCTTCGGGTGTTTGGATCTACCTGCTACGTACACACTCCGGATGCTCTCAAGATGAAGCTAGTCTTCGTTGGGTATGCTGAGCAGAAGAGGAGATGGAGGTGTATGGATCCTGCGACGAAGAAGTTCATCGTGTCGAGAGACGTTGTCTTCGATGAGATGACGTCGTATTGGGGTAGCTCAGATATGGAGCTAGAGGTGAGCAGGTCAGATGGTGGTTTGAAGGAGGCTATTGCTAAGGTTCAAATGGAGCTGCCTGTGTCACCAGGAGCTCCAGGTTGTTCTAGTTCTGGGGCAGAGGCGTTTGGGTCGGGAAGCAGAGGTAGCGATGCTCCAGGTTATTCTGGCTCGAAGATGGTTGTTTCTAGTTCAGGAAGTAGGGGGAGCGTTGCTCCAGGTGCTTCTTGTTCAGGTAGCAAGGGGAGCGTTGCTCCAGGTGCTTCTTGTTCAGGTAGCAAGGGGAGAGATGTTCCGAGCAGTTCTTGTTCAAGAGCGGATGCTTCTGGTTAAGGTAGCAGGGGGAGCGTTGCTCCAGGTGCTTCTGGTTCCAGTGCGGTGGCTTCTTGTTCAGGAAGCAAAGAGAGCATTGTTCCGGGTTTGCCCGGGAATGGAGCTGGTTCAGAAGGAGCATCGGACGTGGTTAACCGTGATCAGGTTCTTCGGAGATCGAAGAGGATCACCAACCCACCAGCTCTATATTGCTGATGAAATGCGGTGAGCTTGATCTCATGTTTTCTCGCAGGCCCTCAGATCGAGCAAGGGTCTTCTAGCTGTGACAACACCACTGGAGTTAAGGAGGTGAACGACACCAAGGTTGAGTAGGTGAATACCCTCAGAGGAAACGAGGTTTGGGGCCTTGTGCCCAAGATTGTTGGTGATACTCCTATGACACACAAGTGGAGGTCGAGGTTGAAGAAGAAGGCAGAGGGAAGCATGACTCCCTTTGGGAGATGCTGGAGGGATCCCTCATGGTTCAGGATATGCAGGGCGGGGACTATGTCTCGTATATCTTCTCGAAGGGCACTATCGGAAGGACCAGATGCGGCTAGGCAGTCTCTCTTCTGCAACTAGTTTCCCGGTTCAATAAGCTGTCCGCTTCTATCGGCCTGTTCAGTTCGACAGCAGCTCGCGCGATCTGGAGGCTAGACGACCTTGCGGTTAGGCGGCTTGTAGATCAGCGATTAGAGTTCAGCATTGGAATAACGGGCAGTCCACATGGCTTGGTTACGTTCTGGCGACTAGGCATACTTCGCGAACTCCGTAGATCAGTGGTGCAGTAGAGGCTTGGCGGTCTCAGCGGACTCAGCGGTCTCTAAGGCAGTCCGCCTGGATTAAAGCTCTTATTTATTTATTTGTTTCTCCTTTGTACTTGGTGAAATCATGTCTCACCATATATGTCTCGCATTGTAAAGATTGTTTAGTACATGATTCTTGCTCTTCTTGTTTGCATCTGGTTTATTTGGGCTTGGATAGGTTGAGTGTTCCTGCGTCTGGTTTCCTATCTTCCGCTATATCTAATTTTTAACATATCTTCCAGTACGATTTAATTGTGAAAATTTCTCAGAAGCTGAGTAAGGTCGCAGGAACACTCAACCAAATCAAGACCAAGTAAAAAATCAATAATAATAGAAACACAAGAACAGATATGTTGAAACCGTAAAACCGGTCTCTGTAGAGTTCGACCCTTGGGGAAGGGGTGGTCGCGCACCTACTCTGCTCCTGCAAGAAAACGACAAGAATGTGAAGAATAGAGGACTAGACCAAGGGCCCGGCACGGAGGTCCCACCACACACCCGTAAGATCTTAGAGCGCTTCCCCTCCTTAGCCAATTGCCTGGCTAAGGTACCTCAAAAAGCGCTTTGAGACCTGAGAATTAGTGAGCCTGCCTTTCTGAGGTACCCCTTGGGTCCTATTTATAGAGAACTGAAAACGGCCTGCAAATAGCCTACCTCTGCTGGTCTGAAATTATTGAAAACCCCCTTGGGCTGGCTTGCCAACAGCCAAACTCCGTTGTTATGAGGGGCCAGGGGCAGACCACCTGGGGCGGGATGGCAACTGGATCCCCTGCTCGGCCAGGGCGGCGATAACCCGATGGGGCTGGCACTCGCCAATTCTGCTCGGCCAATGGAGAGTGCGAGCTCGCCTGGCGAGCAGCTTCGGTTTGGCGAGTGCGGGCTGGGTTGGCGAGCAGCCCCGGTTTGGCGAGTGCGGGCTCGGCTGGCGAGCAGCCCCGATTTGGCGAGTGCGGGCTCGGCTGGAAAAACTCTGAGCTCGGCCCGACGATCTCCGAGCTCGGTACGACGATTTGCCGAGCTTGAGCTCGGCGGTGAATCCTGCCCGGCCGTGAGGCGGTCTGGACCGGCCGGTCTGGCCTCCGTGGACCCACTCGGCGGATACGGGGTTGTACACAATCCCCGCTCTTTGCGAGGTTGGGACAAGCTCGGAAAGATACATCCAACCCCGCAAGATCCGGCGAGAGGGGGGCATGCACTGAAGGAAGAATCTTCTGGTAGGCCCCACAGGCAGCTATATATATGTACCCCTACGCATTTAACTGACCCTTGCCCTTCCTGGAATCCTGCTAAGATGCCGCTTCCCAAGGAAGTCCTAGAGCGGCTGGCACACACTCGCGATGAGATCGCCGCTCAAGCTGCGGGCCTGACCAGCCTAGAGGTCCCTGCTCGCCGCTTCACTGATTTTTTCTCGGCTAAGCGGGCGAAACCCTTTCCTTCGAGGGCCGAGCCCATTCTAGCCGATTTTTCAGCGGCCTTTGGGAGCGGGGCTGGCTCCTCCAACCAGCCGACTCTTGATTCTCCTGCAAAAGACCTCGTGGAGCTTTCTTCAAGCCGGGAGAATAGTGGCGAGGCGTCCACCCCGCGGGCCAAAAGCATTCCTGACAGCTCGCCAAAACGGGAGTCCGAGGTCAAGGAGCCGGACTCGCAGAAACTGGCGTCGCCGAGTCATCCCCCTTCTCGGCAACCGTCCCCTGGTTCCGTACTCGCGGGGGGGGAGGTGTTGGGCATATCCCCGTCCCCGGCTACCAACTCGCCCATCAGGAACTCCTGCATGGACGTGGCAAGGACCTGCGCCACTTCTCTCCTCGCGCCAACCCGGAGGAGCCAGGCTCGCACTGTAAGTCTTCAACTCTATACTCTTCTGTTCTGGGGGTGTCCGCTCTTCTAATCGTCTTTCAGTTCTTCATTCAGACCCTCTCGGCCGGACGGAGGACGGCGAGTCCGTTGATCGACCTCCTTACTCGCCTCTCCCTTCTCCAAGCGCCCTAGACGCCTTCCCGGACTCCGAACTGGGTAGTCATGAACGTGCAAAACGGGAGCGGAAGGTTCTCAAGAAGCTGGTGCGCGAGCTCCACGACCTGCGGAAGGACAACAACAGGCTGCAGTGGGAGTGCTCGCGTCTTGCGGACGGTGCGGGGGTCAGCTTGGCGTTCGAGGAGGCGTCTTCCTTAGTGCTGATGGATGAGATTGACGAGAACCTGCGGGTGGTGAATAGGAATATGAGGCGGCTTCGCGAGCTCCACGCGCGGCGATCTGCGACGGCGGACCGGCGAGACCGGGGAGAATAAGACGGCTCCTCTGTCGGCCGATCGGTGCTCGCACTCGCCCTCGCGTGGTCCTCGCGCCTTTACTTTTCCCTGCTTTGAATAATTCAACTGTCTGTAATAATTTAAACAAATTTTATGTGATCTCGTGTATATATGAAGATGTGTTTCCGATATCCTGATAAGCGTCCTTTCGAATTCCTCCTTCTGGGACCGGGCTAGCTCGCGGGACTTGGTGAGCAGAGGGCGGCGAGGCGGCGTGGAAGGGCTGGGCGGATCGATCAGCTCGCCCTCGACCTTCTCTGCCTTACTTTCTTTTTCTATAAATAGGCCCTCTCACCTACCCCCTGGATACGCTTTTATTGCTTCCGAACCCTTACCTCCCCTCCGTCACCCCGAGCTCGCGCCTTTCATTCGTTTGCTAAAATGGTGAAAACTAACCCTGACGCGGATGGCCGATCCAAGTGCGCCCGACACTTCATCGACCACTGCTTCTTTGAGGGGCACATCACAGAGGAGGAGCTCGCCGAGTTCACGGCTGAGTTCGTCCCTCCCGGCTTCCAGGCTCGCCATCCCGCCGAGCACGAAGCTATCAACTCTTTCCCTGAGGGAGAGCTCGCCTTCCCCATCTCGCACTTTGAGGTGGGGCTGCGCCTCCCCCTCTGTCCAGAGATCCGACAAATTCTGAAGTATTATGGCGCGGTGCCCGCGCAGCTGAACTCTAACGTCATCGCCATAATGGTGGCGTTCGCCTGCTTTCTCCGCCGAGAGCAGATTGAGTTCAATCTCATGGTCTTCCGTAAGTTGTTCTCCTACAAGGCCACCCCTGATGGGGTCGCCTACTTCGGCGGATCCCTTGTCAAGGTTTGCGAGCTCGCGAACAAGAACCATAACTGGATGACCCGGCTCGTCTTTATCAAGGGCGAGCTCGGAAACATCCCCTTCCGGCCCCTGCAGAAAGGCGAGGACATCTACCGTCCTCCTTCCCTGTCTGGCGACGACGCCGACCTCCACAAATTCTTCCTTCACAAAGACTTCGAGGTCGCCTACCTCCGCCGCGGCCTCGACTCGCTTCAACCCGTCCTCCCTGGTGAAGGTACACCTCGCCCTGTCTTCTCGCGAGCTCTGTCAAAGTGAACCTCGGTTTTTCTGATCAAGTTTTTCCAGCAGGGGAGCGACTTCTGTCGGAGCACCCGTCGTTCGCCGACCTGGGGATATTCTCCGATCCCCTGGAGCTGACCCGGGCAGTGGCGGAGGCCTGCCGAGACGAACAAGCGCGGGGCCAATCCCTTAGCAAGAAGCGCTTGGAGCTCGGGGAGCCAAGCTCGCGCCCAGATCCCTCAGCCCCGAAGAAGAAAAAGGCCAAGGTGGTCTCGCGCGGGCGGCTGCATCTCCCCTCCTCGCCCGTCAAGTTCATGAGCTCACCGGAGGCTTCCTCCGACGACCCCCCGATGAGCCCGCTGAAGGAAGCGTCCTCCCCCCGAAGGGAGAAGAAGAAGAAGGACGGTCCTTCCCCCTCCGATTCTGCCAAGGGGGTTGTCCTTCGCGAGCCCGGCCTGCCGAAGGATCACCCCCACTTCGGCAAGGGAGGAAGGAGCAAGGATGCGGCCGGCGAGCCTATCCTGAAATGGGATGAGGGGGCCCACCGAGTCTCTGTTTCTACTCGCGCCCCCTCCTGGGGAGCTCGTCGGCCTCCCACTGGCCACGCCTTTGCCTTCGGCTTCGGCCTCTACGGCCGTGACAGTGCCGAGTCGTATAAGCAGCTAACCCCCCGCTAGCTCGGCCATGAGGGGTTGCAGGCCCACCTGCGGGCCTTCGAGCTTCACCACATGATGGTCCGCCGCGGCTTCCAGCTCAGCAACGCCTTGCTGACTGCCGAGCAGGAGCATGACCTGGCGAAGGAGAGAGCGGCCGATGCTGAAAGGCGGTTCGGCCTTGCCGACGCTCTACTCGCAAAATCTGCCGGTGGCTTGGTAATCACTGGGTATCTCTACCCATCTTACTTAGGATTATTCTTGTGCTTGTCCTGAACTCTAGTCCCGCAGGATGCCGAAGCCGCCGACGCGCTGCGAGGCGAGGTGGCTCAGCTGCAAGCTCAGCTTGCAGAGCGGGAGACCCAGCTTGCCGAGCAGAGGACGCACTCTCGCGAGCAGGAGGTTGTTGCTGCTCAGCTGAGGATGGAGGCGGCGGGTTTGAAGGAGAAGAACAAGGAGCTCCACGACGAGGTCCTCTGCCAGGCTGAATCTCTCATTCCTCCAGGCGCCAGCGAGCCACCCTTCCCTTACAAGAGGCCTCGAGTCTTTGGCGAGGCTGACGTCGCAGAGCGGCTGCGAGTCAACTCCATTGAGTCTGCCGAGTGCCTCCTGAAGGCCATGCGGGGGACGGGGATTTTGGCGGAAGGCTGCAAAGGAGTCACCATCCGGGATCTCCTGCCGACCTTGTTCCCACCCAGCCCAATCAGCGAGAAAGAAGACAGCTTCGACTCGCTCTTCGCAGGGGTGGGACAGAAGGATACTCGGCTCGGCGGCGAGGAGGATCGCCACGCAGGGGAGGAGGACGAGAACTGACTGGGCTCCTCAATCATTGTTTTCTTCTTTTTTGTATCTTGCCGAGGCAAGCCTTATCTTGTAATCATAATAGTAAAACAAACAATTTTCGCGCAATTTTTCTATCTTCTTTTTAAGCTTGCTTGCGACATTGAAACTATGCGTGCGATATCCCTTTAGGCGATCATGCCGAGTCTGACCCTGTCTGTAGGATGTCTTTGAGCTAGGACGAGCGCTTGCGGTGAGACTCTAGACGCCGACCATAGCTGGACTCGCTGATGTTACCGGTGCTTGCGGCGAGGCCGGACTCGCTTGAGGGAGCTGCCCCCCCTCCCCCCTGAGTCCGAGATGGGACCAGGATCTCCTTGGTAGCGAGATGGGGGGAGGCAGAATATCCCGAACTCGTCGTCTTGGCCGGCGAGCCCGCCCCTGAGGCTTTTCTCAGACCCACTCAGTTGTGCAAACTAGGTGGAAACCTGGCAGGGGAGCGACGAGACCTAACCCCAGAGCGAGAAGACTTAGAAATATTTGCCTATCCCGGGTGCTACCACCGGGCCAGTCAGCTAGGTGAGAGCCTGAGGGCGGGTGTTGAACATCCTCCGGGCTCAGTCCCAGGGTCATAGTGATGTCCATCGAGACTTAGCCGTGCCAACTAGGTGGAAGCCTGGCAGGGGAGTGACAAGACCTAACCCCAGAGCGAGAAGACTTGGAAACATTTGCCTATCCCAGGTGCTACCACCGGGCCAGTCAGCTAGGTGAGAGCCTGAGGGCGGGTGTTGAACATCCTCTGGGCTCAGCCCCAGGGTCATAGTGATGTCTATCGAGACTCCGTCGTGCCACCTAGGTGGGAGCCTGGCAGGGGAGCGACGAGACCTAACCCCAGAGCGAGAAGACTTAGAAATATTTGCCTATCCCGGGTGCTACCACCGGGCCAGTCAGCTAGGTGAGTGCCTTAGGGCGGGTGTTGAACATCCTCCGGGCTCAGCCCCAGGGTCATAGCGATGTCCATCGAGACTCCATCGTGCCAACTAGGTGGAAGCCTGGCAGGGGAGCAACGAGACCTAACCCCAGAGCGAGAAGACTTAGAAACATTTGCTTATCCCGGGTGCTACCACCGGGCCAGTCAGCTAGGTGAGAGCCTGAGGGCGGGTGTTGAACATCCTCCGGGCTCAGCCCCAGGGTCATAGCAATGTCCATCGAGACTCCGCCGTGCCAACTAGGTGGAAGCCTGGCAGGGGAGCGACGAGACCAAACTCTAGAGCGAGAAGACTTAGAAACATTTGCCTATCCCGGGTGCTACCACCGGGCCAGTCAGCTAGGTGAGAGCCTGAGGGCGGGTGTTGAACATCCTCCGGGCTCAGCCCCAGGGTCATAGCGATGTCCATCGAGACTCCGCCGTGCCAACTAGGTGGAAGCCTGGCAGGGGAGCGACGAGACCTAACCCCAGAACGAGAAGACTTAGAAATATTTGCCTATCCCGGGTGCTACCACCGGGCCAGTCAGCTAGGTGAGAGCCTGAGGGCGGGTGTTGAACATCCTCCGGGCTCAGCCCCAGGGTCATAGCGATGTCCAACGAGACTCCGTCGTGCCAACTAGGTGGAAGCCTGATAGGGGAGAGACGAGACCTAACCCCAGAGCGAGAAGACTTAGAAACATTTGCCTATCCCAGGTGCTACCACCGGGCCAGTCAGCTAGGTGAAAGCCTGAGAACGGGTGTTGAACATCCTCCGGGCTCAGCCCCAGGGTCATAGCGATGTCCATCGAGACTCAGCCGTGTCACCTAGGTGGGAGCCTGGAAGTGGAGCGACGAGACCTAACCCAAGAGCGAGAAGACTTAGAAACATTTGCCTATCCCGGGTGCTACCACCGGGCCAGTCAGCTAGGTGAGAGCCTGAGGGCGGGTGTTGAACATCCTCCGGGCTCAGCCCCAGGGTCATAGCGATGTCCATCGAGACTCCGCCGTACCAACTAGGTGGAAGCCTAGAAGGGGAGCGACGAGACCTAATCCCAGAGCGAGAAGACTTAGAAACATTTACCTATCTCGGGTGCTACCACCGGGCCAGTCAGCTAGGTGAGAGCCTGAGGGCGGGTGTTGAACATCCTCCAGGCTCAGCCCCAGGGTCATAGCGATGTCCATCGAGACTCCGCCGTGCCAACTAGGTGGAAGCCTGGTAGGGGAGCGACGAGACCTAACCCCAGAGCGAGAAGACTTAGAAAAATTTGCCTATCCCGGGTGCTACCACCGGGCCAGTCAGCTAGGTGAGAGCCTGAGGGCGGGTGTTGAACATCCTCCGGGCTCAGCCCCAGGGTCATAGCGATGTCCATCGAGACTCCTTCGTGCCAACTAGGTGGAAGTCTGGCAGGGGAGCGACGAGACCTAACCCCAGAGCGAGAAGACTTAGAAACATTTGCCTATCTCGGGTGCTACCACCGGGCCAGTCAGCTAGGTGAGAGCCTGAGGGCGGGTGTTGAACATCCTCCGAGCTCAGCCCCAGGGTTATAGCGATGTCCATTGAGACTGCGTCGTGCCAACTAGGTGGAAGCCTGGCAGGGGAGCGACGAGACCTAACCCCAGAGCGAGAAGACTTAGAAACATTTGCCTATCCCGGGTGCTACCACCGGGCCAGTCAGCTAGGTGAGAGCCTGAGGGCGGGTGTTGAACATCCTCCGAGCTCAGCCCTAGGGTCATAGCGATGTCCATCGAGACTCCGCCGTGCAAACTAGATGGAAGCCTGGCAGGGGAGCGACGAGACCTAACCCCAGAGCGAGAAGACTTAGAAACATTTGCCTATCCCGGGTGCTACCACCGGGCCAGTCAGCTAGGTGAGAGCATGAGGGCGGGTGTTGAACATCCTCCGGGCTCAGCCCCAGGGTCATAGCGATGTCCATAGAGACTCAGCCGTTCCAACTAGGTGGAAGCATGACAGGGGAGCGACGAGACCTAACCCCAGAGCGAGAAGACTTAGAAACATTTGCTTCTTGGGCTTTGAATCGCGAGCCGTCCTACCATTATAGTTTTGCAAAAGCACAAGATACGATGATGAGATTCATTTTTATTCATGGAATAAGAGTACCTACAATATTTTCAAGGGTAAAAACGTTTCAGATCATCGTCATTCCAAGTATGGCTGAGGGTATCCCCTTTTACATCCTGGAGGCGATACCCCCCCTTATTTTAAGGTCTCCTGTACAGTGTAGGGGCCCTCCCAATTGGGATGAAGTTTTCCCACAGCGGCTGATCTTCCTGTTGCATCCACTTTTTTCAGGACAAGGTCTCCTTCCGCGAACTGCTTGACTCGGACGTGCTTGTTGAAGTACTTGGCCATCCTCCGCTTGACCTCCTCCTGCCTAACGGTGGACAAGTCATGTAGCTCCTCGACCATATCAAGGGAGAGTCGGATCTCCTCCTCATTTTCTGATCTCCACTCTTCCCTTGCAGCCTCCGCCTCGGTGACCCGGGGTGTCCGGACCTCGAACTCGACGGGTAGAACGGCTTCGCAGCCATGAGAAAGTTTAAAGGGTGTCTCTCCCGTGGCCGTATTGGGGTTGGTCCTAAGGGCCCAGAGGACTGAAGGGAGTTGCTCCACCCAGCTCCCCCTCAGATTTTCCACTTTCTTTTTCAAAAGGTTCACGATTATTTTGTTGGCTGCCTCCACCTGCCCGTTGCTCCTGGGGTGGTGGACAGAGGCGAACCGAAGGTCAATTCCCAGTTGTTCGCAAAAGCGAATGAACTCCGTGCTGGCGAACTGAGGTCCGTTGTCCGTGACGATTGCCTGTGGTAGCCTGTGCCTGCAGATGATCTCCCCCCAGATAAAATTCCTGATCACTTGGGAGGTTACCTTGGCTAGAGCCTTCACCTCCAGCCACTTAGAGAAATAATCGATCATGACCAGGAAAAACCTTCTCTGCCCGCTGGCCTGAGGGAAAGGCTCTACGAGATCCAAACCCCATATGGCGAAGGGCCATGGTGCCATGATCCTCCTTAGTCTCTGAGCCGGCTATAACTGGAGTGGAGCATAGAGCTGACACTTATGACATTTTTTTACGAATTCGGCTGTATCTTGACCGAGGGTAGGCCAGAAGTACCCTTGCCTGATGATCCTCCCTTTCAAGGTCCGGCTCCCCGAGTGACTTCCGCACTCGCCGGAATGGACCTCCTCCAAAATTTTATGCACCTCCCTTTCGGCCACGCAACGAGCCAGCATCCCCGAGAGGGTCTTGCGGTATAACTCCCCCTCGCACAAGAGGTAGTATGTTGTCTTGTGCTTGAGCCCTCTACGATCCATCCCCTCCGGGTACTCTCCTGTGGACAGAAAGGTGATGAAGGGGTCCATCCATGAGGGATGCTGCTCCACCTCCATTAGTTTCCCCTCCTCGATGGAAGGTCGGAAGAGATCTGTGATGGTACCCCCACCATGGGGCCGTGCTTTGTCAGCTGGTCTGCCTGCTCATTTTCCTCTCGAGACACTTGCTTGATGGAGAAGGTCTGGAAGGTCCCTATAATTCTCTTTGTCTTTGTCAGATAGAGCTGCAGGGTGGGCTCCCTTACCTCAAACTCCCCATTGATCTGGGAAGCCACCACCATGGAGTCAGTGAGGACCTCCATGTCATGCACCCCTAACTCCCTTGCCAGGCACAGACCTGCGATTACAGCTTCGTATTCGGCCTGATTATTGGTGATAGGAAAATGCACTACCACGGTTTGTTTGATTCTTGTCCCCTGGGGATTTTCCAAGATGACTCCAACCCCCAAAGAATGTCTCCCCGAGGCACCATCCACCACGACTTTCCAAGGGACCGGACGAGTGAGTTGCTCCTCCACCTCAACCACATAATCTGCTAAGAAATCAGCCATAGCTTGGGCCTTGATCGAGAGGCGGGGAACGAAGGAGATGTCGAACTCACTCAGTTCCACCGACCATTTGGCCAACCTGCCTGAATGCTCCACCCCCTCGAAGATGCTGCGGAGGGGGTGGTCAGTCACCACTTGGATCGAGTGTGCCTGAAAATAGGGTCGGAGCCTCCGGGCCGAGATGACCAGGGCGAAGGCCAGCTTTTCCAAGATGGGATACCGAAGCTCGACCTTCCTTAATACTCGACTCACATAATAAATGAGGAGTTGCTTCTTCCCCTCCTCCCGAACTAAAACCGAGCTCAAGGCCTCCGCCCCGACCCCCAAGTACAGAAATAAGTCCTCCCCCCTTTGGGCCCTTGGAGCAGGGGAGCCTGAGTCAGCTGTTTCTTTAAGGCCTGGAACGCCCCCTTGCACTCTGAGGTCCATTCAAACTTCTGATCCCCTCTCAAGGTTTTGAAAAACGAGGAGCACCTCTCCCCAGCCCGGGAGAGGAACCTGCTCAACCCTGCCAACTTCCCTGTCAACCGCTGTACCTCCTTAGTATTTCGCGGTGACCTTAGTTCCACGATTGCCCTTACCTTATCCAGATTAGGCTCCACGCCGGCTGGGGTGAGGAGATGCCCCGGGAACTTCCCCCTGCTTACCCCGAAGGTGCATTTCAGGGGGTTCAACCTCATCTTATATTTGCGGAGGGTAGCGAAAGTCTCCTCCAAGTCCCGGAGGTGGGAATCGACGTCCAGACTTTTGATCATGAGGTCGTCCACGTATACCTCCAAATTTCTTCCCTTCTGCTCTCGGAAGACCATGTCCATAATTTTCTGGTAGGTAGCCCCCGCATTCTTTAGCCCGAAGGGCATCATTTTATAGCAATAGCATCCTTCCCCTGTGATGAACGAGACATCTTTGACGTCGGGGGGGGGGGTGCATTCTAATTTGGTGATAACCTGAAAAAGCATCCAGAAAACTCATTATAGGAAAACCGACGGTTGAGTCAACCAGCGCGTCGATCCGAGGCAAGGGATAACAATCTTTCGGGCATGATTTATTAAGAAGGGAAAAGTCAATACACATCCTCCACCGGCCGTCTCCTTTTTTAACCATTACAACGTTGGAGACCCAGCCAGGGTATTGGATTTCGGATACAAAGCCAGCCTTGAGGAGCTTGGCGACTTTCTCCCTGATGGGCTCGGCGAGCTTGTCCGCGATGGACCTCTTCTTCTGCTGGATGGGGCGGACCTCCGGGTCCAGGTTGAGGCGGTGGCAGGCCACGTTGGGGTCGATCCCTGGCATCTCCGCGGCATTCCAGGAGAAGACGTCCACATTCTTCTGGATGCACTCCAGCATCCTGCCTTGAGCCTCCGGGGTCAATCCTCCACTAACGCGGACCTTCTCCACCCTGCCCCCGATGGTGAGAACCTCCATCTCCACCACCTCCTCCACTGCCTCCAGACGAGACTGCTCCCCCCATTCCTCGGTACCTCCCCCTCCGAGGGCGAGGATTTCTTCCTCAGCTTCCTCCACGACCATTGCCTCGACCGGCTCTCGGGCCTCTTCCGCGACCCCCGCTTGGGTACGGCACTCCTCCACCTTCATTTCTTCCCCGCCAGCTTCCTGCTCCACCTCCTCCAACCTCCGCCCCATCTCCTCGGCCTCCTCCCGCCAAGAGATGGAGTTCACTGCCGAGACATAGCACTCCCTTGCCTCCTTAGGGTCTCCTCGGATCCGGATCTGGACCCCCTCGACGTTGAACTTTAGGCACTGGTGGAAGGATGAGGGGACGCAGCGGAAGGCGCTGATGAGGGGTCTTCCGAAGATGGCGCTGTAACTACTGGGGGAGTCTACGATGACGAACTTGCAGTTACGGGACTGCCCCCCCCCCCAGAGTGACGTGGAGTCCTACTCCTCCCTCAACCACTTTCCTTTCTCCCGAGAAGCCGAACAGGGGTCCTTCCGAGGCCAACACCCTTCTGGCCTCTACTTTCATCGCCTCGAACGCCCTCTTGAAGATGACATTGACTGAGCTCCCGCTGTCGACGAGGATCCGGGAGACAGTAAAATCCTCGATGGCTGTCTGGATGACCAGCGCATCGCAAAAGGGGTCCTCGTGACCTGATATATCCTCCCTAGAGAAGATGATTTTCTCATCCGGAGGCGGGGACTGGGACGTGGAGCCAACGCTCCTACGCCACTCGAGGCCGGATTTCCTCTATCCGAACATCCTGATGGTTTCGCGGTTGTTGCTCCCTGTTCCCTCTCATTTCGAGGAACTCTGGGCACGTGGACGTGAGGTGCCCTTCTTCTTGATGGAAATCACAATAGGGCAGGTCCACTCTGACCTCCCTCCTTCTCCTCAACTGCCCTCTCCTCCTTCCTCTCATGGAGATTGCCATTGCCTCCTACTGGTCGGGGAGAGGGGGCCTCTGGCCCTGCCTACCTCCCTGGGGGTTGAACTGCCCCCGGCCCCCCTGGCGATTATCCCCTCCCTGATAACCCCTCCGTGGTGCCTGATCCTGCTACTCCGGTCTCCATCCCAAACGGTTGGTCTGCTCCGGACGCCCCCACTTGGGTTATGGCTGCTGTGGTGGTTGCTCCCTCTGCCGGGGCTCAGCCCTCCTCTCCTCTTGAGCTCGACCACCCCTTGGCCTCTCCTCCTCCACGGCCCACTTGGCCAACCTCCGTGCAAACTCCGGGTGCGCTACCTCCATATCAGCCTCTCTGGCCGCCCTATCCAAGAGTGCCTCAAAAGATACTGGAGGTGATCTCTTCAGCTCCATCGCGAAGAACCCGGACTGGAGACCCAGGGTGAAGGCCACCATCATGGTGTGTCCCGGCATCTCCTGTACTTGGGACAGTTCCTCCTGGAACATGTCCAGATAGCTTCCCAAAGTTTCCCCCACCCTCTGCTTGATGCGGAACAAAGACTCCGCCTCCTTCTTCCTCTTCTTGGAAGTGGTGAATCTCAACATGAACCCCCGTCGCAGGTCCTCGAAGCAGTAGACGGACCCGGTCGGGAGTTGATGAAACAACTCTCTCGCCTTCTCCCTGAGGGTGATGGCGAAGAGTCGGCACTTAAAGCCATCCGACATCTGTCGGATAGAGACCATGTCCTCAAACCACTGGATGTGGTGGACTGGGTCCCCCCTTCCGGAGTAGTAGGACATCTCCGGCTCACGGAACCCCTCTGGAACTGGGGCTGAAGAGACGAACTCGCTGAAGGGGCTCCCCCCCTCAGCCGGGCGAGATGGGAGCTCCCTCCCTGCTTTATCGCCGAAGTGGTACTCGGCAGCCGAGCGGGGGAATAGGACTCGCCCCTGGAACTCGCGCTCGCCTCTTTCGGCGGGCTCCTTCCCTGGTCGCCTGAGCGGCGCGTCGTCGCCGAGCGCGGGGGCGGCGACCACCGGGACTGCTGGCGTCGCGCTCTCGGCTCGCATGCCGAGTGCTATCCTGACGAGCCCGAGGATCTCCTCCCTGAGCTCCGCTGGCACACCCGGCACTGGGGGCGGAGGAGGGGGTGGCGAGTTGCCCCTGCCTGATCCTTGTCCTTCTTCTCCGGCCATCGAACCTGCAGAAGATTTTCTCTGCTGACCACTCTCCACGCTCACCGCACCAAAATATTGAAACCGTAAAACCGGTCTCTGTAGAGTTCGACCCTTGGGGAAGGGGTGGTCGCGCACCTACTCTGCTCCTGCAAGAAAACGACAAGAATGTGAAAAACAGAGTACTAGACCAAGGGCCCGGCGCGGAGGTCCCACCACACACCCGGAAGATCTTAGAGCGCTTCCCCTCCTTAGCCAATTGTCGGGTTAAGGTACCTCAGAAAGCGCTTTGAGACCTGAGAATTAGTAAGCCTGCCTTTCTTAGGTACCCCTTGGGTCCTATTTATAGAGAACTGAAAACGGCCTGCAAATAGCCTACCTCTGCTGGTCTGAAATTACTGAAAACCCCCTTGGGCTGGCCTGCCAACAGCCAAACTCCGCTGTTATGAGGGGCCAGGGGCAGAACACCTGGGGGGGATGGCCACTGGATCCCCTGCTCGGCCAGGGCGGCAAGAACCCGATGGGGATGGCACTCGCCGATTCTGCTCGGCCAATGGCGAGTGCAAGCTCGCCTAGCGAGCAGCTCCGGTTTGGCGAGTGCGGGCTCGGCTGGCGAACAGCCCCGGTTTGGCGAGTGCGGGCTCGGCTGGCGAGCAGCCCCGGTTTGGCGAGTGCGGGCTCGGCTGGAAAAACTCTGAGCTCGGCCCGACGATCTCCGAGCTCGGTACGACGATTTGCCGAGCTTGAGCTCGGTGGTGAACCCTGCCCGGCCGTGAGGCGGTCTGGACCAGCCAGTCTGGCCTCCGTGGACCCACTCGGCGGATACAGGGGTTTACAAGATATGAAATCAAAAAACTTCTTTACAGAGCGAAACATATATTGCGAGATTCACAATGCAACCGGTGTAAGCAAAAATTAACAAGCAGGAAAAATTGGCAGACTAACAATAGTAACCGCCCGAGCTGCTAACCGTCAGGCATGTACGCCGAAACCGCCAAGCTGTCTGACCGCAACTCAAGCCACACATATTGTCTTGTTATTGAATTGCCGAGAAAACAACTATGTCCACCACTTCAGGTAGCCTAACTGCAAAGCTAACCGCGAATAGAACTACTGAACAAGACAACAGTCTACCCGCTAAGACCGAGCGAACTACTTATTGAACTATATGCAACCCCGAGGAAGAAGACTTCCAATCGCGTAAACAGCGACTTGTTGTATACCAAAAACTGTTATCTGCGAACTACTCCACACTAAGCTTCCCAACCAGTTGCCCAGTCGCACCGCTGCACAACACAAATCAACTTCAATTAGTCACCTGGTTAGACAAAGATCTAACCGCAAGTTCAAAACGCGAGCTGAGTTCTCATTGTTCCTTTTATATATGACGAACCGGTGATCGCTATTTATAGGCAATAAGGGAAGTGTGATCACTGCCCATAGCGATAGGATAACCGTCCGTCATCCTGCAACTAGCACACAAGAGTGCAGATTCAAAAGTCAGGCCGCAAATGATAAACCACCAATCCGCTCACAAGGTAAGATCCACCAGTATGCATAGCCATGCGGACCGTAGAAATTTGATATAGTGGAAGACGGGAAACCAGGCGCAGGAACACTCACCTTATCCGAGCCCAAATTAACATGATGTAAACCAGAAGAACAAGAATCTTGTACTAAATAATCTTTACAAGGCGAGACATACATGGCGAGACATGATTTCGTCAAGTACAAAGGAGAAGCAAATAAGCAAACAAGAGCTTTAAACCGGGCGGACTACCTCAGAGACCGCCAAGCCGCTACTGCACCACTGATCTACGGAGTCTGCGAAGTCTGCCTAGTCTTCAGACCGCAACCAAGTCGCGTGGACTGTCCGTTATTCTAATGCTGAACTCTAACCGCCGATCTGCAAGCCGCCTAACCGCGAGGTCGCCTAACTGCCAGATCGCGCGAGCTGCTACCGAACTGAACAGGCCGCCAGAAGTGGACAGCTTATTGAACCGGGAAACTAGTTGCAGAAGAGAGACCGTCTAGCCGCAACCCGCGACCTACTATTAATCGCTGGTTGCTATCTGCACTGTCCGCACTATCCCTGACCGCAGTCAAAACCAAGTCCTGGCCTTCCAGCGCTATCCGCACAACCTGCACAACACAACCCGGTCAATTTTCTCAAACCGCGAGGATACAAAAATCCAGTCCACAGTAAATATCTGCGAGTTCACTTACTATTCATTCTCTTTATAATTGATGTGACAGGGGATCCTATTTATAGGCACGATGAGGAGTGTGGTCACCGCCCTAGCCGATAGGATAACCGCCCCATCCCGCAGCAAGAACAAAGTATATCCGCAAGCCGCGGATACAAAGCCAGTCCGCCGCGACCTGAGTCGGATAGCCAGCCCGCCAAGAGCATCACCAAGGTCTGATAATAACCCTATCCGCCTTGTTGTCAAGGGCCAAGCCAGACTTAGACAGTTTAACTCTGCAACAACACATGTTCGCCAATCAGCAGACACCGCTGCAGTCTGCGTGCCCTGCGGACTCACCTCCAGTCCGCATACCCTGAGCCCGCAGCCAAGGCATCAACGTCAACTGCTAGACTCGGCGGACAAGGAGAACAGTTTGCATGTCGAGGCAGACACAACACCAGTCCGCTTTCACCAAGCTTGCAACCAAACCACAAGGAAACTGATGCCGAGCTTGGCGGACCAGGCTCCAGTCTGCACGCCTTGCAAACTCAACTCCAATCCGCATTCCCCAAGCTCACAATAAAGGCACACGACACTGCTGCCGAGCTTGGCAGACTGACAAGCAGTCCGCGCTTAACTACGTGATCTCGTCGGACTGAGCCAAACCTGGACTTGGTTCAGAACCAACCAAGTCCACACCACCGGCCACAAGGGCCAATCCGCTCTTACTGGCGGACAATGGAAACAGTCCGCCAATCCCGGCGACCTCCACTCCAGTCCGCTCTAACCGGCGAACCCTGCGGCTTCTACCAACCGCATCACCAGAGCTAGACCAAGGCATCTGTCATGCCGGTCTGCCGAGCTTCAGCCAAGTCCGCATCTTGTCGGACTCCGCGGATAGAGAAGCTATCCGCCCGGTTACCTTCTGAGATCCAAACGCCTGCTGAGCATAAGCCGGTCTGGCTGGCCGCCGCCTCTGTGCACAGCCCGCGCGAACATACAGACCAAGCCGCCAAAGAACAAATCAACTGCAACAGCTCTGCCGACCTGGTTAACTGCCAGTCCTGTCCGCATAGCCGCGCGGACAAGTCGCTCAGGTCGCTCACTTTCACTTTACCATTTTCAACACAGACAACATTCACAGTCCTCATATACTTAAGTAATCAAGCTGACAGTCACGTGTCCCTAGCCATATCCGTGTTATACGATCTGCGAACTCCACATCCAGACCATGCAACATAAGCGATCTCCGCGAACTCCAGAAGCAGACTGTGCAACCAACGATCTCTGTGACTAGACAACACATGAACTTGTGATCAAATTCACACACCATCAAACTCTGGCTCCAAACCGCGCGAGCAGAACACAACAAACTGTGCGGTTAGCCTCGGCTATCCGCGTTAATCGTCTGCCTCTACGCAAGTCAGAGAACCTGTCAGCTCTAAGCGTACTACGCGGTCTCTCAACACAGACCGCAACAGCTACGGTTAGCCAACACTAACCACACAGTTACCTCTCAAGGTGCTTGCTGAACCAGAACGCACAACAGAGAACAAAAGCCAGAACCCCGCTATCCGCCACACCTATCCACCTAACCGGCGGCGGACACTGCGGTCTGTGCAGTATGCCCAATCAGACCGCGCACTTCCACTTCAACAATTTCAATATGAGAATTGATATTAGCAGTCCTTAAATGGATATTCGCAGTCCAAAATGAAAGGGAAAATCCTCCTTTATAAAACCATCATTTTTAGCTCGCACCCTATCTTTTCACCGTAGGGTTTACTGTTTCCCACCCACGGACGATGTCTCCTTCCCGATCCCAATCTCGTCGGCCCCTGTTCGCACCGGATGGTGCCTCCTCCTCATTTGATTTCACCCTCCCCGAACGACGACTCCTCCTCTTTGCACCTGGACGCCGTCGCCCCTGCTGCAAAAACGTCGACTGCTCTTCGCACTTGGACACCTTCGCCCCTACTTCAAAAACCCCGACGGCGTCCTCTTCTTCCCCAAAACTGACGGCGTCCTCTTATTCCCCAAAACCGACGCCATCGCCCCAGCTGCAAAACCGACTCCCCTTGAGCTTTTGATTTCCTGAAAAAAGGTTAGATTTGTTATTTTCAACCAAATGTGCTGATCGTTGATAGAGAAATAACACTTATAAATGCAATTAAGCATGTATTTCCACAATGCAAGATTGTTTTGTGTCAACTTCTCATTCATCGAAATATTTTAGCACATTGTAAAAAATATTTCAAGAAAGGGAAGGAGTGCGAAGAATTTCTGTATGACTGACAGCAAATCGTGAATTCTCCAACGATACATGATTTTAATATGTTATTTAACTCAATGAGATCTAAATATTCTGAAACATATCCAAATGTACTACGTTACGTAGTAACAACATGGGTGGAGCAATTGTACTATGCAATTTGTGCTGGTATGTTGGTGGAGTTACTCTGTTATTTACTATTTTATTGCAAATTATCTATTTCTCTGAAATATAATTATGAGTATTTATCTATTTTTGTGTTTGTTTCTTCTTGCAAATGATCGCAACGAGGCCTCTAAATCAACAATTTTGCTCATTTTAAAATTTTTGTTGTTTGAGATTTTATTCTTGTATAATTGGACTTTTATTTTATTTGTATTCTACTTAAGTACTTTTTTTGGACTGCGAGTATAGTTTTAGACTACGATTAATAGAAGTGGACTGCGAATAAAAAT
Source organism: Platanthera zijinensis (assembly GCA_039513925.1). Lineage (NCBI taxonomy): Eukaryota > Viridiplantae > Streptophyta > Magnoliopsida > Asparagales > Orchidaceae > Platanthera > Platanthera zijinensis. The sequence continues at coordinate 24,929,401 of CM077078.1, forward strand.
GAACTACGAATAGCAATTTATGAACTTTTAATATCAATTCTCTTTCAATATTAATCAGCGTTAATTTTGATCAAAATATTAAACTTTACATGTAAAGATTATGTACTTCTTTTCTTATGAAATGATTTAAGTTTACTCGTGTCATAGCCACTCTTTATTACTCATATATATTGGATCAAAATGAATTAAATGAGGAACAAAAAGAGAAGGTTTCTTATTTATTGAAATCAAAACTATCTTTTTCAAAAAAAAAAAATCAAAACTATCTCCAGCTGTATTTCAAAAAAAACAGAGCATCATGAAATGAACAAAAATCAGACCGCGCACTTCCACTTCAACAATTTCAATATGAGAATTGATATTAGCAGTCCTTAAATGGATATTCGCAGTCCAAAATGAAAGGGAAAATCCTCCTTTATAAAACTCATCATTTTTAGCTCGCACCCCATCTTTTCACCGTAGGGTTTACTGTTTCCCACCCCTGGACGACGTCTCCTTCCCGATCCCAATCTCGTTGGCCCCTGTTCGCACCAGATGGTGCGTCCTCCTCATTTGATTTCGCCCTCCCCGAACGACGACTCCTCCTCTTTGCACCTGGACGTCGTCGCCCCTGCTGCAAAAACGTCGACTGCTCTTCGCACCTGAACACCTTCGCCCTTGCTTCAAAAACCCCGACGGCGTCCTCTTCTTCCCCAAAACTAACGGCGTCCTTTTATTCCCCAAAACCGACGTCATCGCCCCAGCTGCAAAACCGACTCCCCTTGAGCTTTTGATTTCCTGAAAAAAGGTTAGATTTGTTATTTTCAACCAAATGTGCTAGTCGTTGATAGAGAAATAACACTTATAAATGCAATTAAGCATGTATTTCCACAATGCAAGATTGTTTTGTGTCAACTTCACATTCATCGAAATATTTTAGCACATTGTAAAAAATATTTCAAGAAATGGAAGGAGTGCGACGAGTTTCTGTATGACTGACAGCAAATCGTGAATTCTCCAACGATACATGATTTTAATATGTTATTTAACTCCATGAGATCTAAATATTCTGAAACATATCCAAATGTACTATGTTACGTAGTAACGACATGGATGGAGCAATTGTACTATGTAGTTTGTGCTGGTAAATTGGTGGAGTTACTCTGTTATTTACTATTTTATTGCAAAGTACCTGTTTCTCTGAAATATAATTGTGAGTATTTATCTATTTTTGTGTTTGTTTCTTCTTGCAGATGATCGCAACAAGGACTCTAAATCAACAATTTTACTCATTTTAAAATTTTTGTTGTTTGAGATTTTATTCTTGTATAATTTGACTTTTATTTTATTTTTATTCTACTTAAGTACTTTTTTTGGACTGAGAGTATAATTTTGAACTACGATTAATAGAAGTGGACTGCGAATAGAAATGAACTGCGAATAGCCATTTATGAACTGTTAATATCAATTCTCTTTCAATATTAATCAGCGTTAATTTTGATCAAAATATTAAACTTTACATGTAAAGATTATGTACTTCTCTTCTTATGAAATGATTTAAGTTTACTCGTGTCATAGCCACTCTTTATTACTCATATATATTGGATCAAAATGAATTAAATGAGGAACAAAAAGAGAAGCTTTCTTATTTATTGAAATCAAAACTATCTTTTTCAAAAAAAAAAAATCAAAACTATCTCCAGCTGTATTTCAAAAAAAACAGAGCATCATGAAATGAACAAAAATCATTTCAGTTCCTAGATTATAAGATAATATTAATTTATCATTTTCATTATTTTGGCCAACATCCAGCTTCATTTTGGATGCAATTCAAAGGCTAAAAAAGATATCTAGATAAGAAATTTAAAGAAAATTTTGGCATAACTAAAATTTTAGAGACTAATTTGATATTAACTTAGAAATCATGAAATACTAGCGAAAAAAGAGTAATAACTGGATCGGACAGTAGAAAAATATGATTGATTCAACACGGGCTATCCACTACCAATTCCAATGCCAGCTCAATCCAATTCCCGTGTTCTGGGATTAAGGATAGATTTATGCAAAGATTACTACATTGCTCGATCTTCAAAGGAATTATAATGACAGTGCAGCAACTCAGGATTCTACGCTCATGAATCTATAATTCCTGCGAGGCTTAAATAGCTTGTCGATGCTGAAATATATATATATATGTAGGGCTACATTAACAACAATATGCCTGCTTCAAAATACCAGAGGAGCCATCTTCCGATATTATGACTGTTTCTTGTAAGAGACCAGCAACTGGAAGCAGGCCTACAAGTCCAAAAATAGAAGTTTCAATTCATGTGAGAATTGGGAATTAAAGCTGAGCCCTAATGGATTAAAAGGCTCATTGCATAACCTTCCATTTTGAGCTCAACTGTACAAAAAAGGCAAGAAAATCACTACTTTGAGATACTGCAAATCATTACTCTGCTTCACCTTCACAAAAAAAATGGCTTCTTATGGTTTATAAACGGTGCGCTGTGCATAAATTCGCATTTTTTTAATATAAATTTTATGCATCGCGAGCATTTTAAGCTCATGTAATTGAGTTATTCATGACTGATTTGATTTTCAATACTGACGACTGTTCTTTTAAATTCAAAATTTTTCCTGAAACTGTTCGAAATTGTAACTTACTCTGAAGCAAGATACACACAGGAACCATAACCTGCAATAGAAAAAAAAAATAGCATAGAGAAGTCAACACACAATAATAGCGCGGTGCAATTATAAATATAAACATAAACAAATGGTCTGAAATTTGAATTTTTAATCCGCCCAGTGAAGTTGAAAATCATTTCCCATTTGAAGTCAGTGTGGTTTCAAAACAAAAACAAAAAACAAATTCATTGCTTTTAGGTTGGTGATTACTTGGGTTGCTTCTGGTGATAACCGCGGCGCCGCCGAAGTTGCAGGCGATGTCGGAGTTGCCGTTCTGCTGGTAGTAGCTGTTGAAGGCGAAGGAGGCATGGGAGAGGACGGTGTTGGGCTCAAAGCACGCCCCTCCGGGCCGAACCGCCGTGCAGTCCGTCGAGCCAGGGCCGCAGGCCCAATCCAGCGCCGTTTGCAGCTCTGCGGTTGCCGCGGTCTTCAATCCCACACACCATGTCGTGCCGCCAATGAACGTGGTGTTTCCCTCCGGCGGCGACAGCGTCGTCACCGGCGTCGCCGCCTCCGCATTTTTGTAAACCGCCGCCCGCCCGCCCGCAACGCACCCTGGTATTATTATAAGCAGCCATAGATATAGAGCAGAGCCGTTGAGCCAAATTTCTAAATAAAAAGCAATGGAAGCAACGTAACGGTCGAATAACAGAGATCTAGAAGAAGAAGAAGACCTTCAATTCGACGGAACAAAAAGAGATGCATACCAAGTAGGAATCCGAACGTTATCAGACCGGGAAATATATTATTCACCTTCGTCTTCATATTTCCTCCTCCCAACGACAGATCAAATCTCCATTTTCAGAGTACTCAATACAGCTCGAAGAGATGGGTTGGGTAAAAAGAAAGATGAAGAGGAAGAAAAATAGATTCCTTGAAGAGAAGAAATAAAGCAAGGTGCTAGATTTATGGGTCATTGATTGGTGTGACTGCGATTTGAAACTTCAGGGGTTTGGAAGAAAAGTGGATGAGTGTGGTGTCTTGTTGTACCAGTTACTTTGCAAGTGATTCGTTGCGTTCACCGAGACATTTGGGTGGGACAAATTTATGAGCGCCCTTTTTTTTTCTGCGGGTTCATGCCTTTTTGTTACATAGTCCGGCGGAAGACCGGCAAGGGAATGGCAGTCAGCCGGAGGAGAGAGAGAGAAGCTGTTTTGGGGAGAGAGAAGAACGGGTAGAAGGTGAGAGACAGCATTGAAGGAAAGTTAAGAGATTTATTATTCATTCCAAAGTTATTACAAGAGTTGTAGCCTATTTATACTTATCCTGCCTAACGGTCACATTCTGCAAGGAAGGCACATGTCGCAAGCTCATTGCAGAAGTTTTTATTAATTGCATTCCATGCTGTAGCCTTTCCTGTGGCCGAAGGAGTGGCCTCCTATGTAGCCAGCTGAGTTGATTACAGCTGGCTTCATCCCATCCGTTCCCGGAAAAACATCGCTCCTTTATAAAAACGGGAACATCCTCCTGCAAGCCATGATCCAAACCCTAGCTTGGCGGAGCGAGATGTGCGTCTGTGGATCGAGGTGCTCTGCGGCGGCGCTGGAGTGCCGATCGTGGTTGCCGGTGAAAACCCGGTAAAGCTCGAAGTCGATGGACGAGAGATGTGGATATGCGCATGGATCTGCGCGGCTGGGTCGTGGTTGCAGCTTGTAGCTGCTCCTCCTCTGGTTCACAGGTTTGTTCTCCTGTCCTGAATAGCTCCTTTGTGTCCTGTAAATCTGGAAAATAAAATTTGTTTTTAGGCGTGTGTTTATCCTGTAAATTTCGGATGACATTTGTGTTTGAGCTTGCGATTTCATCCCTTTTTCCGTGTTCTTCCATAGCTTTTGTTTTGAGCGGTTCTTCCATAGCTTTTGTTTTGAGCCTTTCCTTGTCTGGAGTCGTGCAAGCCGTTGTTGTTTGGAGTGAATCTGGCATATCAGTAAATAATTTGTTGTTAGAAGTAGTATTCTGAGTACGCGGTTGGATGACACGTGAAAGTATAGAATCGGTGTCGTCCCTGTCCGGCCACGTCTTGGAATTGTTGTTCTGAGATTTGTGTCCCGGTGCTGTTCCTGCGTCATCAGACAGACGAGTTTTATTAATATTATCGGCAGTTGATTCTGAGGGGATGACATTAATAGGGATTGTGAGAGCGTCCCTGTAGTGTTGGTTGTCCCCAGGTTGTCGGAGCTTGCTTACAGTGTCTGGATCGAGTTGAGATAATTTGATCCAGGTCGCCTCTTCGGGTAGCTGTCCGTCCCATTGAACCAAAGCTTGATCTTCGTTTTCTGTGGTCGAGTGTCGTAGATCTAAGATTGCAATAGGGTGTGAGATTGGTCGACCTCTAGATTTGTGGGTTGGCAATGTCTGGGTGGTTGGTGATGTTGAGTAATAATAGCGTTTAAGAAGTGATACGTGGAAAACCGGATGGATCTTACAATCGCTAGGGAGGTCCAGTCGATAGGCCACTTCCCCTATTCGTTCTAAAATTGTAAAGGGACCATAATACGGAAGTCTGAATCGCTTTATTTTTTGTGGATGCAGGGTCGCCTGGCGGTATGGATGAAGGCGCAGCAAAACTGAATCTCCCTCAGCAAACACCACCTCTCGTCGCTTGCGATCCGCAAACCTTTTCATTTTGGCTTGTGCTTTTGTTAAGTTTATGTGTAATCGTTTTAGTATGTGTTCCCTGTGTTGTCTGTCCGGAATGATAGCCGTGCCTGGCCCGCCTATTATTGCTGGTATAAAGCATGGTGGCGGGCGGCCAAAAACTGCCTCAAAAGGCGTCATTCCAGCAGAGGCATGGAAGGTTGTGTTATAGTGGTATTCGGCCCAACTTAATAACTGGGCCCAATGCCTTGGATGCTGAAATGCAAAAATACGTAAGTACTGGTTGATGCACCGATTTACGCGTTCCGTCTGTCCATCCGTCTGTGGATGGTATGCGGAACTAAAGCGCAGTTTGGTGCCATTTTGACGAAAAAATGTTAACCAGAATTTACTTAAAAAAATTGAATCACGGTCGGACACCACCGTTTCTGGTAGTCCATGCAGTTTACCACAGTAATCCCAGTATGCCTGGGCTACCAGGGGAGCCGTGTAGTGGGCCGACAATGGTGCAAAATGCGCCCCTTTTGAAAATCTATCAACCATAACTAATATAGTAGTGTAGGATTTAGAAGTAGGCAAATGAGTAATGAAATCGATAGAGATGTCTGCCCATATCTTAGTCGGGATTGGTAGAGGTTGTAAAAGTCCGGCCGGATAGGTATTGCGGCTCTTTGCCTTTTGGCATAGATCGCAATGTTTGATATATTTGGTGACCTCCTGCAATAATCCTGGCCAATAAAAATATTGCGAGAGTCGTTTCCAAGTAGCCGTTATGCCCGAGTGTCCCGCCATCTTAGTATCATGGGCCTCGAATAATAATATGCGTCTAATGGGAGATTCTGGTATATATAGTTTATTTTTATAGTATAGACGCGAATCTAGTTTTATCCAACCCATGGCTGCTTGAGGCTGGTCCTTGAGTAATTGTAGAATCTCAAGTGCCTTACAATCCGTTGAATACAATTTCTCTAAATCATTGAAAATATTTGAATATGTAAAACAAATATTTTGAAAACTGTGGAGATGACCTCCCTGGGTGGACTCGTGAATCCTGGAGAGGGCATCTGCGGCACTATTCTCTTTACCTGGTTTATACTTAATAGTGTAATTAAATCCCAAAAGTTTTGACAGAAATCGTTGTTGTTCCGGCATTGTTAGGGTTTGCGTCATTAAATTGTGCAAAGTTTTATGGTCTGTTAATATGGTAAACGTGGTCCCGATTAGATATTGCCGCCATTTACTTACCGCTGAGGTGACTGCTAGTAGTTCCCTAAAGTAAGTTGATTTAGCCTGTTCTCTGGGTGTGAGTTTCTTACTAAAAAACGCAATAGGGTGTCCATTCTGAGTCAAGACCGCCCCAATGCCAACGCCCGATGCGTCACACTCAATTGTAAAAGGTTGGGAAAAGTCTGGGAGGGACAGTATGGGTGATGTAGTTAATAAGGATTTTAGGTAATTAAAAGTTGTAGTACACAATGGAGTCCATATGAACCTATCCTTGGCTAATAAGTCCGTTAGAGGAGCAGTAATGGTTGCATATTGTTTGATAAATCGTCTGTAATACCCAGTTAGGCCGAGGAAGGCCCGGAGGTGTCGTATGGTACGGGGTTCAGGCCATTTTTGTATAGCTTCCAACTTATCCGGTGTCGGTTCTACTCCCGTGATGGAAATCACATGCCCTAAAAATTCAATGGACTCGGTGTTGAAGACACACTTAGACGATTTTAATACCAATTGATTTGTTTTCAGAATGTCAAAGACCTGTTGTAGATGTTGTAGGTGTAATTCGCTGGTTTTGCTGTATATTAAAATGTCATCAAAAAAAATGACAACGAATTTCCGTAAGTAAGGTCTGAATATTGTATTCATCAAGGCTTGGAATGTGGCTGGGGCATTAGTAAGGCCAAAAGGCATTACTAAGAACTCATACAGTCCTTGATGGGTTCGGAATGCTGTTTTGTGCACGTCTTCAGGTCGCATTCGTATTTGGTGATATCCTGAATATAAATCGAGTTTTGAAAAAAAAATAGCCCCATGTAACTCATCGAGTAACTCGTCTATCGTGGGCATAGGAAAACTGTCTTTTACTGTTAAAGAATTTAACACTCTATAGTCAACACAGAAACGCCAACTACCATCTTTTTTCTTAATTAAAATGACTGGTGAGCTGAATGATGAATGACTGGGCTGGATAATTCCGGCATCCAGCATTTCTGAAATTAATCGTTCTATTTCGTTTTTATGAAAATAGGGGTATCTATAAGGTTTTACCTTTGCAATTGCGCTCTTCTCCATGAAAGGTATCTGGTGGTCTAATGACCGTTGTGGGGGAAGACCTCTAGGGACCTTGAAAAGCTCCGCATATTGAGTCAATAACTGCTGTATTGGCGCTGGTACTTGTGTACCTTTCTTAGTCTGACTTTCTTCATCCGAAATAACGGTAGTGTGTAAACAAAGTAACATGGCATCGATAGATTGTTGGGCTTGTAGTTTATTAAATTGTGAGGAAGAGACCTGATCCGGAGGAAACATTGTGGTACATTGAATACGTCTGGGGGTGTTGTTATAAACGAAAGTAAGCTGAAAGGTTGTGTAGTTAGTCGTGACATCCCCTAAGGTTTCCAACCAGTGGAAGCCCAAAATTATGTCTGCGCCGTGTAAATCAATTAAGAATAAATCTATTGTGAAAAGGATATCTTGTATAATTAGGGAGACATTACTACACTTTTCATGACATAGCATAACATTCCCGTTGCCTACATAAATTTTGAATGGCTGAATTTCCGTTCTGGGTAGGTTAATATATAAAGCGGATCGGCGAGTCATAAAGTTGTGTGAACTACCATTGTCTATAAAAATATGCACCGGTGAGTGACCTATGTTTCCTTTGACTCGTAACGATTTCGAGGAATAGGTGCCCATTAGAGCATTGCAACTAATTTCCGGGTTTATGTCGGATTCATTGTTTATATCTGGCTCGTCATGTTCTACTGTGTCGGTGAAGCCTTCCAATTCATCCAAATCTCCCTCAAAAAAATATAAGGTGGGTTTGTTTTTACATTTATGGCCTGGTACAAACTTTTCATCGCATGTGAAGCATAAACCCCGTTCTCGTTTTTGTTGCATTTCTGTTGGAGTGAGGCGTTTAAAGGGTTGGGCATGTTTTTGTGGTAAGGTGTTGTGGGTTGTATTAAGCCATGGTCTTCGCATCCTATTGTCTTCCGGATATTGATCTTCAAAAATTCGAGCTAATTTATAGGTAGCAAATAACGAAGTGGGGTTATGGGCGATAACTGCTCGTTTAATGTGTGGTTTAAGGCCGGATATAAAGTTTTTACGCAGTTTTTCCTGAGACAATCCATCAAATTGGCAAGACAAATCTTCAAATTTCTCTTGATAAAGAGTTACTGAAGAAGTTTGAACTAGTTTAGTAAATTTACCGAAGGGATCTTCATATTCGGTGGGTCCAAATCTGTCCTGTATAGCCTCCTTGAATGCCGGCCAATCTTGACATTGGCTGTCCCGCATCAATCCTTGGAACCATCGCGCGGCTGGGCGATCTAAATGCATAGAGGCTATAAAAAGAAAATCCATGGGATTGATGTTATTATACCTGAAATACATTTCGGTCTTGTAAAGCCAGTCGGTAGGATCTCCAGATGAAAATCTGGGGCAGAGCATTTTAACTGGAGCTTGATTAAATCCATCTTGTCCGATATTCGTGAATTCTTGTTTCGATAGTGGTGGCATTGGAAATTCCGATTGTTGTAGAGATTTTGTTCCCTGAGCTGGTATTGTTTGATCCACTTGAGATGGCAATGGAGGGGCACCAAGAATGCCAGGAGATGATGTACTTGCGCCGCCCACCTCTAACACATGAACACGTGGTCTAGAATGCCCTTCAACTCCATCCAATGATGCAGTGAGGATGTGAGATGGAAGGAATTCACCATTTGACTGATTTTGTTCCGGTGGAGCCATCTGCTGATCCTGCACCCGGGTAGGAATTATCCCAGGACCCGGTGTGACCATCCTGTGAAAAAGATCCCGCAATTCTGAACGGAAATCTTTAAATTCTTGATAAAATTGTTGATGGGAAGTTTGCAACAGAGCAAATTGTTGTTGATCCGATGTCATTGTTGTCCGCATTTGTGCCAAATCCGCGGCAAACTGTTCTTGCGTGGCATGCAAGGAATCGGACAGCGCCGTTTGTTGATCCAGATACAGACGATGTCGTTGATCAAGATCGTGACGGGTGACCGGCTGGGAGGAAGAAGGCATGTCCATGACATGAGAATCAACGAGAGCACCAATTTGTTACATAGTCCGGCGGAAGACCGGCAAGGGAATGGCAGTCAGCCGGAGGAGAGAGAGAGAAGCTGTTTTGGGGAGAGAGAAGAACGGGTAGAAGGTGAGAGACAGCATTGAAGGAAAGTTAAGAGATTTATTATTCATTCCAAAGTTATTACAAGAGTTGTAGCCTATTTATACTTATCCTGCCTAACGGTCACATTCTGCAAGGAAGGCACATGTCGCCAGCTCATTGCAGAAGTTTTTATTAATTGCATTCCATGCTGTAGCCTTTCCTGTGGCCGAAGGAGTGGCCTCCTATGTAGCCAGCTGAGTTGATTACAGCTGGCTTCACTTTTTTTTCATCTCTTTGCACCTCCCCTTGCTGCAGTCTGCAGCTAGCTATGTTGTCAGATTTGTTAGTGCCAAAGGCTTTGATGTTTTTCGCTGCGTCAATCGCATGTTGCTGTGTCAACTAGTCGGAGAACTGATTTCTGGTAGTAATGTTTCATAGTTTTTTGAAAAAGGCTGAAAAATCATCAACTAATATGACGAGAAAACTTCCAGTAAAGAAGAGGATGTAAGTGAACAGCTCTCCCTGCATACTTCCATTTTAAAAAATTTCCAGTTTTTTTATCAGTAATTAGTGTTGTAATTATATACTTACAAATTAGAGGTGGGCATAAAGATCGGGCCTTCCGGGCCGGCCTGAAAAAAGCCTGGAAAGCCCAGGCCCGGGCCCGGTCCAGGCCGGGCTTTGAATGTCCAACCATGTCCAACTTTCAGCATGTAGCCCGGCCTAATGCCTGAGCCGGGCAAAACCCGGGTTTTAGCCTGGCCTGGGACCCAGCCAGGCTTGAAAAAGCCTGGCTCAAGCCATACCGTTGCCTTAACGGCTCTTTTAAAGAGCCGTTAAAAGGCGTTAAGGAATTCCTGGCAAGATGCCAGGATTTCCTGGCAACTGTTGTCAGGCATTCCTGACATCTTGCCAGGAAAAACGGTAGCCTAGGCAGCCTAATACTTTTAATTAATTTAAAAAAATAATAATTTTTTTTTAAAATTATATATAATATAACTATATATATAACCCCTTACCCCCCTCATCTGATCCCTCTCTCTCTCACTCTCTCTCATACTCTCTCTCTCTCTCTCTCATACTCTCTCTCTCTCTCATACTTTCCAAATTTCTTTTCCTCTTGGATGTCGTATTCCTCTTTGATGGTGTCTTCCTCTTCGATGTCAGTGTCCTCGACATCTGTCGCGCGTGAAATTGTGGAGCACACTGCTCCAATTTGGGAGCACTTTGAAAAAGTGCGTGTGGGCACAGAATTTAAGGCGAAATGCAAACACTGCTCCAAACTTCTTACCGTTAGCGGGAATTCGACGCTCACGCGACATATCAAATCGTGTCTGCCTAAACAAGCCCCGGAGACAAGTCAAGCACAAATTGCGACAGACGGGCAAATTTGGGCGTACAATCAAATGCATCAACGAGAGCTGCAAATGGAAAACATCGTCAAACGAGGATTACCGTTCGGACACTACGACAATGAGGACGAGACATACTACATACATGCAGGACTTCAACCATAATATCAGCAGATAAGTACATGCCTGGATAAGTAGATCTACACTTAAGCGTGATGCATATAAATATTATTTACAATCAAAACAATATTTAATTAATTATTTTGAAACTTTCGACGGTAGAGTTAGTCTAACGAGTGATGTCTGGAGTAGCAATATTAAAACAGGATTATCGTATATGTGTATTGCGTGTCATTGGATCGATTCTGATTCGTGGGAGCTAAATAAACGTATTATATGTTTTGAATATCCACATACAGGTCAAGCTATTTATCACGTAATTAATAAATGTATTCGTGAATTTAAAATTAAAGATAAAATTATTAGTATTTCTTTCAATAATACTACTAATAATACGGTAGCAATCGAGTATTTAAAATGAGATTTGAAACCAATATTAAACGGAATTTTTTTCATACTCGTTGCGTATGTCATGTTTTAAATCTAGTTGTGCAGGATAGTTTAACATGTATGGAACTTTATATTAATAAAATTCGTATTATGCTAAAATACATTTAGAGTTCTAAAAAACGAAAACAATATTTTAAAAAATTTGTAACTGCACAAGGTCATAAAATTTTAAAACCTGAATTTGATATGCCTATAAGAAGAAATTCAACATATAAGATGTTAAAACGAGTCATGCGACAAAAAACACAACTAATGGAATTTTATAGTATGTCCGAAATACATGATTTTCAAGATTTTGATTGGGATGTGATTGAAAGTTATATGGATTTGCTAGAAGTTTTTTTTTATAAATCAACAACTATTTTATCCATCATTTATTATCCGACGAGTCCACTGGTTATCGAAAATTTTGTATTAATTGCAGAAAAAATTAGTGTTTATAAAAAACATGAAAGTTGACATCCGTTAATTAAAATAATGGAATAAAATATTTTAAAATATTATAGAGAAATATCTGCTATGTTTTCATGCGCCGCGGCTTTAAATCATTTGATATGAGTAGATAGCGTAAAAAATCTTATAGAAGAAATAAATAGTAATTTGAATTTAAATCAAACATCTATGTATTATGATAATATATAAGTGTTTCAAAATTTAATAATGATTTTACATAATTTTATAATTATTACGATCAGCTATATAGATCGCGACCTAGAGAAGAAAGTACACAACCTAAAATAAAAGATAGTTTTAAAAATAAAATTTTATAATTAGCAACCCGTAAAAAAACAAAGAACGTCAAGTACTTTAAATGAATTAGGATTATATACGAAAACACAATTTCAAGATTTTATGAGTTTAAATGAAATAAAAAATTTTGATATTTTACAATGGTGGAAAAATAAAGTTAATACATATCCTGTTATGGCCTTCATGACCCGAGATTTACTAACAATCTAAGCAAGTATAGTAGCTTCGGAGTCTGCGTTTTCTTTAAGTAGCAGGATTCTGAACGAGCGAATGAGCCGCCTTAGTGACGAGTGTACAACCATGTATCCGGTGAGTGGGTCGAAAGAATCCAGATCGGCCGGTTCAGACCGCCCCGCAGCCCGAGCTGGGTTCATGCCGAGTCCGAGCTCGGCAATCGTCATGCCGAGCTCAACGATCATCGGGCCGAGCTCGAAGTTCCTAGAGCTGAGCCCGACGACCGGCTCAGCGGGTCGGTAGGAGCAGGGCGCGAACTCGTACTCGCCCCAGGCCAAGGGTCAGGCGAGTGCGAGTCCATCCCCCCTCCTTTTTCTTTTTGGCGAGTGGATATTTCAGGAGGTGCCATCAGGCGAGCTCACCCAGTGTTCAGGGTGTGTTTTACCATTCTGCCCCCATTGGTCTGCCCCTAGCTCCTCGGAACAGCGGAGTTACGCTATTGGCAGACCGACGTGGGCTGCATATATCCTTTCAGAATAGCGGAGATTGACTATTTGCATGTCGTTTTCAGTTTCCAATAAATAGGACCCAAGGGGTACCTCAGAAGGGCATGCTTACTAGTTCTCGAGTCTTCTAGCGCTTTCTGAGGTACCTTAACTTCGGCACCTTGCTAAGGAGGGGAAGCGCTCTAAGATCTTCTGGGTGTGTGGAGGGACCTTCGTGCTGGAGCCTTGGGTCCGTCCCTAGTTCTTCTTCCGTAGTCTCTTAGGCTCGCGGGAGAGAAGTATTTGTGCGGTTACACCTTCCCCGAGAGTGAACTCCACAGAGACCAATTAACCGGTTTCAACATTTTGGTATGGTGAGCGTGGAAAGTGACTAGCAAGGAAAATCTTCTGCAGGTTCAATGACTGGAGAGGAAGGACAAGGTTTAGGCAGGAGCAACTCGCCACCCCCTCCCCCACCCCCAGTGGCGGGTGTGTCAGCAGAACATAGGGACGAGATCCTCGGGCTCGTCAAGACCGCACTCGGCATGCGAGCTGAGAGCGCGACACCAGCGGTCCCGGTGGTCGCCGCTCCGGCACTCGGCAACGACGAGCCACTCAGGAGACCAGGGAAGAAGCCCACTGAGAGAGGCGAGCGCGAGTTCCAGGGGCGAGTTCTATTCCCCGGTTCGGCGGCCGAGTACCAATTTAGCGAGAAAGTAGGGAGAGAGTTCCCATCTCGCCTGGTTGAGGGGGGAAGCCCCTTCAGCGAGTTCATTTCTTCTGCCCCAGTTCTAGAGGGGTTCTATGAGCCGGAGATGTTCTATTACTCCGGGAGTGGAGATCCGGTCCAACACGTCCAGTGGTTTGAGGATATGGTCTCCATCCGACAGATGTCGAACGACTTCAAGTGCAGACTCTTCACCATCACCCTCAGAGAGAAGGCGAGAGAGTGGTGATCCGTCTATTGCTTCGAGGACCTGCGCCGAGGGTTTATGTTGAGGTTCACTACTTCCAAGAAGAGGAAGAGAGAGGCGGAATCCTTATTCTGCATCAAGTAGGGGACGAGGGAGACCTTGGGAAGTTACTTGGACAGGTTTTAGGAGGAACTATCCTAGGTACGGGAGATGCCAGGACACACGATGATGGTGGCCTTCACCTTGGGTCTCCAATCTGGGTTCTTCGCCATGGAGCTCAAGAGGTCGCCTTCGGTATCCTTTGAGGCGCTCCTGGAGAGGGCGACAAGGGAGGCCGAAATGGAGGCGGCACACCCGAAGTTTGCCCAGAGGTTGGACAGGTGGGCCGTGGAGGAGGAGAGGCCAAGGGGTGGTCGAGTCTAGGAGGAGAGGAGGGTTGAGCCCTAGCAAAGGGAACAACCATAGCAGCAACCGCAGCCCAGGTGGGGGTGTTAGGAGACGACCATTTGGTTAGGGTGGTGGCCAGAGTGGCAGGATCAGGCACCGCAGAGGGGTTATCAGGGAGGAGATAACCGTCAGGGTGGCCGAGGACAGTTCAAACCCCAAGGGGGGAGGCAGGGTTAGAGACCCCCTCTCCCCGATCAGGATGAGGTGATGGCAATCTCCCTGAGGGGAAGGAGGAGAGGACAGCCGAGGAGAAGGAGGGAGGTCAGGGTGGACCTGCCTTACTATGACTCCATCAAGAGGAGGGACACGTCACGGCCACGTACCCGAAGTTAGTCGAGATGAGGGGAAATAGGGAGCAACAGCAGCAAAACCGTCAGGGGGTGCGGATTAAGGAGGTCCGACCTCGGGCGGAGGAAGACAGGTGTGAAGACCGGGCCGATGTGGGGACCCGAGGAGGGATCAGAGTGATCCACGGGGGGGGGGGGGGGGGAGTAGAGGCTTCCCGCAAGGCAAGTCTCCACACCATGTATCGAAGGAGCATCAGCTCCACCTCCATGACCCCTCCCCCAGACGAGAGGATCACTTTCTCAAGGGAGGACATGCCGGGTCATGAGGACCCCTTCTGCGATGCGCTAGTCATCAAGATAGCCATCGAGAATTTCACCGTCTCCCGGATCCTCGTCGACAACGGGAGCTCCGTCAACATCATCTTTATAAAGCCCTTCGACGAAATGCAGGTGGAGGCTAAGAGGGTGCTGGACTCTGACGGACCTCTCTTCGGATTCTCCGGGGAGAGGAAGGAAGTGGAAGGAGGAGTAGGACTCCATGTCAGCTTGGGGGGGGGGGGGGGGGGTAGTCCAAGAACTGCAGATTTGTGATAGTGGAGGCCCCCAGCAGTTACAACACCATCTTTGAGCGACCCCTCATCAGCGCCTTCCGCTGCGTCCCTCATCCTTC
This sequence comes from Platanthera zijinensis, assembly GCA_039513925.1. Classification (NCBI taxonomy): domain Eukaryota; kingdom Viridiplantae; phylum Streptophyta; class Magnoliopsida; order Asparagales; family Orchidaceae; genus Platanthera; species Platanthera zijinensis. The sequence goes on from CM077078.1 coordinate 24,944,681, forward strand.
CACCAATGCCTCAAGTTAAATGCAGAGTGGTCCAGGTTCGAGTCCGCGGCGACCCTAAGGAAGCAAGAGAATGTTATGTGACGGTAGTGAACTCCATCTCATGGCAGGAGAAAGCAAAAGAAATGGGGCGGAGGATGGATGAGTTGGTCGGGCAGGAAGCCGAAGAGGAGATGAGGGAGGAGGAAGAGGTATGGGGGAGGCCCATTTTCGGGCAGCAGAAGAGGAGGTGGTTCCGGAAGAGTCGGCCGAGGCAATGGCCGTGGATGGAGAGGAGGTCCCTGCCCCCTGAGGGCGGGATGTTATCGAGTGGGAGGATAAGTCCAGGCTGGAGGTTGTAGAGGAGGTAGTGGAGATGGAGGTTCTCACCCGGGAAGGCAGGGTGGAGAAGGTTTGCATCAGCGGGGGGTTGGCCCCGAAGGATCAAGGCCGGATGCTGGAATGCATCCAGAAGAATGTGTGTGTCTTCGCCTGGAGTGCGACTGAGATGCCCGGAATTGACGCGGACGTCGCCTTCCACCGCCTCAACTTGGACCCGGAGGCTCGCCCCATCCAGTAGAAGAAGTGGTCCACTGCAGACAAGCTCGCAGAGCCCATCAGGGAGGAGGTCGCCAAACTCCTCAAGGCCAGCTTTGTATCCGAAATTCAATTCCCCGGCTGGGTCTCCAATGTTGTCATAGTTAAAAAAAAGAGACGGCCGGTGGATAATGTCTGTTGATTTTTCTCTTCTTAATAAATCATGTCCCAAGGATTGTTACCCCTTGCCTCGAATCGACGCGCTGGTAGACTCAGCCGTCGGTTTTTCTGTAATGAGCTTTTTAGATGCTTTTTCATGTTATCACCAGATCAGGATGCACACCCCCAACATAAAGGATGTCTCTTTCATCACGGGGGATGAGTGCTACTGTTACATAATGATGCCCTTTGGGCTGAAGAACGTCGGGGCCACCTATCAAAAGATGATGGACCGCGTCTTCCGGGAACAAAATGGGAGAAACCTGGAGGTGTATGTAGATGATCTTATGGTCAAAAGTCGGGAGGTCGACTCCCATCTCCAAGATCTGGAGGAAACTTTTGGCACCCTGCGAAAATATAAGATGAGGTTGAACCCCCTAAAATGTGTTTTCGGAGCCAGCAGGGGCAAGTTCCTGGGTCATCTCCTAACTCCCACCGGGGTAGAGCCAAACCCGGACAAGGTCAAGGCAATCATGGAATTAGGGTCGCCTTGGAATGTCAAAGAAGTCCAACGGTTGACGGGAAGGTTGGCTGGACTTAGCTGATTCCTCTCCCGGGTAGGGGAAAAATGTTCCCCCTTCTTCAAAGCGTTGAGGGGGGGGGGGGGGGCAATAAATTCGAATGGACCCAGGAGTGTGAGGAGGCATTTCGGGCCTTGAAAAAATAGCTCACCCAGGCTCCGCTCCTCCAAGGACCAAAAGAGGGGGAAGACCTGTCCCTGTACCTTAGAGTAGGGACTGATGCCCTGAGCTTCGTCCTAGTCAGAGAGGAAGGAAAGAAATAGCTACCAATTTATTACGTAAGCAGGGTGCTGAGACAGGCAGAGCTTTGGTATCCCATCATGGAGAAACTGGCCTTCGCACTGGTTGTCTCGGCCCGGAAGCATCGGTCTTATTTCCAGGAACACTCAATCCGGGTGGTGACTGAACACCCCCTCTGTAACATCTTCGAGGGGGTGGAGCATTCTAGAAGGCTGGCCAAGTGGTCGGTAGAGTTGAGCGAGTTTGACATTTCCTTCGTTCCCCGCCTCTCGATCAAGGCGCAGGCGATGACTGACTTCCTGGACGATTATGTGATCGAGGTGGCGGAGGAGAAGCTCACTCACCCTGTTCCTTGGAAGGTGATGGTAGATGGCACTTCAGGGAGGCATTCCCTGGGGGTAGGAGTGGTTTTGGAAAGCCCCCAGGGAACCAGGATCGAACAAGCGGTGGTGGTGCACTTCCCTATCACAAACAATCAGGCCGAGTACGAGGCCGTAGTCGCGGGACTGCGCCTGGCCAGAGAATTGGGGGTTCATAATATGGAGGTCCTTACTGACTCCATGGTGGTAGCCTCTCAAATCAATGGGGAGTTCGAGGCAAGGGAGCCTACCCTGCATTTGTACTTAGCCAAAGTCAAGGGGATCATCGGGGGGTTCCAAACTTTCTCCATCCGCCACGTGCCCAGGGAAGAAAATGAACGAGTAGACCATCTAGCAAAATGCAGCCCCAGGATGGGAGACACCATCGCTGACCTTTTCCGACCGTCCATTGAAGAGGGAGAATTAATGGAGGTGGACCAACATCCCACGTGGATGTATCCTTTTGTCACCTTTCTGTCCACAGGCGAGTACCCGGAGGGGATGGACCGAAAAAGATTCAAGAACAAGGCAGTGTACTATCTCCTGCGCGAGGGGCAGTTGTATCGAAATACTCTCTCGGGGCTACTAGCTCGTTGTGTGGCCGAGAGAGAGGTGCAAAGGATCTTGGAAGAGGTTTACTCCAGCGAGTGTGGGAGTCACTCGAGGAGTCAGACCCTGGAAGGAAGAATCGTTAGGCAAGGGTACTTTTGGCCCACCTTCGGTCAAGACGCAACAGAGTTTGCAAAAAAGTGTCACAAGTGCCAGTTGTATGCCCCACTCCAGCTACAGCCTGCTCAGCGACTCAGAAGCATAACGACACCATGACCCTTCGTCATATTGGGGTTGGACCTAGTAGGGCCGTTTCCTCAGGCCAGTGAGCAGACAAGGTTCCTGTTGTTCATGATAGACTATTTCTCTAAGTGGTTGGAAGTGAAGGCTCTGGCCAAAGTGACCTCCCAGGTGGTCAGAAATTTTATTTGGGGAGAAATCATTTGCAGACATGGGCTACCTCATGTCATTGTTACGGATAACGGACCTCAGTTCGCCAGTGTGGAATTCATTAGCTTCTGTGAACAGCTAGGGATTGACCTCCGGTTCGCCTCCGTCAACCACCCCAGGAGCAACGGGCAAGTGGAGACGGCCAACAAAATAATTATTAACCTTGTGAAGAAGAAAGTTGAGAATTTGAGGGGGAGCTGGGTGGAGCAGCTCCCTTCAGTTCTTTGGGCCCTGAGAACCACTCCCAACACAGCCACAGGAGAGACTCCTTTCAAACTCCCTCGCAAAGAGAGGGGATTGTGTACAACCCCGTATCCGGCGAGTGGGTTGACAGAATCCAGATCGGCCGGTTCAGACTGCCCCGCAGCCCGAGCTGGGTTCATGCCGATTCCGAGCTCGGCAATCGTCGTGCCGAGCTCGACGATCGTCGGGCCGAGCTCGAAGTTCCTGGAGCAGAGCACGACGACCGGCTCGGCGGGTCGGTAAGAGCAGGGAGCGAACTCGTACTCGCCCGAGGCCAAGGGTCAGGCGAGTGCGAGTCCATCCCCCCCCCCCCTCCTTTTTCTGTTTGGCGAGTGGATATTTCAGGAGGTGGCATCAAGCAAGCTCGCCCAGTGTTCAGAGGTGTGTTTTACCATATTGCCCTCATTGGTCTGCCCCTAGATCCTCGGAACAGCGGAGTTATGCTGTTGGCAGACCGACGTGGGCTGCATATATCCTTTCAGCACAGCGGAGATTGGCTATTTGCAGGCCATTTTCAGTTTCCTATAAATAGGACCCAAGGGGTACCTCAGAAGAGCATGCTTACTAGTTCTCGGGTCTTCTAGCGTTTTCTTAGGTACCTTAGCTTCAGCACCTGGCTAAGGAGGGGAAGCGCTCTAAGATCTTCCGGGTGTGTGGAGGGACCTCCGTGCTGGAGTCTTGGGTCTGTCCCTAGTTCTTCTTCCTTAGTCTCTTAGGCTCGCGGGAGAGAAGTATTTGTGCGGTCACCCCTTTCCCGAGGGTGAACTCCACAGAGACCGGTTCACCGGTTTTAACAACGAGTCTTTGGAAATTGCATATGCTATAAGGATCACCTGGATGCTATGAAGTGGAGACAACACGTCGCATCGATCGAAGATAGCTCGTCCGAGGTTGAAGACGAGCTAAGCGGTCTAAATTTAGACGGTGAAGATCAAACATGAACGACACCTTCGAGTTTTGAGTGATCGAGACATTGAGTATTTTATTTTTCTTAAGTGTAATTTTTTTTGTATTTTTTAAAATTTATCATAGACATTTTAAGCTTATTGTAAATTTGTAATTATTTTTTAAAATAATAACATAATTGTTTTTTTAAAATTTTTGGCTTAAATTAATAATGTTAATTTTATTTTTAAAATAACTATTTTATTCAATAAATTATTTATTTTATATAACCGGGCCAAACCCAAGCCCGACCTGGGCCTGACCTGGCCTACAGGGCCTAGGCAGGCCTCATCCTGAGGATGAGGCCTGAGCCTGGGTCTGCCAGGCCCGGGCCCGGCCTGGGTCTGCCAGGCCTTATGCCCACCCCTACTTACAATCATAATGTTATAAAATATAGCGAGGACGACATTCCAGTCAGCATCTCCGAAGATAAATTAACTGGGAGTTCTAAAATAAAGTAAGTAGGCATCCAGAATAAGAAAAATCCCCCCCAAAAAAGTCAGTATGATGATTATTGTTGTGCAATTGGACACAAGTACCACAGTAGCGCAGCGGAATAAATCTAGCACAAGCAATAGCACAAAATATAAAGAGTGAGATTTCAAGTACACGCAGACGACAAATAAATTTTGCGTGATTCGGAGAGGAGCTCCTACGTCTATGGGGAGAGAACATCGAAAAAGATCCACTATAATGATGAGAAGTTACATATTACAACAGAGACCGTAAAGGTCGAGCAATAAATAGAAAACCGAAAAACTGAAATAGGAGCTGTCGCCGTTTCGATAGCGCTATCGTCGGGCGGCAGTGATGTTGTTCTTCTTCTTCGCTGGAACCGCCGCCTGTTTTGAATGCCTGAAGCCGATCCGCCTGGATCGACCGCCTGATGTCATCGCACGCCTGGAACCACCACTGGAGGTCGGTAACCGGGATGAAAACCGGTCTGATGTCGCTTCGCCTGAAGTTGACAGGAACGCCGCTGCTAGCTTGGCCAGATGTCGCTCCGCCTGGAGCCGACTGGAACGCCGCCTAGCACAGCCTGTTGCTGCCGCCGAGAACAAGAAACATGCTGGAGCCAGTAAACCCGACTCCCCCTAAAGCTCGGATCTAAAGCTGCAGCTAACACTTACTCTTCTTGAACCACCCCTGGAAGAGAATCTCAAAAGAACAGACCGTGAGCTTCAGCGCGGAGGTCCCACCCCTTACCCAGAAGAATTATCAATTCTCCCCCTCCCTAGTCAATGCTGAGTTAGGTGCCTTAGAAGAAGAAAAGAAGGGTCAACAACCTTCTATCAGGCACCTTACCGGTCTATTTATAGGCCTCTGAATCTAAACTGCCAATAACCAAACTGAACCAAACGAAAATTACCAGAATACCCTTAGTCGGGTCTGCCAACAACCAAACTCCGTTGTTCTGAAGGGTTATATGCAGACCACCCAGGGTAAAAGTGTAAAATCACATGGGGCTAAAAAGTTAAACCCCTCTCTACCTGAACCGACCCTTGACTGAACACTGAACCGGTCACTAGGCCTCTCGCCGAACCGGCGCTTGGCGAGAGCGTCGTCTCGCGGGAGAGAGCTCCCCCCTCTGGAGCCCTCTCGCCTAGCGAGTCGGCTCTCGCCTCGGCCCCTCTCGCCTAGCGAGCAGCTCTCGCCCCGCGAGTGGCCCTTTCCCTGGGATCCACTCGCCTAGCGAGTCGGCTTTCGCTTGGGTCCATCTTGCCCAGCAAAATAGCCTTCTCTCTAAACTCATCTCGCATTCTGCTCCTACGAGTCCGAGGTTGTACACAATCCCCGCTCTTTTCGAGGTTGTCTCAAGCTCAGAAAGAAATTCTAACTGAGGCTCGCGTCATTAAAGTGAATTTATGATGGAATCTTTTTGGGGGGCCCTCTACCTGAACCTATAAATATAGGCTTTCCACCCCCCCCCCCCCCCCCCCCCCGTATAGAGAGTGCCCCCTTTCCATATTTCGTCCTTCTCTAGCTCTACTGTTATCATGTCTCACAGCCAGAGCTTCCGCGACCGCATTGCGATGATGCGCAAGCGGAGCAAGGCCAACGTGGACGCTCTGACCACGGTTCCGGTTCGCACTCCCCCTCCTACCGTCATCATCGTCTCGCCTGAAGAAGGCGAAAACAACGGACCCCTCTCCCTTGGCAGAGGAGCCCTCTCGCGCCGTACCGGAAATCCACGCCCCTCCTCCTCCTGCGTCTCCCAGAGAGAAAGAGGTGAACTTTCGCTTCTTATCCCTATTTCTCCTTTATTCGCATTTTCTCATTTACAATTTACTTTCAGGGGGATCTCGTACCTCAACATCGACCCGAGAGTCCGCGAGACGACACCGTCGACCATCACCAAAATTCTGACTCGCCTCAGCCATCCACCCCTCTATCTACTCCTCTAAGTGCGAGGAAGGATGATCCTTCTCATGCCGCTGGGACCTCTCGTTTTCCTGGTAAAAGACCTTCCCTCTCGGACCTCTGTCCCGCTCGCTACTCTCATACACTACTGCGAGAACCTCCCTTACTCTACCCTTCTGCTCCTTGCGCAGGCGTCCAGGTTGATTCGCCTACTGAGAAATTCTCTAGGCAACTAGTCGTCTCGCCCCCTCTCCTATAGACGAGATTGAAGACTACCTGGGTGACCCCATGGACCCGCTAGAGATGAAGCGTAGAATAGCTGAGATGTTCCGCAAGTACACGTGTATCATCCGTGAGTTGGAACAAGATAAGCAGGCGGCCGACCGGTGAATCGACTGGCTGGAAGTTGAATGTGCTCACCTGTCTTCGAAGATCGTTGCTGATATTGAGATAGACAAGACTGATCCTCAAGCCATCCTAAACGAGGTCGATCAGCAACTTCGTCTTGCGCGTCGTGGTGTCGACGCTGCTCGCGCTTTTCACCTCCCTAACCGGCCCCCTTGTGCAGGATCTCGCGGTGGCCGCTGGAAATGACACAAACACTGAAGATCTCCCGGCTCATCTCGCCTAGTTTATCTGTCTCGCTTTTCTAATTTGTAATACTCCTGTAATATATGTTATGCTACTGTCTCGCCCAGGGCCTAGGACTTGTGAACATGTTACCCTCCTTGTGCGGGATGAGACAATTAATTAATCAGTATTTCTGGTTTATTTTTATGCTTAGTTTAATTTCTTTTTATTCATTCTTTGTTATTCGCTTTTTGTTCTGCCTTGCTGAGGAAGCCCGTGATGGGCCACACATGAATCGAGGTAGAGAGAGTGAAACATCGGCCGACTCTCCCCCTTCCTCCATATATTTTTCCTGCCTGTTTTTCCACTGACCACATCCGCTATAAATACCCCCTCACCCCGGATCAGAGCTACGCTTTCACCTCTATTACGCCCTAGCTCTCTTCCTTTTGTTCCCTCCGTCCCGCGTATTGCTCTCGCTTTTACTTCATCTTGCTTCCTTCTCCTTCAACCGCCTCACCGATTCATCCCCTTGCTGCCTACTTTGATCATATCGCTTTAAATGGGAAAGAAGAAGGTTGAAGAGGGCGAGGGGCGCAGCCGGTGTGGGAGACGATTCGCTGACCACGACTCCCCCCCCCCCCCCCCGACAGAATTTCTGAAGAGGAATACAACCTCTTTACCCGCGAGTTCTTGACGGAGGGATTTGAGTCGCGGCCGCCAAAAGTCGGCGAGTCGATCAATACTTTCTACCCTGGGGAACTCACCTTCCCCGTCTCGCACTTCGAGGCGAGGCTGAGACTGCCCCTCTGGCCGGAGGTTAAACAGATCTTGAAGTACTTCGGCACAGTCCCAGCACAGTTAAACCCAAATGCCATCTTGGTACTAGTTGCCTTCGCCAGCTACATGCGCCGGGAGCGCATCGAGTTCAGCTTGACAATCTTTCGCAAGCTGTTCGTCTACCATGCCAACACGACGGTGTATCCCACTTCACCGGGCAAGGTCTCAAGGTATGCGAAACTCCCAACAAGAATCATCACTGGCTCACCTGCTTCGTCTTCATCCGCAGCAACTTGGGGGGCATCCCGCTCGCGCCCGTGTCACCTGCCTAGGTGTTCTACGTGTCCCCACAAGTCGGCAGCACGGACAGGCTTCTCTATGAATTCTTCATCGGCAAGAACTTCGAAGTTCAATTCCTGAGGCGCGGTCTCGATTCCCTCCTTCCTGTGCTCCCTGGGGAAGGTATGCTCGCGTCCCTTTGGTCTCACCTTTACTATTTCGTCTTGCCTTCTTATCACCCAGTTATTTGTTTAGGAGAGAGGAATGTCCCCGTTCACCCCCCTTACAGGAGCAACGCTAAGCCATCTAAGGATCTCGCTCTCGCCAGCATGGCAGCCGAGGCGGCGAAAGAGTCCTTGGCCCCCTCCCTCAAGAAAAGGCCCGCTGAAGGCACGACTCCGTCTCGCCCCAGCCTCAAGAAAAAGATGAAGAAGGTTGTGTCCTTCCCCAAAGAGAAGAAAGAGATGTCGGGGTCCCTGAGCCCCATCTCCATAGGATCGCAGTCCCCTCAATCACCTCCTCGGTCGTCTCGCCGACAGGACGTCTCGCCTACCCGCGAGACGGCCCTGCCCGACCAACCTGCCGACACCTCAATTCAACCAACCGTGTCTCCATCTCGCGAAGCCGATTCTTCCATTCTCCCGGCCCCCTCTTCTCATCAAAATTTTAACATGGGCCCCTTGGTTCAAGAGGCCGTTAAAGACCAAGTTTTATTATGGGAGAAGGAAGCAAACCAGATGTCAATCTCCACCCTCCTTCCCTCATGGAAAGAGCAGGACCCGCCCACTAGCCACGCCTTCTCCACGGGCTTCGACCTTTATGGGGGTCCAGAGTCAGATTCCGTCGAGAATGAAACCTCGCGAGATTTGGTTCTGAAGACTACGCATGCTCAGCTGTGCACCTTGGAGCTTTCGCACCGGCTCTCATGCCGCCTGATTTTTAATAATAGGAAATGGAAAGAATTTGAGGCTGACCTGACAACGGAGCGCGAGAAGTCCTTGGACCTCAAAAAGAGGCTGGCTGTTGTCGAAACCCTTCTCGCTAAGGCCCAGGGTGGTGTGGTAAGACTTATCTTACCTTCTGTCCGCTTCTCTCACGCCTGCTTCTTGCTAACTGATAAGCTTCTTGTAGGATGTCGAGACGGCGGACCGACTGCACTCGCGCATAGCATCCCTGGAGGAGGAGGTCAAAGATCTGAAATCTCAGATCGTACATCTTCGGGACAGTGCTCCATCGTCTTCTCGCTCATTACTTCCCCAGGCTCCTACCCCTCATTATTCCTATGAGGAGGTCGAAGAGCTCTGCCGAGACTCCAACATTAGGACGGCCGAGCTCATTCTGAAAATGATGAAGGAGCTGGGGGTCGTCAAGGAAGAGTCTGAAAATGTTACTGTCCGCGATCTCGTGCCAGAGATCTATGGTGAGGAGGGTGATGACTCGTCTTCCAGCGAGGAGGAATGAAACACTTCTGGCAAGATCTAGGGCTCTCTCTCTCTTTGCTTCCCTATAACACTGTATTTAGTTTCTTTTTGTAATGAACAGTTATATGGATAAGTGTATACGCTCTTGCTTTATCTCTTGTTATGTTATTTTGTTTATTGCGAGAAGATTCTTAAGTTTGCTCACGCTTGCGTGACGGGGCCATTCCTCGTCTCGCCACCTTGCTGGAGAGTGGATTTTGCTCAGAGTGCGAGTCGCCACTTACCCCACAGCTCTTGCGCGCGGGACCGACTTATTCTTCCCTCTCGTCTCGCCTCAAGATATCTCCGGAGCGAGTGGTCTTGAGGGGTCAACCTTCCCCCTTCTTAGGCAGGACACTCCTTCCCCCTGATTGCCTAATCGTCATAGACAAGAACTTCGCCCGGGTAGCCGGCTGGGAATGCACTTATTTGTACTGCTCCAACTCTCCCCTCCCCCCTTATCATTCTATGGACTTCCCTCATCTTGTTGACCAGTAGTGGTGTTTTTTTAAGAAATCTCATCGCTTATTCCGCCACTTAACCTGCCCACGACTCTGCCACCTTTATGAGAGCCCGGTCAGCGGGTCTTCTCGGGGTCTCCTCTCCAAACCAACTCCAACCACCGAGTGAGTCTTCATCCCTGCCAGCTTGATGAGAGCCTGGTCAGCGGGTCTTCTCGGGGTCTCCTCTCCAAACCAACTCCAACCACCGAGTGAGCCTACAGCCCTGCCAGCTTGATGAGAGCCTGGTCAGCGGTTCTTCTCGGGGTCTCCCCTCCAAACCAACTCAAACCACCGAGTGAGCCTACAACCCTGCTAGCTTGATGAGAGCCTAGTCAGCGGGTCTTCTCGGGGTCTCCCCTCCAAACCAACTCCAACCACCGAGTGAGCCTACAGACCTGCCAGCTTGATGAGAGCCTGGTCAGCGGGTCTTCTCGGATTCTCCTCTCCAAACCAACTCCAACCACTGAGTGAGCCTACAGCCCTGTCAGCTTGATGAGAGCCTGGTCAGCGGGTCTTCTCGGGGTCTCCTCTCCAAAACAACTCCAACCACCGAGTGAGCCTACAGCCCTACCAGCTTGATGAGAGCCTGGTCAGCGGGTCTTCTCGAGGTCTTCTTTCCAAACCAACTCCAACCACCGAGTGAGCCTAAAGCCTTGCCAGCTTGATGAGAGCCTAGTCAGCGGGTCTTCTCGGGGTCTCCTCTCCAAACCAACTCCAACCACCGAGTGAGCCTACAACCCTGCCAGCTTGATGAGAGCCTGGTAAGTGGATCTTATCGGGGTCTCCTCTCCAAACCAACTCCAACCACCGAGTGAGCCTACAACCCTGCCATCTTGATGAGAGCCTAGTCAGTGGGTCTTCTCGGGGTCTCCTCTCCAGACCAACTCCAACCACGGAGTGAGCCTATAGCCCTGCCAGCTTGATGAGAGCCTGGTCAACGAGTCTTCTCGGGGTCTCCCCTCCAAACCAACTCCAACCACCGAGTGAGCCTACAACCCTGCCACCTTGATAAGAGCCTGGTCAGCGGGTCTTCTCGGGATCTCCCCTCCAAACCAACTCAGACCACTGAATGAGCCAACAGCCTTACCAGCTTGATGAGAGCCTGGTCAGCGGGTCTTCTCGGGGTCTCCTCTCCAGACCAACTCCAACCACCGAGTGAGCCTACATCCCTGTCATCTTGATGAGAGCCTGGTCAGCGGGTCTTCTCGGGGTCTCCCCTCCAAACCAACTCCAACCACCGAGTGAGCCTACAACCCTGCCAGCTTGATGAGAGCCTGGTCAGCGGGTCTTCTCGGGGTCTCCTCTCCAAACATCGCAATCTTATCTCATGGAGGAAAACACCTGGAATTTCATTATATCAGGAAGCCATGCCAAGTTTACAAGCATTGGAAAAGGCAAAATATCAAGTATTGGAAAAGATAAACAACAAGTATGGAAAAAGACAACATCAAGGGTAGAATCTTTTCAGGTCGTCGCCGCTTCGGGCGTGATCGAGAGGTACCTCGTCCACATCCTGGAGATGGTACCCTCCTGACTTCAAGGCCTCCCTTACTATGAAGGGACCCTCCCAGTTTGGGTTGAGCTTCCCTACTGAGGCTCCCCTGCCCGCTGCATCTACTTTCTTGAGGACCAAGTCCCCCTTCTGAAACTGTCTAACCCTAATGTGCTTGTCAAAATACTTGGACATTCGGCGCTTGAATTCCTCCTGTCGGATTGATGCTAGCTCACTGAGTTCCTCCACCAAGTCAAGGGAGAGCTTCTGCCCTTCCTCTTTTTCTGCTTGTCACCCTTCATCTCCTCTCCTTGTCACTGCCACCCTGGGGGATTCAACCTCGAACTCCACAGGTATAACGACCTCCAAGCCGTGGGAAAGTTTGAATGATGTCTCTCCTGTGGCGGTATTCGGTGTAGTTCTCAAATCCCAGAGAACGGAGGGGAGCTATTCTACCTAACTTCCCCTTAAGTTCTTTACCTTCTTCTTCAAGAGGTTTACGATTATCTTGTTCGCAGCTTCCACCTGCCCATTGCTTCGAGGATGATGAACTGAGGCGAATAGAAGATCTATGCCCAGTTGGACACAGAAGTCCACGAATTCCCTACTAGCGAACTGCGGTCCATTATCCGTGACGATGACCAACGGAAGCCCATGTCGGCAGATGATCTCTCCCCACACAAAATTTCTGACTACCTGCGACGTCACCTTTGCCAATGCCTTCACCTCCAGCCACTTTGAAAAATAATCCACCATGACCAACAGGAATTTCCTCTGGCCACTGGCTTGGGGGAACAGGCCCACCAGATCTAGTCCCCATATGGCAAAGGGTCATGGAGCTGTGATTGTGCGTAACCTTTGGGCCGGGAGGAGTTGAAGAGGTGCGAACTCCTGGCATTTCATACATCTCCTTGCGAATTCCTCAGCATCCCTCCTGAGGGTAGGCCAGAAGTAGCCTTGCCTCAACACCCTTCCTTCCAAAGTCCGACTTCCAAAATGGCTACCACATTCTCCTGAGTGAATTTCCTCCAGCACCCTCGAGGCCTCCTTCTCAGATACACACCGAGCCAGTAGGCCTGACAACGTCTTTCGGTATAAGGTTCCCTCTTTCAATAGGTAATATGCTGATTTGTACCTGACTCGTTTCTTCTCAAGGTCTCTCTCGGGTAGACGTCCCGATGTCAAAAAGGCGATAAATGGATCCATCCAGGATCCTTGCTGGTCCACTTCCATCAACTCTCCCTCCTCTATGGAAGGCCTGAAGAGCTCTGTCATAGTTCCTCTGGCTCGAGGGCCATGCTTGGCGAGCAGGTCTGCCTGAGTATTCTCTTCCCTTAGGACATGATGAATTGAAAAGCTGCGGAACTGCCCGATGACACCCTTCACCTTCATTAGGTACAATTGGAGGATGGGCTCTCTCACTTCAAACTCCCCATTAATGTGCCCTACAACTACCATAGAATCTGTGGAGACCTTGATGTCCTGTATGCCAAGCTCCCGAGCCAGCCTGAGCCCGACAATGATGGCCTCGTATTACGCCTGGTTGTTGGTGAGGGTGAAATGAATCTTTAGGGCATGCTCAATTCTGGTCCCCACGGGACTCACTAGAATCATCCCTACTCCGAAAGAGCTTCTTCCCGAGGCCCCATCTACGAGCATCTCCCAAGCCGCTATAGGAGGTGTTTCATCTTCTTCGACCTCGACCACATATTCTGCTAAGAAATCTGCCACTACTTGCGCCTTGATAGCCACCCGAGGGATGGAAGTGAGATCGAACTCACTGAGCTCTATCGGCCACTTAGCCAACCTTCCCGAATGCTCCACCCCTTCCAGGATGCGACAGAGAGTATGATCCGTCATGACCTGGATAGAGTGAGCCTGAAAGTATGGTCTGAGCTTCCTAGTTGAGACGATGAGGTCGAAGGCCAGTTTCTCAAGGATAGGGTATTTTAGTTCTTCCTTTTTCAGGACCCTGCTTACATAATAAATCGGAAACAACCTCTTACCCTCTTCTCGCATGAGGAATGAATTTACTGCTCCCGTCCCTACCCCCAGGTAAAGGAACAAACTCTCTCCCTCACGTGGCCCTTGGAGTAGTGGCGTTTGGGTGAGCTGTTGCTTTAGAGCTAGAAAAAGTGATCTTCTCATCCGGGGGCGGGGCTTGTGACGTCGAGGTAACGCTCCGATGGTACATGATATGAAGGCTGGCCTTGCGGGTAGCCTCAATCCCCCCTGGATCACCCCGATCCCCCCTCGATCTCCCACATCCGATCGATCCAATCATCGATCCTCCTCCCAAGTTCCAGTCACCTCGACTATCCGCGCCGGTAGCTGCTTCTCACCTGATCCTCTTCCCCTCTTCAATTCAAGAAACTCCGGGCAGGTAGCCGTCGCGTGGCCTTCCTCCTCGTGGAAGTCACAATACGTCAAGACTACCTCCCCCTCCCGCCTTACCTCCGGGTGGTTCCTCCTTCTCCCTGCTCCAACTCCCGCTCTTCCCCGCTCTCTTCCTCTTCCTCGCCCTCGACTGATGGTCATAGCTTGCTGAGGCGGGGGTGGGAGTGGTCTAGGACCATTCCCCCATCCTAGCTGATTGAACCTCCCTGGTCCTCTCTAGTAGTAGTTCCTTCCCCCTTGGGGGAAACCTCTTCCATGCCCTTGAACAGGGCCTCCTGGCTGCCTACAACCTAACTCCTGATGCACCGAACCCCACGGCTCTTCCCTCCTCCTTCCTTCCTACTGCCTCGCTCCTCCTGGTTCCCTCGACTCCACCTCCGTCAACCTTGCCAACTTCTTAGCAAACGCCGGGTTTGCTGCATCCATCGCTATCTCCTTCCCTGCCTTCTCCATCAACCCTTCGAACGACAATGGCGCCTTCCTGGTTAGGATCATCTTGAAGAAGCCATCCCTCAGCCCCACGATGAAGGTCATCTGGAGAGCAAATCCTGGCACCTCCTGAATGTCTAGGATTTCCTCCTGAAAGTGATCCACGTACTGGGCCAAGGACTCGTCGGCCTTTTGCTTGATCAGAAAATAGACTCCGGATTCTTCTTCCTCTTCTTCGAGGTCGAGAAGCGCAACTGGAAGCTCCTACTCAAGTCCTCGAAACCATATATCGACCTTGTCGGGAGTTGATGAAACCAGTCACTGGCTTTGTCCTTCAAGGTGATGACGAAGAGGCGGCACTTGAATGCGTCCGTCATCGGCCTGATGGAGACCGCGTCTTCGAACAATTGCAAGTGTTGGAGGGGGTCGTCTTTCCCCATGTAGTAGGTCATCTCTGGCTTGCGAAACCCCTCCGGGACGGGAGCCGAAAGAATCAACTCGCAAAAAGGAGACCCTCTCGCCAGAGGTCTCGCCACTTCCACTCGCGCGACCATCTCCCCTGGCGAGACGACACTCGTGGGACTGGCGAAGAGCTCCCTGCCCTCCAGGTCTCGTCGGCTTCCTTCTACCACCTTCTCCTTCCCTGGTCGCCCCCCCGGTGCGTCCTCGCCTACTCTTGCCGAGACGATCCCCTCATGAGGCCCGAGACCAGCGCCTGAGTTGGGGGGGGGGGGGTCACAAAATCACCTCACTGCGAGATCTGCTACAACATGTCCATGATACCTCCGATGGATGCCATGAACTCCTCTCTCCCAACGTATCCTCCCGGGTTATGGGACCTGCACTCGTCTCCTTCTCTAAGATCTCCTGCCATGAAGTAGTCCAAGGTTCTTCTGTGTAGGCTGCGATCCATACTCATGGCACCAAAAATGTTGGAGCCAGTAAACCCGGCTCCCCCTAAAGCTCAGATCTAAAGATGCAGCTCACACTTAGTCTTCTTGAACCACCCCTGGATGAGAATCTCAAAGGAACAGACCACGGACTTCAGCGCGAAGATCCCACCTCTCACCCGGAAGAATTATCAATTCTCCCCCTCCCTAGCCAATGCTGAGCTAGGTGCCTTAGAAGAAGAAAAGAAGGGTCAACAACCTTCTATCAGGCACCTTACACCTATTTATAGGCCTCTGAATATGAACTGCCAATAACCAAACTGAACCAACCGGAAATTACCAGAATACCCTTAGTCGGGTCTGCCAACAACCAAACTCCACTGTTCCGAAGGGTTATATGTAGACCACCTAGGGTAAAAGTGTAAAATCACATGGGGCTAAAAAGGTAAACTCCTCTCTACCTGAACCGACCATTAACTGAACACTGAACTGGTCACTAGGCCTCTCGCCAAATCGACGCTTGGCGAGAGTGTCGTCTTGCGGGCGAGAGCTCCCCCCTCCGGAGCCCTCTCGCCTAGCGAGTCGGCTCTCGCCTCGGCCCCTCCCGCCTAGCGAGCAGCTCTCGCACCGTGAGTGGCCCTTTCCCTGGGATCCACTCGCCTAGCGAGTCGGCTCTCGCTTGGGTCCATCTCGCCCAGCAAAATAGCCTTCTCTCTAAACCCATCTCGCCTTCTGCTCCTACGAGCCCGAGGTTGTACAAAATCGCCGTCTGGAATGAACTCTTTCTTCCGTCTTGATTATCCCCCTTAGATGAATTTGGATTGCTTGTTGGTGTGTGTTTTGCAAAGGGGGGAGCCGCTCCTTATATAAGATATGAGAGAGAACCGAATGCCAAAATTGGCACAGCCTGAAAAGGAATATTAGTCTGGATATATATTATCCTATTAATGATCTCCCTAAAGATATTCCTAAATTAGGATTGGCCTGTATTAGGAATCATATAGGCACACAGATCGTTGAGGTGGCACGATCTCAACAATCTCCACTTTGATGCCTCAAACGATAAGCTCCACCTACAGCTAGGATCTTCTCCCTCTGGCAAAACTACCCTCTCTCCCTGGGGTCGCCCCAATCAACATGCACCAATATGATCCAAGTCAAGGCAATACTTGAACTTGACTCCTATCACTGGTTTGGTTAGCATGTCCGCAATATTGTCCTTCGTGGTCACCTTCAGTAACTGAATGTCTAATCCAGCAACGAACTCTCTCAATTTGTGGTAGCGCGCGTCGATGTGTTTTGTCCTGGCATGATAGACCGGGTCTTTGGCTAGACAGATAGCACTCTGACTTTCACAGTGCAGCTTCACCGCTTCTTGAGAAATCCTGAGTTCTTTGGCGAGACCTTTGAGCCAGATGGCTTCCTTTGCTGCTTCCACTGCTGCAATATACTCCGCCTCTGTTGTAGATAGAGCTACGATGTCTTGAAGGGTGGCTTTCCAACTGATGGGACCTCCACCTAGAAGGATGATATATCCAAAAGTAGATCTTCTCCCATTGAGGTCGTCGGCGTAGTTGAAATCAACGTAGCCCTCTAAAGCACTGACATCCTTGCTCCTCTGAAATACTAATCTGACATCTGGAGTTCCTCTCAAATACCTTAGAATCCACTTGACGGCTTCCAAATGTTGTCGCCCTGGATTCCCCATGTATTTGCTGATAATGCTCACAGCCTGAGCGATATTTGGTCTCGTGCAGATCATCGCATACATCAAGCATCCTACCGCACTAGCGTACGGTACACTAAGCATCTTCTGACGTTTCTCCTCGGTGTCTGGACACTGTTGAGATAATAATCTGAACTGTTGTCCCAGAGGAGTCGTGACTGCCTTGGAATCCATCATAGTGAATTTCTCTAAAACCTTCTTGATGTATCCGATTTGAGAAAGCCAAAGCATGTCGCGCTTTCTGTCCCGATTGATCTCCATCCCAAGAATTTTCTGTGTGTGACCCAGATCTTTCTTTTCAAACTCAGCATGTAGCTTCTGCTTCAGTGATTGAATTTCCCGTGCTGACTTGCAAGCAATCAACATGTCGTCGATATATAACATCAGAATCAAAATGTCCTCATTAGCCAGGAACTTGTAGTAGACACAGTTATCGTACTGGCTTCTGTTGAAACCCTGTAAAGCCATGAACGTGTCGAACCTCTTGTTCCACATTCTCGGAGCCTGCTTCAGACCTTAGAGGGATCTTCTTAGCTTGCACACTTTTTTCTCGTTACCGGGTTGAATGAAACCCTCAGGCTACAGAATGTATATTTCCTCTTCTAAGTTGTCATGAAAAAACGCCGTCTTCACGTCCATTTGCTCCAGCTCCAAGTCTCACATCGCTACTATAGCAAGTAGCACCCGTATGGAACAGTGCTTCACCACGGGTGAGAAGATTTTGTCGAAATCAACTCTTTTCTTTTGCGCAAATCCTTTTGCAACGAATCTAGCCTTGTACCTCCACTGGTCCTTCCCAAATGTAGACTCCTTATTCCTGAACACCCACTTAGAGCTGATTGTCTTAGCTCCTTTCGGTAGGCTAACCAGATCTCAAGTCTGATTCTTTCGAAGTCAGTCCATCTCCTCCAGTATAGCTGCTTTCCACTGAGAACTGTCTCTACTCTCCATAGCTTCCTGATATGTCCCAGGGTATGAGGAGATCACCTGAAAAGCATATGTTATATTGTCTTGTAACCTAAGAGGCAGTCTGACCTCTCTCCTTGCCCTTTCTCTAGAAATAGAGTACGGCTCCACTTCAATAGGTTGCACAACATCATCATCCTCCGGGTTGGAGGAATCACCATGGTCGTCAGCCTTGTCACTTCCATCTAGCTCCACCTCCAGAGGTATGACTGGAGTCTTCTCCACCTCTTTAGACTGATGCTGAGACTTCTTCATCATAGAAGCCTTATCTAAGATTATGTCGCGCCTGAACTCCACCTTCTTAGTGTCAGGGTTCCACAGCTTGTATCCCTTCGTGCTGGCCTTTCGGCCCAGATAGATGCACCGTTTGGACTTACATCCAGCTTCATCCTCTCAGAGTCCTGTACAAGGGTGTACACAGAACAACCAAAGCTGTGGATATCAGAATAGTCAGCAGAGGTACCTGACCAAGCTTCATGTGCAAACTTCAGATCCAGTGACATCGATGAATATCGATTAAACAGATAACATGTCATATTGATTGCTTCGGCCTAGAAAGACTTAGGTATGCCAACAAATAGACGCATACACCGAACTCTCTCCAGCAGCGTTCTATTCATTCTTTCTGCGACGCCGTTTTGCTGTGGTGTGCCGGGAATAGTGAGATGGCGAGTGATACCCTCCTGATTACAGTATGCCTGGAACTCCGTTGAGGTGTATTCACCGCCATTGTTGGATCTGAGGTATTTCACTCTCTTCCCGGTCTGCTTCTCCACTTTCGTCTTCCAGATTTTGAACTTCTCGAAGACTTCAGATTTATGCTTCAGAAAGTAAATCCAGACCTTCCTTGAGAAGTCGTCGTTGAAGGTCACGAAGTATCTGACACCTCCAAGCGAAGGCTCTTGGTCAAGCCCCAAAACATCTGAGTGTATATACTCCATTGTCTGCTTACTCTGCATTGTTGATGTTACGAACTTCACCTTGCACTGCTTCCCGAGAACGCATGTCTCACAGAAGTCCAACTTGCACGTATTGACCCCTTTTAGTAGGCCCTTCTTATAGAGCTCCAACAGTCCTCTCTCGCTCATGTGGCCAAGCCTGATATGCCACTGCAGAGACGATTCCTCATCTGACGTCGCAGAAACTGTTGCATCACCGACAATTGTGGTGTCGATCAGTCTGTAGAGAGAACCAGAGTGCTCTCCTTTCATAACCACCAGAGCGCCTCTCTTGACCTTAAAATATCTGCCTTCGCCGGTGTAAGAGTATCCATCTGCCTCTAGAGTACCAAGGGAAATAAGACACTTCCTCAGATCAGGCACGCACCTTATATCTGTAAGGGTTCTGATTGTTCCGTCGAACATTTTTATTCGGATGCTGTCGATCTCATGTGTCTTGCATTCTGAGTCGTTTCCCATCAAAACACGACCGCCGTCACATTGTCTGAAGTTAGTAAACCATTCTATGTTCGGGCACGAGCATCTCGTATCCATGATCCAAGTGTCGGTGGATTCTAGGGTAGATTGAACATGGAGTACGTCTGCATCGCTCTCTAGGTCTGAAGCCACGGCCGCCTATTGTGGTGTCTGATTCTTCTCTTTCGCCTTTTTTCTTCGGACAGTTGTTTTTCCAGTGCCCTTCTTCTTTGCAGTAGTGACACTGGTTCTTCTTGTCCCTAGAATTGGACCTAGGTCGATTGACCTTCTTCCCTTTATTTCTCGATCTGACCGGTTCTTTGTTCTTTACGAACAAACCCTCGCTGGTGCTAGGGCCATATTTGCTTCTCATTTCATTTTAGAGCAATGTCATCATCACCTCCTCCATCTTAAGAGTGTCCTTTCCGTAGAGGATGGTGGTGACCAGATGGTCATAGTACTTTGGTAGAGATGATAGTAATAGAAGAGCCTGGTCTTCTTCTTCGACCTACACGTCCACGCTCCGCAGCTGAGAGATGAGTTTGTTGAACGCATTAATGTGCTCCAACAACTAATTGCTCTCAGACATCCTCAGACTATACAATTGTCTCTTCACGTAAAGCTTATTCGTGAGAGACTTAGACATGTACAGTTCCTCCAATCTCTTCCATAGGTCTTCTGTAGTCTCAGCGTCAGCTACGTTATACATGACCTCATCGGCTAGACTTAACTAAATCGTGTTGATGGCCTTGAGATCCAGTTCTTCTCATTCGTCATCCTTCTTTCCAGACTTCTCCTTGCCGAGGAGTGCCTTGTGGAGAACTTGATGAACGAGAACCTCCTTGATCCGCTTTTGCCATAATCCGAAGTCGATTTTGTCGTCATACTTCGAAATCTCGAATTTTTCTTTCATTGTTTTGCTCGCAGAGCTACTGGGCAATCTGAATAATGTTCAAGGATCAGATCTGAGAAGATAGGAAGCGGATCGATGTCGTCACCTATCGTTGACCTATATCTAAAACCGGAACGTCCAAACGATCACCTCCGCGGAACCTTCCTCTGATATAAACTATTGTGCAATCGGACCGAGTACCGCGGTATCGCAATAGAATAAATCGAGCACAAGCAATAACGCAAAATATAAACAAAGCGAGATTTCAAGCACACACAGACAACAAATAAATTTTGCGTGGTTCAGAGAGGAGCTTCTACGTCCACGAGGAGAGAGCGTCAGAAAAGATTCACTATAATGATGAGGAGTTACAGATTACAACAGTGACCATAAAGGTCGAGCAATAAAGAGAAAACCAAAAAACTGACATAGGAGCTGTCGCCGTTTCAACAGCGTTGTCTCCGGGCGACGGTGATGCTATTCTTCTTCTTTGCTGGAATCACCGCCTGTTCTGCACGCCTGGATCGATTGCCTGATGTCGTCGCATGCCTGGAACCACCACTGGAGGTCGCTCGCCGGGATGAAGCCCGACCTAATGTCGCTTCGCCTGTAGTCGACCGGAATGCTGCTGCTAGCTCGTCCAGATGTTGGTCCTCCTGGAGCCGACTGGAACGCCGCCTAGCACAGTCTGTTGCCGCCGCCGAGAACAGGAAACCGCCACCTGGAATGAACTCCTTCCCTCTTGATTATCCCCCTCAGATGAATTCAGATTGCTTGTTGGTGTGTGTTTTGCAAAGGGGGGAGCCGCTCCTTATATAGGAGATGAGAGGGAACCGAATGCCAAAATTAGCACAGCCCGAAAAGGAATATCAGTCTGGATATATATTCTCTTATTAATGATCTCCCTAAAGATATTCCTAAATTAGGATTAACCAGGATTTGAAATCATATAGGCACACGGATCGTTGAGCTGGCATGATCTCAACAGATTATTACTGGTACATTACAATCGTAATTGACAATTTACGATCGGCTTTCAACAATTTTGAGCATACATGCACATACCAATTGTAATATAAGATACTGTTTGAGAATTTACAACATATTCCGAGCATAACCTGCACATTCCTAGCACATTTCAGGAGTAAAGAGCACATTCCAAACAAGAGATATCCCCAACAATCAATTCAATATACCTACAATTACGGAACATTGTTGAAAGGGGGTCGGCCCACTCATGTGAGAATCCCCGGCTGCCCCAACCAAACTGCAGTCCATCGGCCCCAATCCGCTCTCCACAACCGCCCGCGGGCTAGCCCATTCCGGACACCCATGACCCGATTTAATAAGACTGTGACGGGTTGTTGAGTTCACTAAGGCCTTGACATTCGGACTTGATCTCGTGACCTCCTTTGCAAGAGAGTTTTAAACCACCCCCTTTCAACACACGTTCCGAGCATAACGACCACATTCCAAAGTAAATAAACTGATTGTTCCAAAATATTGTAAGAATATCATGAATCGTCTTCTCGACTTCAAAGAAAAGAAAGTCCTGATAGTAAAATCTTTCCGGATCAACCAAGCAGTCGAGCACTATTTATTGGCGCACATAGCTTTGTGTGCGTTAAATGCACCGAATTTTTTTCCCAATAATGGCGTAGATAAACAACTTGAATATTTCAAGCGTCATATCTCCCGAGCTATGTTCTAAATTAGGCCAAAGTTTTAGAATATTTTGTTTAGCAAAATCTATAAATCAGTCCCTAAACTTATCATCTTGCCCTAATACCTTTTTTTATGATTTTAGTCCCCTATTTTATTAAGTAATTGAAATCAGTCCTTCTAAATCATTTTTCATGAATACCACAAGATTAAAGACTCATTAAACCATAGTAATTGAAATCAGTCCCTCTTTTGCACTTTGGCTTAGCAACGCAGACTGAAACAGGTGATCCTCCACTTTTTTTTCCTTCAAATTTGCGCCCCTCCAAACTTTCCAATAGGATGCCGCAAGAAAAGGATTGAAAAATAAAACTAAACATCCATGTTTTTCTTAAAGTAAACACCATCTCTATACGGTTGCCGAAAATGATAGCCTCTCTCTCTTTACTTTTGCGTTGCCTGTGAGGTGAAAATTTTCAGCTTTGTATCTATTTTTTTGCTCTGATTTTATGGTGAAAGAAAAATGGAAAACAAACGGCCCCTTTTGCTGGATGTGCACACTTGTTAGGGCTAGGGGTTCAAGTTGAGTTGAGCCGGGTCAAAAGCTCGATGAGCCGGCTCGAAAAAAGCTCGAGCTTGTGGAACTCGAGTCCGAGCTTGACAAGCTCGAACTCACTTATTATTGTTCATGAGGTCGCAAGCCGGCTCGCGAGTTTTTTTTC
The DNA here is from genome assembly GCA_039513925.1 of Platanthera zijinensis. NCBI lineage: Eukaryota > Viridiplantae > Streptophyta > Magnoliopsida > Asparagales > Orchidaceae > Platanthera > Platanthera zijinensis. The sequence goes on from CM077078.1 coordinate 24,967,264, forward strand.
TATATATTTTTAAAAAGAAATAAAAAATATAAAAATCAACGCTCAGGAGCTTAAAAGCTCGTGATCAGCTCGAGCTCGCAAGCTCGAAACTCAAGCTCGAACTTGATAAGAAGGCATTGAGTTCGAGTTTGAGCCACGATAAAATGAGCTTGCAATTAAGCTCGAGCTCAAAATGATTAGTTCGAGCTCAAGTTTGGAAATTTTGTCAAGCTCGACTCGTTTGCATCCTCTAGTCAGGTGAAATTTTTTTCCCGCACTACCTGCTCTTAGAGGAAGGAGCGTGGATAGCGCAGGAGCCGTCCGATGGGCCTTTAAAGTTTGTATTTTGCTTGCTTTTTTTATTTTTATTTATTTTGATAAAGCACAAATGTTAGATTTAAAATTGGACGGCTTGAATCTCACCCGCTCCAAGAAAAAAGAACCCCATCCGTATCAAAAAAATTACTCCTAGCCAGGACTCTTTTCTCCTATAATATTCTCGTGCTACAAAAACAGCATGGAGGACACTGGGCAGCTTCTGATACGATTGTTTGCTAGCCCACATTTTGCAGGAGGGACCTTGCCATTCATTGGCCACAAGTACTATAAATGTGTGAGTTATTAAACATGGAATGAATTTTTTTTATTTCTTGGCTTGTGGGATAAGGGATTCACTGGTGCTTGGCTTTTTTTGTATATATTGAAGCACAATTTTTTTAATTATTAAAATACTTGAAATTATTATGGGAATGTTGGGATTGCCTTGCCTTCCAAGAGAAGAACAGGCATCCACTGCTTAAAGCTTTAAAGGGATACTTTTGGCTACAAACTAATGACCCTTCTCAGATCGGGATCCTAAACAAAGGCTTATTTCACGGTGTCCTTTAATTTTCACTTTATTTGAAGGTATATAATATTTTGATTAAAAGAAAAATATTAAACGTGGAGATTACTGAAATAGTCAGCTGGATAAACTATAAATTAATCTTGACCATGAAACGAATACTATCACTTGAACTTAAATGAAGAAGATCCTGGTACACAATACTCGCCATTTTGTTGTGGTGAGTATGGCACTGTAAGGAACTGTTTTACGTCTTGGTCCGCACAATGCTTCCCGAACTTCACAGACATGAACTCGCCGCCTCGATCAGTGCAGATGGCCCTCAGCTTGCCGCCCGATTCCACCTCAGCTCTTGCCTGGATTTGTTTGATGGCCTCTGCCGCTTGGTCTTTGGAATCCAAGAGTGTCAGCCACATATAGCGACTGAGATCATCTACAAAAAGTAGAAAGTACATCTTGCCTCCTGGGGTGGCTGGTGCGATGGGTCCGCATATGTCGCCGTATACTAGGTTCAGTACATTTTTTGCGCGGTAGTTCGTCTCCTTTGGGAACGAGGCCCGTCGTTACTTGCCAACGAGGCAACCGTCACAGATTTGATCCACCTGATCAATCTGTGGTATCCCACGAACTATATTGTGTTGCACCAATTTGCGGAGTGCCTTGAAATTTAGGTGTCCATAGCGCGCATACCGCCGCCAGGCATGTTCACCGCACTTTGCCGCCAAACACACATGTTGTGTTATATCAAGGTTAAGAATGTTCTTGGTTCTTCTTACCTTTGACAAGTAGATGTTGTTGCCGATCGCGGATCGACAGTACTTCCTCGATGAGCGTTTGGCAGCCGTGTTCATCGAGCTTCCCAAGGCTCACTATGTTGCTGCGAAGCTGTGGGATGTAGTAGACATCCGTCAGCGTGCGATGCTCGCCATTGTGGCAATTGAACAACATCGATCCACACCCACAAATATCAATGACTGAGTCATCCACAAACTTTACCGAGCCCTTGATATTGGTGTCTAGCTCAATAAAATTTTCCTTGCACCCGGACATGTGATTGCTTGCCCCAGTATCCAAGTACCAAACCTCATCTTGGTGATCTTCCTCTCGACCAAGGTGCACTTGCGCGTGAACCTCGTTGAGCATGATATCACCAGTCGAGTCTTTTATGGCCTCCGTGAGTGTGTATGTTTGCGCCATTAGTAGCGCGGGCTTGTCGTCCTGGGCCAGTGTGAGATTCACTTGCTCTTTGCATTCTCATCGCGGCTTGCGGCACTCACTTGAATAATGTCCAAGTATGCCGCAGTTGAAGAACTTTATCTTTGACTTGCCACGGCTACTTCCCGCCACAACGATCTGCTTCTCATTGCAGCCACTTTTATCGTGTCCATTATGCTTAGCTTGACCGTGATTTTGCTTCCCGCTAGTACCATTATCAGCAGTCTTGATCTGATCTGAGGAAACCTCTCCCGGCTCCCTCCTTTTGTGGCGTGCTAGCCACTCTTCCTCCGTTATAAGCAAACGATGGTCATCTCGAACATTGTTTCCAAGTTCATAACACTCCTCAACAACCTTTAAACGAGCGGTGAGCTCTTCGATGGACAAGGTCTTCATGTCGAGTAATTGCTCGATTGAGATAGCGATTTGCACGTACCTAGGTGGAACAACACAAAGGAATATTTTTGACAACCTTTTCATCTTCCATCGTGTCCCCAAGCGCGCGGATGTTATTGACGATGTTATTGAGCTGCATGGCAAAGTCATCCACAGACTCACTTTCCTTCATGCAGATCGCCTCAAACTCGTTGCGGAGTGTTTGTGCCTTCGCCTCCCGGACTCGCTCGACACCCATGTGCATCGTTCGCACGGTGTCCCATGCCTGCTTGGCGGAGTCCTTCACTGCCAGTGTGGATAGCATCTTCGATGGTACGGCTTGGAGTATGGCCGCCAACGCCATCCTATCAAGTCGGTACTCGACATCACCCGGTTCGATCGCCTCCCAGACTCGAGCCTAGAGATTTACTCTCATCAAGAGAGCCCAATCTGTATAGTTTGTACGCGTGAGCAACGGGTAACGCAGCGTCACCCCCGCATCCCTTGCTTGATGCACCACCAGTGGTCGTCTGTCACTATCATCGATGTCACCCCTTTTAGCATCTTAGCATAGGATCCGCCACTGCTCGGCATGGGCGTAGCTAGTATAGGTCCAGGGGGGCACGTGCCCCCCCTTATTTTTCGCGGATTTCACCCAGGCCGGGACAGGCGGATTTCGCATTTTCGCCCTTTTCATTTCTGCGCTAACCTAGCCGCCGCTGCTCTCCTTTGCCCGGCATTCCCGCCGCTGCTCTCCTTCCCCAGTGACCCGGCGCCGGCGGTACTTCCTTGTCTGCTTCTTCTTCTTTTTCGCGAATTTCACCCATGCCGGGCCAGGCGAATTTCGCCCGGCATTCCCGCCGCTGCTCTCCTTCCCTCGTGATCGGGCGCCGGTGACACTTCTTCTTCTTCTTTTTCGCGTATTTCACCCAGGCCGGGCCAGGCGGATTTCGCCCAGCATTCCCGCCACTGCTCTCCTTCCCCATGACCCGGCGCCGGCGGTACTTCTTCTTCTTCTTCTTTTTCTTTTTCGTGGATTTCACCCAGGCCGGGCCAGGCGGATTTCGCCCGTCATTCCCGCCGCTGCTCTCCTTCCCCCATGACCCGTGCCGGCGATACTTCTTCTTCTTCTTCTTCTTCTTTCTGATTTGGACAGATTCCACATTTGACATTGTTGATTTGGACAGTGTTTATTTTCATTTAGAAATTTCAAATTTGTATAATTGTATGTTGAAGCACTTAATGTTGGAGAACTTTCTAGTGGACAAGGTTTAAATCAGAAAATCAATCTTAAGCGTCCAGGTGATACACGTTGGGGCTCACACTATGGTACTTTAGTTAGTTTGATTACTATGTTTGAAACAGTGATTGATGAGCTTGAAATTATTAGAATGGAAGGTCCAAAAGGTGATCAACGGACAATGACAATGATGTTATTGGGATCAATGCAATCATTTGAATTTGCATTTACTCTTCATTTAATGAGAATAATTTTGTCTATTACTTCCGAGTTATCTCAGGCACTTCAAAGACATGATCAAGATATTGTGAATGCGATTTCTTTGGTTAAATTATCAAAGAGACGACTTCAGCATATGAGGGATGATGGTTGACAATCATTATTTGAAGTGATTTCAACTTTTTGTGAGAAGAATGAAATTATTATTCCGAATATGAATGAGAGATTTATAGCTCAAAGAAAAGGAAAGCGTAAAGCTCTAATAATTACAAATTTGCAGGTAGAGATTTTCTACAATGTTATCGATATGCAACTTCTAGAACTCAAAACTCGTTTTGACGAGGGGACTAGTGAAAAACTACTTTGTGTAGCTTGTTTGACTCCATCCAACTCATTTTTTAGTTTTGATAAGAATAAGTTAATTCGTCTGACAGAGTTTTAACCACTAGTATATTTACTAAGAAGATGGTGAAAACTGGAAGAAATAGAACTTATCCACTAGTATATTTGCTCTTGATTTTAGCTTTAATCTTACCTGTTGCAACTGCTAGTGTTGAAAGAGTATTTTCAGTCATGACTTGTGTGAAGAATCGACTCTGAAATATAATGAGTGATCAATGGTTGAACAATGGTTTGTAAGTATATATAGAAAAAAATGTTTTTGATGGAATTGATAATGAATCTATCATAGATTATAATCAAAATATGAAGACACGTTGAATTAAGTTGTCAAGCCAGAAAAAAAAGGCTGGATTGATCTCCTAGGAAATGCATTTGGTCTAATATTTTTGTTACAATGTATGACACTTAAAAAGTTTGTTTTGTTCATAGTAAGTTGTTTTCTAATATAATCAAAGAGTTTGTAGCTCTTATTTTTACACTTAAATGTGAGATTACATACTTTGTATCATTATTGTTAATATGAAGTTTATTTTACTTTTAAAATTACTGTTTAAAACAAATAACTTTTAATTATTATTGTTATACATATTTATATACTATTGTCGTAAAATAGTGCCCCCACTCAAGCCAAATTCTGGCTACGCCCCTGCTGCTCGGGGAGTCGTCGACATCACCGCTTAGCACCTTAGCGTAGGATTTTGATCCTGACATCGTCGACATCACCGGCCTCTAATACCAAATGTTAGGAGAGAAGTACAAAGAGAGGAAAACGAGAGTTTGTTGAATATTATTTCTCATTAGCTTGACTTACAAATACTTAGATTACATATATATATATAGCCAACTTCATGCATAGGTAGCAAAGATGAAATTGATTACTTTTAGTCTTCACACATGTGACTCACAAGAGCCCACTTAAAATATAAAAACATGATTCACACAATCATTAATAAACTACAAATGTGAAACACACCAAAATTAATGTCAACATGAAGTCAGTAATTAATCTTAATATTGAGTAATTTGGAAAATTAGAAGCGACTTGTGTGTTGAACTGGGGAATTTTACATGACTGTTTTTTTATTCCTAGCTGTGGGAAGTTATATAAAAAAGGCGATATGCAAGTGTCTGGTGCATTAATATAGGTTCAGATCTGTAGTTTTTTTTTGTTGATTATCAAGTGTTTATATGTATGTTTCAGCATCGAGTATTACTCAATTACAGTTTCTGTTCTTGGTTGCGGTAATTAATTAGGTGTTGAAGTGAATTTTTTGACAAAGAATTTGTTGTTGAGAACGAGCCTCATTGTCTCTAATTGTTGAAATTATTGAAGGGCTAGTGAGCGGTTTGATTGGGCAGAGCGCACAGACCGCAACCAGTCTGGCGGCTAGGTGTTGGCGGATAGCCTGGCTTTGACTATTGTTCTTCTTCCTACGGTCTGATTCAACAAGCACCCTAGGAGCAGCCTGATACACCGAACTTCACTCCTATCTTTTGGGCCTTGGCTTTACCAACTCAAGATGCGACTAATCACTCATTTTTCTTCGTCAACCATCACATGCTCTATATGTTCTCGTCTATGTTGATGATATTATTATCACATGGAACAATCCTCAACTTATTGAGAAGGCAATTTCCTGGGTCTCTGCTCACTTTTCTCTCAAAGACCTTGGGAACCTTAGTTGCTTCTTTGGAATTAATGTCACGAGGACCTCTGCAAGTTTCCATCTCTCTCAAGAACAATACATTACTGAGCTCTTCCTCAAAAGAAATATAGGCCATGCCAACCCCATCTCTACACCTATGTCGGCCATTGATACACTCAAACTTCATGACGGCTCTCCTTCTCTTGATACCACCGAGTATCGACGGACACTTGGCTCTCTTCAGTACCTATCTTTTACGAGGCGAAACATTGCTTTCACTGTTAACAAACTAGATCAATTCTCGCATGCCCCGACAACCAAGCATTGGTCCACTGCAAAACGCAGTCTTCCCTACCTTAAGAGGACCTCCACTTTTGGCCTTTTCTTCTCTGCCACCAACTCGCCCATGCTTCGAGTTTTTTCTAATGCCAACTGGGCGTTGACGTCAACTCTCATGCCTCCACCTATACCTGTGGCATTCCTTGGCTCTCATCCAATTAGTTGGAGTTCCAAAAAACAGTGTCCATCATTGCCCGCTCTTCTACTGAAGCTGAATATCGGATCATTGGGGCTGCAACCGCTGAGACCGATTGGCTCACCAATCTTTTATGTGAGCTCGGAACACCACGAGCTCGACCTCCTATTGTTTATTGTGATAACGTCAACGTAACCTACGTATGCTCAAATCCCGTGTTTCACTCATGCATCAAACATATTGTTATCAGCTTTCACTTTGTTCGTGATCAGGTGGCTAAAAAGCTCATTCACATCTATGGTGTTCACGCTGCCCACCAATTGGCAGACTCTCTCACAAAATCGCTTGCCAAGCAGCTGATTTTCATGCATCGGTCCAAGCTTCAAATTCTTCTAAGAACAATTTGCTTGCGGTGGCTTGATAAAACACCATCTCCTAAAGATATTGCTCCGAAATAGTCTAAAGTTTTTTATATTAATTTCATGCATTAGTTCACAAGCCGTTCCAACTTCCAACAGTCCAATATTTACTTCTCAACATTTATTTATTTTCAGTACTTGACAAATGGCCCTTGGGACTGGAGGTGCAAATTTAGTCCGGCCCGGATCTGAACCCGAATAGATCCGGGCCTGATTAAACCCGGGACAGGCTCAGATCAGGCCTAAATTGGCTCACCAGACCTTTTTATTTGGACAGAGACCGGCCTGATACCCAGTTCGGGCCAGGCCTAGGCCCTGCCAGGCCTTAGGCCTGTTTTAATTTTTGGCCAGCAATTAATTTTTTGGCACGCCCCGCCAATGTAATACCAAATTATTGGCCTTACTTTTTAAATGGCCATTTTAATAGCTGAGGCTTTGCACGTCCCAGAAATTTTAAATGGCTAGCCAAGGTTTTGAGAACCGGACCGGAAATCGAACCGGTGATTTCAAAGGTTTAAGGTTCGACCGGTTGGACCGGTCGGACCGGGGTCGAACCGGCCTGTAAAATTATAAGATAAAATATTTAATAATTAGATCAAAAATTATAACATATTGTCAAATTATATTGCAAATCAATATATCATAAACCACAACATTAAATGTTAACGTTGTGTTATATTTTCTCACACAAATATGAAATAATAATAATTATCTCAAAATAGTAACGAACAACTAAATTACTAATATTTAATTTAAATCATAGTCTAATGAGTCAAATCACACGAGAAAGACGAAGAACTGGAGAAGGTATCGGCTAACGGTAGTTTCATGAAAACAATTGGATTATATGGCCGAATGCTTGTTTTGGAGAAACCAAATAAGTTAACCCAAGTTTCAGAGAACTCTAACAGTTAATCTAAATCATTGGATCTAAAATTAATGCTGATTTTGTGAACCGTCCGGTCAGCCAAAAACCGGCCCGATTTCCGATTATTCGGTTCAACCGGCCGGTTTTCCGGTTCCTGGCCGATTCTTGGCCAGGACGGTTTTAGGAGCCTGACCGGATCGCCCGGAGGACCGGTTAGCGGTTCAACCGGTCGGACCGGCCGGTCCGGGCCGATTTTTAAAACGTTTTGGCTAGCAACTATTTATAATTGCTACCTGCCATTTTAAATGGCTAGATGGCATCTCATTGGTATTGGGGCCAGCTTGGACCTAGTTTTGTGGGCCGAACATGCCCCTTGATTTTGTAAAGGTCAGGGTTTGGTTGGCCTGGGCTCGATTTGTGTGACTAGCCTAGGCCCGGCAATAAAAAAGCCCGGGCCCAGTTGATCTGGGCCCAAGGTCTGGGCCTGGGTTGAGCCCGACCGGCCTCATTTGCACGCCTACTTAGGACTCACCATTCCTTGGCCTATTAATTGATGTAAATGATGTATAAATACCAACTCATACTATGAATGAAATCAAGCTTTTCTGCAATTTCTCTGTCAATCTTCTCAAGCTTTTAGATGTCACATCAAATTTTTGCGAAAATGATTTTTGTTTGTTCGGAGCATCGTTTCTGTTCGTCTGGGATATCATTTTTGTTCCCAGGGAGATCATTTATGCTCGTTTGGGACATCATTTCTGGGAGATCATATCTGTTCGTCCGGATATCATTTCTGCTCGCAGGGAGATCATGTTAGGGAGTGGTGCCTACCAACTCTCCCAAAATCTCGGAGTGTTAGGAAGGGCGCTACCAACTCCTTTATATTATCTATCAGGACCAGTCAAATTATTCACATGCCTCTCTTGCATTAAACCGTGACTGAAATTCCCCTATACTCATGCCCGGACCCAACACGGCTCCCTTTCACTAAACCGCACCCTGGAGTTCCTCTTCACCCATGTTAGGAGCAAAAACTGGTGCCCCCGAGGAGACCCCATCCAACACCTGGATGGGGGGCCACACCCAACAAACTCCCCCTGGAATGTCATCTAGGGGGATCAAACCCATGACCCCCCCCCCATCTTATATCGCTATTAAGGAGTGGTGCCAGTCTTCTCATGGCTCTCTTGCATTAAACCGTGTCCGGAACTTCTCTGTACTCATGCTCGGAGCCAACCCGACTCCCTTGCACTAAGCCGTACCCGGGAGTTCCCCCACACCCATGCTAGGAGCCAATCCCAGTGCGCTCGAGGAGGCCCAATTCAACACCTAGACGGCGGACAACACCCAAGAGATCATTTCTGGGAGATAACGTATGCTCGCTCGGAATTTCATTTCAACCAGCAAAGAGATCATTTCTGATCGTCCGGGATATCAATTTTGCTCCCCCATGATATCATGTCTGCTCGCTTGAGATGTCATTTTCTGTCCCCGGGTGAGTTGAAATGATATCTTTGGTGACCAAAAATGATATCGCATGGAGCAAAAAATATCTCAAGATATCCTCGACAAGCATAACCGATCTCCACAAAAGTAGATGTTACATCTACTTTTTTTAACGCGTCTCTTATAATTGCCAGGCAGCATGATTGCGGCGACCCGTTTCCAACTCTAGAGACGAGACCCCGCATTCACAAATTCCCCTCCCAATGAACTCTTATGGTATGTTCGTTTCAACGACATTGATATTGAAGTATTGGCTTTTAATCCAATATCAATACACATGGAAAATGACATTAAGTTTAAATCCAATTCTTTTGTTCGGCCACATGATGACTTTCTGTCATAGGAATTGACATTAATCACTTTTTATTGTTCGCTTGCAGAAAAGTTTTCAATCATAGGAATTGGCCTTGGTCAATGCTCTAAATTAAAAATAACAAACGCGGATTTTTCGTCTGGCATCAATTTATTCCCCGGACACTATTTTTTCGTCATGACGTGATTTTCTGGCTAGGACGTTATTTTTTCGCTAAGGCGTTATTTTTTCGCCCGTACGCGTTTTTTTCGCCCGGACGCGAATTTTTTGTCCGGGCGCGATTTTTTCACTCGTGGGCGTTTTCTTCGCCCAGACGAGATTTTTTCGCTCGGACGCGATTTTTTTGCCCGGGCGAGATTTTTTGCACGGACACGATTTTTTCGCCGGTGGACGTTTTTTTCGCCCGGAAGTGTTTTTTTCGCCCGGGCGCGATTGTTTCGCCAAGGAGCATTTTTTCGCCCGAGCGCGATTTTTCGTTGGTGGACGTTTTCTTCGACCGGACACGATTTTTTTGCCTGAATGTGATTTTTCGCTCGGACGCGATTTTTTCGCCAGTCCGCGATTTTTTCGCCCCAGCGCTATTTTTTTACACTGACGCGATTTTTTTCTCCCCGAGATGTTTTTTTCACCCGGGCGCAATTTTTTCACCCTAGGGCGATTTTTTAGCCCAGGCGCGATTTTTTCGCCCGTGGACATTTTTTTCGCCGGGAAGTGTTTTATTCGCCCGAGAGCGATTTTCCGCCCGGGCTCGATTTTTTCGCACGAGCGCGATTTTTCTGCCCGGACGCGATTTTTCCGCCCATGGACGTTTTTTCGCCAGGAAGTGTTTTTTTCGCCCGGGCGCGATTTTTTGGCTCGACCGCGATTTTTTCGCCCGGACGCGATTTTTTCGCCCGCGGACTTTTTTCACCCAGAAGTGTTTTTTTTGGCCCAAGCGCGGATTTTCTGGCCGGGCGCGATTTTTCGCCCGTACTTAATTTTCGTCCGGACGCGATTTTTTCGCCCAGACGCGATTTTTTTTCGCCCAGACGCGACTTTCTCGCCCGGACACGATTTTTTCGCTATGACGTGATTTTTTTGGCCCGAAGCAAAAAAATTCACGTCGGGGCGAAAAAATCAAGTCCGGGCGAAAAAATAGCTTTCGGACGAAAAAATCGCGTCCAGACGATTTTTTTCACGTCCGGGCGAAAAATCACGTTGGGTACATTTAAATTGATTGATATAAATCTTTCATTGAAAAGGAGAAGAAGAAAACCCCGTTCGAAAATCGCGTCTGGGCGAAAAAATCGCGTCGGGGGAAAAAATCGCGTCCAGGCGAAAAAAAATCGTGTCCGGGCGAAAAAATCACGTGCGGGATTAAAAGTTGCGTCCGGGCGAAAAGGTAGTGTCAGAGCGAAAAATTTGAGTTCAGACGGAAAAATCGCGCCCATGCGAAAAAAATTGCGTCTCGGCGAAAAAATCGCGTTCGGACGAAAAATTTAGCGTTCTGACCGAAAAATTTAAGTCCGGGCAAAAACATCGCGTCATGACGAAAAAATCGTGTCTGAGCGATACAATTGATGCCGAGCGAAAAATCCGCGTTTGTTATTTTTAATTGAGCATTACCAATGCCAATTCCTATGATCGAAAATCTTTCTGCAAACGAACAATAAAAAGTGATTGATGTCAATTCTTATGACAGAAAGTCATTATGCGGCCGAACAAAAAAATTGAATTTAAACTCAATGTCATTTTTCATGTGTATTGATATTGGATTAAAAGTCAATACTTCAATATGAATATCATTGAAACTAACGGACCCTAAATGATAGTCAAAAGGCACACGTGCAGTCAATGGTGTCGGTTTCAGAAGTCCTTCAAAGACATACAAATGACGTGAAAACCCCCAAACCAAAGAGTTATATTGGTGGTTCTACCAATATATCACATGTTATATTATTTAATCCTATTATCCTAAGTCCTAACAATAATTATGAAGATATAATATTTGATTATTAAAGATTTGGTATAACTTTAGGCCCACTTGAAAGTTGAAACTGGAGTCTCGCTGGGCGACATTGGACCGCTGGTCAATCAGAACTACACAAGTCACATTTGGCTTCCCACGTTCAATGCTGGCTGGCAAACACATTTATTTGGCACTTTATGTTTATTGACTTACATATTATTATTTATTTATTTATTATATATATATATAATTCCGATATGGCCCATATGCATGACGCAATATTTGACCAAAAAATACATAGATTTCACAAAGCCCACTGGGCCTATCACACGGTCTTTCCCAAAGGCCTCACCTATACTTTTTTTCTTCTGAATATTGCAAATATTTAAAGGAATAATTTCCAATATTTTAATGAAAGTTAGCATAATTACAGATTGTCCCCTCATACTTTTAAAATTACAAATATCTCCCCTATAAATGTATATTTCATAGTATTCATGGACAAGAATACCCGCTTGGAGTAAATTTACAGTATGGGATCTTTTTGTAAATTGATATTATGAAGTACTCTCACATGTGAGATTTTTATAAATTCAAATGTGTGTGTGTGTGTGTGAGAGAGAGAGAGAGAGAGAGGAGAGAGAGCTGCAATTTGTACTTAGCAACTTAGAGGGGATCAGGTTCTGGTAAATAGCTAAATACTTGAATTAAAAAAATAGTAAAATTAGACAATGAAGCGAACGGTCATGCACCCACCACCCATGGCCAAATCGCCAAACCCGTCGGGCCGCAGCACCGGTCAGGCTTCGAACCAGACTCCTCTGCGCTTAACAAGAGACAAAGTTGAAGACTAGAAGACGTGCAAAATGCACCCATCCAAATCCTCTCACATGCGATCAGTAACCTCAACATTCTTATGAGCATTTCTAAATAGGACAAGGTGTCAACCTTCCTTGATGATTAGTGTTTTGACATTCACCTGCCATTGACCAAAATTGTGCTTCTCATTGAACTTCGCAACTTCAAAATTCGCACTGAGTGTAGAAGATGTCATAGAAATCGAACTAGAGAAATCTGCAGTGAGACCAAGGCGACCGGAGAAATTTGCGAATCAAGATTGGGAAGATAGGGAGCGGACCGATGTTGTCACCTACCGTTGATCCAACTTGAAACGGAACGTCCAAATAGTCGCCGATCGAACCTCCCTCTGATACCACTTGTTATGAAAATCGATCGGTTCGAGTGCAGATCAAGAATCTTGTTCCAAATATACCAATTGTGATTACGAAGAATAATTAGTGCACAAAATAAAATAAATGAACAAGCACCACAAACAAAAGACACATCATATTCTAAAGTGGTTCCCCGAAAAATAATATGGGTACGTCCAATATGCAGACAGAGATCAATAATACTAATGATTTCTCAAACATACAATACGACTAAAATTGAGGAATAAAATTGAACCGAGAAAAGGATGAAAAATCTCAAACCCTGCAAGATCCGGCCGTTGACGTTGCGACAAGAAATCAAGACGGCGATTGCAAGAAGAGCTCTGATTCAACGTCCGGCGGGAAGAAGAACTCTGAAGAGGAAGACCGACAGTCAAGCGCCAGGCTTTGCCGAAAAAACTCTGTCGAGAAGAACTCTGAAGAGGAAGACCGACAGTCAAGCACCCAAAAGAGGTATGGCGGCCACCATGAAAAGAGATCAATCTCTTTAAAAAAACCTTTCATCATCACCGGAATAATGGGGATGCCAAATTTGTAGCGGTCTTCAAAACGGGCTGACAAAAACAATGGAAGGTGATCAAAGATTTCTTTAAAGAAATCCTCTATTAATATCAGAATAATGGAGATTACATAATTGGAGTGGATTCTAAAAGAAGAGGGGGTCGGCCAGGAGGAGAATCCGACGGAAAATTATGGGAGGGGCGGCAAATACGCAACAATCTGTCACCCTCAGAGCCCTTCTCTATCTTCCCCAACAATTGTAACGCGAGGTGACTTGTCCCCCTCGAATTTTCTGCAAAACATTGTAACAACACAAAATAAATAGTGGATTTTTGGTCATCATTCGGACAACTTGAATTTTTACCTTTTTAGGGGTTTTTCATATTTTAAAAATAGGCAAGTACCTGCCTCACTTTCTTTAATTGTTTGAACGTTAGTCCGCTTTCCAGCCTAAGAGCATCTCCAACCGGCCTGCATTTCTCAGAAATGCAGGCCGGTTGCCCTCCAATGCATCGGCATTGGAGGCTGCAATTATGGAGGAGGCGGCATTTCCGCCTCCTCCTCCTCTAAATTTAGAGAACGAGGAGAGGAAATGCCGGCCCTCCATTTCCACTTTTTTAATATTTTTTTTATTTTTTTTTTATTTTAATTATATATTTATTATATTTAAGGAAAACGTATATTACACAATAACGTTCGTAGCCGCTAAAATATTATTTCAAACTTCACATATAATATACCAATAAATTTGTTTTTTCGAGACCTACAAAACGAGACTAATATTGCATACTTTCTAAATATTATTGATCATACAAATAGCTAGAGAACACGATTTACTAAATAAAATTGCACATACACCAAAATACATTCAAATTAAAATGCATACAATTTTCCAAATTACATTGTTTCATTACCATGTCGTGTCCACAGATGTTCGATCAGTGCATCTCGAAGTGCGAAATGTGCCGCCTTGTCTCTGATTTTTTTATGTCGATTTAGGAACTGCTGAAATCTTTCGACTTCACTTGTGTCCATCTCTTCAACATTCTGAGTTGGCGGCGGTGGAGAAATAACGATATCTTCATTTTCATCTCGCTCGTCCTCAATAATCATATTGTGCATTATAATGCAAGCAGTCATGATATCATGCAACACATTTTTATCCCAAAAACGGCAAGGCCCCTTAATAATTGCAAAGCGTGATTGGAGAACTCCAAATGCGCGTTCTACATCTTTTCGGCATGCCTCTTGCATCATTGCGAAGTGTTGTTTTTTTTTTATCTTGTGTATGAGAAATGGTTTGAACTAGTGTTGACCATTTCGGATAGATACCGTCGGCTAAATAATAACCAACATCATAATTTTTACCCAGTATTGTATAATTGGTAGGAGACGTTATACCTTGGGTTAAGTTTGCAAATAAATTTGATGCCTGCAAGACATTAATATCATTGTTAGATCCAGGTAAGCCAAAATATGCATGCCATATCCACAGGTCGTATGATGCTACTACCTCGAGAATGATTGTAGGCCCACCATGACGTCCTGAATATTGGCCTGCCCATGCCGTTGGGCAATTCTTCCATTGCCAATGCATACAATCTAGGCTTCCCAACATCCCTGGAAAACCTCGTTCTTCACCTTTCTGTAGTAATCTTGTTACATCATTTGCATTGGGAGATCTCAAATATTCATTGTTGAAACCGGAAACCGGCCTCTGTGGAGTTCGACCCTTGGGGAAGGGGTGGCCGCGCACCTACTTCACTCCTGCAAGCAAATGACAAAGAAAAGAAAAGAAACAAGGACTAGACCAAGGGCCCGGCGAGGAGGTCCCACCACACACCCGGAAGATCTTAGAGCGCTTCCCCTCCTTAACCAGTTGCCGGGCTAAGGTACCTCAGAAAGCGCTATAAGATTTGTGAACTAGTAAGCGTGCCCTCTGAGGTACCCCTTGGGTCTTATTTATAGGTTACCTTGGATGGTCTACAAATAACCTGCCCCTGGTAGCCTGAATTTACTGAAGAGCCCCTTGGGTTGGCCTGCCAACAGCCAAACCCCGCTGTTCTGGCTGGTTATGCGCACCTCTTGTCGAGTCACCCCCTGTCATCTGGAGGGAGGTGGACTGCAGCCGATCCGCCTGAGAGAGGCGGCTGGGGGCCCGGCCCGCCTAGGAGAGGCGAGCGGGGGTTGGCCTGCCTGAGAGAGGCGGCTGGGGCCCGGCCCGCCTAGGAGAGGCGAGCGGGGGCTGGCCCGCCTGAGAGAGGCGGCTGGGGCCCGGCCCGCCTAGGAGAGGCGGCTGGGGCCCGGCCCGCCTAGGAGAGGCGAGCGGGGGCTGGCCCGCCTGAGAGAGGCGGCTGGGGCCCGGCCCGCCTAGGAGAGGCGAGCGGGGGCTGGCCCGCCTGAGAGAGGCGGCTGGGGCCCGGCCCGCCTGCTTGCTTGGGCCCCTTCGGCGGACACGGGGTTGTACACAATCCCCGATCTTTGCGTGCTTCGCAGAAGCTCGGAAAGAAATGTCCAACCCTCGTGTCCGGCGACGTCCTTGCTGAGCTGGAGGGAATCTTTTGGTGGGACCCGCCTTTTAGCTATAAATAAGCCACCGGGCCTTCGATAACTGGCCCTCTCCTCTTGCTTCCTGCGTGGTTTGAGGCCAGGAGATGCCTGCGTCTGAGGAGATACGTGCTCGGTTGGCTGCTGCTAGGGAGGAGGGTCGGGAGGAGGCCCTCGCGGCCGCCCCGTGGTTGGCGCCCATATCCTCCGGCCCGCAGTTTAAGCCGGCAAAGGGAAAGGTTGTCCGCCGTTCCACGCCGAGTGATGATCTGGGTTCCGGCGGCTCCGAGGTTGAATCTGGGTGCGTGGTTTCGCCCTGTGACCTATGCTTTCTACTGACTTTTTCCTTCGCAGGAGACGCCCCCTGAAGATGCATTGGAAGGGGGCTCCGGGAACCTTGCGGATCTCTCCGTGGAGATGGTCGACCTGGGCGTCAGTCCATTCTCTCCAGCGCGCAGCCTTCCTGCGACTCCTCCCCCGCTGAGAGTCCAGGGTCTGGGGAAGCCGCTCGTCGCCCCGGGAGGGAAATCATTCCAAGGTCGGCCGGGTTCCTCTCGGTCTGCTCCCGACGCGGGAGACGTACCGACGCCAGGTAACCCCCCTGAAGTTAACCCATTCGCCGCTCGTCTGCTTCTGACCTCGCTTCCGCAGGGTATCGCGCCGCTTCTTCCGATGTCGAGATGAGCGAGGGGTACTCGCCTCCCGTGGAGCCGGAAGACATCGCGGACTTCTTGGGCGACCCACATGATAGCGAGAAGATGAAGGCGCAGGTGGCGCGAATGTTTCAGAAACACACGATGCTGCTCAAAGAGGCCTTCGTAGGGATGGAGAGAGACAGAGTCAGGGCGGAGGAGCGACTCGCTGCTTTGGAGGGGGCAAGGGGCTCGGCTGAGGAGGATGAGCCGACATCTCCGGGCGCGCATATTACGCGAGCTGAGGAGCGG
The DNA here is from genome assembly GCA_039513925.1 of Platanthera zijinensis. Classification (NCBI taxonomy): domain Eukaryota; kingdom Viridiplantae; phylum Streptophyta; class Magnoliopsida; order Asparagales; family Orchidaceae; genus Platanthera; species Platanthera zijinensis. Next base: position 24,983,937 of record CM077078.1, read on the forward strand.
CTGTCAAACATTTCGAAACAGGCCGATCAGACCAAGCGGGAGCTGGCGGCGGTTCGGGAGTATCACGACTCTCGCGTGCCGCCTCGAACCGGCTCGCAGAGGCGGGGTAGGTGGAAATGGATTGAGTACTAAGCCACCTGCCTCGCCCGCCCGTGCCCGCAGTTGCTCGCAGGGTCTGAATCGTCTCGATGCGATCCATCCCAGTGTGTCGGTGTCGGATATTATCCAAGAACGATTGCTTGTAATAATTCAGGGGTCTTCTCGCCCGTTCCAGGGCGCATGCCTTTCTCTTTCCCCCTTTTTTTTTATTTATTTATCATTTATTCTCATTTCTTTTTTTTTTTGCTGGGTTCCCAGCTTTAACCCTGGAGAGCCTGCCTAGTTGAGGCGGGTAAGGGTCGGCCCGCCTAGAAGAGGCGAGCGAGGGCCGGCCCGCCTAGAAGAGGCGAGCGAGGGCCGGCCCGCCTAGAAGGGGCGAGCGAGGGCCGGCCCGCCTAGAAGAGGCGAGAGAGGGCCGGCCCGCCTAGAAGAGGCGGGCGGTTCGCTCGTCCCCCCTCGACTGGGCATTCCTCTCAAAATCTACTCTGCGCGGGAGAGGGGATGGCTCGCGGCCGGGGGAATCTCGCGGCCGACCGGCGATTCGACGCGGGCCCGGGCGGGGCTCGGGAATCGAAGCGTCGGGGCTGGCTCTGCTGTCAGTTCACTTTCCCGCCTTTTCCGATTTTTCCCGCCCTTTTCCCGGCCCTATAAATAGGCCCTTCATTTATTATTTTACCTACCGCATTCAAGAGCCCTTCCCTTTTTACCCTGCGAGAACCCTCTCTTGCCTCTTTCCTCTCGCTCGGCTTGCTTATCAATCCCGCGAGATGACGGGCGGCAGTGGCGAAGCGGACGGGAGGGGCAGGTGTGCCTGGATCTTTGCCGACCACAGCTTCCCTCCCGCCTCGGTCTCGGAGAAGGAGTTTCTGGACACCGTTGGCAACTTCATCCCGCCTGGCTTCGTGGCGAGGCGGCCCGGGAAGGATGAACGGATCAACGAGCTCTCAGGCGATGAGCTGGCTCTCCCGACGGCCCACTTCGAGGCGGGGCTCCGGCTACCCCTCTGGCCGGAAGTCCGCCAGGTCTTCAAGTATTATGGGGTCGTCCCGGGGAAGCTGACCCCGAACTCCATCGCTGTCGTAGTCGGGTTCGCCTGCTACCTTCGCGAGGAGAGGATCGAGTTCAGCCTTGCGGTCTTCCGCAAGCTGTTCTCCTTCCGCGCGAATAAGGACGGGACCGCGTGCTTCGCGAGCATGCACGCCAAGGTGCGGGAGACGGTTAACAAGAGCCACAACTGGCTCAAGAAGTTCGTCTTCGTCAAGGGCGACTTCGGCAACATTCCGTTCTCGCCGGTGCAACTCGGCGAGGCGAGCTATCGGCCCCGTAGCCTGGGGGGCCATGAGGCGAAGCTATATGAGTTCTTCGCCGGGAAGAACTTCGAGGTCGCCTTCCTCCGCCGGAATCTGGACGACCTCGTCCCCGTCCCGCCTGGGGAAGGTAAGCGGCTCGCTCGCCTCTGCTTGAATCGTACCTTGGCTTTTCTAACTCCTGTTCCTGCAGGCGAGCGCGACGTCCCCCTCCGCCCGCCTTACGAGAGCGCGCGGTCCGCTTTGGGCGAGCTTGGCCGTGCGGAAGCGGCAGCCTTAGCTCACCGCGAGCTCTCGGCTCCCGTCGGCCAGAAGCGATCCGGAGGTGAGCTGTCTCAGGGCCCTCCTCCAAAGAAGCCGAATAAAACGGGCGGTCAGGCTCCTTCGGTCGGCGACAAGGGCAAGGCCCCCGCGGATCAACCATCTTCTGCCCCTGCCCCTGCGGTTCCCTCGACCGCTGATCCCGCCGGCGGGGCGGCTGGGTCGTCGCGGCCGCTCGCGGCGACTCGGCCCGCCGAGAAGCCGGTTCCCCGAGGGCATCCCAACTTCGGCTACGGCGAAGGGCCCACGGACCGATCCGGTGCCCCGTTACTTCAGTGGGACAAGGAGGGCAACCGCATCTCGGTATCCTCGCTGCTGCCTAGCTGGTCGGAGCAGGACACCGCCTCCAGGGACGCCTTCAATCTCTCCTTCGGCATGTACGGGCGGGAGGACGCCTCTACCTACGGCGAGGAGGCCACGCGGGTGCTTATTTATGAGAGCGCGCGGGCGCAATTTCAAAGCCTCGCCCTGGCCCACATGGTCGGCCGGCGATGCCTCCGGTTGGACAGAGATGCCCCCTCGCTCAACAAGTTGATCGATGAGAAGGAGGAGGCCCGCAAGCTCGCCCAGGAGGAGGCGGATGACCTGCGGAGGCGGCTCGAAGCGGCTGACGCCGCCCTCGCGCAGTACCAAGGTGGCGCGGTAAGCCATCTCACTCGCACCCGCCTTTATCCCGCGACTCGTCCTAATAAATTTCTTTGCAGGATGCGGTGACCGCCAGCCGACTTGGTACCGAGATCGCCACCCTCCAGCTGGAGAACCAGACCCTGCGGGCGCGGGTGGGTGCGCTCGAGGCTGCTGCTGCCGTCCCGCCGGCCTCCTCGAGCGGCTGTCAACTCGTTCACCACAGCGAGTATGACCTGGCGGTTCTGATGCAAGAGAACGGGGCCGACGCGGTGACGTACATCTTCAAGACGTTGCAGCGGGCCAAGCTCCTCAAGGACGAGTGCTCTGGCTTGCGGGTGACCGAAGTGGTGCCGGAGCTGTTCCTTCCAGTACCCAAGCCAGGAGGGTTCCACCGCATCTGAAGGGCCCGCCGTCTTGTGGCTTTTTTCTCCCCCCCTTCTCTGGACATGCATTTTGTTTTTTCTTTGTTTTTGTGCGACTGCTCAGCGGGCCGCAGTTATAATTGTATAAGAATATATTTACTTCATTTACTTCCTCGATTGTCAATTATTTCCCGCCTCGCAATCGCTACCGTGCGTTGTTTGTTGATTCTCTGATTTTTGTTGCTGCGAGCGAGCAAGGGAGGCCGCCCGCCCATTTGAGATTCGGGACGTAGGTCTAGGTTTGAGACACTAAAGCCGGCGCGACACGAGCGGCGAGTCGCACCTTCCGCGATGCGAGTGGACTGGGCCCGTCCTCCGTGCGTAAAGACTTCGTGTGGGTCGGCCTCTCGGGGGGGCTTGGCGCTTCCGAGCCTTTGCCCCTAATTCACCCTGTGACCCGCCGGGCCGAAGGTTGGGGCCGGCGTTGCGGCCTCATAGGGTCATCCTGACCGGCCCGCTCACCTGATCTCTGGCGACGTGAGAGTCCAAACTCTCCACTCGCGCGCCGTGCCTAGGGCTCGCTCCTTTATGCGCCGGGGCCGGCCTTCTTGGCTCGCCGACTCGCCTTCTTGGCTCGCTGACTCGCCTTCCCGGCTCGCCGACTCGCCTTCCTGGCTCGCCTCCCTTCCCTGGTTGCTCGGCGAGAGATCGCCGACTCCGAGCGACATCCAGCCCTGCCAGCTTGGTGAGAGCCCGGCAGCGGGATCTGCTCGGGGTCTGAGGCAGACTCCTCCGAGTGACATCCAGCCCTGCCAGCTTGGTGGGAGCCTGGCAGCGGGATCTGCTCGGGGTCTGAGGCTGGCTCCTCCGAGTGACATCCAGCCCTGCCAGCTTGGTGAGAGCCTGGCAGCGGGATCTGCTCGGGGTCTGAGGCAGACTCCTCCGAGTGACATCCGGCCCTACCAGCTTGGTGAGAGCCTGGCAGCGGGATCTGCTCGGGGTCTGAGGCAGACTCCTCCGAGTGACATCCAGCCCTGCCAGCTTGGTGAGAGCCTGGCAGCGGGATCTGCTCGGGGTCTGAGGCAGACTCCTCCGAGTGACATCCAGCCCTGCCAGCTTGGTGAGAGCCTGGCAGCGGGATCTGCTCGGGGTCTGAGGCAGACTCCTCCGAGTGACATCCAGCCCTGCCAGCTTGGTGAGAGCCCGGCAGCGGGATCTGCTCGGGGTCTGAGGCAGACTCCTCCGAGTGACATCCAGCCCTGCCAGCTTGGTGAGAGCCCGGCAGCGGGATCTGCTCGGGGTCTGAGGCAGACTCCTCCGAGTGACATCCAGCCCTGCCAGCTTGGTGAGAGCCTGGCAGCGGGATCTGCTCGGGGTCTGAGGCAGACTCCTCCGAGTGACATCCAGCCCTGCCAGCTTGGTGAGAGCCTGGCAGCGGGATCTGCTCGGGGTCTGAGGCAGACTCCTCCGAGTGACATCCAGCCCTGCCAGCTTGGTGAGAGCCTGGCAGCGGGATCTGCTCGGGGTCTGAGGCAGACTCCTCCGAGTGACATCCAGCCCTGCCAGCTTGGTGAGAGCCTGGCAGCGGGATCTGCTCGGGGTCTGAGGCAGACTCCTCCGAGTGACATCCAGCCCTGCCAGCTTGGTGAGAGCCTGGCATCGGGATCTGCTCGGGGTCTGAGGCAGACTCCTCCGAGTGACATCCAGCCCTGCCAGCTTGGTGAGAGCCTGGCAGCGGGATCTGCTCGGGGTCTGAGGCAGACTCCTCCGAGTGACATCCAGCCCTGCCAGCTTGGTGAGAGCCTGGCAGCGGGATCTGCTCGGGGTCTGAGGCAGACTCCTCCGAGTGACATCCAGCCCTGCCAGCTTGGTGAGAGCCTGGCAGCGGGATCTGCTCGGGGTCTGAGGCAATGACGTTCAGCTCTCATCGGGGGGGGGGGGGGGGGAAACAAGTCTGCCGCAAGAAATTCCATTAGAGATCGAACACGGTTTACATAATTTTAAGGAAAAAAACGCTTCAAGTCGTCCCCGCTCCAAGTGAGACTTAGGGTCTCGCCCTCCACATTCCGGAGGCGGTATCCCCCCGACTTCAATGCCTCCTGCACGATGAATGGTCCCTCCCAATTGGGGTGGAGCTTCCCCACTGCGGCTGATCTTCCTGCCGCGTCCACCTTCCTCAGGACCAAGTCTCCTTCGGCAAACTGTTTGACTCTGACATGCTTGTCGAAATACTTGGCCATTCTTCTCTTTATCTCCTCCTGCCTCACGGCTGAAAGGTCCCGCAGTTCCTCGACCATGTCGAGAGAGAGCCGCAACTCTTCTTCATTATTGGCTCTCCATTCCTCTTTGTGTTCTCCGGCCCCGACTACCCGAGGTGTCCGGACTTCAAACTCCACCGGAAGTACTGCCTCCCACCCGTGGGAGAGTTTGAAAGGCGTCTCCCCTATCGCTGTGTTGGGTGTGGTTCGGAGGGCCCAGAGGACCGAGGGGAGTTGCTCCACCCAGCTTCCTCTCAAGTTCTCCACCTTTTTCTTGAGGAGGTTAACGATAATCTTGTTTGCCGCTTCTACCTGCCCATTGCTTCGGGGGTGATGAACTGAGGCAAACCTGAGGTCGATCCCGAGCTGCTCGCAGAAGCTGGTGAACTCGGCACTGGCGAATTGAGGGCCATTGTCTGTGACGATGGCCTGAGGCAACCCATGACGACAGATGATCTCCCCCCACACAAAGTTTCTGACGACCTGGGAGGTCACCTTGGCCAGCGCCTTAACTTCCAGCCACTTGGAGAAGTAATCAATCATCACGAGCAGGAACCTCCTCTGGCCGCTGGCTTGGGGGAAGGGCCCGACCAGGTCCATTCCCCAGATGGCGAATGGCCAGGGAGCTGTGATACTCCTGAGGCGCTGGGCCGGTTGCAGTTGGAGGGGAGCAAATAGCTGGCACTTATGGCATTCCTTTGTGAATTTTGCCGCGTCGAGACCCAGAGTCGGCCAAAAGTATCCCTGCCTGACGATCCGGCCTTCTAAGGTTCGACTTCCAGAGTGACTCCCACACTCCCCGGAGTGGACCTCTTCTAGAATCTTCGGGACCTCCCTCTCGCCCACACAACGCGCCAGCATCCCTGAGAGAGTTTTTCGATATAACTGGCCATCTCGCATGAGGTAGTATGCCGATTTGTATTTGAGTTTCTTTCCGTCCATTCCCGTTGGGTACTCCCCGGTGGTCAAGAAAGTGACGAATGGGTCCATCCAGGAGGGGTGTTGTTCCACCTCCATCAGCTCCCCCTCCTCGATGGATGGGCGAAAGAGGTCTGTGATGGTTCCCCCCGCCCGGGGTCCATGCTTTGCCAGCTGGTCCACCTGCTCGTTATCCTCCCGAGGCACGTGCCGGATGGAGAAAGTCTGGAAGGTGCCGATGACTCCCTTTACCTTCGCCAAGTAACGCTGCAGGGTGGGATCCCTTGCCTCGAATTCCCCGTTGATCTGGGAGGCCACCACCAGAGAGTCAGTGAGGACCTCCACATCGTGCACCCCCAGCTCCCTGGCCAGGCGTAGACCCGCAATCACGGCCTCATACTCGGCCTGATTGTTGGTGATGGGGAAATGCACCACCACCGTTTGCTCGATCCTCACCCCCTGGGGGCTTTCCAAGATGACCCCAGCCCCCAGGGAGTGCCTCCCTGACGCACCATCCACCATGACCTTCCAGGGAACCGGGCGAGTGAGTTCTTCCTCTGCCACCTCGACCACATAGTCAGCCAGGAAATCGGCCATGGCTTGGGCCTTGATCGAGAGGCGAGGTATGAAGGAGATGTCGAACTCGCTCAACTCCACCGACCACTTGGCCAACCTGCCAGAATGCTCCACCCCCTCGAAGATGTTGCGGAGAGGGTGGTCAGTCACCACTCGGATCGAGTGTGCCTGGAAATAGGGTCGGAGCCTCCAGGCCGAGATGATGAGGGCGAAGGCCAGCTTCTCTAGGATGGGGTACCGGAGCTCGGCCTTCCTCAAGACCCGACTTACATAGTAAACTGGGAGTTGTCTCTTCCCTTCTTCCCGAACTAAAACAGAGCTCAGGGCCTCGGTCCCAGCCCCTAAGTACAGGAATAAGTCCTCCCCCTCCTTTGGCCCTTGTAGTAGGGGGGCCTGAGTCAACTGCTTCTTTAGGGCCTGGAATGCCTCCTCGCACTCCGAGGTCCACTCGAATTTTTGGCCTCCTCTCAAGCTTTTAAAGAACGGAGAGCATTTCTCCCCGGCCCGTGAGAGGAACCTGCTCAGTCCCGCCAGCCTCCCAGTCAATCGCTGCACTTCCTTCGCATTCCGCGGAGACTCCAACTCCAGGATTGCCCTCACCTTGTCGGGGTTGGGCTCTACGCCGGCAGGGGTGAGGAGATGTCCCAAGAATTTTCCTCTGCCTGACCCGAAGGTGCATTTGAGGGGGTTCAGCCTCATCTGGCACCCGCGGAGAGTGGCAAAGGTCTCCTCCAGGTCCCGGAGGTGGGAGTCGAGGTCCGGACTCTTGACCATGAGATCGTCTACATAAACTTCCAGGTTCCTTCCCTTTTGCCCTTGAAAGACCCTGTCCATCATTCTCTGGTAGGTCGCCCCTGCATTTTTCAGCCCGAAGGGCATCATTTTATAACTATAGCATCCATCCCCTGTGATGAATGAGACGTCTTTGACGTCCGGAGGGTGCATCCTGATTTGGTGATAACCTGAAAAGGCATCTAGAAAACTCATCAAAGGGAAACCGACGGCTGAGTCAACCAGCGCGTCGATCCGAGGCAAGGGATAACAATCTTTAGGGCATGATTTATTAAGAAGGGAAAAATCGATACACATCCTCCACCGGCCGTCTCCTTTTTTAACCATTACAACATTGGAGACCCAGCCGGGGTATTGGATTTCGGATACAAAGCCGGCCTTGAGGAGCTTTGCTACTTCCTCCCTGATGGGCTCGGCGAGCTTGTCCGCAACGGGCCTCTTCTTTTGTCGGATGGGGGGAGCCTCCGGGTCCAGGTTGAGGCGGTGGCAGGCGATGTTGGAGTCGATCCCGGGCATCTCCGCGGCACTCCATGCGAAGATGTCCACGTTCTTCTGGACGCACTCCAGCATCCGGCCTTGAGCCTCCGGGGTCAATCCTCCGCTGATGCGGATCCTCTCCACCCTGCCCCCGGTGGTTAGAACCTCCATCTCCGCCACCTCCTCTGCCGCCTCGAGGCGGGACTGTGCCTCCCACTCCTCAGTCTCCCCCTCGTCGAAGGCGAGGACCTCCTCCTCAGCTTCTGCAACGGCCATCGCCTCAGCCGGCTCCTGAACCTCCTCAGCGACCTTCTCCTGGGAGCGACTCTCCTCCACCTCCATCTCGTCCCCGCCCGCTTCCGGCTCCTCCTCCCTCAGCCTCCGCCCCATCTCCTCGGCTCCCTCCAGCCAAGAGATGGAGTTCACCGCCGTGACATAGCACTCCCTCGCTTCCTTGGGGTCTCCGCGGACCCGAACCTGGACCCCCTCGACGTTAAATTTTAGGCATTGGTGGAAGGATGAGGGGACGCAGCGGAAGGCGCTGATGAGAGGCCTCCCGAAGATGGCGCTGTAGCTGCTGGGGGCGTCCACGATGACGAACTTGCAATTGCGGGACTGCCCCCCCAGAACGACATGGAGTCCCACTCCTCCCTCAACCTCCTTCCTCTCCCCTGAGAAGCCGAACAGGGGTCCGTCCGAGGCCAACACCCTTCGGGCCTCCACCTTCATCGCATCGAACGCCTTCTTGAAGATGACGTTGACCGAGCTCCCGTTATCGACGAGGATCCGGGGGACGGTGAAGTCCTCGATGGCGGTCTGGATGACCAGCGCATCGCAGAAGGGGTCCTCGTGACCCGGCATGTCCTCCATGGAAAAGGTGATTTTCTCGTCCGGGGGAGGGGACTGGGACGTGGAGCCAACGCTCCTGCGGTACATAGTGTGGAGGCTTGACTTGCGGGAAGCCTCGATCCCAGCCCCCCCGTGGATCGCTCCGATCCTACCTCGGGAGCCCACATCCACCCGGTCTTCGCACCGGCCTTCCTCCGCCCGAGGCCGGATTTCCTCAATCCGCACTTCCGGACGCTGTTGTTGTTGCTGCTCCCGGTTGCCCCTCATCTCGAGGAACTCGGGGCACGTGGCTGTGGCGTGCCCCTCCTCCTGATGGAAGTCGCAGTAAGGCAACTCCACCCTCACATCCCTTCTTCTTCTCCGTGCTGCTCTTCTCCTTTCTCCCAATGCTATGGCCATAGCCTGCTCCTGGTCGGGGAGGGCCGGCCTCTGGCCCTGCATCCCGCCCGGAGGGTAGAACTGACCCTGTCCTCCTTGACGGTAGTCCCCTCCGCGGAACCCTCTCCTTGCCCCGGGCTCCTGCCACTCGGGTCTCCAGCCCAGCCGAAAGTTCGGCTCCTGTCTCCCCTGCCTGGGTTGCTGCTGATGCTGCGGCGGCGGCGGCTGTTCCCTCTGCCGGGGCTCAACCCTTCTCTCCTCCTGCCCTCGGCCACCCCTTGGCCTCTCTTCCTCCACGGCCCATCTGGCCAACCTTCGGGCAAACTCCGGGTGTGCTGCCTCCATATCGGCCTCCCTAGCCGCCCTCTCTAGGAGCGCCTCAAAAGATACTGGGGGGGACCTCTTGAGTTCCATTGCGAAGAACCCGGATTGGAGACCCAGGGTGAAGGCCACCATCATGGTGTGCCCTGGCATCTCCTGCACTTGAGACAACTCCTCTTGGAATCTGTCCAGGTAACTCCCCAGGGTCTCTCCCACCCTCTGCTTGACACGGAACAAGGACTCCACCTCCTTCTTCCTCTTCTTGGAAGTGGTGAACCTTAACATGAACCCCCGACGCAGGTCCTCGAAACAGAAGATGGACCCGGTCGGGAGCTGGTGGAACCATTCTCTCGCCTTCTCTCGGAGGGTGATGGCGAAGAGTCGGCACTTGAAGCCGTCGGACATCTGTCGAATAGAGACCATGTCCTCAAACCACTGGATGTGGTGGACAGGGTCCCCCTTCCCGGAGTAGTAGGTCATCTCCGGCTCACGAAACCCCTCTGGAACTGGGGCGGAGGAGACGAACTCGCTGAAGGGGCTTCCTCCCTCAGCTGGGCGAGGGGGGAGCTCTCTCCCCGCCGTCTCGCCAAAATGGTATTCTGCGGCCGAGCCGGGGAACAGAACTTGCCCCTGGAACTCGCGCTCGCCTCTCTCGGCGGGTTCCTTCCCCGGTCGCCTGAGCGGCGCGTCGTCGCCGAGTGCGGGAGCGGCGACTACTGGGACTACTGGTGTCGCGCTCTCCGCTCGCATGCCGAGGGCGGTCCTGACGAGCCCGAGGATCTCCTCCCTAAGTTCTGCTGACACGCTCGCCGCTGGGGGTGGGGGAGGGGGTGGCGAGCTGCCCCTGCCTGATCCTTGTCCTTCCTCTCCCGTCATCGAACTTGCTGAAGGTTTTCCTTGCTGACCACGTTCCACGCTCACCGCACCAAAATGTTGAAATCGGAAACCGGCCTCTGTGGAGTTCGACCCTTGGGGAAGGGGTGGCCACGCACCTACTTCACTCCTGCAAGCAAATGACAAAGAAAAGAAAAGAAACAAGGACTAGACCAAGGGCCCGGCGAGGAGGTCCCACCACACACCCGGAAGATCTTAGAGCGCTTCCCCTCCTTAACCAGTTGCCGGGCTAAGGTACCTCAGAAAGCGCTATAAGATTTGTGAACTAGTAAGCGTGCCCTCTGAGGTACTCCTTGGGTCTTATTTATAGGTTACCTTGGATGGTCTGCAAATAACCTGCCCCTGGTAGCCTGAATTTACTGAAGAGCCCCTTGGGTTGGCCTGCCAACAGCCAAACCCCGCTGTTCTGGCTGGTTATGCGCACCTCTTGTCGAGTCACCCCCTGTCATCTGGAGGGAGGTGGACTGCAGCCGATCCGCCTGAGAGAGGCGGCTGGGGGCCCGGCCCGCCTAGGAGAGGCGAGCGGGGGTTGGCCCGCCTGAGAGAGGCGGCTGGGGCCCGGCCCGCCTAGGAGAGGCGAGCGGGGGCTGGCCCGCCTGAGAGAGGCGGCTGGGGCCCGGCCCGCCTAGGAGAGGCGGCTGGGGCCCGGCCCGCCTAGGAGAGGCGAGCGGGGGCTGGCCCGCCTGAGAGAGGCGGCTGGGGCCCGGCCCGCCTAGGAGAGGCGAGCGGGGGCTGGCCCGCCTGAGAGAGGCGGCTGGGGCCCGGCCCGCCTGCTTGCTTGGGCCCCTTCGGCGGACACGGGGTTGTACATTCATCTTTGTATAGTTGTACGATTGCCCTACAGAATCTTTTCAAGCATTGAATCACAGTAGACTCGCCAATTCGAATGTACTCATCGCAATTATCAGCTGATGTTCCGTATGCTAACATACGAAATGCTGCTGTAATTTTTTGTATTGTTGATAGTCCAGACTTACCAACACCATCCTTCTTTTGAACAAAAAAATTGTCGTGCTCCTGCACTTCAGTAACAATGCGAAGGAAAAGATGTTTTCGCATTCGAAATCTTCGTCGAAAAAAAGTTTCCCCATATGTGGGGTGTTCGGAGAAGTAATCATTCCAAAGTCTAGTGTTGCCTTCAATCCTGCCCCGATTGATTACCACGTGGCCAGGTATTGAACCTCTACGTCGCGGACGTGCATCTTCTTGAAGTTGAGCCGCGATTATGGCATTGTTAGAGGCATGCATGCGAGCTAAAACTTCATCTTCATTCTCCCAATTTTTAAGCTCTTCTTCCCACTTAAGAAGTATTTGTTCATCATCATCTGAAGATGATGAAGATCGCAAATGGGATGAACCTTCTCCATAGTTCATTTTTCTTAGAAGAAAAGAATGTTTTGAATGTATCATTGATTATCTTAAAAGGGCGTTTATATAGCTCGCCAGCATTGGATGCCTTCTCCCGAGCATTGGATGCCTTCTCCCAAGCATTGGATGCCTTCTCCACTCAAGCCTCTGTCTTGTCTTGTCAATCCTGTCATCTCGTAACCCGAAGTCTTGTTTTTTCCCAGCATTGGATGTCTTCTCCCATGCATTGGATGCCTTCTCCACTCAAGCCTCTGTCTTGTCTTGTCAATCCTGTCATCTCGTAACCCGAAGTCTTGTTTTTTTCCAGCATTGGATGCCTTCTCCCATGCATTGGATGCCTTCTCCACTCAAGCCTCTGTCTTGTCTTTGTTGGGGTTTGTGGCACACTTCTGGTCCTCTTGTTTCTCACACCGGGTTTGCCCACGTGAGCTTAGAAGAATCGAAGTGTGATCCCCCTTCGACATCTCCGGGACCGACGACAGCGGGGGTCGGGGGGCGGCAGCCCCCGGCGGAGGTCGACGTTCGGCCGAGCTCGACGATCGTCGACCGCCGTTCGACGTTCGGCCGAGCTCGACGATCGGTCGAGCTCGACGATCGTCGACCGCCGTTCGACGTTCGGCCGAGCTCGACGATCTGTTATGCTGAAGCCTATTTAAGGCGTTTTCTCCCAAGCATTGGATGCCTTCTCCACTCAAGCCTCTGTCTTGTCTTGTCAATCCTGTCATCTCATAATCCGGAGCCTTGTTTTTTCCCAGCATTGGATGCCTTCTCCCAAGCATTGGATGCCTTCTCCACTCAAGCCTATCTTTTTCATAAGTACCCATTCTAGCACTCTCTATAAGTACCCATTGCAGAAGTCAAGTTCTCATCACTCTATCCCCAAAACCAAGAACTCTCTAATTTCTTTCCTCGTCATCATGTCATCTATTCGTGGCCAAGCATTCTCCCCAAAAGAAGATCAAGCACTATGTTATGCTTGGCTTGAGGTTTCGGAAGACCCCGTTATGGGGAGTAATCAGAAAGAATAAAGAATGTGGGAAAGAATTTCAACCATCTTTCACAATACAAGACCTCAAACTTGCGTAGGACAGAGAACCCCAAAATCTCTTTCTTGTCGTTGGTCCCTTTTGGCAAGTAAAACAAGCAAATTCCGAGGATGTATTCGGCAGATAGAGCAACGAAACCCCAGCGGTGCTTCTGAACTTGATATTGTAAGAATTTTTTAGAATTTAAATGTATAAATATTTTAATTAATGTGTGATTAAAGTAAATTTTTTTGTAGCTCAATGAAGCCAAAATGTTATATGCCTCTGATTCAAAAGAGAAGAAAGGCTTCATGTTTGAGCATGTTTGGCATATCTTAAAAAACACAGAGAAGTGGATGGAAACGTCAGGGTCTACAAAAAATAAGAACTCTCAAAATATTAACATGTCACAAACATTAAGTTCTAACACTCCCAGTCAAGGGAGAGGAATAGACTTAAATTCAGATAACAATAACATGAATCTTGGTAGTACTGGGGATGAAGAATCTCCAATCTCAACTTCCAATAAACGACCAACTGGGAGAAAGCAAGAAAAGGAGAGGAGGAGACAATTGAGTGGTAAGGCCGGTTATGATATTGAGACTCATACTAAAAAAACGAAGAAATCTTAGAGGTTTTAAAGAGAGGGCAAGAACAACGAGCAAACGATATGTCTGCTATCCAAGAGCTCATGAGAATGAAAGCAGAAAATCAAAAAAGAAAACTAGATCTACAGAGCGCTAAACAAGATCACGATATCATGATGATAGATTTGGATAGCATCAAAGGAACTCCAGAACGACAGTATTTTCGACAAAAAAAACAAGAAATTATGAATAGAAATATTATAAAACCATTATTTGGAGGATCTTCATCACTCGAAGGAACTGAATATGGAGGTGGCGTATACGGAGGTAGTGGTTACGGTGGAAGCCAATATAGAGGAAGCCAATATAGAGGAAGCCAATATGGAGCACCTCAATTTGTAGGAGGTCAACTTGGAGGAAGCCAGTGTGGAGGAAGCCAGTATGGAGGAGATCGACATAGAGGACCTCGATATGGAGGGCCTCAATTTGGAGGACCTCCATTTGGAGGACCTCCATTTGGAGGAGGTCAACATGAAGGAAGTCAGTACGGAGCAAGCCAGTATGAAAGAGACCGACATGGAGGACCTCCATTTGGAGGGCCTCAATTTGGAGGACCTCCATTTGGAGGAAATCAGTACCGAGAAAGCCAATACCGAGAAAACCAGTACGACGGAAGCCAATTTGAAGGACATCAGTTCGGAGGAGACCAACAGGGAGGAAGCCAGTATGGAGGAAGCGACTACAACATACCAAGGTATGGAGGAGAACAACAGGGGGATAGCGCGCGCGGAAATCGTATCGAACCCAGTGATGACCTCCCAGATTTTTAGTTTAAATTTCAAATGTAATATTTTAATTTTGAAATATGTAATGCTTATTTTATTTTTATAATGTAATGCTTATTTTAATTTGGCAAGCTAATTATTATTATTTATATAAATTATTATTTATATTAATTATTAATTATAATAAATAAAAATATGAAAAAACGTGGAGCTGAGCTCGACGTTCGTCGAGCTCAGGAAAAACGTCGAGCTCAGCTCGGGAAAAACGTCGAGCTCAGCTCGACGTTTTTATTTAAATATAATTTTTTTATTTTTTATTTTAATTATTATATATATTTATTTATACATATAAATATGTAATTTATATAAATATATTTTGGCATTAATAAATGTATATTTATTTATACATATAATATTAAAAAATTTAATGTTCTTCAAATATGGAGAACATGGTTGGAGTTGGTTCTCCATGTTCTCCATATTTGGAGAACACAGTAGCACTGCAATCTCCATATTTGGAGAATATGGAGATCTCCCGTTGGAGATGCTCTAAGACCGCTCAATTCAAACCTGTCTACCAAACCTTTAATTTTGGCCTCAACAATATTTTTTTAAAACATTCTTGTCAATTTGAAGAATATATTAACATAATTATATAAAAGATTCATCAGAATTCAGTCAAACCCACAACAATTCTAATTTTAATTTTATGATCTTGACTAATTTTTTTAAATATTGTCAAAAAATAATAGTGATTGTTAACATTATAGTTTTGACCAGTCGTACCACATTTTTTCCTAATTTTTCGTGTCTTTTGAAAATACGACTTGTACATGTAATTTTAGGAAATGTGTTCAACACTAAAGTTTTAGATCTCGTCGCGAAATTAGAACGGTTTATACAACGCGTATTTCTAAATGGCCTGAAATCTGGATGTATTTCCAAAGTACGGCTTGTACATGCATGTACAAGATGTATTTCCAAAAATCGTGAGAAATTAGGAGAAAACATAGTGTAACTAGCCAAAATTGTAGTCCTAATAACAATCATCAAAATAAATCAGAAATATCAATTGAAACTGAATCAACGGTAGATCAAAATCCCGCGGTTGACGTGCGAGCAAAATTAGAGCCTTTAAGGCTTCGTTTGGAGAGACTTATTTTTATCAATCAAGAGGTTACGAATTCATAATGAGATCTTAATTAATAATAATTTATACAGTAAAATTGGTAGGTGTTAGTTGTTACTCCATGCATAATAATAAATTAATAAGATAATATCTATATTTAATATTAGAAATGAAAATAGATGATGACAAGGCAGCTTTATGGGGTTTGACTGTGTGTCCCTTTCTTTGGACGGCCCGCAATAAATTGTCGGGATCTGTCGGCTGTAATTCCATTCCATCTCGATAGTCGAAGCGGGAAGCGTCCAGTTGTTCTTGATCTATCCTTTTCATCAATTATTTGAAAAAAATTGTAATCAGACAAAAAAAAATCTGAAAATTTAATATAAAAGTATTGTTCATTTTCTTTACAGTTATGAATGTTGTTCCCTGAATTTTCTAAGTTAAAGCACGTGAGCCAACTTGAACAAGCCGCAAGCATCAAGTCACACTCACCCGCTTGAAGGGTCCGAGATAGCCCCGAAAAAATAGCAGGGCCGAACAAGCCCGCGTGCAAGAGCCACGCATGTCTCGCGCACCCTCAGACCCGACACGCGATCGCAAGCACAAATTTCACCCCGCACAAATTTCACCCCGCACAAAACTATAAAAAGGTCCTGAGACCTTCATTTGAAGACAAGCAACTCTAGAGAGTAGAGAGAGCTTTCCGGCGAGAACGTGAGATTTAGATCTTTTCTCCGCTCGGAATTCGCTCAGCGCCATCTCTAGTGCGGAGACATAGCAAGGCTTCCAAGGCAAAACTTTCTTCTGCACATGAGCGCTCTCATCAAGGCTTCGACTCAACAAAAGCGCTTTCACCGAGGCTCCAAGAACTTGACGATTTTCCCCACTGGAGCGCTTTCATCTAAGCTCCAAGGATATAATTCCCTTTTACATTTTTTTCATACTTTGTACTTGTAACAAAGATGTGACTTCTCATTTTCCGATGAATTATCTCAACTCTTGTAAAATCCAATGAAATAATGGATTTTGGCCCAACGATCCGACCATGTGATTTTTCGCTCTTTCTGGGTTTTTCATGTCAAAAAAAGTCTTTTGTCATTTGTTATTGTTTTTCATTAACTGTTTTCACCCCGATTCAATTCCGATGTAAGACGATCCGATTCTCCGGAACGGAAAAAGTCGGCTGACCCGCAACAATTCACATTTAAGATAAATTTTATATTTGCAAAATGTGATAAGTATTTTTTCCTTCTCAATTAAGACAAAATTTATACGCACCGTCATTTTTATAATTAAAATTATTGCTTACTAATTTATACAACTTTGAAAGTGAGAACATTACGGCCCTGAACTTATGGCTCTCAAATAGAAATAATGTTTGGGTCCGAATATGTTGATATATTGCCGCTCCTGTGGCCTTGTAGCGGCGCCCTCTTCTTCACGTCCAGAGCCGTTGCTTCCTGTTTCCCGTCCAGAGCAGGCGAGACCTGTTGCTGCTTCCTCCTTCCCGTCCAGAGCCGGCGAGAGCCGTTGCTGCTTCCTCCTTCCCGTCCAGAGCCGTCGACTCCAGGGACCGAACCCACCCAGGAAGGCGGCGACATCAGAGCGACGACGACGGCCGGTGAGAGATAGGGGAGGCCGGCGGTGTCGTGAACGCCGATGGATTAGGCGTTGTTTGTGGAATCCCTGGCGCTCCTGGTTATATCGTTCTATTGCTCACCTCCATGTAATTTTAAACTCTCTGATTATAGTGAATCGTTCTCCGATGCTCTCCCCGTAGATGTAGGAGTTGTTTATCTCCGAACCACGTAAATTTTTGTGTCGGTTGTGTGTGCTTGGAATTTCGTCACTGCTATTGCTCATTTTTGTTGCATTGTTCGCGTTTTTTCGAAGTCGCGGATTCGATCCAATTTTATAACAATTGGTATCAGAGGGAGGTTCCGACCTTGGACCTCTGTGAGCAAAAGCAATGACAGCAAAATTCGAGATTTTGAAGTACGGCGGTAAAATCGATTTTGATCTATGCCAGAAACTGATCAAGGCAGTCCTCGTCCAGCAAGGTCTCCATAAAGCGCTTCTCGGCAAGGAGAAATCCGGGAAGAAGGATGACGAATGTGAGGTGATGGGTTCCACCATCATTTATAGAGAAAGCCCCCCCCCCCCCCCCCATGATCTCCTCCCAAAAAGGGGATCATGGGGTTGACTAAGTCAATTCCACCCCACCCCCCCTCCCCCCCCCATGAACTCTCATGATGAGAAAATCATAGGGGGTGGGGTCCACTCCCTCTCCCCATGGAGGAAAATCGTCGTCACCGGCCAGACTGACCACCGTCGGCATCCGGCCTACCGCCGGCCTCGCCGCGGTCGGTCTCCCGCCTCGCCACGGCAGGCCGCGACTCGGTGATAGCTCTGCCGGTCTCCTCCCTCAAGTCACCTTCCAGCCACCACGAGCCACCAGCACGCCGCCAGCAGGAAAACGCCTAAGTCCCGGAGCTAGCCGAAGGAGGAAGACGACCCCTGCAAGCAAGCGCACGCCGCCCCCAACATCAGAGCACCAGGGCCATCCCATGCATTTCAGCATCCAAGTCACTCCTGCGGCGCAGCCTGTTGCCCGCGGGGAGTCGTAGTCTTTCTCTCTCTCCCCCAAGTTGTAACAGGAGCGGTCTGTCGCCCCGATTCTCCAACACGTTGTAATCACCAGGAGCTAGTGAACATTGACCGGCACAGATGTAACACCCCAAAATGTTGTAGGAGCGACGGGGATCAAATTTGGCCAAATCAGATTTTTGGTGCAGGTGACACGGGCCCCGACACGGGCGTGTCGGAGGCCGTGTCGGGCGTGTCGAGCTCGAGCCGTCGAGCTGGCCGTGTCGTCGACCACTGCAGGTCGACGATGGTCGTGTGGTGGAACACGGCCTCGGACACGGGCGTGTCTTAGGCCGTGTCACACCTATGTTCTGCGGTTGGGTACACGGGTAATGACACGGGCATGAACACGGGCGTGTCTAGATTGACACGGGCGTGTCTAATGCCGTGTCACAAAGCCGTGTACCTCTCTGACTGCGAAGTGTTGATATATTGCACACGGGGGGCGTGACACGGGTCCCGACACGGGCGTGTCGCAGGCGACACGGGCGTGTCGTAGGCCGTGTCGCATGCCGTGTGCTGGTTTTCAGATCTGGTCGAGACGGCGAATGAACTACACGGCCAGGCACACGGCCGTGTGTCAACCCGTGTTCGGCCCAGGTTTTGTTATTTCAGGCCCGATCAAGGCCGTTCGTTTCCTTGGCTTGAGATCCGACGGCTGGGGGCTGTTGCTGGGATGTTTTATCCGGGAATAGGGTTAGAAACCCTCATTCTCTTTGGTTGGTTCTCTCTCTGAGTCTAGAGAGAAGGGAGAGCTTAGAGGAGGAAGAAGGAGGTCAACTACGGCCGCCGGTGGAGCTTCGGAGCTCCGATTCTCGATCCGAGTCCGGATCCGCGAAGGCGAGGCCGATACGGTGCTTTCCATCCGAGTGGATCGTCATGGCGCCGAGGAAAAGCGAAAGGGTAACGATTCTCTTCTTGAGCATGTGAAGCTCTTCTTCCTTTGCATGGGAAAACCCCTCTCCCGCGAGTGTGCGGCGAGATCGTGGTATTCCTTGGGGTAGATATATAAAGTCCCCCTTGTTAGAGTCCGGAATCGTAGTACGGACATAGGCATGTTGTGTGAAGCCTACCCGGACGTGTGTTCCGGATCGGTGATGTTTTGTTATGCATATTTTAGCCGGAGAAGACTCCGAGCGTTGTGGTTGTTTTCGGGTTGCTATGCGGTAGAATGCATCAGGGAATCTTGGGGATTAACCCCGAGGTGCACCCGGAAATCTGGGTGGAAACGAAGTTCTGCCATCTCGGTGGCCTGGGTGCCAGCCGGGAACATAGCGGGGCTATGTATCATGTTTGATTGCGGCAGGGAGCCTTGGGTATGAAACCCGAGGTGCACCCGGAAATCTTGGACGGAAATGTAGTTCCGTCATATCGGTGGCCTGGGAGCCAACCGGGTACTTAGCGGGGCTAAGTACCGTGTTTGATCGTTATTTGGGACTGGGGAAAGCTTAGTCCGCGCCAAAGGGCCAAATGGCAGTGGCGGAGTGAGCAACGGACTAGTAGCCCTCTACCCGCTCCACCTGCTCGATTAAAGCGACCTAAAGTTTACGTGGGACTTACTTAGATTTGGAGATCGAGTCTAGGCTGCGGCTGAGAAGACTAAATGCTCACAAAGATTGCCATCCTGGGGGTGGTGGTGGAGTCGAGGACCGGACGGGGTTCGGACTGGCTTCGCCGAGTAAGTGCCCTGAGAGCACGGGGTGTACGGTCGTGAGAGCGTGCACCTATGTTGAGATGCTTGTTTGGCTGTGTTGCGTGTTTTGCTAACAAGTGCAGGGAAGAAGCTTTGCCGCCCCGGTTTGGGGGCGGAATCGTTATAATTTGGTCAGCATTGCTGACCGTTGCCTTTGTTTACCACCGTGCGGTGGGTTGTTGCTTGCAGGTGCTGCGGAGCTGAGAGGTAATTAGCGGGCTAAAGCCCAAGTTGCTGTGCTGGCCCTCGAAGGCCTTGTTTTGAGTGTTTTACCTCTTGTACTCATGTGTGGCCGGCCTGCGTGCCGAGGTTTGGAAGACACTTGTATTTAAGCAACTCTTGTAAAGCCTTAAGGCTATTTCTTCCGTTTTGTGTATTATACATTCCTATGGGTTTGAGTAGTGGACATTCATGCTTGGCAGGGTTCTTTATTCTTTGCAACTCTAATAAATTGCTTCCGCTAGGTGTTGTGTAGGACGTTGTGATTGGTTGAATGGTTTCAACGCGTAACCAACCGGTCTGTCCGTAGTATATGGCGTCGGGCCCCGGCCGGACCTACTGCTATATGCTATGCGACGGATAGGGGTGTTACAAATTGGTATCAGACTACTGGTTTCGGTCAAGCTTAAATGAATTCGTGGACGAATTCACTTTAAGGGGTGGTGAGCACATGTATGTGCGTCATCGTTATAACATGAAAAGAACCCATGAATGTCCACTTAGGAATGAAAATACACATGTTTGGGGAACCTACGTGTTCCTATAATTACTTTTTGCAATTTTGTTCGGTCCCTTATTGGTGTTCTGTACGATTGTAGGTGTCCGAGTGTGGCGCGTGACAGTCTGAATGCACACTTTCTGGGAAAAGTACTGCACCCAGCGACGTGCCGGAGACCCCTACGTCTTTGGAAACCATAAGAAAGGTGGTTGAAGCGGTGTTCGCTGTGACCAACGCACATCATGGGAGTAATGTGCAACCATTTGTCCCTGAGGTGGCCCCAACATCGGGTGGTATGTTGGAGCAAAGGGCATTTGGGGGTCAAGTAGAGCAGCAGAGGAGCCTAACTGTGGCGCAGGGAGCGCATTCGGTGGACGCATATTTGCAGACGTTCCTTATGGTAAGGCGCTACCCAGGCTTTGAATGGGAAAGCGAGCAATCTATAGTGGATAGATTTTATAACGGTCTGCGCAGCGAGTTGCGTATCCTACTGCTAGGACCAAAGTTATTGGGATTCCGAGCTTTGGTGGAATCGGCCAGAGCTTTGGAAGTGGAGTTGGGGAAAACTCACCAAGTACCAGTGGATAGGGTACCAAACCCTACAGATCCTATACGGACTGCCTATCGAAAGACGCCGAGAAAAGAGGCTGGGTCATCTAATACCCTCAATTGTTATTCTTGTGGCAAGAAAGGGCACCTCGCCAGAGAATGTTGGGAGGGTGCTCATAAGACAAGGAAAGTTTTGGCAGGAGCAGTCAAAGATGCTATGACAAAGGATTCGGTGGTCATGTTGACAACCTCAAAATCCGGGTACCGTAGGTGGTACAAGAAGGCTAGGAGGTCGGGTCTAGTCCCTTCCTCTAGCGCATCCGGAACGACTACAACCCAAACCCCGGATGCATGCTTTGTTTGTGAAAAGCCGGGGCACTATGCCCGGGATTGTTGGAATGGACGCTTAATTTCCAAAAAGAAGCCGGGGGCTATATCTGAGGAGAAGGGAAAGGCGGTGGCGTTCGTCGCACCGCTGTTTACTCCGGTCCAACTGGGAATGGACAGCCTTGGCCAGCAGGAGGCCATGTGGCCGATCGTCGGGAAGACAGGTATGGTTTAATTGAGCAATTTAGCTTCTTATACCTGTTACCCTTTCTGCGTTTTAGCTTAGGACTGGAGGTTCTAGGCTTTGTTTGGATTTTTGGCAATCCGGCGAGAGCATTGTCCGATGCGGAAGCTTCGCGCTCCTTTTGTCCAAAAGATTTATATCGTACATTGAAGTACCTTCTTCGATGGCAAAGGACAAAGTGGAGGCGTTGTGGCGGAATGGATGTTCATGCGCGCGGAGAGAGATTCTGTGTAGCAAGAATACTCCCCTCTGAACACCACCCGCACTGACGCGATGCACGCAATGCGGAATGATCCGAAACTCCACCGGCCAAGAATCCTCAGCCATTCAAGCAAGTTGATTTGCTGCCATCAGAAGAACTCTCTGCCTCAACCAGGCATTGCCTGCACAAGGAATACGACATAGAGAAGGAATTCTCAAGCACAAGTAGCTCCCCCGCGCTCGCTGCATCACTCCAAGAGATGTACGATCATCACCTTGTCTGTCCTCATTATGAAGAGAGTGCTGGGAACGTGATGGGTCTCGATGTCTCTGCCACGAAACAAAGACTAAATGAATATCTGCTCAACAACAACTCACCTAAGTCCTGGGCAGCCCCGGGGTCAGAAGATGGCCTTGAAATCCGTAGTTTCAGTGGAACGACAACCCACTGGCACACGTGGAGCATTTTGAAGCCATCATGCACGCCCGCAATGCTTCAGATCAACTCATGGCCCAAGCATCTCCGACAACACTAAAAGGCAAAGCTCGAGCTTGGTTTCACTCTCTACAAAAAGAAAAGATAGACAGCTACATTGAACTCGCAGCTCTCTTTATCAAAAAGTTCATGACGGTAAGAAAATCCTCACCAGAAAGTCCAAGTCCGAGTAGAGTCCATAAAAGGAAACTAAAGAACGGTGTGTACCCCGAGCCTAAGAGAAACTGCGATCAGCACGCAAGTACCTACAAATGGCGAAAGTTGCGTCAGTTTGCGGCACTCAACGCCCCTCAAGGCAGGATCTTTGAAGCAATTCATGATCATCCAGCCTTGAGCAGGCCCAGGCCGCTCGCCCCCGGTCGAGAAGATTTATCAAAATACTACGAGTATCACCGGGGTCTAGCCACATCACCAACGAATGCAATCGGCTAAAAGAAGAAATCCAACGACTGACCAGTCTGGGGGCGGTTGATCAATTCCTATCAAGAAAGAAACCGCCTCCCAATCAGAGCATGAGGTCTACAACCGTCAGAATTGGCGAGCCATCTACTAAGTTGAACCAAGTTCTAGTGGATGGAGAGATTACTGTTAATGTGATGTTTTTATCAACACTACTTCAACTCAAACTAACCACTGGCAACCTCGAGTTGACGTCTGCCAGCACGCATGTTTCGGGGAATGCCCCAGTACCAGTCATTGACACCATCACTCTCCCGATCACACTTGAAGAAGCACCTCGGCAAGCATCCTATGACGTACAGTTCGTCGGTATCCAAGCTGAGTCTGATTACACTGCAATACTGTAACGACCCTAGCCCATTTAGACCAGGCGTCGTCGGCGTACCAGCGGCCGGGTTTAGAGCTCAGAGGCCCACCAATAGTGCGGCTTGTCTCGCCCCACGACCCACTGGTGGTAAGCCTAAACATCAAGGCCTGCAGGCCCAGTACACTCCAACCTCCTCCTTGTCTCCCAAAACTCGGGGCAGGCCAAGGTCCCATGGGAATTGGCGCTTCCTGCTACCTCTCCTGCTGTTTATCCCTTCATCAGCGTTTAGTGGCCCATTGTGTTATGATCATCGTCTCCCTTCTTCCTCCCTGCTCCCTGGGGTTGTTGTTTCTCCTCTCCTCCTTGCGGATCGGTCGCCTCCACTTGGGACGATCCCTCGGGTACTGGAATCTCCCTTCTTCCCTTCTCGCTTCTCGAGCCTCAACGGGCCTCCTTCCTTCTTGCCTTCGAGGCCTCTCCGGCCTCCTCTCCTCTACTCTCCTGAGCTCCCCTCTCTTCTCCCTTTTTTCTTCTTCCTTCCTCTGCGGACTCTCCCGCTTTCTGCCATCACGCTTCTCTGGACGCCTCCCCTTCTCCAGCAGTCTCCCCCTGTTCTCCCCGAGTGGCATATCCCCGTCCAACCTTGCCAGGAACTCCTTGTTCCTCTCCCCCCCTGAATGAAGACATTCGTCCTCTCCACCATTTCTTCAAACGACCTCGGCGGCCTATGCCCCAGCTCCATGTTGAAAAGTCCCTGCTTCAGGCCAAACTTGAGGGCAACCATCAAGGTAAACCCATCCACTTCCTCTACCTCCAAAACCTCCTCCTGGAACCGGTCGATGTACAGGCGCGGAGATGGCGTTGGGGTGTACTGGGCCTGCATGCCTTGATGTTTAGGCTTACTACCAGTGGGTCGTGGGGCGAGACAAGCCACACTATTGGTGGGCCTCTGAGCTCTAAACCCGACCGCTGGTAGGCCGGCGGCGCCTGGTCTAAATGGGCCAGGGTCGTTACAAAAAAGTTCTTAACCTCGGGGAAAATGCGGGTCGTGACAAATACTCCAACAATCACTCCTAGATGTCTTCCAATCCCGCTTCCGTCACTTCCATCCTTGAGCCATTTCCTTTTTTGCTCGATCATTTATTTACTGTTGTAAAAATCGCGAGCTCGAGCTCGCGAAGACTATCTTTTCGTTATTTGCTTTATTAGTGCCTAATCGAGAAATTGTTTTGCCAGGCTAGGTCACATAACCTAATCAAATATATACATTTTCCGGCGATCGGACTGAGTACTTACATTTTCCACCAATGTTGCTGACCATCGCCCAACCATCAAAAAAACATCGTGGAGCAGCCCTCGTGCAACACCGTGGGGGCCTGCCCCCTCATGAAGAAGCCGCGAGCAGCCCTCGCGCAAATTAAGCCACGAGCAACCCTTGTGCAACACCGTGGGGGTCAGCCCCCCTCACTAAGAAGCCGCGAGCAGACCTCGCGCAAATTAAGTCGCGAGCAACCCTCGCGCAACACAGTGGGGGCCTTCCCCCCTCACGAAGAAGCCGCGAGCAGCCCTCGCGCAAACTAAGCCATGAGCAGTCCTCATGCAACTCTGTGGGGGCCTGACCCCCTAACGAATAAGCCGCGAGTAGAGCTCACACAAATTAAGCCACGAGTAACCCTCGCGCAACACCGTGGGGGCCAGTCCCCCTCACGAATAAGCCGCAAGCAGCCCTCGTGAAAATTAAGCCGCGAGCAACCATCCCACAATACCGTGGGGGCCTGCCCTCCTCACGAAGAAGCCGCGAGCAGCCCTCGCGCAAACTAAGCCACGAGCAACTCTCGTGCAACACCAGGGGGGCCTTCCCCCCTCATGAAGAAGCCGCAAGTAGCCATCGTGCAAACTAAGCCACGAGCAACCCTCGTGCAACACCGTGGGGGCCTGCCCCCCTCACGAAAAAGCCGCGAGCATCCCTCGCGCAAACTAAGCCATGAGCATCCCTCGTGCAACACCGTGGGGGCCTGCCCCCCTCACGAAGAAGCCGCGAGCAGCCCTTACACAAATTAATCTGCGAGCAGCCCCCGTGTAACACTGTGGGGGCCTGCCCCCCTCACGAAGAAGCCGCGAGCATCCCTCGCGCAAATTAAGCCACGAGCAACCCTCGTGCAACACCGTGGGGGCCTGCCCCCCTCACGAAGAAGCCGCGAGCAGATATCGCGCAAACTAAGCCACGAGCAACCCTCGTGCAACACCGTGGGAGCTTGCCCTCCTCACGAAGAAGCCGAGAGCAGCCCTCGTGCAAACTAAGCCACGAGCAACCCTCATGCAACACCGCGGGGGTCTGCCCCCCTCACGAAGAAGCCGCGAGCATCCCTCGCACAAACTAAGCCACGAGCAACCCTCGCGCAACACCGTGGGGGCCTGCCCCCTCACGAAGAAGCCGCGAGCATCCCTCGCACAAACTAAGCTGCGAGCAACCCTCGCGCAATACCGTAGGGGTCCTGCCCCCCTCACGAAGAAGCTGCGAGCATCCCTCGCGTAAACTAAGCCGCGAGCAACCCTCGCGCAACACCGTAGGGGTCCTGCCCCCCTCACGAAGAAGCTGCGAGCATCCCTCGCGTAAACTAAGCCGCGAGCAACCCTCGCGCAACACCGTGAGGTCTTGCCCCCCTCACAAAGAAGCTGCGAGCATCCCTCGCGCAAACTAAGCAGCGAGCAACCCTCACACAATACTTTGGAGGTCTTCCCCCCTCACGAAGAAGCCACGAGCATCCCGTCCGCAAACTAAGCCGGGAGCAACCCTCGTGCAAATAAAGCCGCAAGCAGCCCTCGTGCAGATCAAACCAAGCCAGGCAAATAAAACAGCTAAGATGGCATAAAAAATAACAATGTCATAACAAAATAAAGCTGGAATGATACAAGAAGGACAATCAGCGCCAAGAAATAACAATAACCAATGCTAAACAAGGGGCAAAAACACAATACACCCAACTAAACAATAAAATATAAACATACAATGACAAAGATATGAGTACCACTACTCGTCCTCGGCGTCTGAGTCAGAACGCTCATGCTTAGAAACATCTGCAAAACTGGAACATGATGTGTCACATCCCAGGCTCATGTTAACAAAGCGAAAGGCTTTCGAAACACCGCGTCAAAGTGCCAACTCACGAACATCGTCCATCTGAGGCTCCACCTCCTTGGACAAAATCTCGTCACGAACCTCCTCTACAATCAGACTACGGTCTCGCATGTAATCCAATGACTCCTGGTACTCAGCAAGTCCTGCGGCCTTCAACTCTAACGCATGGTCATCAGAGGATAGCATCTCCACCTGCGCCTTCGCTGCCTGAAGTTGAATCTCGAGGCTCATGGCTTCCTCTTGCGCCGCATGTAACTTTGTACCCAAGCCCGAAGTCTCCTCCTTCGAAAGCTTAAACATCTAGGTGGTCCTTTCCACACAGGTCTTCTCCACTTCCAAGGCCGCGCGTGCATCCTCTAGCTCGAATTTTAGCTCTGATCCGATCCGGCGAAACCACGCAATATCCCGGTCATGCTCCTCCTTCATAGAGGCAAGCGAGCTCGTCAACCGGAGCTTCTCCTGAAGAGCAAGGTACCCATCCTTCAGACTCATGTAATGGTCATTCCAGGTTACCGCGATCTGCGCCTGGGTCTCTATCTGTGCAAAGAAAAGGCCAGAATTAACATCAATTAGCAAAGAAAAAATAAAGAAAAGAACCTCGGAAACAAATCAAGTCCTTACCGCATTACTCATCGCCCTCAAGGAAGAGGAAATTCGTGGAGCCACTATATCAGCAGACACCTGGGGAACTAGGGACGCAAGTATCTGCACCTCGGGATTCGACTCATGACAAGCATCAAAAATAGTCGCTGCCACCACCACGTCAAGGTCACCAGGAGGGGCCGCCACCGCTTTCCTCTTCCGACCCCCTCCTTGAGGAGTTCCAACTGTCTGAACTGTGTCCAACGAGATACCACACCGCAACAACCGCTTCTCCTCCACATAGATATAAATATTAAAAAGGCGGTTGACTAGCTCACAAGGCTCAGAAAACCCGAGTACTCGGGAAAAATCTCGCACCTTCCCCCTCAAACGGCGACAACGATCGGGAAGCGTGTCCCACACCTCGGGAAGGTCCCATGAATTCTTAACATATCCAAACAAAGTGTTACCGTGTCGACGGTCCTTGCGGGATTCAAATTCCAACCAACTCTTATTGTTGCGAACCTCCACCCGCTCGCCACCATCGGAACGAACGTCGCACCAATCTCGGAATTGGTCCAAGGAAAACTGGCCTCTTTGCTCACGAAAGAAGACAACTAAGCCCATAATTCGGACAATTCCAACCAGGATGAACTGGGAAATAGGCACCCCACAGAACTTCAAGATCTCAATCACCTCCTCGCATGGTGGGAAACGAAAGCCGGACCTCAGGAAAACTTCGCAGATCGTCAACCAACCGTGAGGAGGATTCTGGACTCGCTCCTCAGCACGCGGGATCCTCACTTCCAAGTCGGAAGGAAGCCCATATTTCTTACTCCAAATTTCCACACCATCTTCGGTCAAAGAGGAACGCAAGCACATCGGACCGGAAGAACGCTTCGAAACCTGCACAGATAAAAAATCAAAAGGTCAGGATTGTCCAAAAAATGAAGGCTTGGAGTCACACATCCAACCACATGCAGCCTGACAGCATGCAAAACAAGGAAAATGTGCAAACCATGATGCTCGCGCACGTGGCCAAATGCGCGTACGGCGTGGGCGCACACGAACTGGGCGTGTGCGGCCTGCCTCGCGCGCGCGGTCTGCGAGCGCGCAACCTGCGCGCGCCCAGCCCGCTCCGCGTGCGCGCGAGGCCTGGATACGCACGGCCTACCGTGTGCGGTCCGGGCGCGTGCAGCTTGACCGCGCGCGCGCACGGCCTAGGCGTGTTCAACCGGCTCCGTGCTCGCAGTCCGGGCGCACACGACCTGGCCGCGAGCACGGTCTGCCAGCGCGCACACCTCAGGCGCGCGCAACCGGCTCTGCTCCCGCAGTCCAAGCGCACGCGTCCTGGCCGTGAGCATGGCCTGCCGGCGCGCGGCCGGCGGCCGCTCGGCCCAGGTGAGTGCGTCCACATTCGACATCCTCACCTACTGACTCTTCTTCGACAAATTTCGCCCTGAATACCTTGGAGGCACCACCCTTCGTCGCTTCCATATTCTCGTCGGAGGTCGCTATGACAGAAGGAGGGAAATGACAGCAGAAAAATCCCTCTTCTCTCGCTCGCTTCGCTCTCAGACAATAGGGATTTGGGGGGAAATTGATGGGTTCCATCATCATTTATAGAGAAAGCCCCCCCCCCCATGATCTCCTCCCAAAAAGGAGATCATGGGGTTGACTAAGTCAATTCCACCCCACCCCCCCGCGATGAACTCTCATGATGAGGAAATCATTGGGGGGGGGGGTGAGGCCCACTCCCTCTCCCTATGGAGGAAAACCGCCGCCGCCCGGCAGACCGCCGCCACCTGCCGACCTGACCACCGCCAGCATCCGGCCTCCCGCCGGCCTCGCCACGGTCGGCCTCCCTCCTCGCCACGGCAGGCCACGACCCAACCGCCGGCCTTGCTACGACAGGGCCACGGCCAGGCCCCGGCAGGCCGGGACCGACCAAACCACCAGCCCGGCCGCGCTGCGGCCGGCCTGGCTGCAGTAAGCCATGGTCGGCCTTGCCGCATAAAACCGTGGCAAGGCCACGACAGGCCTCCGCCGCCAGCCCCCAGGCCGCCCCCCCTGCCGCCGGCCACCTCCGCCGCCTTGGCGCCCCATCATCGTGGACGGCCTGCCCACCGTCCGATCGGGGGAGGCTCTCCACTCCGTCTGATCAGGAGGGTAACCACCCACTAACCCACTACGTTAGTGGTGGGGCCCGCCATGATCCTCCCCTGGAGGCTATAAAAGGAGCCCCAGGTCCTCCTCATTTTTCACCTTTTTCTGCTCCCGGTCATCTTCTTCCTCAGGTGATAGCTATGTCGGTCTCCTCCCCCGAGTCACCTTCCAGCCACCACGAGCCACCAGCACGCCGCCAGCAGGAAAACGCCTAAGTCCTGGAGCTAGCCGAAGGAGGAAGATGACCCCTGCAAGCAAGCGCACGTCGCCCCCAACATCAGAGCACCAGGGTCATCCCACGCATTTCAGCATCCAAGTCACTCCCGCGACGCAGCCTGTTGCCCGTGGGGAGTCGTAGTCTTTCTCTCTCTCCCCTAAGCTGTAACGGGAGTGGCTTGTCGTCCCGATTATCCAACACATTGTAATCACCAGGAGCTAGTTGACATTGACCAGCACAGACCTGATCACGTGGTTTTTTACCCATTTGAGGGATTTTTCCACGTCATCACATCTTGTGTCAACCTCTCTTTTTCATTGACTGTGTGCGCGCTCGACCGCTCCATGAGCGAAGGCGGTCCTAGTTAATCTGGTCTTACTTGGGTATCAAGTTAGTCCGCAACAGGAGGAGTTAGATCTGAAGGCCATCAGTACGATCCAGCTATGCCTAGCAGATAAAGTCATGTACAACGTAGTTAATGCTGAGACTACAGTTGATATGTGGAAGAAATTGGAAAAGCTTTACATGTCCAAGTCGCTCACAAACAAGCTCTACATAAAGATGCAGCTGTATAGCTTAAGGATGTCAAAGAACACTTAGTTGTTGGAGCACATGAACGTGTTTAGCAAGCTCATCTCTCAATTACGCAGCATGGATGTAAAGGTTGGATAAGAAGACGAGGCTCTTCTCTTGTTGTCTTCTCTACCGAAGTCTTTTGATCATCTGGTCACCACAATTCTCTATGGAAAGGATACTCTGAAAATGGAAGAGGCGATGACGACCTTGCTCTCAAATGAAACGAGGAGCAAGTCTGGCCCAAGCACCAATGAGGGTCTTATGGTAAAGAGCAGCGAGCCGATCAGAGGCAGAACCAAAGACCGGGGCAAGAAAGCAAACCAACCAAAGTCGAAGTCAAGGTATAAGAACAACAAGTGTCACTACTACAAGGAAGAAGGGTACTGGAAAAACAACTGCCTGAAGAAAAAGCTCAAGGAAAAGAATCAAGAGACACAACAACCAGTTGTGGCCTTAAACCAAGAAAGTGACGTTGGTGTACTTCATGTTTGATCTACCCTCGACTCCACCGATGCATGAATCGTGGATTCTGGATGTTCCTATCACAAGTGCCCGAATAAAGAATGGTTCTCCACCTTCAAGCAATGCAATGGTGGTCGAGTTCTGATGGGGAACAACTCATAGTACAGGATGTTGGGGATTGGCAACATCAGAATTAAGATGTTCGACAGAATGGTCAGAACAGTCACAGATGTCAGGTATATGCCTGATTAGAGAAAAAGCCTGATTTCTCTAGGCACTCTGGAGGCAGCTGGATACTCTTACACCGGTGTTGGCAGATACTTAAAGGTCAAGAGATGCCCTCTGGTGGTCATGAAAGGAGAGCGCTCTGGCACTCTTTACAGGATGATTGGTACTACTATTGTCGGGGACGCAGTGGTTTCTACGACGTCAGATGAGGATTCCTCTCTATTGTGACATGCCAGACTTAACCACATGAGCGAGAGGACTGCTAGAGCTACATAATAAATGTCTACTAAAAGGGGTCAAGACGTGAAAGTTGGATTTCTGTGAGACATGTGTTCTCGGGAAGCAGCACAAAGTGAAGTTTTTGACGTCAAGAAAGCGCAGCAAGAGAACACTGGAGTATATGCACTCAGACGTTTGGGGTCCAGCCCAGAGCCTTCACTTTGAGGTGTCAAATACTTTATGACCTTCATCGATGACTTCTCAAGGAAGGTCTGAATCTACTTTCTCAAGCATAAGTCTGAAGTTTTCGAAAAGTTCAAGATCTGGAAGACCAAAGTGGAGAAGCAAACCGACAAAAAGGTAAAATACCTCAGATCTGATAATGGTGGCGAGTACACCTCAGCAAAGTTTCATGCATACTACAATCAGGAGGGCATCACTCATCATCTCACCATCCCGGTACACCGCAACAGAATGGCGTCGCATAAAGGATGAATAGAACATTGTTGGAGAGAGCTCGGTGCATGCATCTATTTGCCGACCTACCAAAGTCTTTTTGATCTGAAGCTATCAATACGACATACTATCTAGTGAATCGGTCTCCCTCTATGTCACTAGATCTGAAGTCTCCTCAGGAAGTCTGGTCAGGTACACCTGTTGTTTATTCTGATATTCATATTTTTGGTTGCCCTGTATACACACTACTGCAGGACTCGGAGAGGACTAAACTGAATGCTAAGTCCAAAAGATGTATCTATCTCGACCAAAAGGCCGACACAAAAGGGTTCAAGCTGTGGAACCCTGAAACCAAGAAAGTTGAGGTCAAGCGCGACGTCGTCTTTGATGAGGCTTCTATGCTAAAGAAGTCTCAGTCTCAAGCTAAAGAGGTGGAGAAGACTCCAGGCTCACCAGTGGAGGTGGAGCTTGATGAAAGCAACAAAGAAGATGACGGTGATGAGCTCCGCCGCCAGCCGCCAGGCCGGCCGCCCACGCTGCCGGCCACCTCCGCCGCCTTGACGCCCCGTCATCGTGGACGGCCTGCCCACCGTCCGATCGGGGGAGGCTCTCCACTCCGTCTGATCAGGAGGGTAACCACCCACTAACCCACTACGTTAGTGGTGGGGCCCGCCATGATCCTCCCCTGGAGGCTATAAAAGGAGCCCCAGGTCCTCCTCATTTTTCACT
Organism: Platanthera zijinensis; assembly: GCA_039513925.1. Taxonomy (NCBI): domain Eukaryota; kingdom Viridiplantae; phylum Streptophyta; class Magnoliopsida; order Asparagales; family Orchidaceae; genus Platanthera; species Platanthera zijinensis. The sequence goes on from CM077078.1 coordinate 25,015,424, forward strand.
TTTTTCTGCTCCCGGTCATCTTCTTCCTCAGGTGATAGCTCTGTCGGTCTCCTCCCCCCGAGTCACCTTCCAGCCACCACGAGCCACCAGCACGCCGCCAGCAGGAAAACGCCTAAGTCCTGGAGCTAGCCGAAGGAGGAAGACGACCCCTGCAAGCAAGCGCACGCCGCCCCCAGCATCAGAGCACCAGGGTCATCCCATGTATTTCAGCATCCAAGTCACTCCCGCGACGCAGCCTGTTGCCCGCGGGGAGTCGTAGTCTTTCTCTCTCCCCCCTAAGCTGTAACGGGAGCGGCTTGTCGCCCCGATTCTCCAACACATTGTAATCACCAAGAGCTAGTGGACATTGACCAGCACAGACCTGATCACGTGGTTTTTTACCCATTTGAGGGATTTTTCCACGTCATCACATCTTGTGTCAACCTCTCTTTTTCATTGACTGTATGCGCGCTCGACCGCTCCATGAGCTAAGGCGGTCCAAGTTAATCTGGTCTGACTTGGGTATCAAGTTAGTCCGCAATAGGAGGAGTTAGATCTGAAGGACATCAGTACGATCCAGCTATGCCTAGCAGATGAAGTCATGTACAACGTAGTTAATGCTGAGACTACAGTTGATATGTGGAAGAAATTGGAAAAGTTTTACATGTCCAAGTCGCTCACAAACAAGCTCTACATCAAGATGCAGCTGTATAACTTAAGGATGTCAGAGAACACTTAGTTGTTGGAGCACATGAACATGTTTAACAAGCTCATCTCTCAATTACGCAGCATGGATGTAAAGGTTGAATAAGAAGACGAGGCTCTTCTCTTGTTATCTTCTCTACTGAAGTCTTTTGATCATCTGGTCACCACAATTCTCTATGGAAAGGATACTCTGAAAATGGAAGAGGCGATGACGACCTTGCTCTCAAATGAAACGAGGAGCAAGTCTGGCCCAAGCACCAATGAGGGTCTTATGGTAAAGAGCAACGAGCCGATCAGAGGCAGATCCAAAGACCGGGGCAAGAAAGCAAACCAACCCAAGTCGAAGTCAAGGTATAAGAACAACAAGTGTCACTACTGCAAGGAAGAAGGGCACTGGAAAAACAACTGCCTGAAGAAAAAGCTCAAGGAAAAGAATCAAGAGACACAACAACCAGTTGTAGCCTTAGACCAAGAAAGTGACGTTGGTGTACTTCATGTTTGATCTACCCTCGACTCCACCGATGCATGAATCGTGGATTCTGGATGTTCCTATCACAAGTGCCCGAATAAAGAATGGTTTTCCACCTTCAAGCAATGCGATGGTGGTCGAGTTCTGATGGGGAACAACTTATAGTGCAGGACGTTGTGTACAACCCCATATTCGCTGGGTGGGACCCGGAGACATCACTGAGGAATTGGGCTAGGCTCAGGTCAGCCTTGGGTTGGCCCTGAGACATACTTATAGAGTTCCCGCCCTGAAGGGGCTCCCGCCCAAGGCAGATAGTCGAGCTCTCGGCAGGAGAGATCGTCGACCGCCCAAGGCAGATAGTCGAGCTCTCGGCAGGAGAGATCGTCGACCGCCCAAAGCAGATAGTCGAGCTCTCGGCAGGAGAGATCGTCGACCGCCCAAGGCAGATAGTCGAGCTCTCGGCAGGAGAGATCGTCGACCGCCCAAGGCAGATAGTCGAGCTCTCGGCAGGAGAGATCGTCGACCGACCAAGGCAGATAGTCGAGCTCTCGGTAGGAGAGATCGTCGACCACGGAAGCTTCCGCCTTAGGACAAGCTCCCGCCCAGGAGAGGCGAGAAGGCCCCAAGTAGGCCTTCAGTCGCGGTAGTTTCAAGACCGTGAAGGGCGCGAACCTCCCTGGCAAGGGGTCTCGCCAAGGTTGGCCCGGGTGGGGGTCCAGCGAGAGCCTTCTCAACCAGGGTTCTCGCCAAGTGGGCCCACGTGGTAGGGCCCGGCGCTCATAAAGAGGATTATTTTACAATATATTATCCCGAGGTAAAATTACCCAAATGCCCTTTAAATGACAGCGGGATTTGGCTATGGGCAGACCCCTCAGGGGTATTTCAGTATTTTCAGGTCAAAGGAAGACTATAAAAAGACCCATAAGGGCTCTTTAGAAGGCAAGTTGATCATTTTCCTCTAGCCCTAGTGCCTTCTGAAGAGCTCCCAGCCCAGCTTTCGGCTTTGGAGGGGAAGCTCTCAGAGATCTTCCGGGTGTGTGGTGGGACCTCCCAGCTGAGGCTTTGGGTCAGTGTTAGGGCCTTAGCAACCTGTCAGGGGTCGAGGTTTGAGAGAAGTAGGCATTGACTGCACTTTGGTTCGTGAACATTTGTTGAGGTCATTTTTGGCTTCAACAGTTCTGGTGCGGTGAGCGTGGAAGCAGTCAGTGCAAGAAAATCTCGAGTTAAGTCCCATGGCAGGAGGCGAGGGTGAAGGATCAGGCGCGGGAGGATCCCCCACCCGGGTGGACGAGGCGACGAGGAAGATGTTTGAGGACTTCAGGCGAGAAGTCATGCAGACGATCAACTTGGCCTTCTCGGCAAGGAACGAGTGGGAGACGCCGCAGGTTCCGGTGGAGGTGGTTCCGCTGCTAGGCGAGAACGCTCCAGGGCAGCGCCCCGGTAAGGAGGTCCCGGTGGAGGCAGGCGAGAGAGACGTAGCCGCGCGGGAGCTCTTCCCAGGTCAGCGTCTCGGGAAGGAGCTCCCGGCGGATCTGGGCGAGAAGGAGGCGACGGTGCGGGAACTCTTCCCTGGGCAAGGTCTCGCGGATCGGTCCAGCCAACCGAGATCGCGGGATGTGCCTTCTCGCCAGGCAGGGGGCGAGACCCCCTTTAGTGAGCTCATTGTCTCGGCTCCAGTGCCGGAGGGGTTCCGGGAGCCGGACATGACCTACTACACCGGGAAGGATGACCCAGTCCAGCACGTGCAATGGTTCGAGGACGTGGTGTCCATCAGGCAAATGTCGGATGCCTTCAAGTGCAGGCTTTTTGCCATCACTCTGAAAGAAAAGGCCAGGGACTGGTTCCACCAGTTGCCGGCAAGTTCCATCTACAGCTTTGAGGATCTGCGGAGGGGTTTTCTGTTGAGATTCTCAACTTCGAAGAAAAGGAAGAAGGAGGCTGAGTGCCTGTTTGCAGTGAGGCAGGGGCCGGAGGAGACGTTGGGTCGCTATGTCGACCGGTTCCAAGAGGAGGTTATCCTGGTCCAGGAGGTCCCGGGGTATGCGCTGATGCTAGCCTTCACCCTGGGGCTGAGGCCAGGGTTTTTCAGCATGGAGTTGAAGAGAGTGCCCCCTCTCTCTTTTGAGGAGCTCATGGAGAGGGCGGCGAAGGAGATAGACTTCGAGAGGGCAAACCCGGCGTTTGCGAGGAAGCTAGCCAGGCTGGCCGAGGACGACGTGAAGGAGCCGGTGGCGGGAAGGCAGAGAGAGCAGAGGGAGCAGAGGGAGCCGAGGGAAGATAGGAGAAGAGAAGAGCCCCGAGGGCAGGGGCAACAGCATGGGGGGGCCAGGGAGCCAAACAACCGATTGGGGTGGAGGCCTCAGGAGGGCCGCCCCCAGGGCCAGGGAGGACTTCAGATAAGAGATAACTTTCGGGAGCCCAGAAGGCTGGAGCAGGGAGGATGGCGACAGGGACCAAGGGGTCATTTCCCACCGCCGCAGGAGGCTATGGAGGTGGGAAGGGGAAGAGGTAGAAGACTTCGGGGAGCCGGAAGAAGGGGAGGAGGAGAAGGAAGAGGGGGCAGGGTGGCGTTGCCTTATTGTGACTTCCATCAGGAGGAAGGTCACGCAACGGCCACCTGCCCAGAGTTTCTGGAGATTAGAGGGGCCAGAGTGGCCGGAAGACAAGATCCGCCTGTAAGGATCGTCGAAGTACAGCGGGAAGAGGTAGAGGACAGATGTGAAGACAGGACTGACGTGGGGACCCGAGGAGGGATCGGAGTGATCCACGGGGGGGTGGGGATCGAGGCCACCCGCAAGGGGAGCCTTCAAACCATGTTCCGCCGAGGGGTCGCCTCGACCTCCCAGGCTCCCCCCCAGAGGAGAAGATCACTTTCTCATCCGCGGACATGCCGGACTACGAGGACCCGTTCTGCGACGCGCTTGTGATCCAGACAGCGGTGGAGAACTACACCGTCTCCCGGATACTGGTGGATAATGGGAGCTCGGTGAACGTGATCTTCAAGAAGGCCTTCGATGAGATGAGGGTGGAAGGAAAAAGGGTCCTGGCTTCCGATGGACCGCTTTTTGGCTTCTCCGGCGAAAGGAAAGAGGTGGAAGGTGGAGTAGGCTTGCATGTGAGGCTTGGGGGCGTCTCACGGAACTGTCGGTTCGTAATCGTGGATGCCCCGAGTAGTTACAATGCCATCTTTGGGCGCCCCCTCATCAGCGCCTTTCGCTGTGTACCCTCCTCGTACCACCAATGCCTCAAGTTCAACAATGGAGGGGTGCAGGTGAGGATCAGGGGGGATCCGAAGATGGCAAGGCAGTGCTATGTGACGGCGGTTAACACCGTGTCATGGATGGAGGAGGCAGAGGAGTTGGAGAGGGAGATGGCTGAGCAGGAAGGAGTTGAGGAAGGGGGGATGAGCCTGGGAGAGGCGATGGAGGTTGCTGAGGAGATGGCGGAGGTAGAGGAGTTGGGGGAGATCAGCCCAGAAGAGACGAGAGGAGTGGTGGATGAAGAAGAGCAGAGGCAGGAGGAGAGCCCGGAGGAGGCAATGGAAGTTGATGAAGTTGGGGGAGAAGAGCTCGAGTTTGAGCGGGAAGAGGCAAGGGTAAGTTGGGAGCGGTCGGGGCTGGAGCCGGCCGAAGAGGTGGTGGAGATGGAGGTGCTTACAAGAGCGGGGGAGGCGCAAAGGATTCGGATCAGCGGAGGCTTGAGCCTTGAGGATCAGGAACGGATGCGAGCCTGCATCCAGGGCAACGTCGACATCTTCGCTTGGAGCGCGGCAGACATGCCGGGCATCGACGCGGACGTGGCCTGTCACCGCTTGAACCTGGATTCCAGAGCCCGCCCCATACGCCAAAAGATGAGGGCCATCGCCACCAAGCTAGAAGCCCCCATCCGAGAGGAGGTCCAAAAGCTCCTGGACGCGGGCTTCATCTCAGAGATCCAGTATCCAGGCTGGATCTCCAACGTGGTAATGGTAAAGAAGGGAGGAGGAAAATGGCGCATGTGTATCGATTTTTCCTTATTAAATAAATCATGCCCCAAGGATTGTTACCCCTTGCCTCGAATCGACGCGCTGGTTGACTCAGCCGTCGGTTTTTCTCTTATGAGTTTTTTAGATGCATTTTCAGGGTACCACCAGATCCGGATGCACCCTCCTGATGTCAAGGATGTTTCCTTCATCACAAGAGAGGGATGCTTCAGCTATAAGATGATGCCCTTCGGATTAAAGAATGCAGGGGCAACATACCAACGCATGATGGATCGAATCTTTCGAGATCAAAGGGGAAGGAACCTGGAGGTCTATGTGGATGACCTCATGGTCAAGAGCAAGTGTGTTGATTCCCACTTGCGAGACTTGGAGGAGACGTTCGCCACCCTGCGGAAGTTCAAGATGAGGTTGAACCCCTTGAAGTGCGTCTTCGGGGCTAGTCGCGGCAAATTCCTCGGGCACCTCTTGACTCCCGCGGGGGTAGAACCCAACCCCGATAAGGTTAAGGCTATTCTAGACCTAGGATCGCCTCGCAACGCCAAGGAGGTCCAGCGCTTGACCGGGAAGTTGGCCGGGTTAAGCAGGTTCCTCTCTCGGTCAGGGGATAGATGTTCCTCCTTCTTCAGAGTACTTCGTGGCAACCAAGCATTCGAATGGACGGCCGAGTGCGAAGAGGCTTTTCAGGGGCTGAAGAGGCAACTCTCCCAAGCTCCGTTACTTCAAAGCCCGAAGGAGGGGGATGACCTAGCCTTGTATTTAGGAGTGGGAGGAGAGGCGGTGAGCTCCGTCTTGGTTAGGGAAGAGGGGAAGAAGCAGTTACCCGTCTATTATGTCAGCCGAATCTTAAAAAAGGCGGAGCTCCGATACCCCATCCTGGAAAAGCTAGCATATGCTTTGGTCATCTCAGCTAGGAAGCTTCGCCCTTACTTTCAAGCACACTCGATTAGGGTGGTAACCGACCATCCCCTTCGCAAGGTCTTGGAGGGGGTGGAACATTCAGGAAGGTTGGCAAAGTGGTCCATCGAGCTAAGCGAGTTTGACATCTCTTTCGTCCCGAGGCTCTCTATCAAAGCCCAGGCCGTAGCGGATTTCCTGGCGGACTATGTTACCGAGGCGGAGGCTGAAGAACCAAAGCCGCAAGAAGCGTGGAAGATGGTGGTCGACGGGGCCTCAGGAAGGCACTCCCTGGGAGGAGGTGTGGTGTTAGTAAGCCCTCAGGGAGTTACCATAGAGCAAGCCGTGACTTTCCATTTCCCTGTAACCAACAACCAAGCAGAGTACGAGGCTGTGATCGCCGGCCTTCGCTTGGCGAAGGAGTTGGAAATCCAGGATGTGGAAGCCTTCACCGACTCAATGGTGGTAGCATCGCAGATCCGAGGCGAGTTTGAGGCCCGAGAGCCGACCCTCGCGAGGTATCTATCTAAGGTAAGAGCCATCATTGGGGGTTTCCGTTCATTCTCTATTCGACATGTCCCCAGGGAGGAAAGCGCGGCAGCTGATCGACTGGCGAAGTTCGGGCCTCGGGGAGGAGGTACCCTAACCGAACTATTCCGACCAGCCATTGAAGAGGGGGAGTTGATGGAGGTGAATCGGCGGTCCTCATGGATGGATCCATTGGTGACTTTCTTAACCACAGGAGAACTGTCGGAAGAAGTCAAGGATGCAAAGAGCTTCAGGCACAAGGCGGCTCATTACCTGATGCTGGAAGGGAGCTTGCATCGGAAGATGTTGTCAGGGCTCCTCGCGAGATGCGTAACCGAAGAGGAAGTCCCAAGGATCTTGGAAGAGGTGCATTCTGGAGAGTGCGGCAGCCATTCAGGGGGAAGGACATTGGAAGCAAGGGTGATAAGGCAGGGATATTTCTGGCGGACCATAAGGAGGGATACAGCTGAATTCGCAAGGAGGTGTCGGAAGTGCCAAGTACATGCTCCTCTCCAGCTCTTGCCCGCCCAAAGACTTCGAAGCATCACGGCGCCATGGCCCTTCGCCATTTGGGGGATGGACCTGGTTGGACCCTTCCCTCCAGCTAGCGGGCAAAGGAGGTTCCTCCTAGTGATGATTGACTACTTCTCCAAATGGCTGGAGATCAAGCCGTTAACCAAGGTAACCTCCCAGGTCATCAGAAACTTCGTTTGGGGGGAAATCATTTGCAGGCACGGATTGCCCCAAGCGATAGTGACAGACAACGGTCCTCAGTTTGCCAGCGAAGAATTCATCAGCTTCTGCACCCAATTGGGGATCGATCTCAGGTTCGCCTCTGTCCATCATCCTCGGAGCAATGGCCAGGTGGAGGCGGCGAACAAGGTCATTGTCAACTTGCTCAAAAAGAAGGTGGAGAACCTGAAGGGTAACTGGGTGGAACAGCTCCCTTCCGTCCTGTGGGCCTTGCGAACAACTCCAAACACGGCCACAGGAGAGACCCCCTTCAAGCTCTCTCATGGGTGCGAGGCTGTCCTCCCGGTGGAGTTCGAGGTTCGGTCCCCAAGGGTCACGGCCGCAGGTGGGGGAAGCGAAGCTTGGAGGTTGGAGAATGAGGAAGGGTTGCGCCTCTCATTAGATATGGTGGAAGAGCTGCGGGATGTTGCTGCCATCAGACAAGAAGAAATAAAACGGCGAATGGCTCGGTACTTCGATAAGCACATCAGAGTCAAGCAATTCACCGAGGGGGATCTAGTACTGAAAAAGGTCGACGCTGCAGGAAGGTCGGCCGCTGTTGGTAAGCTCAACCCTAGCTGGGAGGGGCCTTATATAGTAGAGAAGGCTCTGGTTAACGGAGGCTACTATCTCCAGGATGCGGAGGGAAGGACCTTGAGTCACACCTGGAATGGTGATGACCTGAAGCGCTTCTACCCGTAAGGGGAAAGAAGGATTGTAATGTTGTAAATAACTATTGCATTTTCAATAAGTTTATTTCAGAACATTGACTATCGCTGAGTATGCAATCTTCATGCTTTTGTTCTAACCGGCTATGACTCCTCATCTCAATGATAGAATAGGCCTGTTTGAAGGAATCTTCATCAACACCCCGAGCTCGGCTCGGCCCCAGGTAGACCCGCTGCGCAGGCTCTCATCTAGCTGGCAGGTCCGAAGGCTCGCCTGTGGGGGATAGGCTGGCTCTTGTGATACTTTGTTCTTAGCCACTTCAACGACACCCCGAGCTCGGCTCGGCCCCAGGTAGACCCGCTGCGCAGGCTCTCATCTAGCTGGCAGGTCCGAAGGCTCGCCTGTGGGGGATAGGATGGCTCTTGTGATACTTTGTTCTTAGTCACTTCAACGACACCCCGAGCTCGGCTCGGCCCCAGGTAGACCCGCTGCGCAGGCTCTCATCTAGCTGGCAGGTCCGAAGGCTCGCCTGTGGGGGATAGGATGGCTCTTGTGATACTTTGTTCTTAATCACTTCAACGACACCCCGAGCTCGGCTCGGCCCCAGGTAGACCCGCTGCGCAGGCTCTCATCTAGCTGGCAGGTCCGAAGGCTCGCCTGTGGGGGATAGGATGGCTCTTGTGATACTTTGTTCTTAGTCACTTCAACGACACCCCGAGCTCGGCTCGGCCCCAGGTAGACCCGCTGCGCAGGCTCTCATCTAGCTGGCAGGTCCGAAGGCTCGCCTGTGGGGGATAGGCTGGCTCTTGTGATACTTTGTTCTTAGCCACTTCAATGACACCCCGAGCTCGGCTCGGCCCCAGGTAGACCCGCTGCGCAGGCTCTTATCTAGCTGGCAGGTCCGAAGGCTCGCCTGTGGGGGATAGGATGGCTCTTGTGATACTTTGTTCTTAGTCACTTCAACGACACCCCGAGCTCGGCTCGGCCCCAGGTAGACCCGCTGCGCAGGCTCTCATCTAGCTGGCAGGTCCGAAGGCTCGCCTGTGGGGGATAGGATGGCTCTTGTGATACTTTGTTCTTAGTCACTTCAACGACACCCCGAGCTCGGCTCGGCCCCAGGTAGACCCGCTGCGCAGGCTCTCATCTAGCTGGCAGGTCCGAAGGCTCGCCTGTGGGGGATAGGATGGCTCTTGTGATACTTTGTTCTTAGTCACTTCAACGACACCCCGAGCTCGGCTCGGCCCCAGGTAGACCCGCTGCGCAGGCTCTCATCAAGCTGGCAGGTCCGAAGGCTCGCCTGTGGGGGATAGGATGGCTCTTGTGATACTTTGTTCTTAGTCACTTCAACGACACCCCGAGCTCGGCTCGGCCCCAGGTAGACCCGCTGCGCAGGCTCTCATCTAGCTGGCAGGTCCGAAGGCTCGCCTGTGGGGGATAGGATGGCTCTTGTGATACTTTGTTCTTAGCCACTTCAACGACACCCCGAGCTCGGCTCGGCCCCAGGTAGACCCGCTGCGCAGGCTCTCATCTAGCTGGCAGGTCCGAAGGCTCGCCCGTGGGGGATAGGTTGGCTCTTGTGATACTTTGCTCTTAGCCACTCCGACACCCCGAGCTCGGCTCGGCCCCAGGTAGACCCGCTGCACAGGCTCTCATCAAGCTGGCAGGTCCGAAGGCTCGCCTACGGGGGATAGGTGGAGTCCTTGGCCTTTTGATCCTTGGTTCTTGATTGGTAGCTACTACGTTACAACGAGCTCGGCTCAAACCCCGGTAGACCCGTTGCGCGGGCACCCATGTGAGCTAGCAGGTCCAACGGCTCGTCGACGGGGTAGGGGTTTGATTGGTCGGAAAAATATGTGGGCAGGACCCTGACCTAGACCGGGGGCAAATCCCTAAAGGGTCTCGGTTCAGGGGTCTCGGCCAGTAAATGTCTCGGCTCAGGGGTCTCGGCCAGTAAAGGTCTCGGCTCAGGGGTCTCGGCCAGTAAAAGTCTTGGCCTGGAGGTCTCGGCAGATCGCGGCCCGGAGGTTTCGGCCAGTGAGGATCCCGGCCCAGAGGTCTCGGCCATCAAAGGTCTCGGCTAAAGGAGGCTCTCGCAAAAAGAAAGCTCCCAGCGGGCCCAGGCAGGACGATTCAATCGACGATGCGAGGTTTCCGCCTAGCTGATCTCTAAGTAAGGTCACCCTAAAGAGACTAAGGGTCTCGGCGGAAGCTCACGCGGAGGTCATTCGGCAGAGTAATATACGCTTAAAACACACAATGACAGTGAAGAAATGAAACACTACTTTATATAAAGTTAATTACAGAAGTGAGGAGCTTCTCGCTCATTACAAAAGGATATTCAAAATAAAAGACAACTTAAGGAGACGCGCTGTAGTCCCCACTGGTGCTCTCGCTTGAAGCATCGCCAGAGCCTTCCCCGGACGTCTCGTCAACAGCGGGAGAGGACCTCGGGACGTCTGAGAGCGGCGAGTCCGGCGCGCCCGGAGGTTTAGGAACTGGGTCGTAAAGCCAAGGGAGAAGTTGGCGAGCGTCGATGGTCGCGCCATCCTCCCGGAGCAGCTCGACGTCTCGCAGCGTCTCGAGCGTCAGCTTGACGGTCGCCTGAGCGTTGGCTTGAAGCAGTTTATCGACGTCGTACTCCGAGAGGTAACGGCTCCGCAACCTCGCATCTAGCTCCGGGGGCGGGCCCTTCGTTAGCTCTGCGCGGAGCTGTTCCCTCAGAAGGACGCTCTCGCAGCGCGCATTGGCCAGCTCTGCGCGAAGCTCCCTGACTTGGGCGGAATCCTGCAAAAGGGATAAAAGATCTTAGTCACGCATTACACAGTAGAAACTTCGAGGAAACGGGGGCAAGGGCTCAGGAAGGTCTCGCCTACCTCGGTCGCGGGGCGCAGAGACAGCGCCAATTTGGCATCCGCGAGCTCCTGTTGAGCCCTCGCGAGTTCTTCTTCCGCGGCATGCGCGCGAGCTATCGCGTCCTCCCTCGCCTTGCGCATATCTGTGAAGTTCTTGTCAATGGTGATGCTTCGACGCGCACACATATGTGTAAGCTCGAACCCGCGCATTACGGCCCGGGTGGCGTCGAAGGCTAGAAGGCGGGTAGGCGTCTGGTCGAACACACTGGCATCTTCCCGGCTGTATAGACCATACCCAAGCGAGAAGGCCTCGCCGGTCACATTTTCCCCCTCCGCCCATCGGGGAAGGAGGGTCGAGACCCTGATTGAGTTTGTCTTGGGGTCCCATTCCATCTGGGGCTTCCCCTCCGGGTCGGCGTACCTGACGTCTAAACCAAAGTTCCGGTGCCCTCTCGGCACCTCCTGGGGCGGGACGTTGGCGGAGGTCTCGGCGGCAACCACTTCTCCCCCAGCCTCGCCTACGGCCGATGTGTTCCTGGCGGAAGCCTCGGCACGGCTCTTGGCGGCGGCGGCGGCATCCATCTCACTGGCCCTCTGAAGGATTGCTTCAAAGGACCTGCCCTCAGGAGGAGGTTGGGCGGGCGAGACCGCCAACGATTTCCCCTTGTCGGCGGCAGAAGGCTTGGGCCTCTTCAGCGCGCGGAGAGGAGGAAGGGTGGCCTTTCGCTTCTTGGCCGGTGGCGGCATGGAAGGGGTTGGATCTTCTCGGCAGGCGCTGGCGCTAGCTTCCGCGAGCGCAAGGGGGCCTCTCGCTGCCAGACCCTCGACACCCCGGCCTGCGGCGAAGGGTTGGTGCAGGGGGACCTCCCGCTCTCCTGCAAAGTAAAAACGCTTTAGCACTTCAGCGCAAGAAAATTTTTGATAAAAAAGAGAATCTGAGGCGAGACCGTACCTTCGCCCGATTGAACAAAAGGGAGGGAGTCGACGTCCCGCAGAAGATAGGGGACGTTGAACTCCTTGGTCCCGAAGAACTCCAGGATTGCGCTCTCGCGCGATCCCAGGGCGGGCGGCTTGTAGGCAGCGTCTTCATACTGGATGGGCTGAAGCGGGACGTTGCCGAAGTCCCCGCTGACGTATACGAACTTCTCGCCCCAATGGTGGTGCTTATTGGCGAGACCGGTAACCTCGAGTTGTTGCCCGGAGAAGAAAACTACCCCCCCCCCCCTTGGCACGGAAGTTGAATAGCTTCCGGAAGATGGGCAGGCTAAACTCGATCCTCTCGGATCGCATATAGCATATGAATGCTATAAGGATCGCGACGGAGTTCGGGTTTAGCTGGGCGGGCACCACCCCATAATAACGGAGAGCTAACCGAACCTCCGGCCACAGGGGGAGGCGGAAGCCCACCTCGAAATGCTCGAGGGGGATGGCAAGCTCTCCCGCCCCGGGGGTATTCACCCTATCATGATTCCCCGGGTTCCGCGCCGAGAAGCCGGCGGGAACGTAGCGGTCGACGATCGCGTTGTATTCGTCGAGGGTGAGCTTGCAGGAAGGGAAGAGGTGTTTCTGGAAGGCTTCCGCGCAATGGGCGCGACCCTTGCTCTCGCCAGGCATGGCTAGTTCGTGAGTAAGAGCGAGAGCTGTAGGGGAGTCGAAGCGGAAGCAGGAACGCGAGAGCACGGAGGGAGGCTGAGGTTCCGGATCGGAGAAATAAATGCGGTTGGTAGGCTTCTCTATTTATAGGGAATCGTAGTCATCATGAGTTCATCCGGCGGAGAGAGAAAGTGACAGCGGAGTACAGCTGTCAGAATCCGGGCTAACGACGCCTCGGTTCTCCCCCTCAGGATGACGGCGGTCAACGGTCGCTTCAGGTTTCGACGCGACTGCCTGGATCGGCGCAAGCCTCCTAGACTGGCGCAAGCCTCCTGGGTTAACGCAAACCTCCTAGATCAGCGCAAGCGTCCTAGATCGAGGTAAGCGCCTTGATTAAAAAGCCCCGCAGAGCGATAAAAAGGAAAGGGAAAAGAGACATGGGTAGAAGCGAGACTCTCGCTAGCGCAAGCTGGATAAAAACTTAATTAATAATAATGTTTATTATAGACATTGAAAAAGAGAAACAAGGGGAAGAGAAAAAGAAAAAAAAAAGAGACACTAAGATTCAGAGCGCGAAGGCTAGTAGGGTTTCCAGCTCCATCGTCCCCGTTCTCGCCGCCTAGTTCTTGGGGGCGCCAACGGGTTGAAGTAAGACGATAGCGTGGTACACCCAAGGTTGATCCGCCTGGCGTAGTCCCGGATCTGCGAGATGCACCTCACTGGCGAAGACTCGGCGGAAGGCCCGCGCGGGCAATCAGTCTCGCCCAAGAAGAAGTCCCGCTCCAGAGCCTCCAGTCTTTGCTCCACGGATTCGCGGAACGCTTTCGCCGCGGCAGCATGGGCACGATCCCGCCGGACAAGCTTGGCCAGGATGGCCGAGATCTTCCTCCGTCTCCCCTTCGCGCTCCCTGCACTGTTCAGGGTTTCCTCTATCTCGCCAGACGAAGGGAGGGGGGACTCTTCGTCCTCTTCTTCCTCGTCTTCTTCTTCCTCTTCCTCTCCTTCCTCGTTGACTTCCGACCGCAAGCCAGGATCACCTGCGGAAGAGACACGCGAGAATTTTGGTCAAGAAATGACGATCAACAGTCCGAAAAAGTTTTCGCATACCTGCGGCTGGGCGAGAACCGTCAGCCAAAGTTGGACGGGAAGGCCCGACCCCTCCGTTGGTTCCGTAAAGGAGGTGAAGGGGCTTGCCCATCCCCGGGCGGAAGGGCTCGCGCACGATGATCCCGGCCGGGCCGGAAGCATGAGGGGAGTTGTCTTCTCTCAAGGGGCGATCAGCATCCTTGAGAGTAGCGGGAGGTTCAGAAGCCGCCCCTCCCGCCTGCAGGAGAGGATTGGCCACCGCGGGAGGCACTTCGACGGTTCTCGCTTCATCTTCCCGGGTGGATAGACCCGGGTCGGCGGGAGCTGGCACTGCGAGAAGATGGTTCAGAAAAGAAAGGGTCTGGTTAAAATATTGACAAGGGAAAATGTACCTGTCGTTCCGGCCCCGGCTGGGGGAATCCTTTCCGAGACCCGTATTTGGCCCTCGGGGGGATGAGCGGGTAGATTCGAAGAGCTGGGCGGAATTTCGGCGTCATTATTGGGAGCGGACTCCTGCGAAAGCATACTTTAATCATCGAATCTAATGTCCAGTCAGCTCGGTAGGCACGGGCGAAAGGCTTACCTTCTGTAGGGAAGAATCCCCGGCAGGATTGGGAGTGGGGGAAGGAGGATCCCTGTTCTCGCGAGAAAGGTCCCGTCGGACCGCCTTCGCCCTTTTCTTTCCCTTCTTCTTCGACTCCGAAGGCCCGGCGGTTGAAGTCTTTTTCGCTAACCATGGAGCCACCGCCGCACAGTTAGCCAAGGCCCGCGCTTGGGCAGCGGCTAACCGGTCTTGGAGGTCCTGCGGAAGCGGTTTGGCAGCACGCTTGGGATGCATGGTGAGCTCGCGCGAGAATCCTGGAGGCGAGAGCTCAGTCAGAGAGTCGTATTTTAAGGGCAGGGCGTATGGACGTCCACCAGCATATATTTATAGCCGCAGTGGGACCCGCCAAAAGATTCCCTCGATAGGCGGGCACGTGTCCAGCGAATATTTTGGGGGTTGGACTTGTCTTGTCGAGCGCAGGGCTAGCTCGAAAAGAGCGGGGATTGTGTACAACCCCATATTCGCTGGGTGGGACCCGGAGACATAACTGAGGAATTGGGCTAGGCTCAGGTCAGCCTTGGGTTGGCCCTGAGACATACTTATAGAGTTCCCGCCCTGAAGGGGCTCCCGCCCAAGGCAGATAGTCGAGCTCTCGGCAGGAGAGATCGTCGACCGCCCAAGGCAGATAGTCGAGCTCTCGGCAGGAGAGATCGTCGACCGACCAAAGCAGATAGTCGAGCTCTCGGCAGGAGAGATCGTCGACCGCCCAAGGCAGATAGTCGAGCTCTCGGCAGGAGAGATCGTCGACCGCCCAAGGCAGATAGTCGAGCTCTCGGCAGGAGAGATCGTCGACCGACCAAGGCAGATAGTCGAGCTCTCGGTAGGAGAGATCGTCGACCACGGAAGCTTCCGCCTTAGGACAAGCTCCCGCCCAGGAGAGGCGAGAAGGCCCCAAGTAGGCCTTCAGTCGCGGTAGTTTCAAGACCGTGAAGGGCGCGAACCTCCCTGGCAAGGGGTCTCGCCAAGGTTGGCCCGGGTGGGGGTCCAGCGAGAGCCTTCTCAACCAGGGTTCTCGCCAAGTGGGCCCACGTGGTAGGGCCCGGCGCTCATAAAGAGGATTATTTTACAATATATTATCCCGAGGTAAAATTACCCAAATGCCCTTTAAATGACAGCGGGATTTGGCTATGGGCAGACCCCTCAGGGGTATTTCAGTATTTTCAGGTCAAAGGAAGACTATAAAAAGACCCATAAGGGCTCTTTAGAAGGCAAGTTGATCATTTTCCTCTAGCCCTAGTGCCTTCTGAAGAGCTCCCAGCCCAGCTTTCGGCTTTGGAGGGGAAGCTCTCAGAGATCTTCCGGGTGTGTGGTGGGACCTCCCAGCTGAGGCTTTGGGTCAGTGTTAGGGCCTTAGCAACCTGTCAGGGGTCGAGGTTTGAGAGAAGTAGGCATTGACTGCACTTTGGTTCGTGAACATTTGTTGAGGTCATTTTTGGCTTCAACACGTTGGGGATTGGCTACATCAGAATTAAGATGTTCGACGGAATGGTCAGAACAGTCACAGATGTCAGGTATATGCCTGATTAGAGAAAAAGCCTGATTTCTCTAGGCACTCTGGAGGCAGCTGGATACTCTTACACCGGTGTTGGCAGATACTTAAAGGTCAAGATATGCCCTCTGGTGGTAATGAAAGGAGAGCGCTCTGGCACTCTTTACAGGATGATTGGTACTACTATTGTCGGGGACGCAGCGGTTTCTACGACGTCAGATGAGGATTCCTCTCTATTGTGACATGCCAGACTTGGCCACATGAGCGAGAGAGGACTGCTAGAGCTATATAATAAATGTCTGCTGAAAGGGGTCAAGACGTGCAAGTTGGATTTCTGTGAGACATGTGTTCTCAGGAAGCAGTACAAAGTGAAGTTTTTGACGTCAAGAAAGCGCAGCAAGCAGACACTAGAGTATATGCACTCAGACGTTTGGGGTCCAGCCCCAGAGCCTTCACTTTGAGGTGTCAAATACTTTGTGACCTTCATCGATGACTTCTCAAGGAAGGTCTGAATCTACTTTCTCAAGCATAAGTCTGAAGTTTTCAAAAAGTTCAAGATCTGGAAGACCAAAGTGGAGAAGCAGACCGACAAAAAGGTAAAATACCTCAGATCTGATAATGATGGCGAGTACACCTTAGCGAAGTTTCATGAATACTACAATCAGGAGGGCATCACTCGTCATCTCACCATCCCGCTACACCGCAACAGAATGGCGTCGCAAAAAGGATGAATAGAACATTGTTGGAGAGAGCTCGGTGCATGCGTCTATTTGCCAACCTACCAAAGTCTTTTTGATCTGAAGCTATCAATATGACATACTATCTAGTGAATCGGTCTCCCTCTATGTCACTAGATCTGAAGTCTCCTCAGGAAGTCTGGTCAGGTACACCTGTTGTTTATTCTGCTATTCATATTTTTGGTTGCCCTGTATACACACTACTGCAGGACTCAGAGAGGACTAAGCTGAATGCTAAGTCCAAAAGATGTATCTATCTCGGCCAAAAGGCCGGCATAAAAGGGTTCAAGCTGTGGAACCCTGAAACCAAGAAAGTTGAGGTCAAACGCGACGTCGTCTTTGATGAAGCTTCTATGCTAAAGAAGTCTCAGTCTCAAGCTAAAGAGATGGAGAAGACTCCAGGCTCACTAATGGAGGTGGAGCTTGATGAAAACAACAAAGAAGATGACGGTGATGAGTCATCTGACTCTCATGAGTCAAACACTGTGCAACCTATCGAAGCAGAGCCGTACACGATCGTTAGAGGGAAAGCAAGGAGAGAGGTCAGACTGCCTCTCAGGCTACAGGACACTGTAGCATACGCTTTTCAGGTGATTTCCTCAAATCTTAGTTCCTACCGATGAGCTATAGAGAGCATAGACAGTTCTCAATGGAAAACTGCTATGGTGGAAGAGATGGACTCACTTCAGAAGAACTAGACATGGGACTTGGTTAGTCTGCCCAAAGGATCTAAGGCAATCAACTCCAAATGGGTGTTCAGGAAGACGGAGTCTACATCAGGGAAGGACTAGTGGAGGTACAAGGCTAGATTTGTAGTAAAGGGGTTCGCGCAGAAGAAAGGTGTTGATTTTGATGAAATCTTCTCACCCGTGGTGAAGCACTGTTCCATACGGGTGCTACTTAATATGGTAGCAATGTGGGACATGGAGCTAGATCAGATGGACATAAAGACGACGTTTCTTCACGGTAACTTAAAGGAAGAGATCTACATACTGCAACTTGAGGGGTTCATTTGACCCGATGACGAGAAAAAGGTGTGCAAGTTGAAGAGATCACTTTACAGTTTGAAGCAGGCTCCGAGAATGTGGTACAAGAGGTTCAATACCTTCATGACTTCACATGGTTACAATAGGAGCCAGTACGACAATTGCGACTATTGTAAGTTCCTGGCAAACGAAGATACTGATTCTGATGTTTTACGTCGACGACATATTGATTGCTTGCAAGTCAACTCGAGAGATTCAAGCACTGAAGCAAAATTTGCATGTTGAGTTCGAGATGAAGGATCTTGGTCACGCACAGAAAATCCTTGGGATGGAGATCAAGCAGGATAGAAAACGAGGCATACTTTGGCTTTCTCAGACTGATTACATACAAAAGGTTCTGGAAAAGCTCAACATGATGGAGTCTAAAGCTCAGGGTACTGTACGCTAGTGCGGTAGGATGCTTGATGTACACAATGATCTGTACGAGACCAGATATCGCTCAGGCTGTGAGCGTTGTCAGCAGATACATGGGAAATCCGGGGCGACAACATTAGAAAGCAGTTAAGTGGATCCTGAGATACTTGAATGGAACACCAGACGTCGGGCTACTTTTCAAAAGGAGCAAGATTGATGGAACTCTAGAGGGCTTCGTTGATTCTGACTATGCAGGCGACCTCGACAGAAGGAGATTTACGTTAGGATACTTATTCCTTCTAGGTGGAGATCATATCAGTTAGAAAGCTACTCTTCAGGACATAGTATCTATGTCCACGACTGATGCAGAGTACATCGCTGCGGTAGAGGCTGTTAAAGAAGCTATTTGGCTCAGGGGTCTCATCAAGGAACTCAGAGTTTCTCAGGAGTCAGTGAAGCTGCACTGTGACTGTCAGAGTGCAATTTGTCTTGAAAAGGACCCGGTTTATCATGCAAGGACAAAACACATTGATGTGCGGTACCACAAGCTGAGGGAGTTCATTGGAGGAGGCGAGATACAGTTAATGAAAGTGTCCACGGAGGACAATGTTGCTGATATGTTGACAAAGCCTCTGACAGGAGTCAAGTTCAAGCATTATCTTGACTTGACTCACATTTGTACCTACTGATCGTGGTGACCCCAGGGAGATGGGGTGTTCTATTTGGGAGAAGATCTAAGCTGATGGTGGAGCTCAATCTCAAGGAGCGTCAAAGTGGAGATTGTTGATTTATTGCCGCTCCTGTGGCCTTGAACCGGGTGGTTCATCTGGAGATATATATATATATATATATATATATATATATATATATATAATCCTATGATTATATCGGGTTAAGCATTAGGGTTAAAAAACAGACAGATCCGACTGTAGCAGCACATTCTTTTCTTCCCTTCTAGAGCGAGCCGGCTGTAGCAGCGCCCTCTTCTTCCCGTCCAGAGTCGCTGCTTCCTATTTCTCGTCCAGAGCCGGCGAGAGCCGCTGCTGCTTCCTTCTTTCCGTCCAGAGCCGGCGACTCCAGGGACCGAACCCTCCCAGGGAGGCGGCAACATCAAAGCGGCGACAGCGGCTCTGTCTTGCCCGTTCCAGTCCAGGAGAGATAAGGGAGGCCGGTGGTGTCGCGAATGCCGACGGATTAGGCGTTGTTTGTGGAATCATTGGCGCTCCAAGTTATATCGTTCTATAGCTCACCTCCATGTAATTTTAAACTCTCTGATTATAGTGGATCGTTCTTCGGTGCTCTCCCCGTGAATGTAGGTGTCGTTTATTTCCGAATCACGTAAATTTTTGTGTCGTCTGTGTGTGCTTTGAATTTCGCTATTTTATTTTTCATCACTGCTATTGCTCGTTTCCGTTACGCTGTCCGCATTTTTTCGAAGTCGCGGATTCGATCCAATTTTATAACACGGGTAGCATTCCTAGAGGAAGAAGCGCGAGTTGCGATCTCGCCATTGGATCAATTCTGCTCGCCGTTCGATCTAATGTGTACTCGCCTATTTTTTTCTCCATTTTTTGTTGATGGTTAGATCTAAAATCAAGCGATCATCCCAACTCACTCCTTCCTCTGAAAATGTTACCAGAATCAAAAAAAAAATATTCCTCAATTAGGAATGTTGGGCCCATCTTAGTCATCCACCTGCTTCAAATCCATCGTTTAATTTCAAATGCCTCCCACGATTCCTCATTCATATTTCTCAAGTTGAAGACATCATCCTTCTCCTTTTCTCAAGCTTTCACAGCACCGCCATTCAAATCATTCAAGGAAGCAGTATGATTTCAGACATTTCACTCACCTCCTCATATTTTTTCAGGTTCAATAGGATTTCAGAGGCTCTTCCTCCAAGCATGTCCCACTAAGCATGACACATTTTGCAGGCTAACTTCTCCTGCTAGGTCAATGACAGTTCCCTGGGACGGGTAGCTAGGGCTTCGTTAGGGCAACGTTACTTTGCCCTAACACCTCTCTCGCAATCTAGGACCTCTCTCTGTATATCTACGTCCTTCCTTTTTCATTACAAATTAGTGCTTGGAGAGGAGTATATGTTAGAAATTTTCTATTTGATGGACTCAATTCATCGAGACGTACTGATAGAATCGTACACAAAAATTAGATTCTATTCGGGCTCCTACAAGTGCGAGTTAGTTCAGTCGCGCGAACGGTCGAAGCATGTGATAGATGAGTCAAATCGTCTCGTAACTTCAGTAGTGAACTCGGTCTCACGCTTTACATATGAATAGACATGATGGTTTAAATCCTAATTAAATTATAAGATTAAATTTAATTGGTCGTTTTCATTTTAGGAGTAATGAGAATTAATTAACCTCATTTTTATAACTCCTATGAGTTTGCTTATTAAAACTCATACAATTCAATTTTCATGTCCTAGCGAATGAAGAAAGTGTGAAATCCCGGTTTTTCTCTCTCCCTTTTCGGTAACCACCGAAAGTTTTGTCTTCCTCTCCGAGTGATGCATTCCAAAATTAGGATTTGATTTTAAAAGGTAAAATCTGAGAACAAAATTAAATGAAGTGACGCTAGCTGAAGTTTTACGAGTGTTTGCAATCGATAACCGTCCAGGCTTTTACCATCGCACAAAAAATGTCCAACATTCGCTCGCGTTCAACGATTTGATTAAATGCTCCACAGGTTTTAGCAAAGAAAAATAACAAGCACAATTTTTGAAATTAACGGCAAACAAGAGTAAAGTTAACTTAAGCAAGCAGATATGATTTTACTGGTCAAGTAGCACTAAACATAAACATTAAACTAGTAGTAAGGAGTCTTGAGTGGAGAGAGTTATACCTAGCAACAAAGGAATCGGGTTGTGTCCAGGCTGAGAACAGAAGAGAATCCGGATCAAGCGGAGGAGCCCGAGGCTGGTCAGCCACCGGAAAGGCTTGCCGGAGACTGTAGTCCTCACGGTAGGGCTCGTTGAAGTCGTCGGGAGGGAAATCAGAAGGACTCTTAGGTCTGGGTGGGATGCCATCGCCGTTCGGTGCTGAGGCCGCTCGATTCCGTCAGAAATGTCCGGAGAAACGACGACGGAGAGCGTCGGGATAGGGGAAAGCGATGGCGAGTGAGTGTTGAAATTGGTGAAGTGAAAGTGGGTGGTCGGGCAGTCCGGGCGATTTAGGCGGACTGACCGCGCGGACTGGTTCTTAGTCCGGCGGGTTGGTGGTTGGCGACCTGCGTTGCTGCTGCGGGCTGTGTTGCGGTCTGAGCGGACTGCGCGGACTGTTTGAGTCCGACAGTGTTCTGTCTGCAGGTGATGCGCGCGGCCTGCGCGGTCTGGGCTTGGAGCTGGCGGACTGGACTTTGTATCCGCCGAGCTCGCGCCTTCTTGTCTTGCGCTTGTGGAGTTGGTTTCCGCAGTTTCTGCTGTGACTGGGTTTGTGCCAGTGGTCGCGGACTGCGCGAGATGAATTCGGTTTCCGCAGTATCCGCTGTGACCGGGCGGGTTGCCTGTGGATGCGGTCTGGTGCTTGTGGGTTCGCGGGTTGGTTGACTTTTATCGGGCGGACTCGGCGAGATGACATTGTTAGTCGCGACCAAGGGGCGGTGTCTCTATCTCATAGGGTGGTGACCGCACTCCTCACCCGGCCTATAAATAGGACCCCCCGACACCTCATTTGGTAGCAGAGTGAACAGTAAGTTGGGCTTGAGTGTTGGCTGTGGACTCGTTTTTTGTATCCGCGCGGGCTGTTTGCTTAACCGGTTTCTGTGTGCAGGTGGCGCAGCTAGCAGTGTCAAACCAGGAGTTTGGTTCTGACCGCTGGAGTTAGCGGGCTGCATTGGCGGTTACCAGCATCAGCTTTATCTCAAGTTTCTTCTCTGTCCGCGCGACCTCGCGGTCTCGGCGGATAGGCGGCTTGTTCCTCTGTTCAGCAGCAGTTAGGCGAATAACGGGTTGTCCGCGCGACCACGCGGTTTTCGCGGACTCCTTGTTGTTGTTCGGCTTCAGCAGTTTGGCGGTGTGCGGACTGGGCGAGCTCGGCGGTCTCGGCCGACTCGGCGGTCTCAGTGTTCTATCCGCCCGGCTTGTTTTTCTGCTTTTTCATACTGGCAAAATCATGTCTCGCCACGTATGCCTCGCCTTGTAAAGAAGTTGAATAAATTTTTGATCTGCTTGTTTCTGTCTGTGTGTTTGGTTATCTAAGTTGCTTCCTACTTTCCGCGGTTCAAGTTGTGATCTGGGTAGTGCCGAAGATATTAATTTGGTGTTTGGGCTACCTTGTTGATCAACTTGAGAAAATTCAACATGGTATCAGAGGGAGGTTCAGTTGCTTGAGCGGTGATCAACAAGCTTTGTTGTTGCTCTGTGTGCTTCTGAAGGATAACCAAGTTAGCGCCATGGACGGTGATTTTGCAAGAGGTCTTGGTATTGAGCTTCTGACGCCGACTAACTTCAAGAAGTGGAAGTCGTGCATGAAGAGCTACCTTCTGGGCGAGGAGTTATGGGAGGTCGTCGGTGGAGATGATCAAGTAGAATTAACTGCTGAGTTTGGAACAGCTGAGCAAGTGAGAGTGTGGAGGAAGACTAATGCCAAGGCTGAGTTTGCTCTCAAGCGGGCGGTGTCACCTGAACTCTTTGATCACATCTTAGGATGTGAGTATGCTGCTGAGATATGGACTTCCCTTGATGGGTTGTTCAATAGAAAGAATGTAGCAAGGCTACAGTTCTTGGAGAATGAGTTGGCTAAGGCAACTCAGGGAGATCTTTCTATCTCCAAATTCTTCTTGAAGATGAAGAGCTTGTGTGCTGAGCTCTCTGCTCTTGATCCTGATGAGCCGATCTCCGAGGCTAAGCTGAAGAGGCACATAATCCGCGGTCTGCGGAAGGAGTATGTGGCCTTCGTTACTTCTGTTCAAGGCTGGGCTACACAGCCCTCTCTTCTAGAGCTGGAGAATCTGCTTGCCTCGCAGGAGAGCTTGGCAAGGCAGATGGTCGGGGTGACGGTCTCTGAAGGAGCTAGTGATGCTCTCTTCACTGAGAAGAAGAAGAAGAAGAGATGGGAAGGGAAGAAGAAGCAGACTGCGGCTGAAGATGAATCTTCATCTTCTAAATAGCAGGAGGGGAGCCTTGCTCCTAAGAAGGATTGGAAGAAGAACCTGAAATGCTTCAGGTGTCATCAACTAGACCACTTCAAGCGAGACTGCAAGGTTAAGCTGCAGCCTGGGCATGCTGCAGGCAAGGAGGAAGCCTCCTCAAGCAAGGAGGAAGCTGGCTGGGGTGGAGCTTTCATGACGGGCACTTGTGTCCGTGCTTTGTCCACCAGTGACATGGAGGACAACTGGATCGTTGACTCCGGGTGTGGTCATCACCTCACCGGAGATTTGTCAAAGTTCTCTTCGCTGCATGCATACTCAGGTAACGAAGCTATCATAACTGCTGATAATACTATTCATGCAGTAGAGAAGAAGGGTATTGTAATGGTGGGCAGTGATAAGGGGTCACTCACGTTAAGGAGTGTTTATCACGTACCGGGTATGAAGAAAAACCTCTTCTCTGTGACCAATGCGGTTGATGCCGGTTATCACGTTCTGTTTGGGCCAACAGAAGTGAAGTTCCTTCGCAACGTATCAGCGGTTAAGGCTGATGTTGCTCATGTAGGAAGGAGAGTAAAGGACTTGTTTGTCTTATCAACAAGCTCCTATGTTGATCGGATGAGGGCCAATGATAGCGCAGCTATGTGGCATGAGAGGCTGGGGCATGTCGGGATGGATAAGCTGAAGGCTATGTCAAGTAGGAGCCTGGTGAGAGGCTTGCCTAAGCTATTATCTTTCGGTGAGGGTCATGTTTGTGCTGGATGTCAATATGGGAAATCTCATCGTCTTCCATTTGATAAGTCACAACAAGAAGCAAAGCACCATTGGAGGTTATTCATGGTGATCTGATGGGCCCAATCGCGACTGCTAGCCTTGGTGGAAGCAGGTATATGCTAGTCTTGATTGATGACTACTCAAGATACACTTGGGTGTATTTCTTGAAGGAGAAGTCTGAAGCCTTCCGGTTGTTTGTGGAGTTCAAGGAGCTAGTGGAGGGCCGGCTTAACCTGAAGATCAAAAAGTTTAGAACTGATAACAGCGGAGAATTTGTCCCCTCCGAGTTTTCTAACTTTTGTAGGAAGCATGGAATTCAGAGGGAGCTCACTTGTGCTCATACTCCACAACAAAACAGAGTAGCGGAGCAGAAGATCCGTCATCTGACGGAGACTTGCAAATGTTGGCTTCATGCCAAGAGTATCCCAAGGTCCTTCTGGGCGGAGGGAATGTCTTGTGCTGCCTATGTCATCAATCGGATGGCTCTTAGCCCGATCAACATGAAGTCTCCCTTCGAGATGTTGCTGAAGGAGAAGCCAAGTGTGGAACACCTTCGGGTGTTTGGTTCAACTTGCTTTGTGCATATCCCTGATGCGCTAAGGACTAAGTTTGATGCAAAGGCAAGGAAGCTTGTCTTTGTTGGCTATGATGAGCGGAAGAAGGGATGGAGATGCATGGATCCGGTGACGAAGAAGTTCGTGGTGTCAAGAGACGTTGTCTTTGATGAACTGACGTCATATGGAGGAAGCTCGGTTGAGCTGCCGGAGAGCAAGGTTGATGAAGGTCAGGAGGTGGCTGAGGTAGCTGATCAAGTGGAGCTGGCTGTGTCACCAGCAGCTCCAGTTGCTTCAAGTTCTGGAGGAGAAGCTTCTGGGTCAGGAAGCAGGGGGAGCATTGCTCCAAGCTTGCCAGAGAGCAGAGGTGAACCAGAAGAAGCAGCGGAGGTGATTAGCAAGGTGCAGCCTCTTCGGAGGTCAAAGAGGGTTATCAAGCCTCCAGCTCGTTACTACGAAGTAAACACTGTGAGCTATGTCTCATGCTTCTTTGCAGGTCCTCTGGATGAGCGAGAACCTGCTAGCTTCAATGAGGCCACTTGTGTCAAGGAGTGGGAAGATGACATGAGAGAGGAGATGGATGCTCTCAAGAAAAATGAAACTTGGGATCTTGTGCCCAAAGTTGATGGAATTACTCCGGTGACATGCAAGTGGGTGTTTAAGTTGAAGAAGAAGGCAGATGGGAGCATTGAGAGATTCAAGGCTCGCCTGGTTGCTCGAGGGTTCTCTCAACAGTATGGAGAAGACTATGAGGAGACGTTCAGCCCTGTTGCAAAGATGACTTCAGTTCGGATGGTGATTGCATTGGCTGCTTGCCAAGGATGGAGGATGTGGCAGTTTGATGTAAATAATGCTTTTCTTTACGGAGAGATTGACAAAGACATCTTTATGGATCAGCCACTTGGTTTCGTTTCTGAAGTTCATCCTGATTACGTCTGCAAGCTCAGGAAGGCTCTCTACGGGTTGAAGCAAGCTCCTAGAGCTTGGTATGGGAAGATAGCAGAATATCTGCAATTCTGTGGATACCTTGCTTCAAACTCGGACTCTAGCTTGTTCATCAAGAAGAAGGGGGAGCTTTCTGTCTTGGTCCTGCTGTATGTTGATGATATGATCATCACAGGGAATTCTGAGGAGGAGGTTGTTAGGCTCAGAGCTGAGCTAGCCATTTGCTTCGAGATGAAAGATCTGGGAGAGCTTCATCACTTTCTTGGTCTCGAAATGGAGAGGAAGGAGAGCGGGATCCTTATCTGTCAGAAGGGATATGCTGAGCGCATTGTGAACCGGTTTGGCTTGATTGAAGGAAAGACTTGCTCTACTCCTATGGATCAAGGGCTGAAGCTTCGACGAGATGAAGGGAGAGTTCTTCATGATCCTTTGGTGTTCAGGGCTCTTGTTGGAAGCTTGATCTACCTGACGATTACTAGACCAGATATAGCTTATGCTGTTGGTCGAGTAAGTCGGTTTATGGCAGAGCCAAGGAAGTCTCATCTTGTAGCGGCAAAGAACATTCTGAAGTATGTCAAGGCAACTTCTGATATGGGACTTCTTTACAGAAGGGATGCGAGTTTCTCTCTGCTAGGTTACACGGATGCTGACTATGGTGGTGACTCGGATGACCGAAGGTCAACTTCTGGTTATGTGTTCACTTGTGGATCAGCGGGCATTTCGTGGTGCAGCAAGAAGCAGGACTCGGTATCCGTCTCTACTACGGAAGCTGAGTGCAAGGCATCTGCCTTGGCAGCTCGGGAAGCCATTTGGCTAAGGAGGCTAGTAGATGACGTCCATGAGGAAGTGAAAGGCCCTACTTTGCTCCGAGGGGATAATGAGAGTGCTCTCAAGCTGGTGAACAATCCAGTTTGTCATGCCAGGACTAAACATATTGAGATCGATCACCACTTCATAAGGGAGAAGGTGTTGGAAGGATCTCTTGTGGTTGGTCATGTTCGGAGTGAAGATAACCTTGCTGACATCTTCACCAAGTCGCTATCGAAGGGGCCTTTTCAGCGGCTTCGAGGTCTGCTTGGTTTGATCACCACTTCTCACTTCAAGGGGGAGTGTTGAAATTGGTGAAGTGAAAGTGGGTGGTCGGGCAGTCCGAGCGGTTTAGGCAGACTGACCGCGCGGACTGGTTCTTAGTCCGGCGGGTTGGTGGTTGGCGACCTGCGTTGCTGCTGCGGGCTGTGTTGCGGTCTGAGCGGACTGCACGGACTGTTTGAGTCCGACAGTGTTCTGTTTGCAGGTGATGCGCGCGGCCTGCGCGGTCTGGGCTTGGAGCTGGCGGACTGGACTTTATATCCACCGAGCTCGCGCCTTCTTGTCTTGCGCTTGTGGAGTTGGTTTCCGCAGTTTTTGCTGTGACTGGGTTTGTGCCAGTGGTCGCGGACTGCGCGAGATGAATTCGGTTTCCGCAGTATCCGCTGTGACCGGGCGGGTTGCCTGTGGATGCGGTCTGTTGCTTGCGGGTTCGCGGGTTGGTTGACCTTTATCGGGCGGACTCGGCGAGATGACATTGTTAGTCGCGACCAAGGGGCGGTGTCTCTATCTCATAGGGTGGTGACCGCACTCCTCACCTGGCCTATAAATAGGACCCCCCGACACCTCATTTGGTAGCAGAGTGAATAGTAAGTTGGGCTTAAGTGTTGGCTGCGGACTCGTTTTTTGTATTCGCGCGGGCTGTTTGCTTAACCGGTTTCTGTGTGCAGGTGGCGCGGCTAGCAGTGTCAAACTAGGAGTTTGGTTCTGACCGCTGGAGTTAGCGGGCTGCATTGGCGGTTACCAGCATCAGCTTTATCTCAAGTTTCTTCTCTGTCCGCGCGACCTCGCGGTCTCGGGGGATAGGCGGCTTGTTCCTCTGTTCAGCAGCAGTTAGGCGAATAACGGGTTGTCCGCGCGACCTCGCGGTTTTCGCGGACTCCTTGTTGTTCGGCTTCAGCAGTTTGGCGGTGTGCGGACTGGGCGAGCTCGGCGGTCTCGGCCGACTCGGCGGTCTCAGTGTTCTATCCGTCCGGCTTGTTTTTCTGCTTTTTCATACTGGCGCAATCATGTCTCGCCACGTATGCCTCGCCTTGTAAAGAAGTTGAATAAATTTTTGATCTGCTTGCTTCTGTCTGTGTGTTTGGTTATCTAAGTTGCTTCCTACTTTCCGCGGTTCAAGTTGTGATCTGGGTAGTGCCGAAGATATTAATTTGGTGTTTGGGCTACCTTGTTGATCAACTTGAGAAAATTCAACAGTGAGCTGCATGGGAGATGAAGGTTTCGACTAGGCTGTCGCGCCGGGTGGGGAAACGACGAGGTATGTACTCGACTTGTCATTTGTTTTTCCCAGGCTGCCCATCACAAAGGGATGTGGGAGATATAAAAAGAGAGGTTTTTTTTAACTTAATAACTGTTACCATTAATAAGGTAAGGGTTACAATGGAGCTGACTGAATATTTAAAGGGGGGTAGGTGTGGAAAAAAAACCGGGCCTGACGGGCCGGCCCGAGCCCGGCCCGGTCAAAGCCCGGTCAAGCCCAGCCCGGTTCAGGCCCGAACCGGGCCGAGCCCTTACCCGGGGCCTTGAAAGGGCCCCGGTTTCAAGCTATTACCCGGCCCGGTACCCGGCCCGGTCCGGGCCGGGTTAAGCCCGAAAATCGGGCTAGCCCGAGACCGGGCCGGCCATAGCCCGATCCGGTCTCGGGCTAGGCCCGATTGAGCCTAACGGCTCATTTTAAGAGCCGTTAGGCTCTTCATGGCAGCATGGCTGCCACGTGGCAGCCATGCTGCCATGAGAGCAGCCAACGGCTCTCAAAATGAGAGCAGTTGGCTGCTAATTATATTATAATAATATAATATTATATTATTATATATTTTATATTTATATTATTTTATTATTTTAATATTTTTTAATATTATTTAAATTAAAAAAATAAAAATAAAAAAAATCCTATAAATACCCCCCCTTCTCTTTTTTCTCACACCCTCTCTCTCTCACTCACTCTCTCTCTCTCTCTCTTAGCTCTCCCAATGGCGTCGTCTTCCCAAAATACGGCTGCGGTAGTGGAGCACAATCGTAGAGCGAGTATTTGGGAGCATTTCGAGATGGTCCTAGTCGGGACCGAAAGGAGAGCGCGCTGCAAGTTGTGCTCGAAGCTGCTATCCATCACCGGCAACTCGACGCTTGTTAGACACCAGAAGTCTTGCGTGTCGAAACGTACAAGCTCCTCCCGAGTCAAGTCAAGCCCAAATTTCTGGAGCAGGACAGATTTGGACGTACGATCAAATGCGACAGCGAGAGCTGCAGACGCAGTTCGTCATCAAACGCGGGCTGCCATTCAGCGTCTTCGACAATGACGACGCGACGGAGTACATACATGGGGGGCTTCAACCCAAATACCAAAAGGTTAGTAGAATTAGTTTAAGGCGTGACGCGCTTAAATTTTATTTAGCAGTAAAAGAAGAATTAATTAACTATTTTGAAAATTTCGAAGGACGTGTGAGTCTAACGAGCGACGTTTGGACGAGTAATTTAAATTTAGGATTATCTTATCTTTGCATCACTTGTCATTGGATTGATCCCATTTCGTGGGAGCAAAATAAACGCGTAATATGTTTTACAGGTTTTGAATACCCGCACACGGCTGTAGCTTTATATAAAGTTATTATGAAATGTGCGCGGGAATTTAAAATTAACGATAAAATACTTAGTATTTCTCTTGATAACGCCGCCAATAATGGCGCCGCAATTAAATTGTTAAAACGGGATTTAAAACCATTTCTCAACGGCGCGTTTTTTCATACTAGATGTGTTTGTCACGTCCTAAA
This sequence comes from Platanthera zijinensis, assembly GCA_039513925.1. NCBI lineage: Eukaryota > Viridiplantae > Streptophyta > Magnoliopsida > Asparagales > Orchidaceae > Platanthera > Platanthera zijinensis. The sequence goes on from CM077078.1 coordinate 25,044,379, forward strand.
TTTAGTTGTACAGGATAGTTTAAAGGGAATGGAAGAATATATTAATAAAATTCGAAACATGTTAAAAACTATTTATTGTACTAAACAACGAGCTCAAGATTTTAGAAAATTTTGTAAAGCACAAAGTCAGAGATATTTGAAACCCGAATTTAATATGCCGGTTAGATGGAACTCAACCTATAAAATGTTAAAAAGAGTCGTTCAACAAAAAGAAATTCTAATGGAATATTATAGTTTGCTTAATATTGAACACAATTTAGGTGAAAATGATTGGGATATTATAGAACATTATCTAGATTTACTAAAGTGTTTTTATAGGGTCACTGTTTCTTTATCTGTAGTGTATTATCCAACGAGCGCATTAGTAATTAAACATTTCGTACATATCACACAAAAATTTAGTTATTATAGACAACACGAAGGTTGGGCTCCTTTAATTAAAATAATGGAAGAAAAATTTTTAAAATATTATAGAGCTATACCGCCTATGTTTTCGTGCGGCGCCGCTTTAAATCCGCTACTTAACATAGAAGGCGTAGAAAATTTGATCGATGAAATCAATACTAATCTAAACTTAAATATAAATTATGATGATGATGATCCCGTTAGTACTACAAATTTTACTACTTTTTTTACACAAAGTTATAATTATTACAATAACTTATACGGGTCACGACCCCGCGAAGAAATAACACAACCCAAAACAAAGGATAGTCTTAAAAATAAAATTTTAGATTTAGCTTCTAGGAAAAAATCGCGCACATCTTGTAGTTTAGATGAATTAGGATTATATACAAAAACACAATTTAGCGATTTTATGAGTTCGGACGAGATCGAAAACTTCGATCTCTTAAATTGGTGGAAAGGTAAAGCTAATACCTATCCTGTTTTGGCCTATATGGCCCGTGATTTACTAACTATCCAAGCTAGTACAGTAGCTTCGAAGTCCGCTTTTTCTCTTAGTGGCAGGGTTTTGAACGAGCGGAGGAGCCGACTTAACGAAGAATCGCTGGAGATTTGCATATGCTACAAGGACTACTTGGATGCTATGAAGAGGAAGCAGCACATAACAGCATTGGAGGATAGCTCGGAGGAGATAGAAGACGAAATTGACGCAATGAATCTACAAGATGATTAAATCGGGCAATCTTAAATTCTTAATGTAAATTTTTTTGATATATGTAAATTTTTTTAATTAAATTTTATAAGAATCATAAGTTTGTATTTTGTATTTTGTGCAATTGTATGACTTAGATTTTGTATTTTAATATTAATAAAATTTTTTGATTAAATTTTTTGTGCAATTATATGACTACTTGAAATCTTGGATGCTATTAAAATTAAGTATTATTTTTTCATTTTTTGGATATATAAATATTAAATATAAATATATAATAATAAATAATAATTAATAATATAATATATAAATAATAAATATATATTTAATAAATTTTTAATTAATAGTAAATTAGTAATAAACTAATAAATATATATTATAATTATAATATATTATAACTATTTATAATAATATAAATTATAATATAAAATAATTAATAAAAAAAGAAAATCGGGTCGGCCCGGTTCGGGCCCGAGACCGGCCCGGTCCTGCCCGGCCCGGCCTGAAGGGCCGGAGCAGGCATCATATTTTAGCTGCCTGCCCGGCCCGGACCGGCCCGATTGCAGGGGAGGACCGGGCCGGCCCGGCCCGATATATGAAAAAGCCCGATCTGGCCCGGTCCGGGCCGGCCCGATCGGGCTTTTTGTTCAGGCCTAGGGGGGCATTTAGGTTGGCCGGCTGGAGGTTTTAGGCGGACAATTAAATGTTGGAATTTCAAAGGTTGAAAAATCAAAAGTCTAAAATACTAAACTTCATCCTCTTTTTAATTAATTCCAGAATTTTCTTAATATTTTAATTTATTTGTTTGCTTAATTTAACGTTACTTCTAATTTGACGGACCTATCCATTCATGATCTTATTGGTCGGTCACTCCAATAAGTCAAACGACAATGCGCAATTAACAAACGTGTTACAATATGAGTGAAACTAAAACATAAAATGTGCGAACACATGCGCTACAAAGTACTAGAAATAAAGTAAAACAAAGATGCAAACAAGAGTTGCATCACCTAGTCGCCGGAGAGATAGCAAGGCACTGTCGCTGCCGTTCCAAGAACTTTTTCTCACTCAACAACCGAAAACACATTCTTGGCTTCCAAATCTACCACCGGCGACCATCTCCCTTAGGGTTTGAAGACTGATTTATTATTTCTGATGCTCTTCTGCTCGGCTTCTGGAGGATATCTTCACTCCTAGGTTCTGTAAAAAGATCGGACTTAGTTTTCTTTTGGAGAAGTGGGGATCTGGTTCCTTGTTCATCAAGAGGCCTACCGACTTCAACCTCTCCAACAAGAGAAGAGTAGAATCCAGGTTCACTATTCCCTTGTTTAGTTCATCAAGTAAATACATAAATTGCGTTGTTCTTCCATCCATAGAGAGATCTTTTGAATTAGACAAAAATTTTAATTCAAATAGAGGTGGCATTGTCAGATCCATTTATATACATGTACTATCTGAATTGATTATACTAGTTCTATATATGTTTGACATGATATTCTAGATCAATTCATCCTTTGAGTTTTTCACCTCATTACATCAGATTTAGAACAAAGTACATGATGTTGATTATATTTTGAGATTTCTCTGCATAGCAGGAAATCTGAGTCACTTCTATTTTAGATTTTGCAATCTAATAACATACATGTGTACTTGTGCTAACTCTTTTGGTGGTAGAGAACCATTTAGAAAGACGTTGTATGTTAGCGGGATCCGCTAATGCTACAGAATTTGTAAGAAATTACACGTCACGACTTTTGAGAATCTCTGCTATCATGAGGCACTAGCTTGAATCATGTAACGGTGCTAATTAATTTGTTAATTAGTAAAATTAATCATGCATCATACACTCCAATAGAGACTAGTGGATATGATTTTGAATAAAACGATTCTACATTCTACATCGTTGTTGCATTCGACAGTGCGCGCGTGTGTGTAAATATACAGAGTCTAGGACAATAAATATTATACATGCTTCACAATCACAGTTTGGCGTGATGGTGGCGGTTGTGAGCGTAACAGTTATGAACCGTGGTTCGTGACCGCCAGACCTCACCTAAGAAACTTCGGCTCCGTTTGGGGGGGCTTATTTTCACCGGTCAAGCGGTCATGACCGCATGAACCGGGACTTAATTAAGGTCCGGTTCATGCGGTCATGACCGCTTGACCGGTGAAAATAAGTCCCCCCAAATGGAGCCATCTATTTTTATGTTCAAATCCCTTTTTTTCTTTATGGTGAGGATAACAATTAATGTCATGACAAACATATATTTTATAATTGTAGTGTTTTTGACCTGACTATTGGAGCAAAAACCCCGCCCCAAACAGAATAATAATTATAGCTAGGTTATACTCTTTATCTCTCTAAGACTCCGTTTGGGGGGATTTATTTTCACCGGTCACGACCGCATGAATCAGACCTTAAGGTTTTGTTTGGGGATACTTATTTTCACAGGTCAAGCGGTTACGACCGGACGAATCGGACCGTAATTAAGGTCCGATTCATGCGGTCGTAACCGCTTGACCGGTGAAAAAGTCCCTCAAAACGGAGCCTAATTAAGATCTGATTCATACGATCGTGATCGCTTGACCGGTGAAAATAAGTCCCGCAAAATGGAGCCTAAATTTCAAAAACCTCCCTTATTTCTTGACTCTTGTATGTGCGTACTGTAAAACGCAAATTTATAGGAGAGGCCAGCATGTGTAATAATTACAAGAAATAGTGGTGATGGGGGCTAGGGCTGGAGGGGATGGTGGGGGGTTGAAAGACATGCATTGAGACTACTCTGATCAGTAGCTCTGCCTACTCTCCAGAGAAGCCTCTTGCAGCCTTGCACAGTAATAGCTTCTATAGCTAGGAAGATGCATCATTGATGATGACAACGATTCCATAATCTCTATCCTCTGTCTCTGTCTCTCCCTATGGACCCTATATTATCTACTGTTTCTCTCTCAACATTTGAAAACTCATGGCCCGCCAGCTTGTTGCGAAGCGGGGTGTGCGTTGTGCTTTACGGTGCAGTGCACAATTCAACGGCTGTGAGTGAAATGCATCATGATCTGATATTTGCACGCATCTTCGCACGAGATATGATGCGCTCACAGCCATTGGACGGCTGCACTGTACCGTAAACACCCCTGGGACTGGTTGTGGGTCATGATGGGGATAATGCAAGTGTCCTCTTGGGAAATGCGTTTGACCGCACAGTACTCCCATTCCCTAGCTAGCTACTTACTAGACTTAATTACTCCAATCAGCTCTCTTCTCTGCAAGGCTGCAAATGATCATGAGCTATATTACTCCTTCTGGATACTCCTTCATTCATGGCTGCCCCGCCCCAGTACTGATTCCACTTATTTTGGCGCATCCACTGCCGAAATTATTGGGCACATGCTACCCTCCGACTTCAAACAAAGGAGAGCACGTGATCTATATATTGGCCACAGCTCAATCCCGCCCGTTCATTTTTTTTTTTAAAAACGGTTTACCCATGAGCTATTTTGAGCCGTTAAAATTGCATGCTGTCACAATCTGATGGCCATTAATGGCATTAGGTTTTGGATGAATACAATCTGTGTTGCCTGAAACTGAAACTTTAACCACGAAACACAGTGGTTATGAAGCGTAGTTTGTGAACGCGCGACCTCACTTAAGTATCTCCATCAACTTTTATGTTCAAAATTAATTAATTGGTTTTTCTTGGTAGCGGTCATGGTCATTGTCTTGCCAAACATGCATTTTATGACGTGGAGTTTTTGTCCAAATTAACTCATGGGAACAAAAAAATTGTGCTAAACGCAGCCAAGTCAATTTTTTTCCTTAAATCAAAACAGAGACTTATCAGTGGACGGTGGACCTGATATGTTTATTCTAAAGAAAGTACAATTAGGGTCCGTTCGGCAGGACGGAATTGGTTTTCCGGAATTGGCTTTGGGCCACAGTAAAACCAATAGAGGTGTTCGGCGGGACGGAATCGGTATGGAATTGGTTTTTAAAGTAAAACCCACGGTTTTAACCCTAGACTAAAATCCCGAGCCCCCATTTCTTATCTATCGCGGCCGGTTTTCGCGTTTTTCTTCCCCCTTCCCGACGGAACTCCTTCGACATCGCAGGCGACGAAACACACCGCAAGCCTCCGGCGAGTCATCCTCCCCAACTTCCGCCACCGGTAAACCTCCTCCTCTTCTTCCCCCTTTTTTCAGTCTTCTTGCACCGTCGTCTTGCGATGTTCTTCTCCGCCGTTCAGTTTGGTTAGGGTTCGTTAGGATGGAACTTCGGTCTTCTTGCCTTGTTCTTCTTCCCCCTTTAATAGGCAGTTGTTTTTGTGGGGTTTTGGAGTACGATTTATGGAGTATCAAGATGCAGTGGTTGTTTTTGTTAGGGTTCGTTTATGTTAGGGTTCGTTGGTTTTTAATTGATCATGTATTAGAAGTAGATTTTGTGTCCATTACATTTGCCCAGGTGAAAATAAAATCATTTCGGCTTCGGTATGGTGTATATCCATCTACTCGTCCCATCTGCAGTATATTCATGCAATCAATTCAAAAATCCACAATGGAACAATAGGATTTTTGATACCTTTGGGAGAAGACAACAAAAGGGCACCTACGCAAAGAACCATGTTATGTAACTTGATTTGAAGTTAGTATGTAATAGAAATTTCACATATCTGATATTCTAGAACTTAATACTTGATCAATACTTGTTATGTAACATGTCTACAGCTTACCAATACATAGCTTCAAGAATCCTACTACCTCTTTTCAATCATGTAATTGTGATCACACTCAATGGAAATAATAGGATTTTTGTTACGTGTTAGTGTAAGTGTATGTGTCATGTGTTAGTGTAAGTGTATGTAAATGTGTTGAGTAAAATCAATATGATTTTTATTACTCAATGTTCTGTTATGTGTTGAGTATATGTATATGTGTTAAGTGTTGAGTGTTCTGTGTTATGTGTTGAGTATATGTGTATTCATGCAGTATATTCATCTGCAGTATATTCATGCATTCTGATTTGTCAATCTAGGCTTTTGTCATGGAGCGCGTTGAGTTAGAGAAAAAACATAAGATGAATATTATAATCAAGTCCGCGGCTGCTGCGGCGTATGGAGCAGTTGTGGTTGTTATGGAATCCATCCCCAGAAACCCGGTTGACACAGTGGATAAAGACGTTCTTCGTAACATAATTTTAAAATGACTTTATGGTGGACAAGAGACTAACTGCTTTAGCCACCTACGCATGGGCAAAGCACCCTTCAATGAGCTTTGTGGTATTCTCCGCGCAAAAGGGTTCGTATCCGACACACAATCTGTATCCACTAAGGAATCAGTCGCCATATTTCTACATATTTTGGCACATAACACAAAGTTTCGAGTAGCTGGTGGCACGTTTATCCGATCAACTGATACTATTAGCAGGCACTTCAACAATATTTTGAATGCAGTTCTAAGACTCTCAAATGATTACATTCGATTGCCTGGAAACAGAGAACAACACAAATCTAAATGGTTCACAGACAGCATTGGTTCTTTAGACGGTACACATATTGACGTAACTGTACCCATTGAAGATCAGGGCAGATATCGAAACCGTAAACAGGCTATCACCACAAATATGCTTGGTGTATGTGATAGTAACATGAAATTTTTATATGTACTACCTGGTTGGGAGGGATCGACATCCGACTCTCGTGTATTACGGGACGCGTTGTAACGACAAGACCGCTTTGAAGTACCAACAGGTAATTAAAGTGGAATAATTTCTTTCCAAACATAAAAAGAAATATGCGCATTCATGTAGTAAATAAACATTTGTTTGTTGTATAGGTAAGTACTATCTTGTTGATGCTGGATACACGAACGGTCAGGGATTTCTTGCCCCATATCGTTCAACACGTTATCATCTGAAAGAATGGTCAAGGCAGGGTAATAAACCGACAACATATAAGGAGTTATTTAACCTACGTCATGCTAAAGAGAGAAATGTTATTGAACGAACATTTGGGTTGTTGAAGAAACGATGGGCTATTCTACGCCAACCGTCATTTTTCAGCATTAAAGTGCAGGTATGACCGTAAATATTTACTTGCGCTCAAGATTTACTTGCGTATATAATATTGAAAAGTTTATTTTTGTCCAGGTTCAGATCATAAATGCGTGTTGCATATTACATAATTTCCTTGTGGAGAAGCGATTAGAGAGCGATGCTCAATTGTTGGATGAAGTTGATTCCGAGCTGTTAGCGCAAGACGTACCAGAAGAGTTTTATGATTACGTAGATGTCGTGAGCCCAATTCAAGCAACACCGGAATGGACAAATTTTAGAGACACACTTGCTATAAATATGTTCAACGCATATCAAAATATGTTTTAATTCTGTTATGTATATCATCTGATACTTATTACATTATCTTGTTGATGTTTGTGTGTTATTGAACTACGTCATTTCTGTTTCATGGTATGAAAGTATTATTTGCTCGTGTATATCATCTGTACCTATTAGATGCTCATATTTCATATATTGTTTATATCACTGTTGACATACATTTTACCAGACATCATGGAGCAAATCTCAGGAAAGGTTGGTGGTAGGACTGAGCGGTCCTACATATATTGGACATCAGAGATGGACATTACTCTCTCAAATGCCTTGTTGGAGCAACATAGTTTGGGAAATAAAACTCCTAATGGCTGGAAAAGTGTTGCTTTTACAGCAGCTATGACTGCGCTTAAGGATATTAGTGGCATCGCAACAAGCAAAGAGAAAGTAATGGCTCGCCTTAAAACTTGGAACAAGTACTACATAGAAGTCAGTGCAATGCTTGCCACTAGCGGATTTGGATGGGATTGGCAACGGAACATGGTGCAAGTCGATAGTGAGAAAGTATGGGCTAACTATGTGAAGGTATATTTATTATTAAATTAATTTTTCAGCATTGATTTAATTATAATGATACACTAATTATAACTATTACAGGCTCATCCATCTGTGAAGCATTACAAGGACAAGGTAATCGTTAACTGGTCTGATTTGGCTGTTCTATGCGGGACTGATAGAGCAACTGGTAGTCACGCCGCGACCGCAACAGAGATGGCAAAGGAGATTGACGCCGAGTCTATGGCAGAGAAAACAAATAATACACAAGAGGAGACTAGAACATGTGGTGAAGGAAGCAGCAGAAGAAGGAGAAAATGCCCAGTAGGAGCTGATGCTGTAGCTGTAGCCATTGAAAAATTGGCTGATTCCGTGGAAAAGGCAGCGGGGGGCAAGTCGGCTAGCAATGTTGACGATATATATGTTGCACTAGCTCAGATGACGGATTTAGACCGGGGTGATTTTCTCAAGGCGATGGACATACTGTGTCATGATAATGTCAAGCGTGACATATTCATGCGGCTACCTAAAGACATGAAGGGCGTATGGCTACGAATGCAGTTCGAGCGCTAGTTTTGAGACATTTATCTGTTTTGATCTTTTAATTATGGACAATGTTTATGCGGCAGAACATCATTATAATTCTGAACTTTAATTATCAGTACTAGTTAACTTTGCTTTTTCAAATTATTAAAATTTTAATTTCAGAAAGCCAATTACATTGTGCAGCCGAACAGCTTTAACATATCAATGCCAATTCTGTTCACTGAATACCTTCCTGTAGCCGAACAGCAGAATTGGTTTTCAGCACAAGACCAATTCCTGCAGATATTGGTTTTCTGACCAAAGCCAATTCCAGAAATCCAATACCTGCGCGCCGAACGGACCCTTAGGGTATGTTCGTTTCATGAGCATTGATATTGAAATATTGACTTTCAATCTAATATCAATACACAAAGGAAATGACATTGAGTTTAATTAATTCAATTCTTTTATTCGTCTGTATGATGATTTTCTGTCATAAAAATTGACATTCAACATTTTTTATTGTTTGTTTGCAGAAAAATTTTCTGTCATAAGAATTGACATTGATCAATATTGAGCTTCTAAGCTTCTTCCTGCAATTACCCTGAGCAATGTCCTTATCTAAATACACTCAAATTGAGTTCTTATCTTAGAAAATGCACTCAATCATGTGCTTGTAATGATGAGCTGTGTATTTTCTTGTTCCTTTAGTTTTTTGTGATCCTCTTAAACATATCATTGTGCTCATTGCAGATCTTGGTCCTTGTTGTCATCTGATGTACCCATACGAGGGGATTGAATGGGCACTATAATAGATAACTTAAGCATAGCTTTAAAGATTTTTTGGATGTAAATACTTCGATGGTAAGTTGAACAAAAAAACTGTAGGTATGGAGGACTCTCTGTCAAGTATATAAAAATATTTTGTTTTAGCTTAGTGTCTGTTGAATAAACAACTTAAAAAGGCTCAATAACAAGGCCCAACTAGAGCCCTCTATCTATTTAGGTGTTTAGTCCCGCAACTTAGAATGGGAGTACTTCCCCCTTCCTCAGGGGCAGATCCAGGATGTTTGACTGGGGGCAATCAAAATGCCAAGATTTTTTTTTATGATCAATGTTTGTGCGTGTAATACATCTAATATTAGTGTGCACATGAATTATTAAACAATAAGGACTAGCAAAGTGCATTACTTTTAAAGTCTGGAAGTGGTCTTGATCTTTAGACTCTTTGATGCTTTTTTGCGATTAATGTATAATCATGACACACAAGTTAAAGGTAATATAAAATATATCTTGGTGCAAGAAAGCCTCATTACAACAACCATTTGGTCAACGGTCAACATTTTTCATTATATTGTGCTAGCAAAAAGCAGTTATTGTGCATGACGTGTATTCAGGGAGCACAATGTAGTGATAAGGATTGATCGTTGACCAAAGGACAGCTATTTGGAGGCCATACGCAACTTGCCCAAACCTCACAAGTACCTAGCTTGCATCGGTCTGTAAGAGCAACTCCAATCGTCCGCCATTCTCCAAAAATGGCGCCACCTTTCCCTCCAATCGTTCACCATTCCCGTCTGTAAAAATGGCGATCTTCTCTCCCCCTCTAAATTTAGAGGTGGGGGAGAAAAATTAGAGCGCCTGCAAAAAATTTTTAATGTACTTTTTTTTGTTTAAATTAGGTATTTATAAAACTCATCGATTTCAATATATTATTCGCAGTCCTCAATATTTTTTTTTCAAATTTGCCAACTTCTTTGCTTGAGAGTTTTGGGATGAGGCCACTGCCTTATTCTTGAGTGTAGGGGCTGTAACACCAAACACAAATGGTTCATGATGAGTCATTTGAATTTTTTTCATGGGAAGCTTTCAAAGCACTCAACCTCATACCCTTTCTCTTCCCATTTTAGGATGAACTATTGCCCTTACTTGAGGATATTCATTCTTCCAGTGACCATATATACTATCATGATCATACATGTTAGAAGGGAACACTACCTTCTGAAAGGTGGCTTGAGGCACAACTAGAGCCTTTTCTTTCCCCTTAGAATTAGCAGCTCCAGCTTTCCAATTGAACCCCAACCCCCTTCAATTATTTTGGAAGGAGAAATAATCAATAAGTGGCAACACAGTCTTGAGCTTGGAGAATTTCTCTACTAGCTTCCTCTCTTTGAGGAGCTTCGATCTCTTCAAGATCCTTAATGATCTTACTCTTCTAGCTTATGGTGCTCACTTGGATAATAGTGATTGTTTTTAGCTGACTTATTTCTTTGCTCATCTGAGCTAGCTAGGAAGCTGACTCAGATTGCATGGATTTTGTCTGTTGTAGAGAAGCAATCTCTCTAGCTTATCTCTTGACAAGCTTTTTGCTCTTCTTCAGAGCTTCTAGGAGAACACCATATATGTCAATCAATTGATTTACATCATATTCAGGTTCCAATCAATCGTCCTCATTGGATTAAGAAGATGTCTCAAAATCTGGGCTAGTTTCATAGTCAGAGTCTGAAGAAGACATGTTGGAAATGATTACCTCATTAGAATCAAATTTATCCTGATTTTCTTCATTCATGGACATGAGGTTACAGTCTTCTTCATCTTCAGAGTCACTATCAATAGAGGATAATGGTGCACTTATGGACACCTTGGTTGCAGGGTGATTTATATCCTCTTCCATAGAGAATAGTCCAATGTAAGCATTTTCTTCTTCAGATTCTGAAGTCTCAGAATCACTGTCAGATATACTTGATTTCATCTTAGCTAAGAAGCTCTTGTCAACATTTTTGTCCTTATGATGTTTCTTATCATCAGACCTCTTGCACTCTTTCCTTTTAACAGGACAGTCAACTATAACATGCCCTAACTTGTTGCAACAGTAGCAAACCACATCAGTTTTAAATTATTTTTTTTATTTAGACGCATACCTTTCCCCAGTGGGGTCCTTTCTGGATCTTTCATGGTTAGCTCGGGGTTTCCTTGAGCTGGAGCCTGTAGATGCCTTGTTCTTCTATTATCTTCTTCTGTTCAGTATATTTTTGAACTGCTTGGAGAAATATGTTAGTTCTCCATCAAACAGCTCAGCTTCTAATGAGCTGGGTGCACAGCTTTCTGACTCAACAACCCTTCTTGAGGGAGAGTGAGTCTTCTCTTTGATCCTTTTGGAGGTTTCAGCTTTGACCTATTTCTCTCTGTTGAATGGCTTAGAAGATTCTTCTTTAGCCTTTCTGGAGTTCAGATGAAGCTCATGTGACAGCAACTTGTCATATATATTTTGTGGCAGAATGTTGGCTAAGTTGTCTATCTCCCTTATGACACAAATCTTGATGTCCCACTCTTTGTTGAGTACCCTCAAGAATTTGTCATTCAGTTGATAGTTGGAGAATTGTCTGTCATAAGTCTTCAGATAATTCACAATTTTAAAGAATTTCTCATAACATACAACTATGGAAGCATTTTTATCTTGTTTGAAGACCTCATACTATTGATTTAAAAGAGATTTTCTATCATCCCTCACTTCCTCAGTCCCCTCCATGTAGATAATCAGAGAGTCCCACATTTTCTGTACAGTCTTGCAGTGAACAAGGTTTTGAAAAGTTGAGTCATCAATAACACTGACAATAATTTCGGGGCTCTTATGTCCATATTAGCCAGAACTACCTCATTCTTTGTCATTTTTGAGTATTTCTTTGATGTTGGCATCTATTGCTGAGACCTTCATGAGAATGAATGATCCCTCTTCTGCTATTATAAAAATCCTAGGGTCTGAGGCTTCCATGAACAGTCTCACTCATTCCTTCCATATCCCAAAGTTTTTCTTACTACAAATTGAAAGCTTCATAGAACTCAGCTCTTTGTGGTTCTCACCAGAAGTAATGATGATTAACTTTCACTACCCTTGGATATCTTGTTCAGACTGTTAGGTCTTTATTGAACAACCTCCCTCTTATACCACTTAAAAATCTTTTAAAGGGTAGCTAAAAACCTAGAGGGGGATGAAAGTACAATTAGGATCTGTTCGTTTCATGAGCATTGATAGTGACATATTGACTTTCAATCTAATATCAATACACAAAGGAAATGACATTGAGTTTAATTAATTCAATTCTTTTATTCGTCTGTATGATAATTTTCTGTCATAAAAATTGACATTCGTCATTTTTATTGTTTGTTTGCAGAAAGATTTTCTGTCATAGGAATTGACATTGATCAATATTGAGCTTCTAAGCTTCTTCCTGCAATTACCCTGAGCAATGTCCTTATCTAAATACACTCAAATTGAGTTCTTATCTTAGAAAATGCACTCAATCATGTGCTTGTAATGATGAGCTGTGTATTTTCTTGTTCCTTTAGGGTTTTGTGATCCTCTTAAACATATCATTGTGTTCATTGCAGATCTTGGTCCTTGTTGTCATCCGATGTACCCATACGAGGGGATTGAATGGGCCCTATAATAGATAACTTAAGCATAGCTTTAAAGATTTTTTGGATGTAAATACTTCGATGGTAAGTTGAACAAAAAAACTGTAGGTATGGAGGACTCTCTGTCAAGTATATAAAAATATTTTGTTTTAGCTTAGTGTCTATTGAATAAACAACTTTAAAAGGCTCAATAACAAGGCCCAACTAGAGCCCTCTATCTATTTAGGTGTTTAGTCCCGCAACTTAGAATGGGAGTACTTCCCTCTTCCTCAGGGGCAGATCCAGAATGTTTGATTGGGGGGGGGGGCAATCAAAATGGCAAGATTTTTTTTTTTGATCAATGTTTGTGCATGTAATACATCTAATATTAGCGTGCACATGAATTATTAAACAATAAGGACTAGTAAAGTGCATTACTTTTAAAGTCTGGAAATGGTCTTGATCTTTAGACTCTTTGATGCTTTTTTGCGATTAATGTATAATCATGACACACAAGTTAAAGGTAATATAAAATATATCTTGGTGCAAGAAAGCCTCATTACAACAACCATTTGGTCAACGGTCAACATTTTTCATTATATTGTGCTAGCAAAAAGCGATTATTGTGCATGACGTGTATTCAGGGAGCACAATGTAGTGATAAGGATTGATCGTTGACCAAAGGACAGTTATTTGGAGGCCATACGCAACTTGCCCAAACCTCACAGGTACCTAGCTTGCATCGGTCTGTAAGAGCAACTCCAATCGTCCTCCATTCTCCAAAAATGGTGCCACCTTTCCCTCCAACCGTTCACCATTCCCGTCTGTAAAAATGTCGATCTTCTCTCCCCCTCTAAATTTAGAGGTGGGGGAGAAAAATTAGAGCGCCTGCAAAAAAATTTTAATGTAATTTTTTTGTTTAAATTAGGTATTTATAAAATTCATCGATTTCAATATATTATTCACAGTCCTCAATATTTTTTTTTCAAATTTGTCAACTTCTTTGCTTGAGGGTTTTGGGATGAGGTCACTGTCTTATCCTTGAGTGTAGGAGTTGTAACACCAAACACAAATGATTCATAATGAGTCATTTGAATTTTTTTCATGGGGAGCTTTCAAAGCACTCAACCCCATACCCTTTCTCCTCCCATTTTAGGATACACTATTGTCCTTGCTTGAGGACATTCATTCTTCCAGTGACCATATATACTATCATGGTCATATCTGTTAGAAGGGAACACTACCTTCTGAAAGGTGGCTTGAGGCACAACTAGAGCCTTTTCTTTCCCCTTAGAATTAGCATCTCCAGCTTTCCACTTGAACCCCAACCCCCTTCAATTATTTTGGAAGGAGAAATAATCAATAAGTGGCAACACAGTCTTGAGCTTGGAGAATTTCTCTACTAGCTTCCTCTCTTTGAGGAGCTTCGATCTCTTCAAGATTTTTAATGATCTTGCTCTTCTAGCTTATGGTGCTCACTTGGATAATAATGATTGTTTTCAGCTGACTTATTTCTTTGCTCATCTGAGATAGCTAGGAAGCTGACTCAGATTGCATGGATTTTGTTTGTTGTAGAGAAGCAATCTCTCTAGATTATCTCTTGACAAGCTTAAGCAATCTCTCTAGCTTATCTCTTGACAAGCTTTTTGCTCTTCTTCAAGGCTTCCAGGAGAACACCATATATGTCAATCAATTGATTTACATCCTATTCAGGTTCAAATCAATCGTCCTCATTGGATTAAGAAGATGTCTCAAAATCTGGGCCAGTTTCATAGTCAGAGTCTGAAGAAGACATGTTGGAAATGATTACCTCATTAGGATCAGATTTATCCTGATTTTCTTCATTCATGGACATGAGGTTGCAGTCTTCTTCATCTTCAGAGTCACTATCAATAAAGGATAATGGTGCCCTTATGGACACCTTGGTTGCACGGTGATCTATATCCTCTTCCAGAGAGAATAATCCAATGTAAGCATTTTCTTCTTCAGATTCTGAAGTCTAAGAATCACTGTCAGATATACTTGATTTCTTCTTAGCTAAGAAGCTCTTTTCAACATTTTATCCTTATGATGTTTCTTATCATCAGACCTCTTGTACTCTTTCCTTTTAACAGGATAGTCAATTATAACATGCCCTAACTTGTTGCAACAGTAGCAAACCACATCAGTTTTAAATTATTTTTTTTATTTAGACGCATACCTTTCCCCAGTGGGGTCCTTTCTGAATCTTTCATGGTTAGCTTGGGGTTTGTTTGAGCTGGAGCATGTAGATGCCTTGTTCTTCTATTGTCTTCTTCTGTTCAGTATCTTTTTGAACTGCTTGGAGAAATAGGTTAGTTCTCCATCAAACAGATCAGCTTCTGATGAGCTTGGTGCACAGCTTTCTGACTCAACAACCCTTCTTGAGGGAGAGTGAGTCTTCTCTTTGATCCTTTTGGAGGTTTCAGCTTTGAAGGTCATTGATTTCTCTCTGCTGAATGGCTTAGAAGATTCTTCTTTAGCTTTTCTGGAGTTCGGATGAAGCTCATGTGACAGCAACTTGTCATATATATTTTGTGGCAGAATATTGGCTAAATTGTCTATCTCCCTTATGACACAAATCTTGATGTCCCACTCTTTGTTGAGTACCCTCAAGAATTTGTCATTCAGTTGATAGTTGGAGAATTGTCTGTCATAAGTCTTCAGATAATTCATAATTTTAAAGAATTTCTCATAACATACAACTATGGAGGCATTTTTATCTTTTTTGAAGGCCTCATACTATTGGTTTAAAAGGGATTTTCTATCATCCCTCACTTCCTCAGTCCCCTCCATGTAGATAATCAGAGAGTCCCATATTTTCTTTACAGTCTTGCAGTGAACAAGGTTCTGAAAAGTTGAGTCATCAATAACACTGACAATAATTTCGGGGCTCTTATGTCCATATTAGCCAGAACTACCCCATTCTTTGTCATTTTTGAGTATTTCTTTGGTGTTTTGATGTTGGCATCTATTGCTGAGACCTTCGTGAGAATGAATGATCCCTCTTCTGTTATTATAAAAATCCTAGGGTCTGAGGCTTCCATGAACAGTCTCACTCATTCCTTCCATATCCCAAAGTTTTCCTTCCTACAAATTGGAAGCTTCATAGAACTCAGCTCTTTGTGGTTCTCACCAGAAGTAATGATGATTAACTTTTACTACCCTTGGATATCTTGTTCAGACTGTTAGGTCTTTATTGAACAACCTCCCTCTTATACCACTTAAAAATCTTTTAACGGGTAGCTAAACACCTAGAGAAGGATGAATATGATTCTTTTAGGTCATTTGAACCTTTTTAAAGATATACTTGATGTGTTGTTGTTAGGTTATGGATTTCAAGAACATAGAGAACACACAAGTAGTTTATAATGGTTCTCATATCTATGGTACATCCACTTTTTCCCTTCACCTATCTAGTAGTGAGATAGATTCAGCCAACTCCTCCAAAACTCAGATTAATAGATCTTACACCTGAGATCCTTCCTAGAATCATACGCCTCAGAGTAGCTTCCACTCCTACAACTCAGACTGTTCACAGTCCTACCTCAGAGACATCAACGAGTCTCCTACCTCAGGCTCACAAGCAAGCCCTACCTCAATCTTTATAATGCAAGCCTATCTCAGAGCCTACACTCAAATCTTAGAGAGATATTACAACAGAGATTTAAAGAGTAATACAATGACTCTAGAACAAAAGCTCTGGAGTCTTCTTCTTTAGCTATATCACCAGAAAATTTCTTTTCACCACAACAACGGGAAAGGACCCTTAGATGAGAAACAGACTGCGCTGTGTTGAATACTTGCAGAGATCTTCTTTTTCAAGCTTTTGAAAGATTGTTGTGTAGATTACCAAGCTTGAAAACAAAGGAAATGATTTCCTTCTCTGTTGGCGGCGACTTTTTGCAAATTCGGATTTTAGAAAGTTTTCCCAAAAAGTTCTTGTAAAAGTCCCACTCACTTAACTTTTATATATTGGCATCTACAACGACTATAATCTATTTTAGGTAAGCGGCATGACCGACTTTAATGGTTTAATCATCCCAAGTTGCGTGTTAGAGAAATACGATGGTTTCCATCTTTTAGCGCGCAATCTGCGCCGATTTGAATTATGTATGACGTCAGCAGAATAGACTCGACGCCAATGGACTTAGAATAAATTTCTGATCTTCTGTAGAAGCATTGAGTACTGAAAGTAACATGACTTAGTCAAATACTTGAACTCTGATGAGGCATTGAGAGGCAACACTTACTCAGCAGATTCTACTTAGGCGTTGAGTGATCTCTAACTATCTAAACGTATTTGTACTTTGATGGATTTTCTACTTCTGCTGAAGCGTGGAGTGAAGTCTTTCCGAAGAGGCGTCGAGTGACTGCAGTTAACTCAGCGCAAACAATTATGGCATTGAGTCAAGTCTTATATCTCGACGCATTTGTACTTTGTCAGTTTTTTTGCTTCACTATGAGGCATTGAGCGAATGGTCTTCACTTGACACATTAGTACTTGGCCTGAATCTCAGCTCTTTTACTGAGGCATTGAGTGAAAGACCTTCACTCGACGTATTTGTACTTGGTCTGAATTTTTGCTCTTTTACTAAGGCATTGAGAGAGTAACATTCAGTCAGCGCATATGAATCTTGAGCGTCAAGTGATGTGAGATGACTCGACACATTTGAACTTAGACAAATTCTTTGCTTCTCTTTTGAGGCGCTGAGTGAATAACATTGAGTCAACACATACAAACCATGAGCGTCGAGTGATGTAAGATGACCCGACGCATTTGTACTTAGTAAATATTCTTCACTTCTGGAGTGTGTTGGCTTACTCTCAATGTACAACTCTGTATTTGCAGAGTAAGGTCCCTCAGCAGGCACAGGATCAGCTTTATGTTTTTTAAGCTTTTGAGAGATTTGACACTCTTGGTGGCCAATTTTGGCTTGGCCTTGGAAATATACTAGTAAGGGGAGGAAAAATTGACCTCCCCCTTGGCTCCTTCTTGGGGGGCGGGTGCGGTAAGTTGGCTGACACCCTCCCCTGACTCGATAGGTGTGAGGAAGGAGCAGCGGGATTGGCTGGAGGCCAGGATCCCACCCCTGCACCTTAGCCCTGGGTAGGGCAAGACTGGTCGGGTGGTCAGCTCGCGGGGGCGAGAGCAGCCTACGGCCAGGCTCTCGCCCCGCGCGGTGAACTTGCGGGGCGAGACCGATCTGCGGCCCGGGTCTCCCCCGCACGGTGAGATCGCGGGGCGAGACAGGCCTTCGGCCCGGGTCTCGCCCGCGCGGTGAGCTCGCGGGGCGAGACCAGCTTGCGGCCCGGGTCTCACCGGCGCGGTGAGCTCGCGGGGCGAGACTGGCCTGCGTCCCGGGTCTCGCCCGCGCGGTTAGCTTACGGCGCGATACCAGCCTGCGAACCGGGTCTCGCCCGCGCAGTGAGCTCGCAGGGCGAGACCGGTCTTCGTCCCGGGTCTCGCCCGCGCGGCGAGCTCACTCGTCTCGGGTGCTCGGGGAGGTGGGGGGTATGGCTTGGCCTCCTCCCGCCCTTGGACCTCTTTGGGCCGAGTTTTTACCGTTGTGCCCCCGGGGCAGAGTTACCTCTTTTACCCCCCCCCCCCCCCCCCCAGTGTGGGTGTTTTCTATTGGCTCATGGCCTATTTGCCTTAGGGGTATTTCAGACCTTTTGGTCCATAGGCTTGGAAAAACTATAAATAGACCCCCTTGGGTACCTTTGGAGAGGATGAGTTTTTAGCTTCCTCCTCCCTTGGTTTCTTCTTCTTGGTTGAGTTGAGAGAGCTCTCCAAGGTACCCGGCTCAGCCATTGGTGAGGGAGAGGAAGTGCTCTTGTGACCTTCCGAGTGTATGAGACCTCAACCCTAGAGCCGAGGGTCTGTTCCTAGTTTCCCAAGTCTTTGGTCCGTGACGTTCCCCCGAGTGTAGTAGGTGTGAGGTCACCCCTCTTTTGGTACCCCAAACTCCACGAGAGACAAAGTTTTTGGTTTCAACATTTTGGTGCGGTGAGCGTAGAGAGTGACCAACACAGAAGATCTCGGGAGAGTGTCATGGCCGGAGATCAGGGAGGTAGTGATGATCTCGGCGAGCTCCCCAACCCCGGACCCTTCGTAGGAAGGTAGGAGTTCATGGCTTACATCCAAGGCATCATGGAGATGCTGAGAAGCATTTCCCCTCGGGCTGATAGCTCAACCCCCACCCCCCCAGGGACTGGCTCCCAGGGGTCTCGACGAGTTGACCTAGAGCGGTCTCGGCGAGCTGCCTCCCAGGGGTACATGCGAGATGACCCCAGCAGGGGGATAAGGAAGTGCACCAGGTAGGCGACCTAGGAAGGAAAGGATGGGAGAGGGGGTCAAGCGAGACCTCCCCGGCCGGGAGCTATTCCCCAGCCCGACGAGTGCTAGCCCTCCAGGCGAGCAGGTCGCGTGAGTAGAGGTTGAGAGACCACCCCTCAGGGGTTCACCCTTCAGTGAGTTGATCATCTAAGCTCCCGTTCCCGAGAGGTTTAGAGAGACAGACATGGCTTACTATACCGGGAAGGATGACCCCGTCCAGTACCTGCAGTGGTTCGTGGATGCCGTCTCCATCAGGCCGACGACGGATTCTTTCAATTGTTGCCTCTTTGCGATCACGTTGAAGGAGAAGGCAGGGGACTGGTTTCATCAACTCTCTCCGAGGTCAATCTATGGGTTCGAGAACTTGAGTCGGAGCTTCCAACTCTGCTTCTCCACCTCCAAGAAGAGGAAGAGGAGTCCTGAGTCCATCTTTCTGATAAGACAGAGGGTCGAGGAGTCGCTGGCCCACTATGTTGACAGGTTCCAGGAGGAGATCCTGGATATCCCGGAGATGTCAGGGTATGCCCTCCAGATGACGTTCACGGTGGGGTTGCGCGAGGGGTTCTTTAAGATGAGCTTGACCCGAAAGCCCCCCCTTCCCTTCGATGAGTTGATGGAAAGGACAGCAGAGGAGATAGCCATGGAGGCGGCCAACCCGACATTTGTCAAGAAGTTGGCAAGGTTGACAGAGGCGGAGTCGAAGGAGCAAGTTTGCTCGAGACATCAAGAGGGAAGGAGGAGAGAAGTGCAGAGAGCTCAGGGGTTCTAGGGACCTCAGGAAGGCCGGGAACCAAGTTGGAGGCAGCAGGGAGGACCTGCTCAGGGTCCAGGGAGAGGTCTCATCCAGGGTGGGGAGGATTTTCAGGGAGGCCAAGGAAGATACTTACAAAGGCAAGACCCTAGGCAGCTCCTACCCCCAACACAACAAGCGATGACGATCGGTCGAAGGGAGAGGAGAAACCACGCGGGAAGAGAAAGAGTTAGAGTAGAGTTACCCTACTGTGAGTTCCACCAGGAGGAGGGCCATGCAACAGCTACTTTCCCCGAATTCGAGGAGTTGAGAAGGACAAGAGCTCTGGCGCCACAGCCTCAACGACCGCAAGATTCGGTACGGATTGAAGAAGTCCAACCCGAGGCAGCATGGGAGAGGTGTGAGGACAGGGTTGATGTGGGCACCCGGGGAGGGATCCTTTGATGTACGAGGAAAGAGGGAGGTACATGAAGTAGATCGTCTCTTATAATGAACTTTGCTTGTGTTGTATTAACTATGATTGATGAAAAAGACCGCCGAAAAACATTTCTGATCCATGCCTTAGCTCCAAGATGATTCCGCTGACCAGACTCCTAATAACTAGCAGGGCAGGTTGATCTCTCGTGGAGGCTAAGTCCATTTGGCTCCGAGATGATTCCGCTGACCAGGCTCCCACTAGCTAGCAGGGCAGGTTGATCTCTCGTGGAGGCTATGTCCTTTTGGCTCCGAGATGATTCCGCTGACCAGGCTCTCACTAGCTGGTAGGGCAAGTTGATCTCTCGTGGAGGCTAAGTCCTTTTGGCTCCGGGATGATTTTGCTGACCAGGCTCCCACTAGCTGACAGGGCAGGTTGATCTCTCGTGGAGGCTAAGTCCTTTGGCTTCGAGATGATTCCACTGACCAGATTCCCACTAGCTGGTAAGGCAGGTTGATCTCTCGTGGAGGCTAAGTCCTTTGGCTCCGAGATGATTCCGCTGACCAGGCTCCCACTAGCTGGCAGGGCAGGTTGATCTCTCGTGGAGGCTAAGTCCTTTTGGCTTCGAGATGATTCCGCTGACCAGGCTCCCACTAGTTGGCAGGGCAGGTTGATCTCTCATGGAGGCTAAGTCCTTTGGCTCCGAGATGATTCCGCTGACCAGGCTCCCACTAGCTGGCAGGGCAGGTTGATCTCTCGTGGAGGCTAAGTCTTTTTGGCTCCGAGATGATTCTGCTGACCAGACTCCCACTAGCTGGCAGGGCAGGTTGATCTCTCGTGGAGGCTAAGTCTTTTTGGCTCTGAGATGATTCCGCTGACCAGGCTCCCACTAGCTGGCAGGGCAGGTTGATCTCTCATGAAGGCTAAGTCCTTTTGGCTTCGAGATGATTCCGCTGACAAGGCTCTCACTAGCTGGCAGGGCAGGTTGATCTCTCGTGGAGGCTAAGTCCTTTTAGATCTGAGATGATTCCGCTGACCAGGCTCCCACTAGCTGGCAGGGCAGGTTGATCTCTCGTGGAGGCTAAGTCCTTTTCACCCCGAGGCTGTCGCGTCACCCAGGATCCTATTAGCTGACATGACAGGTTCACCCCTCGGGAGGCTAAGTATTTTCACCCCGATGCTGTCTCGTCACCCAGGCTCCCATTAGCTGGCATGATAGGTTGAACCCTCGGGAGGCTAAGTATTTTCACCTCGAGACTGTCTCGTCACTCAGGCTCCCATTAGCTGACATGATAGGTTGATCCCTCAGAGAGGCCTTGTAATCTTTCAAACCACGAGAAAAGGCTGCTCAACGAATACGTTGGGTTGAATGTTTCTTCCCGAGCTTGTGCCAACCTTGAAAAGAGAGGGGATTGTGTACAACCCAGTATTCGCAGAGTAAGGTCCCCTCGGCAGGCGCACGATCAGCTTTATGTTTTTTAAGCTTTTGAGAGATTTGACACTCTTGGTGGCCAATTTTGGCTTGGCCTTGGAAATATACTAGTAGGGGGAGGAAAAATTGACCTCCCCCTTGGCTCCTTCTTGGGGGGCGGGTGCGGTAAGTTGGCTGACACCCGCCCCTGACTCGATAGGTGTGAGGAAGGAGCAGCGGGATCGGCTGGAGGTCAGGATCCCGCCCCCTGCACCTTAGCCCTGGGTAGGGCGAGACTAGCCGGACGGTCAGCTCGCGGGGGCGAGAGCGACCTGCAGCCAGGCTTTCGCCACGCGCTGTGAGCTCGCGGGGCGAGACCGGCCTGCGGCCCGGGTCTCCCCCGCGCGGTGAGCTCGCGGGGCGAGACCGGCCTGCGGCCCGGGTCTCGCCCGTGCGGTGAGCTCGCGGGGCGAGACCGGCCTACGAACCGGGTCTTTCCCGCGCAGTTATCTCGCGGGGCGAGACCGGCCTGCGGCCCAGGTCTCGCCCGCGCGGTGAGCTCGCGGGGCGAGACCGGCCTGTGACCCGGGTCTCGCCCGCGCGGTGAGCTCACTCGTCTTGGGTGCCCGGGGAGGTGGGGGTATGGCTTGGCCTCCTTCCGCCCTTGGACCTCTTTGGGCCGAGTTTTTACCGTTGTGCCCCGGGGCGGAGTTACCTCTTTTACCCCCGGTGTGGGTATTTTCTATTGGCTCATGGCCTATTTGTCTTAGGGGTATTTCAGTCCTTTTGGTCCATAGGCTTGGAAAAACTATAAATAGACCCCCTTGGATACTTTTGGAGATGATGAGTTTTGACTTCCTCCTCCCTTGGTTTCTTCTTCTTGGTTGAGTTGAGAGAGCTCTTTAAGGTACCCGGCTCAGCCATTGGTGAGGGAGGGGAAGTGCTCTTGTGACCTTCCGAGTGTGTGGTGGGACCTCTACGCTAGAGGCGAGGGTCTGTTCCTTGTTTCCCAAGTCTTTGGTCCGTGACATTCCCCCGAGTGTAGTAGGTGTGAGGTTACCCCTCTTTTGGGACCCCGAACTCCACGAGAGACCAAGTTTTTGGTTTCAACACTCAAGCTGTTAATCAATTAAATACTGATTACCTGCACATGTTAACTTAGAGAAATGTCAAATACATATTTTTGTATATTATTGACTTATGAGGCTTCTTCAAATCTGGAATATTGTGGTCAAAGTTCCAAACCGAAGGAGCGAGGATAGGGACACCTTGTGCAATCCCTCATCCCAGACGAGTAACTCCTACCCAACACCATCCAAGGGCTTCCGCCCATGCCAAAATTGGGATGCGAGTTAGGAGTCCCCAACTCCTCGCCCCCGGTACGCTCCCTGCGGGTGGAGATGGCCCTCTCCCTGCAGGTAGAGTAGATTCATTGGTCGGGGCGACCTTCATAGAGGTCAGCGACTTCTGCCACTTTAAGGGCCCTCCTGACGAAGACCCTGGATAGAACACCACCCTCTTCTTCCAGTCACTGCTGGTCGTGGGCAACCCCATATCGCCGACACACACTACTGTTTCGTACTTGGCGAGCTCGATTGCAGGATCCACCCTTCCCTTCCCCGCATAAGGCAGGTTCAGGGGAATATGGTGATCACCAGCAGAAAAGGTTAAAGTTTAGTTGAAACACTGGATATAACCCCATTGGGGGCGAGTGAAGAGTGTGAGATGAAGAAGATATGTGTACCTTCACTTGAAAAGGATTGGAAGTAGTGATTCGAGGTTGCGACACAGGTAGGCAACCTCGAAGTTCTTCCCCAGGAAGAACTTGTCCAGCTTTGCGTCCTCGTCGTCTACACAGGGAGCTCAGTGGACGAACTCGTCCTTCTAAATGGGCGAGTTGGGTACATTCCCATGCGCGCCCTTGATAAAGATGAAGCGATCCGTCCAGTGATGCGCCTTGTTGATGTTCTCGCAGACTTTGATCTGCGAGCCGTTAAGAAAAGCCACCGCATCGTTGGTGGCCCGGTAGATGAACAACTTGTGGAATACCATCAAGTTGGACTCTATCCTCTCCTCGCACAAGAAGCATGCAAAAACCACTAACATGACAATCGCGTTGGGGCTGACTTGCGCGGGCACCGCTCCAAAGTACTTCAGAAAATGCTTCACCTCCAGCCCTAGTGGGAGGCGAAGCCCCATCTCAAAATGGGCAAGAGGGAAGGCGAGCTCGTCCTCCTTGATGGTATTGAGGGCCTCGCCTTCAGTAAAAGTGCGGGACACTAACCAGGCCGACACGAACTCAACAATTATTTCTGGCATCTCGTCCTCCGATACCGGCCCGTCCAGGAAGATATAGCCAAAGAAGTGGGCCGCGCAATTCTGCCTTCCCTCCAAGCCATCACCATCACAGCCCATTGGGCGAGTTGAGAATGCGAGTGGGAGGTCATTGGATGATGAGTAGGGGAAGGCAGTTATTGCGGTGGGTGAGAGTCGGGCGCAAGGGCAGTATTTATAGAAAATCAAGGGGAGAGAGCGGGTTCGACCAATTAGCGCAAATCCACTCGTCGGTCGCGCACTCGCATCTCCCCCTAGGCTCGTGTTATCTCGACTCGCCCACTACCGGTGATAAGTAAGATTCCACTAGCAAGTCGATACTATTATACATCACAGGCCACACATTTACCTAAACCAAGCATTGATAAAAACACTACGAGAAACGCGGTCGCGCACAACAAATAATAAATATTATCTTAAGATCTCGCAAATAAAAATAATAAAAGGTCTAATAGAAAAAAGGTTGATTTTACTGAGTCAGCGCAGGATCCACTTCCACGAGCCGCGTCCTCTCGTCCTCACATGCGCCCCCCCCCCCCCCCCCCCTCGTGAACGAATCCTCGCGAACAACGATGACTTTGTGTTGGAGGGTGTGGTTACATTCCTCTATTTTCCTCAAGTGCCCCTCCAGCGATGTGGTGTTCCTTCCTAGAAGTGTCTATATCGCGCTAGTAAACGCAACACATTCGCGCTCCAAGTCCTTGACTCGCTGCTGAAGGGCGAGCAGGTGAGGAAAGTTATTGTTCGTAGTATGAGCCCTCTCCTCCTGAATCTCCCGCAAAATGAAGTCATGCTTCCGCAGGATGCTCGCTACCCGCTCTGTTAGGTCGGCGAGAGATGTAGGCTTGTCGAGGAAATCCTAAATCATGTCGGGAGAGATAGACGCCGTGTAAGTTACGGTGTCATCCGACTTGCCGCCGATGGATACGTTAGACGCATCTGTCAAAGGAGAGCAAGATGTTAACACAAGTTATCATGCCTATAACAAAAGAGAGTCATGATGACTGACCGTTGGAGGTTTCACCCTCCTTCGCGGGATTGCACAGGGGTAAGCTCATCTGAACGCCAAAGGGGACGTTGAGGGGCAACAACAGAGATTTCCCCGAACCCACTCGCATGAGGCTGGGGTTGCAGGGAGGTTGGGCACCGGGTGCTGGAGTTCTCGCACCCCTACTCGCGGGTGACACTGCGGTGTTAGCGAGCTCGCGGCTGAGATCACGTGTGGGGGATCGTGTAGAGCATGAGATCAAGGTGACGTCGACGAAATATGGTACTGTATGGTAAGACACTATCAGATGATCGCTCGACAAAAAATGCGAGTCAGAGGCAAGAAAGAATAGATTTACCGACCTATGATCAACACACGAGTATCTGATTCATCCCGACTCACCGAGACCTCTTGGTTCCTATGCGTGGGGTCCTCCGTGACCTCCTCAATGAGAGTGACAGTCTATAGAAGGGTACGTCACAGGTTCATCGAAGATTCAGTAAGAGCACATTGAATCCGAGACAAGTTCTTTCAAAGTCAGCACCTGAGCAGGGAGCCTGGGGCCAAGGCTGGAGCTGGGTTGCGAGGCATCAAGCAAGCTAACCTCCCCCCTCCGGCTGGATCGGGCCTCAAATTCTTGATCACTCGATCTTCCACCTGTCTCGTCGGGGTTCGAGATGAATGTTCAGTGGCGATATCCATCATGTTGGTCGTGGCCACCTTGTTATTTTCTTTGTCGGCGGCAAGGCGGGCGAGAGCTGCTTTTGAGATCGACATGACGTCGAAACCCAGAGAGGAAGTTGGGGAAGTCGAGGGGGAGATCTTAGTATTGTACTCCCTCTCCCCTTCGATATATATAAGCTCCAGTGGGACCCACTAATAGATTCCCCAAGCCTCCACTCGCTAAATAACAGTGGGGTTGAACGGTCGTTCCGAACCTGGGTTAGGACTCGAAAAGAGCGGAGATTGTGTGCAATCTCGTACTTGTCGAGTGGGCTCAGTCAGTCGGAGGCGAGTGACGGGTGCCTAGCTTCACCGGGCGCCCACTACCCAAGTAAGTAATAAGGGGCGAGTAGAGCCGATGAGCTCTTACTTGCCCCTGGTTAAGTGGCGAGTGGCGAGTGTTTGCTTCTCCGGGTACTTGCCACTCGGGCGAGTAGGCCGTAATTTGCTTAACTCGCCTGCCAAGGGGAGTGTTCCCCGTTCCCATGACATCCCATTTCCGACATGCCATCAGCCATTCCCAATAGCGGAGTTTCGTTGTTGGCAGACCAATTTGGACTGCGTTTAGTAAAACCAAAATGCGAGATCTCGCTATCCACAGACCATTCCCAAAAAACTATAAATAGACCCTCAATGACACATTTGGAGAGGACCTCCTTTTGTCTTCTCTTTCCTTTTGACTAGCTTTTGTAGACAAGAGCTTCAGCTCACTATTCATAGTGATTTCCGGGTGGGTAGTTGGGAGCTCTCCAAGCCGTTCGAAGGTGCTCGGTCCAACATTGGATTGGGAGAGGAAGTGATCTAAGATATTCCGGGTGTGTGGCAGGATCTCCTCGCTGCGGCTCGGGGGTCTGTTTGAGATTCTGGAGAGAAGGTCTCCGAACTCTAAATTCTCAGCGGGGTGTGTTTGTTCGGGAGATGTAAAGACGAGCTACAGTTCTTGTCTGAACTATTCGTTGAACTGTGCTTTCCGGGCTCAACAGTTCTCGTGGGGTTGAATCAGATGTGTAGTGTTTGTTGAGCTCTGTTTTAGACTTCGCCGATGTGAAAGATGGAAATGACTATTTTGCAGGTGGCCATTCGAGCACCAACCAAGCCGTTTTAGAATCGTTGGTGTGATGTAAATTGAAGTTATATGAATAATTGTATTTGCATTATAGCAATAAAAAGTCTTGTTGAGATTACTTTGAATTTAGGGTTTGTTTGGGACGCCAACGACGACGGTGAAAGGAGTCAGACACGACAGAGATCGCGGCTGGAGAGAGCTCTCCACGTTTATGGACGACACCTTTTCTCTGATCTCCCTCTGCTCCGTCCCGAACGGAGATGGAGAAGGTGGCAAATCAAACACCTCCCGTCCTCGGCATTGAGTTAGGGAGGAATGGACCGAAAGGATGTCAGCGTCCCAAACAAATCTTAATTTGAAAAATATTGAGTAATTATTTTATAAATAAAAATTTGATAATTTTGAATATAATTTAATTTTTTATAAAATTACTCAAACAATTCTCCCTTTTTGAAAATATAATTTATTATCACTTTTATGTTGGATTCGGGGATGTAAAGCACTTTACGGTACAGAGCGATATCCAACGGATGCAAACACATCTCAGCTCGCGCAGAAATACATGCACATCACATCTCGCTTTGAAATATGTGCGCGCGAGCTGAGTTGTACTCGCGAAGATCCCTGCACATCACATCCTTTTACGCTGCTCAATTTTAAAACTGCACTCAGCATCCCCACAAAAACTTGTGTAATTTTTAAATACGGGCAACGCATATGTAGAACCCTGCGGAAAATCAAATTTTATTCATATTTTTTTTTCAAAAAATAAATAATGGATTATTGATCTATGCATTGTTATGGTCATTTTAAGTAGTCATATGTATATATATTTTGAGTTGAAAATATACTTATAAAAAAACAATTTTTTTGAATTATTATTGCAACTGCATTTTACACTGAAAATGCAGTCCATTTACAACTGCATTTTACGTTGCAGTTGTATTTTATATTGAAAATACAGTTCCGCAGGATCCTTTATATGTATTATACGTACAAAATTATTGCCTCAAAAACTTAGGAGCAAAACAGAACTGAACTTGCGCCGCTGCTGTAAACGTATTTTTCTAATCACCAATTCACCATTTCAATTTTCGTGTGGTCGATATTGGGGGAAGATGACATTTCCTCAGTCGTAGAAGTGAGAGCGGTAAGCTTACCGTTTGTTAGTGTTGAGACTTCGAGAGTGAAACCGTGGAGACCGTGATGCTGCCGTGTATTTTGAAAGGCTCGGCGATTATTCTGCTGTCCTCGCTGGTGTCATCGTCTACAAAATACTCACATCCAGGGCCTTCTGCATCTCTCTCTCTCTCTCTCTCTCTCTCTCGGTGTGCGTGTTTACTTTGTTCTCCTACCAATGGATTACGAAAGGATTCACAAAGTTCAGGTGTGTGGTTTCTGTTTCAATTTATTGAATTCTGTTTTAATGTTCCATTGAAGGTATTTCATCTTCTCTTCAGCTTTCCATAAATGGTTGCTTTCTAGTCTGGAAGCAATCAATGGGGGTTCTACTAAGAAACTCTTGATTTCGTCGTCGTTTTTTGTTTCGAAATTGCGTTTTGTGCTACAATGCCGTTTTTAGGCTTCTCTTATGCCGCCGGAGTTTCTCTGCGTTTCCGCTTCAACAATCTGCAACTCCTCTACGATATTCGTGTTATTCTGGGCTTTTGATGTCGCGTTATGAAACATTCTCTTCCTCGTTGTGTGGATTCGAAGTAACAGTCATTGATCTCGGAGAATCGCATAAGATTGATCCATTAGTTTTAATAATTCTTTATTTCAGCGTCTTCATCCGATTTCCCGAGCATTTTGAGACGCAACATTGAATACCAATGGCGGGAAATTAGCATTCGCACACTTTCGTCGCCTCTGCTCTTTTTGATTATAATCATTAGCAAGTAGAATCCAATTTGCGCCTTCTTCTTTCCCAAGTAAAAGAAGCGACCCCATTGGATTCCAAGCTAATTATTCATTCATGAATACAGCTTGGCGTTATTTCTCCCAGCAAGCTAAGGATGAAACTACTTGGAGCTCAACACATGAAAATGAAGGAAGGGGGGACTTCCTCCCGGGCTTCCCCTTCCAAGCTTGACACAGAGAATGCGAAAATAAACTTACTGGTTGGCGATCTTGATGATGAAGGTTCGTCAAATTTCTCTCACCGGATCTTGTTTCCTTTGTGATTATCGCCTATTGACGACGAACTGTACTTTTCGTTATTGTAGCTTGCCCTAAATCGCACAAAAAAGAGTTTTCTACCAGAGAACTCTCCGGCCATGGACACGGCCATCAAACTCAGTCTTCCATGTCTACGGGGAATTCCCTTTACAAAGGAATTTCTGATGCAAGATGCGCAAGGAACCAGAACGATAGTAGCAGTACTTCTTCGCAAACCAAACCTGGAAACAACTTCGGCATAGCGCATCCCATGAAGCATCAAGAAGAAGACAACAGCAATTACGACAGTGGGCATGAGAGCGCCACTGCTTCTAATTTCGAGTTCCATGGAGGAGGAAGAATCGCTCATCATCCAGTCATTGGCCCTTTCTCTAGGCAGATTCCGTCGAAGTGGAATGATGCGGAAAAATGGCTTGTTAATCGGCAAGGAGGGCAAGAAAATGGATTGAAGAAGGGTTCAGCACAGTTTCGGGTGGCAAA
Organism: Platanthera zijinensis; assembly: GCA_039513925.1. Classification (NCBI taxonomy): domain Eukaryota; kingdom Viridiplantae; phylum Streptophyta; class Magnoliopsida; order Asparagales; family Orchidaceae; genus Platanthera; species Platanthera zijinensis. Next base: position 25,073,997 of record CM077078.1, read on the forward strand.
TTCTATCTGGGCCAGGATTGCTCCTGAATCCATGATTGCAGAGCAGAAACCTGCCATGATTCAACCTGCAGCCAGCAATACTGATTCTCAAAATATCACAGACAAGTTCTCATTTATTTCTCAGGGCTTGCGTTCTAGTTTTGTTTCATCAAATGATGCAAGCTTCTCGACGGATCCTTCTCAGGCGGGTGCTGATTTAGGAATTTTCGTTCGAATTCCAAAGGATTTGAGTAAAGAATCATCAGTCTCTTGTAGTTTTCCATGTGGAACTGCAGGTATTGCTGTTGTTTTATCTATTTACTGACAAAGGATGTGAATTTGGGGATGTTTGGATGTTAAAGTTCTGTATGTTCGGTGTTATTAGAGTGCATCTGTTCATAGGATCTCATTGAACAATGTCAGCTTATTTTGTTGATATCTACATATAGTTCAATTAGGAGTTACAGTTCATATATAAAAATTTGTTTTAAGATGCTAACACAAATCATCTAATTGCTTTAAATAACACATCATATCATTATAAATGTCTGTGAATCATAAAATCTTGCATTTTATTTCTAAATTCATTCATAGTTCAATTCTGTTTTTAGGTTTTATATTGTTGTAAAATTTGGTACAAATAGGAACAACTATAATTAACATAGGTAAACAAGAATACAAAAAACATAACCACAAAATTTATATAATGAAAATATAAATGCAAATACAGGAGAAAATTTTGACCGTCCGATGAAATACACGCAGATCCTCCGGACACGCACGATCCGCGAGAGAGTAGAAGATCTGGATTGCAATCCGGCTCGCGGGCGCACAAGGTTCACCGAAACCTTCAACGTCGAAGTTCGACGTTCAACCGCACCATCACCGGAGAACAACGCTGCCATCGGAGAACACCGGCACCACCGGAGCGAAAACACCGTCGAGTCTAACTGCACTCACGCATGCATTCAACACCACGTCTCTCGACTCCAAAGAACGTTCACTGCAATTCCGGCGACAAACTCCACCACATTGGTAGATTTTTGTTTAATGTTAGGGCATTGTTGGTAATATTTTCACATTCGAGATTGCAATACTTAAAGAGTTCTGTATTTCGGGTTTTGTCCGACTTAGTTGTTTTTGAGGTTTCTTTTGATTTTGTGCTCTCCTCCTTTTGGCTATAGTAAGACTCCTCCCTATCTCCCTTGGATAAGGCCAATTTTGATTGAGTGACATAAATTTGATGTGTATCTTTGTGTGTATGATTTTTTCTTACTATGTTTGTTTTTCTTAACTTCAACACTTCGCATAATTCAAAGTTGTTCTTAGCTAACAATAATGTTTGCAGACATTCATGCAAAACTGCCGATATCAATGAGAGATATAGGCACTGAGATGACTCCAATTCCGAGCCAGGAGCCATCAAGAACTGGAACACCTATTGAAAATTTAACACCCAGCCGCAGCCCGACATCTTCAATCCCCTCATCTCCAGGGAAAAGATCAAGTACAGTGGATATGATGCCCACCACTAATGATAATAAAGAGAATGACAAGAATGGTGGTAAAAAAATTGAATTATCTGAGAGAGAATTACAGCTGAAAACTAGAAAAGAAATCGCAGCTCTTGGATTACAACTTGGTAAGCTGAATATAGCTTCCTGGGCTGGAAAAGACGCGGAGCCATCCATTGATGAAGAAGATCGATTAAAGCAGCAGTATGAAACGCGTGCTGCAGCTTGGTTGGAAGCTGAGAAATCCAAGCACATGGCCAGGTAGTTTTTCGTTATTTTTTCCCTATAAAATAATTTGTCTGGTAGATTTCTGCAGATTTTTAGGTCCCGTTTGGAAGAATGGTGACGGTTGTAAACATAGTTATGAAAAATGCATGTGGTGTTTAGGTATGCGGTTGTAAACATTATTTTTCCAAAATGTTATTTAGCCAAAACTCCGCCAATTTCCTAATCCTAGAAAGTGAAATTTGGGGCAAAAATTTGTCAGGATTTGCCCCCCAGGTGGTTGTTACGGGTTGCATGCCCAAGTATCTAGTTATGATTATCTTTAGTAAGTTTATGTTATAATTATGTAGGGAGTCCTCGAGCACCGGACTTAGTTATTAGGTTTTATTAGTATCTTTTGTCTTGTTATATGTTGTAAGCCTATATAAAGGCATTTGGGGTATTGTATCAAGGAGGAATGAGAAAGTTCTATTTCCCATCTTGTATGTGAGATCTTGGTAGCTCTCTCCTCCAACGAGCAAACCCCGCTTAGGTAGCCGCGGTCACGCTCCGTAGTATCTTTGTCGTCGTCATCTCCACCTCCGAGCTAGGCACACAACAATGGTTTTCTTTTTTCTGCTAACTTTAGCTAAAAATAATTCTGAGGACGGTGTTCCTATCTATCTTCCTATTAGTTAATAGCGTTTTCTTGAGCTCTACAATGATGAAGGCTCCGTTTGGGGGGACTTATTTTCACCGGTCAAGCTGTTACGAGCGCATGAATCATACCTTAATTATGGTCTGATTCATGCGGTCGTAACCGCTTGACCGGTGAAAATAAGTTCCCCCAAACGGAGCCGAAATGCTATGCTTAATCCTTCATGAAGTTTTTTGGACTAACCATTATTACTAACCTTTTACATGTCTGAACTATATGTTTGAAGTGAGCTATATTGTTTAGAGTTATTCTATCAAAATATGAGCCTTACTGATTCTCATTCATTTTAATCTCATTAAGTTATGTGTTTCAGATATAAAGGAGAAGAAATCAAGATTCAAGCATGGGAAAGTTACCAAAGAGCAAAATGTGAGGCTAAAATGAGAAAAGTTGAGGTGATTTTCCTTGTCCTGGTGTTCTCGATATTTAATGCTTCTTTCTTAAATTGAATTAGTCCCAGTACTTGTGATTGGTTGAAGGGAAGGTGATGAAATGACCATATTTGTGTGAATTATGCTTGGATGACTATTTAGTGATTGCTTTTTTATACTTTTGGTTTAAGGATTTAGAATTAGATGGTTCTAATTTAATAGGAAATAAATTTAGATGGTTTGGGCATATACAATAAACATTTGAAATGCACAAATTAGATAAGTATATAAAGTTAGTATTGAAGGGGTAAACTCAAGGTAAATCTAATGAAATTGTTGAAGATGATTCACGTTGTTTGGGCTTAAAGCCTCAGATTGCACTCATGTTGGGTTTCTCTGCAATATCGTAGATGCAAAGCGGAAACTTCAAGAAACCCTAGAGAAGTGGATATTGTGAAAACCAAAAATCAGGAAATAAGGTTACATGTTGCAAAATCAAGAAGCACGACTCGATCGGGATTCAGGAATTACATAAATTTCTCAATCGGAATCAAAATCCGAGATTCACAATCGATTGAGTCCTCAATATGCAGAACTAAAACTGCGAATCTAGGAGAATCCACACTAACGCTGGAAACACCTTGCTCTCGTCGAATGATCGCATGTTGGAAGATGATCGATTATTCTTCTCCAGGGATTGCTAGATTCAAGAGAGGATGCATCACTCAGGTTCTAGTTCTCCAAAAGAAACTGTCGCTTTGAACTTGACGAACTGAACCGCTCTGTATTTTGCATATCAACAGGAACCCTAATCCCACTATTTATAGCAGTTTGGAAATCTAGTCGATATACATTGTTTCAGATGTCTAGTCGATCTAAACTTGTGATCTAGTTTATACACTATGTCGAGTAGAGATCTACACTATGTCGAGTAGAGATCTACACTATGTCGAGTAGAGATCAAGTCCAGTCGATATACACTATGTCGGCCAAAGATCAAGTTGATATCAATTCTAGTCGATATACACTATGTCGGCCAAAGATCAAGTTGATATCAATTCTAGTCGATTTACACTATGTCAGGGACGCGATCGATGATCTGTGCTAGCGACGGCGTTCACGGACAATGGGATCAGCTAGGGCATAACGGGGATTGAACGATTTGGACGAAATCCGGCGGCAAGATGCAGGCAGATCTGGCAGGTCTCACTAATGTTTGAGATTAGAAGAGAAGCACTTGTATTAATCGAAACAAGGATACATTCATGAGGAATACTCGTGCCTTCTTCTGGAGGTTGGTTCCTCCAAGAAGTCTTTCTCCAAGAGGAGAACCCAAACCCTAATAACATAAAAGATAAGATGAACTCTCTCATACCACCTCCTTATATAGGGAGGGGGACTCACAACAATAAAAAATAAAAAAGGACAAGATAAAAGCAGTTACGCGCACGTGCGTAACAATCGACCAGAGATCAAGTCGATATCAAGTCCAGTCAATATACACTATGTCGACCAGAGATCAAATCGATATCAAGTCTATCGATAAACATTCCAGTCGATATACATTATGTCAACTGGACATCTAGTCGACAAACATTATGTTGACAAGCAGTCAAGTCGACATGCATTATGTCGACTTGAATTCAAGTCGATATCACTATATCGACAAACCGTCGGGTCGACACAGACTAATTTTTAATTAGTTCAAGTCTGGCTTTTCACTCATATCGTATATAAGTAGAGCCGCCACGATCATTTATCCAATTTTTCCGTAAGTTATTATGTATGACCTCATATGTTTATAATACGGCTGTAGTGAGATTAACTTTTTGATTACTTCTAGATCGCCGCCGCCAGCCGCACGCTGCCGCCTCCTCCCGCAGAAGAACCCAACACGCCTGCGCCTCCCCTGCGTCCCGCACTCAATAAAATATTGTGATGTAGGTCAAGCCGCCGGCTTTGCCCGGCGTCCCTGCTCCCGCGGCCAAGCAAACATTTATGGGAGAGATTTTCACTATATCTAGGATGCCAAATGAAGATGTCTACCAATTTAAGTAAAGGATTTTCAATATTCCTTCTATACAAAATTCTTGGCCCTGTTGTTCCAACATTATATTAAGATCTAGTAGAAGACCTTAACATAAAAATAGAAGATGAACTAGATCACGGTAGGGAGTACTTTTCTTTGTGAATTTCACTATTTTCTTGGGGACTCGGTACTAGGGGTCCAACTCCGGACGGTTCCACCCAAAACCAAGAACTTATTCATATAGGTTCAGTTCTAACTTTTTACCGGAACCACCTCATGTAGCCAACATATACAGACGGATCCGAACCAGAAAGTTCGGTTCAGTTCCGGTTCGGTTCTCAGTTCTAATATAAAATAATTTGTAGGGAATAAAAACATGATTCCTCACTTTAGTGTAATAACTTTGTTCCTTATTTCTAGTGCTTTAATCAAATTGTTCCTTATTTCTAGTGCTTTAATCAAATTGTTCCTTATTTCTAACAAATCAGGTGAAGTAAATCATGAGGATGTTGCTCCACTGGGAAAAAAGTAAAAACTTGCACAAATTGCCAAAATTAGGGGTCCTACCTTTGATAGAACCAATTTCATATTTAACAATTTATATCAATCTAAATTAAGGGAAAGAAAATTGAAATGGAGCGGAGAATAAGAATGAGAAGCCTTTTTGAGAAATTTCATAAACTGTGTTTACGGTGGAATTTATAGATGGCTTGAAGGAACAAAAAAATGTGTACTCCAGACAACATATAAAACAAGGTTAAACATGGCATGCCTAACTTTTTATTTATGCAATTTTGATGAAAATATTCTAAGTTATAGAGAGATTAATGTGTAGAAGTATATTGATGAGGATCATACCACATGACCCGTTAGAATCTATTCACATCGATTGTTAGAACCAAGATTTTTGGTCCATGCTGCTTGGATCTTGGGATGACCAAAGTTTACTGGTCTAGTGGTCGACCTGGATAAGATATGATGAGAAGAGGCTAGCGAGCACAACAAATTCTTTTGAAGCGTCTACAAACAAGACCCGCGTGCTGCAGCGAGGAGATCTCGCCACACACCTGAAAGTGCATAGGAGCATCCACTCTTAAAGCAATTGTTGAGCTCAGCACAAGTGAGGCTACCTGAGAAGTCCATTCAAACATCCATCAGTGCTGTCCAACAACCTGAAATACCAACTCGGGTCTCATTTCCGTCTTCTGAAAGTCCTCCGAATACCCACCCATCTGTCTCCCATTTCTGATTTGTGTTAGAGTCAATATTTGATTGTCGTGTTAGTTTCCTACTTGAGGGATATTTCAGTTTGTCATTGTTGTTTTCAAGATTTGAGTTTTTGTATGTTCACATTTGTTTAGTTATTTGATTTCAAACATTTTTGCATGTGTACAATGTCTTGTGTTCCCTTGCTTGAATGTTTTACCTATTGGAATACATTTAATTTTTTGATTTATAGAGAAAATGTTGGACGGTCCAGCATGAATAAAAAAAAGGCATGTCAAGATTAGTCTCACACTGCCTACCCAAACGGTCCACTCGTGCTTATAATAGGCCCCGCCTCTCCATCTTTGACCCGAATTTTGGAATGGAAAATGATTGCGGTGGTTTAACATGATATCAAAGGAAGGTTCACGCTGAGGGACGTGTTGAACGGTCCAACATGAACCATCAAAAAGCATGCCAAGATTAGTCTCACACCGCCTGCCCGGACTAATCTTGGCAGGCAGTGTGAGACTAATCTTTGACCCGGGTTTTGGAATGGAAAATGAGTGCGGTGGTTTAACAGAAAATTATTGCAAACAAAATAAATTGTCATAAGTGCGTCTGCATATAAAAAATATCCTCAGCTTCTCTAAAACCTTACCCTGCGTCACAACTGCAGAATAAGAATGCGACCTGTAGAGGTGAGTTATAAATGCAAAATGAGAAGTCGAATATAATGAGCTCAGCTTAGTAAGTTCATCAGAAAAACTAGATCCAATCTCTGGAACTTGAATACTGGAACCCTGGAAGTTAAGTAGGGATGTGGCATTATGTCAAAGTCGAGCAGACCGATGTGGCGAACTCAGTGAAGGCAATCTACGAATGCAAAGTTTGAATGTCTTTTAGGTTATCTTCGGATGAATGACTTTGATTAATAGACATTGGATGTATGCGATGATACCTAGATGAGATTATGTGATTAATTGTGAACTTGTGATGGCTTAACCCAATGCTCGGTTAGGTTTCTGGGTACAAGACTTGAGAATTGAGGCAAACAGTCGATTTTGAAATATTTGGACCTAGAATCAAACCAAGACTCGTGAGAACTGTCTCGAACTACTTGGTTTGAAATGGTTTCGCTCCGGTTCTTGGTTCTCCGGTCCTGTGAGAAACGAATCTAAGGGGCTATTAGTTTAGATAGAATTAGATTTTGATGTATGAATTGAAATTGACTTGAAGTCTAATTTTATTATTTAGCTAGACAATAGAATTGAGCATGCAAAATTGAAATTTGTTAATACTATTGTACTAGGTAATTGTTGGAGAGCGATGATCAGATTGATTAACTGACACCGCGAGCAATCCAGGGGTGATGAAAAGAGGCTTTCTCAAACACTTGTCACCATAAGCGAACTCAGAATGCTGAATACAAACCTCCCTAAAAACAATATGGCGAGACAACCATTTTTTTTTTTTTTTACAATAATTGTTTTATGGAGATTGTTTGAGATATGACGCTTGGGTCGATGAACCGTCACCACAAACAATCTTGTAATTTTGAGAAAAAGCTTCCCTCTAAGTTCAACAGAAGAACTAGATCCAATCTCTGGAACTTGAATACTGGAATCCCGGAAGTTAAATAGGGAGTGTGGCGCTATGTCAAAGTCGAGCAGACCGATGTGGCAAACTCAGTGAAGGCAATCTACGAATGCAAAGTTTGAATGTCTTTTAGGTTAGCTTCGGATGAATGACTCTGATTAGTAGACATTGGATGTATGCGATGATACCTGGATGAGATTATGTGATTAATTGTGAACTTGTGATGGCTTAACCCAATAGTTGGTTAGGTTTGTGGGTACAAGACTTGAGAACCGAGGCAAACAGTTGACTTTGAAATATTTGGACCTAGAATCAAACCAAGACTCGTGAGAGCTGTCTCGAACTGCTTGGTTTGAAATGGTTTCACTCCGGTTCTCAGTTCTCCGGTCCTGTGAGAAACGAATCTAAGGGGCTATTAGTTTAGATAGAATTAGAATTGGATGTATGAATTGAAATAGACTTGAAGTCTAATTTTATTATGTAGCTAGACAATAGAACTGAGCATGCAAAATTGAAATTTGTTAATTCTATTGTACTAGGTAATTGTTGGAGAGCGATGATCATATTGATTAACTGACATCGCGAGCAATCCAGGGGTGATGAAAAGAGGCTTTCTCAATCATTTGTCACCGTAAGCGATCTCAGAATGTTGCATACAAGCCTCCCTAAAAACAATATGACGAGACGACTGTTTCTTTTTTTTACAATAATGGTTCGATAGAGATTGTTTGAGAAATGACGCTTGGGTCGATGAACCGTCACCACAAACAATCTTGTAATTTTGAGAAAAAGCTTCCCTGAAATTTTGAGAATACTCAACAATTTTTATATTCTTTGACGGCGGCGTTTGTCGATATTTGGAAATTGGATCGACGAACTGTCATCGTCACCAATCTCGGGACGATAAGACGAAATATCCCTAAAATTTTCAGGATAATCCAACATCCTTTTTTTAAACCAGGCAACTACCACTGCCAATCGCCCCCGGTCAACTTTTTTGGCAAACAAATCGTACTCAACAAACTATGAGACCGTGCGAATTATGGATGGAATTCTCCAATTATCTTATAGATTGAAAATAATTAAGTGTAGTTCAAAATGAATTCTATGAAATTCATTTTTAATTCAAATCCTAACTTCAAGCGCACGACTGAATAATGGAAATGGATCTCCAATTTCAATTCCAAGAACCCAATTCCATCCAAACAAACGAAGCCTAAAGTATTTTTTTTTCTAGAGAAGGATGGTTCAAAGACATTCACACACAAGCCATAAAGGACAACTAAATTCCTCTTCATGTTGTGGTATTACAATCAACATTATAACTCAAGACCTGTTTGCAGACTTTTGAAGATACCAAGCCAAAGGAGAGTAGAAGATGGGAAGGTTGTCAGTTGGCCTGGGATAGGGGTTAGTGGCCGATTGTTTAGACGGTTGTGATGAGTAAAGGTTGATAATGAAGGATCGTGCCTGGCTGTTGACGAACATTGAGCATGGTGGTTGTGATTTTGGAAGTGATGTGTTGAACGGTCTGTTAGAGGGGGGTGTCGGTTTGTCGAGTATGTATATGAAGGTGACAATGGAAGACTTGGAAGACTTCCATGGAAGACTTGCTTAGGCAGCAGGCTTAGATGACATGGAAGTCTTCAATTTTGGTGGAGATCAAAGTAAATGCTTAATTCACATCATTTTCATTTACCTCATGTAAGTTTATAATGGACTAATTCCCATACTTAAGACCACATAATACCCAGAATACAATAGGTAATAGACTTCATACATCATCATCATCATAAAAATACAACCTTTGTTTCTTAGATATAAGTCAGATAAAATAACAGAATGCAGCTTACGCTTATTTTGATGGTGATGTGTCATAACGATGAATTCTCCTTTGTCTTCTCTCAATCCTTGCACTTCAAAGTCGGTGGCAAACTGAATATTTGGGTCAGTTTTCTTTGATAATATCTAATAACAGAATCAATAAGGAGATCATTGTTAGGATTTAGGACCAATCTTCAGACACAACAAAAACATAGCATGCAATTTATATAATCAAATAAATTCACAGAATAAAATATACAAGCTCTAGAGAAATGTATAATCCGATGAAAGCACCACAAGTGGAATTACATACCTCCAACCTGCCTAGGAATAAGGAATAATTACTGCAATACGTAGAAGTATGGACACCAAAGGTTCACATGCAAACCTTCGTCGTTGTCAAACGATCTACACCTTGCTGCACCATGGTAGCCCTCCTTTGGCTCGAAGTCATTTCACCTTTCTCACCTGTTGCTATCATACCCATGAGGATTCATATCACAACATTGAAGCATGTATCCGACCGAGAGCAACATGCACGTGATCTATTCCAACAGCCTGCATCGGGATTTACACCTTCTAGCTTGTGTCGTCGTCAACTATTGCAAAGTCGCTAGCTATTGCAGCTCCTAGCTTGAACTCGAGGAGGAAGATTGGGAAACTAGGGCAGTCAGAGACTGGTTTTTTTTATTTCGTGGAGTATCAGGATCGCACGGGTCCAACCAGATTCAGATCCAAACCAACCCAAAATGCAATAAATCACCACCTTGGTTCGTGATCAGGAGCCACAACCTACACAAGGCACTATTTGCACGTAGCATCAATTGCATAAAGCACTGCTTCAAGCCTGAGACATCAGCCGTCTTACCGCGCGTCAACTTCATCCATGGTCTGACTCACCTCTGCAATGTTAACGCACCAGAATCGCAAAACCTGACTCGCCGAACTTGAGCATTATAGGGTGATCCGTTGCACTGTCTCAACCATCCGCCAAGTCATTCGCGGAATGGGCGAATCGTCTTGCATCATGATCCCAATCAGTTGATACAGACTATCAAACAGTACAACTCGAATGAGCACGACACATATGCGTATCACCGTTAGGATTTCACCTCTCTTGAAAGCGCGACATTAGTCTATAATATATATAAAAGCATAATTGTTACATCATAGAAGAAATGTATCCTAAGGATGTCTTCGGGTAGGGGCATTCCCCTTACCCGCCCATAGCTATCGGTGAAAGCATATTTTGACATATAATCCTCAATTTTGTTGGCGCTTCTTTGAACAAGGGAGAATTGTATTTGTGCGGTGTATTCAAAAATGTTTGCAATTCTGGATTCGGTGCCCCCGAGCAATAACCACTAATAATTTGATTCATACGGTTCAATGGAGTCACGATTTCACTTCTCGCCGCAAAGCAAATGTCATTGAGTCCAATATGCCTAGTGATATCAAATTTCCGCATAGCTTGGGTACCATATGTATCAGCTCAAGCCTGCACACTACTTCATCATGCGTCTGGATGTGCTTGCCCTTGTACTTATGTGCTTTCCCTTGTACTTATGTCCCCATATCTTGATTTGTCACGCAGATAGTTGATCTAATCACCACCTTCACTGAATTGAACATCATCGTCTCTGATCAGATGTGATTAGTTTCCCCAGAATCTAATATCCAGTCATCTGAGTCGACGCAACTCTCTATGATGGTAAGGGCATCATCAATCTCCACTCTCAGATCAAGAAAAACCATGCCCGTAGTTTGGACTCCCCCAGAACCCCATGCGCGCTGCAAATAATTCATCCCGATGTGTCCGTTTTGTCTACAATGTAACATACAGTCCCCTTCTTCGACATTGATCGAGCATGCACATCTCTTGACCCCTTGTCAAACGTCCTCCTACTACAAAAGGCGCTCCCCCCAAGAGCATATTTTATGCCACATTGACCGTGATTCTCTTTATGACTTTAGAACCACCATGTGCTAATCACCTTAACTATGAATTCAGATAAATATGTTGTGTTACGAAAACGAGAGTAGAGCGGCCATACAAAAAAAAATCAAAACACAAGAGACGTTGATACGGGATAGTCGTATAAAGATCTAAAATAACCGAAACACGATTTTGCAGTGCATAATAATAAACACGAAAGATACAATCGAGAGGCAAGCTCTCGCCAAGTACCCGGAGGCTGGGTCCTCCAAAGCACCCTACTCTCCAAAGAGTGGTCAAGACACTGTCTCAAAAGATAAAAGTTAACTCACCTATGACCATATATAGATGGAGGCTCCACTACATGACAAGACACAATATGAACCGATGTGTAACAATACATATCAACACTCTGTCACTCCCCTCCTAAAAACGATCTTGTCCTCAAGGTGGAGATTCGTAGGAGTCATCCACAAGCATCAGGGGGTCCAAGTGCCCGAAGTCAGGACCATTGTCTTTAGATCTCATCAACACGCACAAGTCTTTGAAGGTCCAGACGAGGGTGGGAGACAGCTGGTAACAGAAGAGAAGGCCCTTGCGACAATGCTTGAGGTGTTGCTCGTGAGATGAGCGGTGGGGTCGTCGAGCGCTGGAGAAAGCGGGGCTGGTGGAACTGGCGGAATTGACAGTGGGCCTAGCAACGATGGCCTAGGCGGGGGCAGTTGACCCAAGCGAGCAAGAGGCAGCTGAAATTGCGACGACAACGACTTGTGGGGTGGTCGGGACTAGGAAGACGGTTGGGTAGCATAAAATTCCTCGTCGAGGAAACGGGCTTGCTCCATGACACAAGAGAGAGTTGTCAGGTTGTGGACCCGAAGGCGCGCTCAAAGGTGGGGTTGTAGATCACCCCAGGCAGCATCCCAAATAGTTGTTGGGGGATAGACCAGGAACATGTGTGGTGACCTCGATGACCTTTTCAATGTAAGTGGGCATGGTGTCAGATTGGCGGACGGAGCTGAGCCGCTCATAGTCCTTGCCCGTTTGGCAGGCGTCATAGTGGCGTAGTAGTTCCTCATTCAATGTGGGCCAGGAGATGTTAGACACATGTTGGCACGTTCAATGCAACTGATGGAACACTGAACCCTCCATATAGATAATGGCTAGGGAAACCTTCTGGTTGGAGAGGGTGAACTGAAGGTCGAAGAACTGTTCGACGCGGGCAATTCAACCGAGAGGGCTAGTGTCGTTGAATACATGAATTTTGATCTGACGGAGTTTAGCGGGTGGATTTCCGCAGCAGGGTGCAAAAACCCCACGTAGTCCTGAACAAGCCGAGGTGGAGGCGGAGGGGCTAGAGATTAGTACCGCCTTGGTCATGAGCTCGCGAAGGAGGAGAGTGGGGTCCTCAAGCCAGCATTCGATTTGATCCATGCGATTATACTCAACGTAGGTAATGGAGGAGGCTTTCTCGTCGGTGTTGAGGGACATTGACTGAGTCATGAGCATGGAACGACGGCTAGGCGTAACGGAGAGAAGTGTGGGGACGCTGCAATAGTCGCAAGAGGGTTGTTGGAATGCTGCAGCAGTTGTAGGAGGGTTGTCGGACTGTTGCAGGAGCCAGTGGAGGGCTGCCTGACACGACAGAAGGCGGTGATGGCCGCAGGTGTGGCAGCGGGTCGCGAAAAGCGCAACCGGGCACAGTTGGAGAAGAGGAAGGGACTGCTCGAGGCGCAGGAATTCAATGGCGCTATGTAATCACATGAGAAGATGGGAGGAAGCACACTGGAAGCGTCGGGTGCTGCAGGAAGCGTCGTTGTATCACTGGTGCGTTGGGAGGAAGGCACTCAAATTGTGGATGTTGACAATGTCGGAGCAAGGCGAGGAGGGACGGAGGAAAAAAAGGCAGTGACGTCGATCGACTCGAGATGCAAAGTTAGTCGTTGGTGTAGCCGTCGAAGGCTATGTTGGGAGAAAGCGGCGTGAAGCATAGACGAGAATCGAAAGCGACTGACGACGTGGGAAAGCAGCGAGCGAAATCCTGCGGACCAAGCATAGGCAGCAGGCGAGGACGTGATTCCAATTAGGGTGTCAGATGAAACCCTAACTAAGTCAAGTCGGACCAATTGATATTGGCTAGCCATATCAAGATCTAACATACTGGGAACACAATTTTGCTGTGCAAATAGTAAACACGAAAGATACAATCGAGAGTCAAGCTCTCTCGCCAAGTAATCAGAGACTGGGTCCTCCAAAACACTCATACTCTTCAAAGAGAGTTCAAGTCACTAGGACTCAAAAGATAGATGTTAACTCACATGAGAGTACCAAAACCTATGAAGCACAAGTACTTCCTTTAGGCTCGCATATCCGTACTGGATACGTATTCGGTACCGGTATGTACCTGACACTCGACGGATATACTGTTACTCTAGTCTATAGATACACTTGAACTTGATTGATCGTTTTGCATGTTGTGATAGAAAGTTTTTCTAAAATAAACAAAAGACTTGTGCTTGTCTTTTAGAAAAAAAAAATTCATAACAAAATGTGCTTTAAATATAAGTAATTTTTTCATTAAAACTATAAATAATGTGATTTAAATTTTATTATTTACTATATATATATGCATATATATAGACAAATGAACATGCATATACATGTCTATGCATTTATATACATGTACATATTGTGTGTGCATTTATATAAGTCAATTTTAATTACGTGGTACCCCAAACACACATGTATCAATACTTTTTTTTTCCGTAGGATACATATTCTTTTTCTTTTTCGTTAAATGTCATTTGGGCTTGGAGTCTTAGGCTTGGATCCTTGCATTCATTTTTTATGTATCCGTTGTAGTAGAGCTCATCGTTTTTTCATTGTGCTTTGATATCGATCCAACATCAAGAATACACAGCGCCATTTCTTAATGCATTATGCTTTAGTTCTTGGATCAGTGGGTTTGAAGATTAGATCTGGCGTCTCCTAGTGTGGGGGTGTTCTTTTCAATAACAAAGGAATTCATATAAATTAGCATATGACAAAGGTAAAGAAAACAACAAGGGTAGGGTTGCATCTTCATCTTGGTACCATTCCTTCATTTGAAGAGAAAACTTAAATTTAACAGCTCATTTTAAGTGATTTTGTTATATACCAGCTTTAATTTTAGCTTTGTTGTTAATTCTTCATGTGCAACTTGGTAAATGACTTCATTTGAATAAGCTTTTTTTTTTCTCTTCGTACAACAAGGATTGAAACTATTTTCACTATGAACTCATCAATCTTGACATTATACCACTTCAACGTTTTGCTTGATCAACCAATCTCTAACAAACAAATCTGAGAACAATCTAACATAGATCTGGGGTCTGTTTGGGTGGGTGGTGGCGGTTGAAGATGAAGATAAAATTGATAGAAATAGGAATCCAATCGTAATATTCACTTGAACCACAAAATATATATACATGTACAAGAGAAAGGGCGCCCACAACACCCAGGTGAGCCTAAGTTAACTCAACCATACAGAGTGTACACTATATCTAACCCACTGCCCCCCCAACTCACGGGGGATCATACACTGAGAGTTTGGACAGTAGATAAGCATGTTGGGTCCTCGTCTGCGGCTTAGTCATCAAATCTACAATCTACTATTCTGAGGGAACAAAGGAAGAAGCAAGAGTGCTACGACCATAGTGCTCACAGAGGAAGAAGACATCTACCCCGATATGCTTGGAGAGTGTTTCACCAGGTTTAGAGTATTTTGAATCGCATCGGTGTTATCTCAATAGAGTAGAGTGAGATTTGGAGAGGAGACACCAAGGTCCTCAAGAAGCCAACAGAGCAAAATAATATCCTTGACGGTGGTAACCATGGCCCGACGTTCAGCCTCTCTGCTGTCGGGCAAAGTAATAATGAGGTAGACAAGACTCTCAACTAGGTGACAGTAACGAGTAGGATTAGAGAGCGGAACCCTATCATCCGGACGTAGCTGAAGGTGAAGCTCCATAAGAGTGTCCACTATGCGAGAGTCAGAGAGAGTAGCCCGAGCTAAGAGATCAGATGTGTAACACTGCTGAGAGAGCTGAAAACCGCAGTTTCTAGAGCTGACGTCAAGGCCCAAAAAGTAGCTCATCTGTCCAAGGTTAGTCATCTGAAACTGCTGCTGAAGGTGATGCTTGACGAAAGTCACATGAGAAGGATCATCGTCAGTAATGATCATTTTATCCACATAAAGTAACAAAAAGGTCCGACCACAAGAGGAGCAGTGCACAAACAGAGCTGGATCATCTGGACTTGACTGAAAACTGGCGGCTGTAATGGCTGAGTTGAAACGTGCAAACCACGTGCGGGGCGCCTGCTTGAGCCCATAATGGGCTTGCCTCAAGCGGCAGACAAAGCCTGGAGGAGAAGATAGACAGGGAGAAGGAAACATGTATACCTTCTGCTGAAGGTCACCGTTAAGATATGTATTCTTCACGTCGAGCTGAGACAGACCAGTGGCGAACAGCTGCAACTGAAATAAGGGTCTGAAACAGTCATATGAGCGGCTGAAGCAAAGGTCTCGTCATAATCTCTCCCCTGCTCCTGCTGAAAATCACGAGCAACTAGCTTAGCCTTGCACCTCTCTACAGATCCATTGGAGCGAGTCTTGAGCTTGAAGAACCACTTGCAAGTAATTAGAACAGCGTCAAGTGGAAGAGGAACAATGTCTCATGTACGAGTGTGCTCAAGTGCCTCCAATTCAGCAGACATAACAACCTGCCACTCAGGTATCTGGGCAGTCTCGCGGTAGGAAGTCGGCTCTGGAGTACTACAGGCAGTGGCAGGAAGGGCAAGTAGGTCCAGCGGTAGTGTAGCAAGGCTAAGGCGGTCTGGAGGACGTCACTCACGAGGTGGGTTGCGACGCACAGGAGGATCGTCCACAGGACACTCGCTGGAGGAGGCAGATACTGAGTCTGGGGGCACTGGAGACGAGGGAACGGGAGGAGGACGTCGAGTGTAGTGATATGGAAGCGAGCGCGTCAAAGGGAGAAGTGGGTGGCGAAGAGTAGGAGTGAGAAGGTGAGCCTAGAGAAATCGGAGATGGCGTAGGCGACATCAAGGGGAAAGGGGATGAACATACCGGTGAAGAGGAGAAGACATGCGGCGGAGGTATGGGAAGGGTGAGAAACTCCACATCAGAGGGAGTCACAGATGAGTGCGAGGTCGAGGGGACATAGGACACAAAGAAAGAGTGAGACTCGTTAAAGGTGACATCACGTGAGATACGAAGTCAACGTACAACAAGATCATAACATCGATAGTCATTGTGCTCAGTACTGTATCCATGAAAGACACAAGATACAGATTGAGCAGATAGCTTGGTACGCTCAAGTGGAAGAAGAAGAAAAACATAACACTGACATCCAAAAAATCGGAGATGGCGTAGGCGACATCAAGGGGAAAGGGGATGAACATACCGGTGAAGAGGAGAAGACATGCGGCGGAGGTATGGGAAGGGTGAGAAACTCCACATCAGAGGGAGTCACAGATGAGTGCGAGGTCGAGGGGACATAGGACACAAAGAAAGAGTGAGACTCGTTAAAGGTGACATCACGTGAGATACGAAGTCAACGTACAACAAGATCATAACATCGATAGTCATTGTGCTCAGTACTGTATCCATGAAAGACACAAGATACAGATTGAGCAGATAGCTTGGTACGCTCAAGTGGAAGAAGAAGAAAAACATAACACTGACATCCAAAAATACGCAGATGAGTATAGTTAGAGAGTACAAACACTCATCAAGACACTGACCTTGAAGAAAAGTGGAGGGCTGCAAATTAATAAGATAGACAGCAGTAGAGAAAGCCTCAACCCAAAAATGAGGAGGAACGTGTGAGGAGATTAGAAGAGTGTGGATTATCTCAATGATGTGACGATGCTTTCTTTCAGCGGTACCATTCTGAGCATGGGCACCGGGACATGCAGACTGAGGTAGAGTGTCGTGGGTAGCTACTAACTAGCAGATCACAAAAAGCATGAGAGAGGCACTCCCCCACAAAGTCGGAACAAAAAATACGTATTGAAGCAGAGAACTGGGTGTGCATCATAGTAGAAAAAGTAACATAAATCTGGAAGAACTCAGAACGAGAGTGCATAAAATAAATCCAACAATAACGAGAGTAATCATCAACAAATATAACATAGTACCGATGTCTGCCCTTTGATACAAAAGGTGCGGGACTCTATATATCTCAATGAACTAAATCAAAAGGATGTCAAGACCTTGACTCACTAGACTGATAGAGAAGTTGTAGTTGTTTACCAAGCTTAAAACTCATGCAAGAGTGAGGCCTATCATCAGAAACACGACCAAAGAGATCAGTACTGATGAGGGACGAAAGACAAACCACTGGGATGACCAAGTCGGTAATGCTACTGTGAGAAGCCCACAGAAGGAAGACAAAATGATGAGACCGCTAATGATGATGGAGTGGATGAAAGATGAAGACAATCAAGGACAAATACCCTGCTACGACGACGACCAACTCCATGAAGTGTCCCTATCAGACGATCTTGCACATGACAAGCAAACTCATCCAAAATAACAAGACGACTGTTAGACATGAGTTGACTGACTGATCTAAGGTTCATGGATAACTTGGGTATGTACGCCACATCAGGAATATGAAAATGGGTGGTGTGAAGGAGGTCACGGCTGGTGCAAGGGAGAATAGTATCATCTGCTACCATAACACTAAGGGATGATGAGACGGGCTGACAAGACAAGTGGGTGGCATTATGAGTCATGTGAACAGAGGCTCCAGAATCAAGCAACCAGTCGGAGGAAGATATACCTGCAGGGGCGGTGACAGGATCACCAGGAGCATCCAGGGAGAGCACAGAAGCAGAGGAGCGATGCAGTGAACCGTGAGATAACTATTGGGCAATCTATTGGGCAAGCTCAGAAATAGAGAGTGACTGTGTCATAACAGATAAATGTGTTAGAGGAACACCAAGAGCACGCTGCTGATCAGACTGTTGAGTCTTCTGAAGCTTGCGACACTTAAATTTGACGTGGCAAAGATACTGACAGTAGTGATAGCGGACAGACTGGTGACGCAGAGCACCAAACTAAGCAATAGAGGGCATTAGAGGAAGAAGAATAGGCCGCACCGATGCACTATAACCCGAAGAAGGCAGCAGAGGAGTATTCACAAGAGAGGACTGTGGTGGAAACTCCGGAGAAGCAAGTACAGCGTGTGTCAACACACCAAAATGCGTAACAGTGTCCAAGGAGTGGAGACGAGTCTCTTCAGCGATTACCAAAACCAACATATCGCTAAGAGAAGGTGGAGGATCCCGATGCAGAAGTTGGACACGAATAGGATCGAACTCGGGGTGTAAGCGCATAAGAAACTCATAAATGCGCTGAAAGTCGTGATCCCGAGATGTAGCAACACATTGAAGATAAGTAATGCAGGGGGAATGAGCCATCTCATCGCACTGACGCCAGAGGTCCAGGAGCTCAGCAAAGTAATGCAGGGGAATGAGCCATCTCATCGCACTGACGCCAGAGGTCCAGGAGCTCAGCAAAGAAGACCTGGACAGACCGATCACGCTGGTAGCAGAGTCTAAGGGTCTGGAACAGAGAGTATGTAACGGCCTACCCAACACATGGCTCGAAAGAACGGTCGTCGGCACCCCCTGCACCACGCTCGGAAGGGTTCAACCTCAATAGGTTTGCAGATCATGCACTGCAGCCCCTCTCTAGCCCACGGACGGGTTGTTGGAAGTCTCAATCCTCTCTTTGAGGAGAATGATCCAATTAAGCGCCCCTACGAGGACTTCCCAGGAGGTCACCCATCTCAGGACTACTCCAGCCTGAACACACTTAACTATAAAGTTCTTTCACTTCTCATCACCAATTGAGCATGAGAAGTGCAAAAACTTTATAGTTAAGCGTGCTCAGGCTGGTGTAGTCCAAAATGGGTGACCTCCTGGGAAGTCCCCGTAGGGGAGCTTAACTGGTTCATTTCTCGTCAAAGGAAGGTTTGCGGCCTCCAACAACCCGCATGTGGGCTGGAGACGGGTTGGAGTGCATGGTCTGCAGACCTATTAAGGCTGAACGCTTTCGAGCGTGGTGTTGGGGGTTCCGACGGCCGTCCTTTCGAGTCGTGGGCTGGGGAGGCCGTTACTAAAAAGTTACAAAAAGTGCACTTTTTTTATAACGGTCTCCCTAGCCCACGACTCGAAAGGATGACCGCTGGCACCCCCAGCACCACGCTCGAAAGGGTTCAGCCTCAAATAGTCTGCAGACCATGCACCCCAACCCCTCTCCAACCATGGGCGGGTTGTTGGTGGCTGCAACTCAATTGGTGATGAGATGCAAAAGTACTTTATAGTTAAGTGTGCTCGGGCTGAAGTAGTCTTGGAATGGGTGACCTCCTGGGAAGTCCTCGTAGAGGCGCTTAACTTGATTATTTCTCATCAAAGGAAGGGTTGTGACCACCAACAACCCGCCGATGGTTGGAGAGTGGTTGGGATGCATGATCTGCAGACTATTTGAGGTTGAACCCTTTCGAGCGTGGTGCTGGGGGTGTCGAAGGCCGTCCTTTCGAGCCGTGTGCTGGGGAGACCATTACAAAAAAGTTCGAAAGGACGACTGTCGGCACTTCCAACACTACGCTCGAAAGGGTTCAGCCTCAATAGGTGTGCAGACCATGCACCCCAACCCCTCTACAGGCCACAGACGGGTTGTTGGAGGCCGCAACCCTCCCTTTGACGAGAAATGATCCAATTAAGCGCCCATATGGGGACTTCCCAGGAGGTCACCATCCCAGGACTACTTCAGCCCGAACACGCTTAATTATAAAGTTCTTTCACATCTCATCACCAATTGAGTTGAAGTGAAATACTTTATAGTTAAGCGTGCTCGGGCTGGAGTTGTTTCGGGATGGGTGACCTCCTGGGAAGTTCCCGTAGGGGAGCTTAATTGGATCACTTCTCATAGAAGGGAGGCTGCAGCTTTCAACAACCTGTCGGTGGATGGAGAGGGGTTGGGGGCATGGTCTGCAGACTATTTTAGGCTGAACCCTTTCGAGCGTGGTGATAGGGGGTGCCGGCGGTCGTCCTTTCGAGCCGTGGGCTGGGGAGGCCATTACAAAAAAAGTGTTGTAAGTTGTAACGGCCTCCCCAGCCCACGGCTCGAAAGGACGACCGCCGGCACCCCCATCACGACGCTCGAAAAGGTTCATCCTAAAATAATCTGCAGACCATGCACCCCAACCCCTCTCCATCCGCAAGTTGGTTGTTGGAAGCCGCAACCTCCCTTCGATGAGAAGTGATCCAGTTAAGGGTCCCTACGAGGACTTTCCAGGAGGTCACCCATCAATGCTCTATGGTTCTGAGTGTTGGGCAATGAATTGTGTACGTGAGCAAAAAATGGGAGTTGCGGAGATGAGAATGCTTAGGTGGATGTGTGGACACACGAGATTGAATAAAATTAGGAATGAAAATATCAGGGATAAGACAGGGGTAGCACCAATTGCAGAGAGGATGCAAGAAGCTCGTCTAAGATGGTTTGGACACGTACAAAGGAGACCATTAGAAGCACCTGTTAGGCGTTGTGAGAGTCTAGTCACTAGGCATGTTTAAATGAGGGAAGGGTAGAGCAATAAAGACTTGGAAATCTATAAGGAAAGACATGATGTACTTAGGCATTAGTGAGATTATGACAAAAGATAGGGCACAATGGCGGCAAAGGATCCATATAGCTGACCCCACTATAGTGGGACAAAGGCTTGAGTGTTGTTTTGTTGTTTTAATGAGTAGGGTATTTCAACATTATTTGTGGACGTTAATATTAATTTTTAATGATATCATGGCATACAATTCTTCTTGGGATGACCACTTCCAGTACTTAAAACTTGCCCTTCAAAGTGATCATTTGGGCAGCGTTCGCTGGGTCATGTGGTGGATAGTTCAGGGGTGTTGGCCGACCCGACCAAACTCCAGGGTGCGGCGTCGTGGCCCCTGCCGCAAAGCCTCACCAACCTCCGCGACTTTCTCGGCCTCACATGCTATTACTGTCGATTCTTTTGCGACTATGGCAACATCACAACCCCTTGATCAATTTGCTCTGGAAGAACGCCTTTGCGTGGACATATGCAGCGACACAGGCATTCCACTCTCTCCAGGCGGCACTGCTATCCGCCCCGGTTCTCCATCTGTCGGACTTTGCTTTATCGTTCCTTGTCGAGTGTGATGCGTCCGGCATCGGCTATGGCACAGTGCTACAACAGGAGGGCCACCCCATCGCTTATTTCAGCTGCCAGACGGCCATCCACCGGAAGTTGCTCGCGTACGAGCAAGAGCTCATTGGCCTCGCAAAGGCCATCTAGCATTGACGGCCTTACTTTTGGGTCGTTCCTTCATCATTCAGACAGATCACTACAGCCTCAAGTACTTGCTAGAGAAACGCCTTACTACCGTGCCACAACAACGGTGGGTGAGCAAACTACTCGGCTTCGATTTTCAGGTGGAACACAAGGTCGGGGCGTTCAACCGCGCCGCAAACGCACTATCCCATCGGGACACTCCAACAGATGCCGCCATTCTTGGCATTTCTTTTCCGACTGCGGATCTTCTATCCATGCTGCGTCAGGAGATCTGCACGTCTCCTAGTTTGTCTGAGCTCCTTCACCGAGCGGAACAGGGGCTCACTTACTGCCAATGGACAGCGCGACACGGTTTGATTTTCTACCACACTCGAATGTATGTGGACGGGGCGTCTCCTCTCATTCCGACCATTATAGAGGACGTCCATTCACGCAGCCACGAAGACGTTCACCGCACTCTCCAACGCCTTCGTTTGGAATTCTTTTGGAAGGGAATGCGCAAGCACGCCCATGATTTCATTGCTAACTGCGTCGTGTGTCAACAGAACAAGGCCGACCATCTCCTCCCGACCGGTTTACTTCAGCCCTTGTCGGTGCCAACACAGATTTGGGCGGATCTCTCCATGGACTTTGTGGAAGGGATGCCCTCTATTCGCAGGAAGTCCATCTTGATGGTGGTGGTGGACAGGTTCTCGAAGGGAGCCCATTTTATCGCATTAGCTCGTCCGCTCATTGCCGAGAACGTTGCGCATGTTTTCTTTCACGAAATCTTTTGGTTACATGGCATGCCGAAAACTCGTCTCAGTCCGAGATAAGGTGTTTGCCAGTCACTTTTGGAGGGAGTTGTTCGCCCTTAGCGTTGACAAGCTTGCCTTCTCTTTGGCATACCACCCTCAGTCCGATGAGCAAACCGAGATGGTCAACCGCACTTTGGGCATGTACTTGCGGTGTGTTACCGGCGACCGACCCTGCGATTGGCCGCGCTGGCTCCATTGGATCGAATATTTTTACAACACAGCTTACCACACCGCGTTGCAGACCACCTTGTTTTGCCTCATCTATGGTCGGGAACCTCCCCGCCTCTTGTCATATACGGGAGGATCGGCCCGCGTGGCGGCCGTTGACCGTGAATTGAAAGATCAAGACAAATTTCTGCATGCAGCCCGGAACCATCTTATGCAGGCGCAACAACGTATGGAAGTTGCTTACAACCGGGGAAATCGCGATCTCACCCTTGTCGTGGGTGATTGGGTGTGGGTGCGACGCCGCCCTTTCCACCAAGTGTCCTCTATTCGACCGGCCTCCAACAAGTTGGGGTCCAAGTTCTTTGGCCCTTTCCAGATCATAGAGGGCATTGGGGATGTTGTCTACCGCGTCGGCTTACCCCCGGGGTCCCGGATTCATGATGTCTTTCACTTTCACAGCTCAAGTTGTTCGTGGGAGCTCCACCGCTTGCGCCTCTAGTCGACATTCCACCCCAGCTTGAGGATAGGCTGTCTTTTGACAAGGACGGAGATATTACGACACATGACGATCCGCATTGGGGTCGCACCTATCAGCGCCGACCACCAGCCATGTCCGCAAGAGGGGGGCTCGACTATTTTGTTGACTGCGTTATGTTTTACATTTTATTTTGTATTGTTGTTTTTAATTGACCCACATGCTTAAGCCCAAGTGGTGGGCGCGTTTGTGGAACCGGGTTATGAACCGGATTGGACTTTGGACTTGGCATGAAATGAATTATTCCTATCTTCCCTCTCTCTCTAACCCTCCCGACGAAAGCCCTAGGAGCCCGCCATTCGGCTTCCGCCGAATCCAGCGACCGAGCCGCCAAGTAGCCCTCCCCTCCCCTTCTCTGCTTTGCCTCCGTTTGGGAGGACTTATTTTCACCGGTCAAGCGGTTACGACCACATGAACCGGACCTTAATACGGTCCAGTTCATGCGGTTGTAACCGCTTGACCGGCGAAAATAAGTCCCCCCCCCCCAATGGCGCCTTTGTCTCCCTTCCTATATTTCTCCTCTCCTATCTCTCTACTCCTCTCTTCTTCTCTCCTTTCCCCCATCTCCAACCATAGCACCAACCGGATCCAAGACGGGTTCTTCCGAACCTTGGAGATCTTCATCTTCATCGGGCCCGATCACCAGATCTTGGTCGGGAGACCACATCAGACAGCTGATTGGTTCTTGTTCTCCAACTTTCTGAAACCTTTTCCGCCTCAAAACATCAACACATTTGCCTTATATATTGGCTACAAAAGACTGTTATTCCCCTCACAAAAGAAAGCACAAAAGCTCAAACAGAGCAACTAGACAAGTCGCCCAGTTGGGCTTCTCCCCAATCACCGGAATTAAGCTCAAACAGAGCAACTAGACAAGTCGCCCAGTTGGGCTTCTCCCCAATCACCGGAATTGTCTTCGATTGATGCTCCCGCCGCACCATTGTTGTCTTCGACTGATGTGCCCGCATGCCATAGGAGGTAGAGGAGAAACAGAGACTTGCAAGGTAGCCGCCCAAATGCAGATGCAGTCAAGGGATTTTAGTTCGACGGTACTTGCCCTAGCTCCCACCCAGGTTGCCTTGTATATGGCCGAACAAAAAGGAAGTTAAATATTAATTATTACACTAAGCATGCAGGAATGTCTGCTTTAGGCGGTAGGCACAGTGTCTTTGTTGCTCGTAACATCCTCCACATCGTTAATCCATGCTTGAGACCTCCACATCGTTAATCCATGCTTGAGACGGTCTTGTTCTCCGGCGGGTTGACCCAGTGCCACATCATATTGTGGGTTCCAAATTACCATTATTCAAACTGTTAAAACGTAACAGAGCCTTAAGACCTGTTTAGTAGGGGGCATGAACTGAAGTTGGGATCAAAACAAACCCTTCATAAATAAATTAAAAAGATAACAACCTGATCCAAAAGCTTGAATCATGAACCTGAATTTTGTTCCTATGCATTTGATCTCTCAATAAAGATATTCAACTACATTGAAGAACAATCAAATTCTCAAGGATTCATTACTTCATGCTACAATTTTCCTTAATTATTCTCTTTGAAAATAATGGTTTCCTGTCAACCTATTGATTTTATTAATGCGCTGCCAAATGGATTTTCCAAGCAAGTTCTTGAACTTCGAGCAATCGAACGAGCTCTTGTAGGTTTGTTCTTCATGATTTGGAATTGACAAACTATCATCTTCCCGATCAATCTGTCAGATCCAAACAACAAACATGAGAACTCAAGCAGAGGCGACTATTGCAGAGAAACTCAGAGCAACCGAGCAGACGGTGGAGAAGAAGAGAGCCAATGCTGAAGCTAAAATGAACTACCGGGCCGCAAAAACATCTCAGCAAGCTGAACAGATACGCCAATCTGGCCGACTCCCCTCAGATGTTCGTTGCTGGAGCTGCTTTCTTTAGGAGAATTGTTTAGGCTCAGCTTCGCTTTGATGTTGCAAAATGCACCTCACAACGAAACTCACTGCCTGGACTGGGAGACCTTCTGGGGCAGGAAAGTAGCGTGAAGCAACATTATTTTGCTCTTGGGGCTGTGACTATGGCCCTGGGCCCCTGTAAGTATTTGGGCACTTGTTGAATTAACAAGTATAGCATCTCTCCTTCTTTAAAGATTCATGAGCCAGTGATGTGCCTGGGGTAGTTTTGAGCCCTGAGGAACGCTCGTTTTTGTCGACCGCAGGGGAGCATGTGGCAGCTTTTCCAAACTGCTCCAAATTGAGCTCTAGAAGAGGAAACTAAGGGCATGTTGGCCGAATCGTCACCACTAAAATATTCCTTTGATAACCCACCAATTCTCACCGTCATTGCTCCAAAACGTTATTTTATTTCCAACCGCTCCAACTCTTACAATCAAAACAAGCTCACCCTAAGTGAGTTATGTGGTTAATTAATTTTGACAGAATCATTTCTTCTTCTTTTTTTCTCTTGTTTGATTCATTTTTGGTTCATCAGCTTTGTTTTTGGTAAAAAAATTATTTATTTTTATAAACCAATCTTTCTTGATATTTTTTTTTACCGAAGCTTTCTATTATGTATGGCCTTCTGTTAGAATCAGTGACGGAGCCAAGAAATAATGTTAGAGTGGGTAAACGGAGTAACTTAAATGATTCAAATAATTGTATTAATACAAGGAAAATAACAAATGAATATTTAATAATATTTCAACTAATTTAAAATTAAAAACACAACATTACCTTTCATAGTTAACATGAACCCTTCAATAAATATTGTCTTTTAATTTCATCTATCATTAACATTGTAAGATGAAATTCTAACTCGTAACCCTGGATCGACTATTATGTTGTCCACATTAGCTTCAATTTGACCTCTCTTTGAATTTGATTTCAAATCATCTTCACAAATTCTTTTCTTCGTGTTAGATGATTCAGAAATCGGAAGTTTCTTAAAATACTTATTCATTTGAATAATAATGTCACAGCCTACTTAATCCAAGATAATGTTTTCGAAAAAAAAAATTTATATAAAGCTTTGGTGAAACTAAACAATATTACTCTCACAGTTATAATAAACCAACTCTAGGCCTCAAATCTTCCAAGAGATGTTGAGGTACTCATTAACAAAATCAGTAGTAAATGGGTCAACAAGAAAGTGCACTTAAATTAGATTGAAGCAATCAAACTGGAGATCCAGCAAAAAAAATTATTTATTTCAAATAAACTGGGAGAAAGTTAGGGCATGTGGAGCTAAGATTTGTTCATCGATTGACATGCAAGATTGGGGTAGATGAAGATTTTTTTCTAGTTATGCAATATTTGAGTACATTCAATCATGTTATAATGTTGGAGAAGAACTAGAAAAGGGGGAGGAACTCTCACAGTTGAGGCCTGAGGGGTTGCAAGCTTGCATGCTGCAACCGAAAATCAGAACCACAGACTTCCTGAAGGTTCCACGCCGCCCTTCGGCTTCGGCAGAGCAGCAGAGCTTCCTGAAGCTCCGACGGTGGGAGACAGGAGGACAGAACTAGCGAAATGTCCACGTCGAGTCGAGGCGAGATGAGAATGGCGAGGCGGGGCGGCGATCGGCGAGCTTCGATCGGAAAGGGGAGCTGGAATCGGGTGCAGACGCAAAAAAAGATCGGGGCCGGCTGGAATCGGGAGTAGCTGACCTTTATAAAAAAAATAAAGGAAGAAAACAATTAGGGTCGTTGGATTATATCTGATGGATAAAAAAGTAAAGCAAAAAAAAGAAGCAATGGTGGGATTCGAACTCAGGTTCTTGTCAAAAGAGCCTAAAATTTTTGCCACTGCATCAAAGTAGAGCTAATAATTTTTTTTATATATTTATATATAATATATATATATATATATATATATTTAAAAAATTTAACTCGAAGTCATCATCTATTGAATATTTCGCAAAACTCAGGGCTGCCTTGGACTATACTTAGATCCGCCCCTGATTAGAATGATATCATCCTAGTTTGATGCACATATTGAGAAAATTGTGTCTTAAAATGAAGAAATAATAGATCCGCCCCTGATTAGAATGATATCATCCTAGTTTGATGCACATATTGAGAAAATTGTGTCTTAAAATGAAGAAATAATTGTAAGTGATAGAGTCCCCTAATATCATGGGAAATTCGGGCTGCGGATAACAAAAACACCTATCTCTTTTGATTGAGTGAGTGAGGATTGATTAAAGTCAACCCCACTAGCGTCATAAACCGTAATCATCGTCGGACCGTACATGCGCATTTGCACGTCCGCAACATCTCACATCGTCGTGTGACCGGAAAGCCACGCACGTGCCCCTGGACACGAGGTCGTGCCCACCCCACAAGGACACCCGTGTGCGAGAGGCCGCCCGCGCGGCGCAAGCCCCACCCCCCCCCCCCCCCCCCCCCCCCCCCCCCCCGTGGCGTGAGGCCGTGTGCCCCGCAAGCCCGACCCTTTTTGTAGCAAAATTACAAAGATTCGAATTCAAATTCGGATTAGGAATTATCCCAAAAACATGGATTCAAATTTGAATTTGGATTCAAGACTTTGATTCAAATTCGCTTAAAATGAATGACCAAATATATTTTAATGAGACGATCAAGATCATCTTAATATATAATATAGATATTGATATTACTCACATTTTTTTTACGAATCTAGGCAATAGCTATTTGAATTCGAGTTCAAATGCCGCTCGATTCCAAATTAGAATTCGAATTCAGAATCAAATTCAAAAAATATAAATTTAAATCAAATCCTCACAAATCGATTCCCAAATTATTCAAAAACTATTTAGTTTAGGAACAACACTATTTGTGAATTTGTTACCTTTTTATAACAAATTGGTTTTCTCATAATTTTGTTAAAGCAAGATTAGCTCTAAATTTTCAAATACCATGATTCAAATTCTTCTTATCAGTTGATTTAGGAATAGTCAAATAATTAAATCATTAGCTAATTTATATCGATTTGAAGCAGCATTTCATTGAGGGTCAGTTTGGAACCTCATCCACTTTTATGCTCAATTCTAATTTTCTTTTGTCAGTGGTCATATAACTGTTATCACGTCAAACACACATTGATAATGACATTTTTGTTTAAACTCATTCTTTTTCAGTCTCCTCACTCTAACTTTAACTTATGAAGTTAAGATGCAGGTTCTCTGCGCAACAATCTCTTCAATTATTCATAGAGAGGAATTGAGGTTTTGTAGTACCTCAATTTCATTATTGTACCTTTTTTTAACAAGCCAAGTGCGTCACTTTAACAAAATCCCATCTTGTTCCTCTCCCAATGCATTTGTTATGGACTCGCACTTTTGTGCAACTTATCAACACTGTTACATCATGCCGCACCGATCAGGATAGCGTCCATTTGTTTCTTTCGCGGCTTTATTTTTTTCATGCACACATGTTCTAGCATATTTAGGGTCTATTTGGGAGGGCTTTTTAACTCCTTTTGGTTTTCTGAAAAACGCTACCACACTTAAGAGGCCATTTGGATTGTCTATCGGTGGGAAAAGCTACCGCGAAAAACTTCATTTTCTCATCTTTTGGAAAAGTCACTTGTCACCTACTTTTTAACCTTTTCGAAAAGCACTTCTTCATCCAAAAACACTTCTCTTAAAAAAATCTATAACTTGAATTTTTTTGTCTTGACGTGATTTTTTTTCCGGGCGTAATTTTTTTGCCCGGTCATGTTTTTTTCGCCTAAGCTAGCATTTTTCGCCCGGGCTGGCATTTTTTGCCCAGACTTGCATTTTTCGCCCGGGCGCGGGGTTTTTCGCCCGGGTGAGTTTTTTTCGCCCAAGTGCGGTTTTTTTGCCAGTGCATGTTTTTTTTTCGCCCGAGCATGTTTTTTTTCGTCCGGACGTGATTTTCTCGCCCGAGTGCGTTTTTTTTTCATCCGGGTGCGATTTTTTTGCCAGTGCATGATTTTTTTTTCACTCGAACCGATTTTTTTGTCCGGGCGCGATTTTTTCGCCCGGGCGCGCTTTTTTCGCCCGGACGTGATTTTTTTACACCGGCGCGATTTTTTCAACTGGGCGTGTTTTTTTTGCACCGACGCGATTTTCGCCCTCGCGCGATTTTTTGCCCGCGGTAGTTGTTTGCGCCCACGCGCATTTTTTTCGGTCGGGGGGTTTTTTTCGCGCAGGCCCGATTTTTTCGACCGGGCTCGATTTTTTCGCCCGGACACGATTTTTTTGCCCGGGCGCGATTTTTTTCATCCGGGAGAAAATTTTTCGCCCGAGAGCGATATTTGTCATCGGAGCTTGTTTTTTTCGCCGGAGAGCGATTTTTTCGCCCGGGCGCAATTTTTTCACCTGGGCGCGATTTTTTCGCGGGGAGCGAATTTTTGGCCTGGGCCCTTTTTTCGCCCGGTCGGGAATTTTTCGATCGGTCGTGAATTTTTTGTCGTTAACGATTTTTTTTGCCCTGACACGTTTTTTCGCCCGGACCCGATTTTGTCGCCTGAGCGCGCCCGAAAGCGAATTTTTCGCTCGGAAGTGATTTTTTGGCCTTGGCGTGATTGTTTCACTCGTTCGTAATTTTTTCAGCCGGGGACAATTTTTTTCGCCCGGACGTGATTTTTTTGTCTGGTCACGATTTTTTCAGCCGGACGCGAATTTTTCCCTCGTGAGAGATATTTTTTGTCGGAGCACGTTTTTTTGCCCCGACAGGTTTTTTCTGTCCGGACGCGATTTTTTCGAACGTGTGCGAATATTTCGCTCGGACGCGAATTTTTCGCCTCAACGTGATTTTTTTGCTCGTTCGTGATTCTTTTGCTCGGTCATGTATTTTTTTCGCCTGAACGCTATTTTTTCGCTCAAATGTAATTTTTTTTGCTTTCGAGCGAAAATATCACGCCCGTGCGAAAACTTCACGTCTGTGCAAAAAATTCATGACTGAGCGAAATTTTCCCGCCCAGTAGAAAAATTTGTATCCGTCCAAAAAATTCGCGCCCATCCAAAAAATTTGCGGTCGTCCGAAAAATTCGTGCCCGTCCGGAAAATTCGCGCGCGTTCGAAAAATTCCCGCCCATCCGAAAAATTTGCACCCGGCCGAAAAATTGGTGCTCGGGCGAAAATATAGTGCCCGACCAAAAAATTGGCGCCTAGGCGAAAATATCTCGACCCGGCGAAAATATCGCGTCCAGGCGAAAAATTCACGTCCGGGCAAAAAATTCCCGCCCGGGAGAAAAAATCACGTCCGAGCGAAAAAATCGCGTCCAGCCGAAAAAATCGCGCCCGGGCGAAAAAACCGGGCCCCTACGAAAAAATTCTCTCTCGAACGAAAAATTCGCTCTCAGACGAAAAAACCCTTCTCCGACGAAATAATTGCGCATTTTCCCTCGAACGCGCATTTTTAATAAAAAAAGTTATCGCAACGGAGATTTGTCAAACGGTTTATAAAGTGCTTCTCCTTTTTGAAAAGCTCTGCTAAAGAAATTCACCCAAACAGTTCTCCTTTTCTAATAGACATTTTCCAAAAGCTCCTTTTTCTACAATCCTTTTGCTACCACTCCTTCTCCTTTCTGAAAAGCCTTCCCAAACAGGCCCTTAGTCGTGCATGTCGCCGGAGCTATTTGTCTTAGCTTTACTTCCTAGGGAAGGAAAATGGGTTTGTGTTGGAGTTGGGGAACACTTCCGGCTCTCTTGTTTCTCACACCGGGTTAGCCCACGTGAGGTTAGAGACGTCGGAGCGTGACCCTCTCCGATGACTGAAGTACCAGTAAACGCGGGGGTCCGGGGGCGGCGAACGGTTTCGGCTGAGGAAGTTGATGGAAACACCTTTTGGAGATACAAAGGAGGTGTTTTTCTGGCGGTGGTTCTTCTTCCCGTTTCTTGTCCAAAGAGAGAGGTGCGAGGTAGGATCGGTTTGATCCTTGTAACTTTGTAATCTGTATTTTTGCTTTGGTGAATACAAGAAGGAAGGGGAGAAGGGGAGAGAGGACGTAGCCCGATTTTGGGTAAACCTCTGTAAATCTCGTTGTTGTGGTTGTTCATGTTTTATTTGTTTGTCTCTTTTTTCCACTCGAATCTCTCTTCTCGGCACCCCGTCTGTTTTTTTACAGTTTGAAAGTTTGGCAACAATTAATTACAAATCACCCTCTTATTTTCTCTCTCAACTCATGCCATACCCGTAATCGTGATCGACTTCACGATCACAACCCGCCGTCGACGAAGCCTCTCCCGCCACTGTCAATCATCCTCTTCTTCGCCATAGGTTCCCGGGAATCCAAAAAGGAAAATTTCAACCTCCCTCACGACATCTCTAAAAATATTAACTTTAGTATAATCTACTTGAGAACCTAGACCACTGCATACGTATCTCTAAAAATGAATTAAAATTCTTTAAAGTCAAATCAAAAATGACTATTCACAAATTATTGTTAACAACAAATCATACTTTTTGAAAATGACTAAGTGCAAATAAAACTGTTATAGGCAAATCAATATTATTAACATCAAACCAAATCTAAAATTAAAAATCTTATCTTATTTTTTAACTGTGACAATCGCTTCAACATAAGATACCAAAAAGAGCATCACTCATATAATGACTAACCGCACGTCAAAATCTTAAAATTTCTCTCTAAAATATTTTGCGGGTTTTTTGCCAGCAAATCGCTGCCCTCGGAAGTCGCACACAACTTTTGCAGAAACAATCTGAAACACTGTACGAAACCCTCATTTGTACCCTCTTCAGAACCCTCTCCTAAATCCTCGAAGGTGTTCGTTGATATAAGAACTCAGGAGATGTCAGACCCCACTGCGAATTTAGCTCAAGCGGTGACAAATACCAGCATGATGATGAGATGGAAGTGGATATTGATAGCGTTTGTGTGAAAACTCCCTGGGAGCTTGATAGATTTATCACTAATTATAATAAAAATTTGAGCAAGAACAAGCGCAAGAAAAAGCTAGTTATTCTAGCAAAAGTTGGAGTTGAAATAAATTATTTTTATTGTGATTGTTGTGTTGATCAATTGCATGTGTAAATGGAGTATTTAAAAGTAATATTTATTTTTAATATTTTACGTTGAATTGAAAAAAAAAATGACTAAAAATTAATTTTTGATTTTGTTTATCGTAAACAATAATGATTTGCCGTTAACAGATTTGTTTGCACCGTATAATTTTCAAAATACATAGTTTGTGATTTGCAGATAATCATTTTTTATTTGCCTTTAACAATTCCCTTTTTTAAATCCTAATCCTTAGATTTGACTCTTAAGATGAAAGATTTATGTCGACTTCTTTCAAGAATTGCAAGCAACTCTCCTTATCGGCATGCGACAACATCATATAACAAAGCACATAGCCCAATATAGACAACCCTACACTTCATCTTTGGATTATTTGATGCATATCTTCCACCTCTTCTACTAATTCACTGTGGTATGCTCCTTGGCATCTCCTACCACCTCTTGTGTTTCAACATGAAGCATCCGCAGTCTTCGTACGAACTCCGTGACCCCCGACGAAGAGTAGTCTTAGATCGCAGCACAAAATGCCAACGGAGATTCCACATCAATGGAGCCAAAAACCAATCGAATTAATGAATAGCTCTTTATTAAGCTATAGCTAACACAGCAATTGGATGCTATAGACATTTATAATACCAATTCTGAACACAGTTTAAGAAATACATGAAATGAATCGGGGAGAAGAAACAGAGAATAACGGCAGAATCCAAATCCATCTCTTAATCCAAAAAATTTAATTGTGTGGTTGATGGGGGATCAAATGTCTCCCAATCTGTAGTTACAATCACATGCTTTAGCTTTCCGTTAGATGTCTTCAGCACGTCAAGAGTTTCAACACACTTTTGAATCCTCTTAGCCTGCAGCAGAATATATACAAGTAATTTGTTAAACATTAAGACTTAATAAATGTTAAGAGGAAAGAAAAACATAGCACATATCCCTGCAAAAAATGAGAAAATATTAGGCAGGAACCAAGTACATGATGTTTACATTAAAAAAAATAAGGTAATTAGATCAATATTTAACACAATTTTGAGTGTAAATTGAATGCGGATGACATTGGCCCTGTTTGACACGTCGGTAGTGATAGTGAACGCTGCTGTAGTTATGAACCGTCGTTCGTTTCAACCTCACCTAAGGAACTTCGGCTCCGTTTGGGAGGACTTATTTTCATCGGTCAAGCGGTTACGACCGCACGAACCGGACCTTAATTAAAGCAACACCAAACGGAGCCTTAGAATTATTTTGTGTCAAATTATATGTTTAGGACAAACCAAAGGAATAGTTTCTCTTAAATACCATGGGAAAGATGGAAGTAAAGTATCAAACTGATTCTTTTTCTTACTGCACAAAGAAAAGAAAAACTAATAACTGGCAAAGGGAATGAAAGATTCCACAAGCAATCATAGAGAAGGAATTGTTTATGTGCATGAAGAATCTATAAAGAAAAAGGTGCTGCTGTTGTGTAATTGAACAGTTATTCACAGCAAGTGTTTTGAGTTCATCTGCTTGCGAGAATGGGGACACAAGGGGCAAATTGTACACAGTTTTTTTTTTTTTTTTGCTACAAGTGCTCTCAGTTTTGTGATGATGGCAAATATTTAGCAGCTTCTAAAGCTTGCAGAGAGCCAGAGACTGGCATGCTCAATAATATGTCTCAGTATAATGGAGAGTGATTTTCTGTAGACCGCATCAATGATTGAAATGTGTTATGAAATTACCCTCAATTGCTTGGCATCACGGGATATGCAGCGGAATAGCAATAGCGACAGTATAAGAGAAAAATAATGCAGGAAAAATAAGCAAATACGCAAGCACAGACAACATAGAAATTTACGTGATCCGGAGAGAAGCTTCTACATCAACGAGAAGAACGCTGGAGAAGATCCAGGAGATGGAAAAACAAGAGAAATAGAACCTGAAGCCAATATTTCCTTAGACTGCCACCTCCTCAGATTGCTTTCACCTTCTAGGAATCGCAGCAGCAGGCCGACCGCAACAAGACAGAAGGCTTCTAAACAGATGGCCGAATATAATGATCGGCCCTAGAGTTTGGATCCGGATCCTGCTGGAACTCCAGGGGGTGGAGTTCTGATTTTGCGAAGTAATGGAGCGGAATCAGAAAAATGGTTAACATAAAAGTTGTAGATAACCCCGAGACGAATAACTTTCATGTTGAACATTTTTTGATTTGAAGTCGTTTAGACCCCCGATTTATTTATTTTTGTACTCAGTTTTTTCGGGGCCCAAATCGGGGGTCTAAACGACTTCAAATCAAAAAAATGTTCAACATGAAGGTTATTCGTCTCGGGGATATCTACAACTTTCATGTTAACCATTTTTCTGATTCCGCTCCATTACTTCGCAAAATCAGAACTCCACCCCCTGGAGTTCCTCCCTAATCCGGATCCCTAGAGTTTGCAGAGACGGAACCAGGCAAATAGCACAGAGATCACCGAAAAAAACTGCTCCGCCAACGCGCACGTGAAGAAGTTGCTCCGAAAGAGGAACGGCGGCTCTCTACTATTTCGCGATCCGCCTCCCGCCGCCTTTTTCCGCCTTGAATTTTTTGAACGGTATACCAATACATAAGTGATGTGCACATAGCTAAAAGTGATGTGCACGGAACAGCCCCCTTATATGTATATAGAGAGAGAGAGGATGACCAAAATAAACCGCCCGGTTCATGAATATTATGGGGCGGCACCAAAACACAGTAGAAATGCGTGTATTCATGAACTGGAGGAGTGTTACGTCCCAGCTGGGCGTAACTTATTCAGTTTATGTTTGTCTCTTTTATTTAGTATTTTGCTGTTATTATGAAACTTTGTAAGAGGTATTTTTGTATTTTCCCAGCCTAGGGCTCCTTATTGCCGACTTGGGGGGGGGGGGGGGGAAGGTCATGTTGAAAAGTATCGGATTTCTTCTAGTGAACGACTGCCACGGGAGGTTCTTCCCCTGCATCGTCCAAAGATCTGTTCAGGTCTATGCCTTAGGATCTCTGTATCTTGCAATATAGTGCTCTGGTTTGTCTCCTTATTGTGATTGCTATCTCTTGCTGCTGTGATTGTTGTGATTGAAACACATATTGAGTTGCTGCGAAGAAGAGATCGCCACAAGGTATCAGAGCTTTCTTGCGTCACGCCATGCCGGTGTCGGACGCCACGCGGTCCAAGGAGCAGGGCAACGAGTTGGAAACCCTCAAAAACAATCAGGAAGAGTTGGCTTGCTCGGTGCAATCTATCGGGGAAGATGTAAGGATGCTGCTCACGGCCTGGAAGGCGGAGAAGCACACCGAGTCGTCACGGGGCAGCGGAGGCGTTTCACCGGAGGTCCATTCGCAGCCACCGCCAACTTCGCATATCGCTACTTGTTTTCCCCGGCTCGATTTCCCTAAGTTTTCCGGTGAACAACTAATGGAGTGGGTTTATAAGTGTGATCAATTTTTTGACGTGGACAACACCCCGGAGGATATGAAGGTGAAGATAGCATCGATACACTTGGAAGGGCGAGCCTTAGTTTGGCATCAGGCGTACATGAAAGCGCGCCTCACCCGCCAGTGGCCGAATTGGGAGGACTACAGTCGGGCGCTCCATGACCGGTTCGGGTCTGTTTTGGGAGATGACCCCCTCAGTGAGTTGAAGAATTTGCGCCAACAGAGCTCCGTCCAAGTTTATCTAGATGATTTTGAGCTGCTGCTGCACCGGGTGGTGTTACCGGAAGAACACGCCATCAGTCTGTGCCTTGCGGGACTCCGCGATGAGATTGAGTACGGCGTTCGCATGTTTCATCCAAAGTCCTTGCGCGAGGTGTTTTCTCTTGCTCGCTTGCAGGAACGACAATTGGCCGTGTGGGGCAAGAAGCCTATGCCATCTGCAAAGGATGAAGTACATGGGGAAACAACTCACCATTCAGCTCTCAATTCGCCTTATGTGTCAACAGCCCCAAAACCGGAAACTGGAGCTACAGAGACAAAGAGATTAACATCTTCTGAGATGGATGACAAGCGCCGGAAAGGCTTGTGTTTTTGGTGCGACCAAACGTTTGTACCGGGCCACAAATGTCCCAACCGCCGTCAAGCATATGCTGTGGAAGTTATGGTTGAGGCAGCGTCTGATACGGAGTTGGACGGGGACGACGATGGCGTATTGGATATGACCGGCCAAGAAGAGGATCAACAAACACCACAGGTTTCCATGCACACACTCACAGGGATTACACATTTCAACACCATGCGGGTTACTGCTTCACATCAAGGGCAACCGATTCACGTTCTGATTGATTCGGGCAGCACGCATAATTTTTTGGATGCCACCGCCGCACAAAAATTGCAATGCTGTTTGGTTTCCATCACTCCTTTTTCCGTGGCCGTGGCTAACGGGAAAACGATCTCCAGCTGCCATACTGTCCACAACTTCCATTGGGTCATGCAAGGGGTTGACTTCACGTCGGACATGTTGATCCTTCCTCTCGGAGGTTGCGATGTTGTGCTGGGAATTCAGCGGTTGATTACGTTGGGCATGGTTAATTGGAATTTTTGTGATTTACGCATGGACTTTAGTAGTGGTGGCAAAAGGATTAGTCTACGTGGCGCACAACCGGGCACGCTATCGTGGGGCAAGGATAAACGTATGCAAAAACTGGTGGCGAACGAAGGGCAGCTCAATATGCTAGCACTTTGCGAGATACATGGCGGAAACACTGAAGATGGCTGGCAACTCCCAGCTGAGAACTCCACGGGCTGCCGGAACTGGCAAGTACAGGGAGCAGCACCTGCTCCTGCAGCAGCCCGCCAGCTCCAATTGGTATTACAGGATTTTGAGGATTTGTTTCGCGAGCCGCACGGGCTTCCTCCGGTGCGTGGGCAGGAGCATCACATTGTATTAAAGAATGAAGGGGCCGCGGTTAATCTCCGTCCGTATCGGTACCCTCCTCTACAGAAATGTGAGATTGAAAAACTTATTGGAGAAATGCTCCAAACCGGCGTGATTCGTCACAGTTGCAGCCCATTCGCCTCACCGGTGGTCTTGGTCAAAAAGAAAGACGGATCCTGGCGACTCTGTGTCGACTATCGGCAGTTAAATCAAAACACGATCAAGGATAAGTTTCCCATCCCCTTAGCAGAAGAGTTGATCGATGAATTGCATGGAGCACTCTATTTCTCCAAAATGGATTTGCGAGCGGGTTATCATCAAGTGCGCATGGCGGAGATGGACATTCAGAAAACGGCCTTCCGGACTCACCAAGGCCACTATGAGTTCTTGGTAATGCCCTTTGGGCTCACCAACGCATCATCCACATTTCAGAGCTTGATGAACCGCATCTTCCAAGGTCAACTCAGAAAATTCATTCTTGTTTTTTTTGACGATATTTTGATTTTCAGCTCTACATGGGAGGCTCATATGGAGCATTTAAAGTTCACTTTCACTATGTTACGTACTCATCAACTCGTCCTGAAGCGTGGGAAGTGTGACTTTGGCTTACCTCAAATACAATATTTGGGCCATATCATATCCGGGCACGGCGTATCTACTGATCCCACCAAGATTCAAGCAATGCTCGAGTGGCCAACACCTATCTCTCTCAAGAAGGTCCGGGGGTTTCTAGGCCTCACCGGTTATTACCGGCGCTTTATTCAAGGATATGGCATGTTGGCACAACCATTGACGGAGTTACTCAAAAGACGAACATTTGGGTGGTCCACTGAAGCGGAGGAGGCATTTCAAGCCTTAAAAAAGGCCGTGACAACACCTCCGGTCCTACAATTACTGGACTTCCAACAACCATTTGTTATTGAGACGGATGCCGCGGAGACCGGTGTCGGGGCGGTCTTATTGCAACGGGAGCGCCCGATTGCCTTCTTTAGCAAAGCGTTGGGTCCTAAGAACGCGGGTTTATCTACCTATGAGAAGGAGCTGCTAGCAATTGTGATGGCAGTGCAAAAGTGGCGGCATTATGTGATGGGAAGTTCCTTTATAATACGCAACGACCACCACAGCTTAAAATATATGTTGGAGCAAAAGTTAGCAACACCGGCGCAACAACGCTATTTAGCCAAATTAATGGGATACGATTTCACCGTTCAATACAAGCGGGGCAAAGACAACACGTGCGCGGATGCCTTATCGCGCATGCATGAACACGGGGAGGGTCGGGTCTGTAATATTTCAATACTGCATTCGGACATACTGCAGCAAGTCAAAGCATCATGGGAGCAGGATGTGCATATTCAAAATATTATTACAGCTAAGGCTGTGGATGCAGGAAAATTTCCTAAATATAATTGGCAACATGGCACATTAACCAGGAAGGGGAAACTAGTGGTCGGGCAGAACACAGCAGTCCGAACTAAATTATTGGAGTTCTTTCATGATAGTCCCGTCGGGGGTCACTCGGGAATTACCGCAACTTACAAACGCATGAAAAGGACGCTGTATTGGAAGGGACTCAAGGCCGACGTCTATCAATACATTCAACGCTGTATGACGTGCCAACAATGTAAAGCGGATAATCAACGACCCGCCGGATTGCTGCAGCCATTGCCGATACCGGAGCGTGTGTGGCAAGACATTAGCATGGACTTCATTGATGGGTTACCGATGAGCCACGGGAAATCATCTATTTTAGTGGTGGTTGATCGTCTAAGCAAGCAAACACACTTTGCCGCGCTCTCCCATCCATACACGGCGGAAACCATATCCGGTGTATTCTTGGATTCAATTGTGCGGCTACATGGGCTGCCCTCCTCTATCGTGAGTGACCGGGACACGGTCTTCCTTAGTGAATTTTGGCAGGAGTTGTTCCGAGTCCTACAAGTTCAGTTACATGCCTCGACCGCCTACCACCCGCAGTCGGACGGGCAAACAGAGATAGTTAATCGTTGCGTGGAAGGGTACTTGCGTTGCATGTGTTTCGAGAAGCATCGGGAGTGGGCTGAATGACTTCCGTTAGCGGAGTGGTGGTACAATACATCTTACCATAGTGCAATCCAGATGACGCCGTACGAGGTGGTATACGGCCAAGAGCCGGCAGCCATACCGCCTTATGTTGAGGGCACGACCACACAAGCAAAGGTGGACCGTTCACTAACTGCTAGGGACCGAGTGATGACAATCCTCAAAAGTAATTTGGCACGAGCTCAAGAGCGCATGAAGGTATTGGCGGAAAAGAAGCGACGGGAACATGAGCTGGAAGTGGGGAACCTTGTGTGGGTACGGCTGCAGCCTTACCGGCAGGTGAGTTTGCGGGAGCACCGTCAACAGAAGCTTGCATCGCGATTCTTTGGGCCTTTTCCGGTAATGGAGCGAGTAGGGTCCGTGGCCTATAAACTGAAACTTCCACCGGGCACTCGGATTCATCATACATTCCACATATCTCAACTAAGGAAGTGCAAGGGGAACCCCACCGGAGTGATCCAACATCTACCTAACACGGTCAACTCGGCCGGCAATGTGCTTGTGGAACCGGTGGCCATTTTGGATAGGCGGCTCATCAATCGCGCGGGACGCGCCACAACCCAGCTGTTAGTGCAATGGACCAACGGGTCGAAGGAGACGGCGACTTGGGAGGACTTATGGGCTCTTCGTCAACGGTGGCCGGAAATGGTTGGCATTGTTACGTCCCAGCTGGGCGTAACTTATTTAGTTTATGTTTGTCTCTTTTATTTAGTATTTTGCTGTTATTATGAAACTTTGCAAGGGGTATTTTTGTATTTTCCCAGCCTAGGGCTCCTTATTGCCGGCTGGGGGGGTTTGGGGAAGGTCATGTTGAAAAGTATCGGATTTCTTCTGGTGAACGACTGCCACGGGAGGTTCTTCCCCTGCATCGTCCAAAGATCTGTTCAGGTGTATGCCTTAGGATCTCTGTATCTTGCAATATAGTGCTCTGGTTTGTCTCCTTATTGTGATTGTTATCTCTTGCTGCTGTGATTGTTGTGATTGAAACACATATTGAGTTGCTGCGAAGAAGAGATCGCTACAAGGAGATTATATATTGATATACCACAATTTCTTTCTCATTATATTCACACAAAAAAAGAATTTTCTGGACACTAAAATGTCATATTTTTTGGAGATTTGGGTGCTTGCTTGAGACGGCTGTCAGAAAAAGCCGTAGTAAGTTATTTTCAATTTTTTTGGAAATGGGGGGGGGTAGGTTCACTATATGGGTCTACGTTCGGTTCACGATCCACGATATTTAGAATCGAGTAATTCCGTTATGTTCTTTGTTCTTATGCTAGAGTATCCGAAAACCGATCTGAAATTAAATATTAAAATTACATTTATAAATTTTTAGAGTTATCAAAATAAAATTTGATTTGATTAAATTATCATGTATTGCATTTCACTAGTTTGTGATTATTTTTGTAATTATTTAATTTTGATTTAATTTTTATGCAACTACGTAGGATTTGAATAATTTTTTTTAAGATGAAATTTTTTATTTAATGATTAGAAATGCTTATAGGGTATCTGAAAAATATTACTAACGCTCTCCTTGGGGAGACTTATTTTCACTGGTCAGGCGGTTACGACCGCATGAACCGGACTTTATTTTCACCAGTCAAGCGGTTACGACCGCATCCCCCCAAATGGAGCCTAAGTCTAAGTAGAATCGACTGAACCGAACCGAGTATTGTGGTTTGAATCCGGTTCTATATCTTAGGTACATGGATCGATCCGATTCTCAAAAGTCAGGACCAAACCTACATGTGTTGGTTCTTGATTTTGGGTGGAATCGATCCAAACTGACCCGAATTGCACCCGTAATTCACTGCTTTTCAAAAAGATCCAAAAAATCAAATGCCTGTAAAACAGCATCATCGTCCCAAACAGTTCGTTGATAAGTCACAAATGCTAAAGAAGCCTACTGAGAGAGAGAAATCAATTTATTGAGCAAAAAAAAAAGAGATGATTTTTAAAGTAAAGAAAGCCAATTTGCTTGCCTGGAAGTGTTTCTGAAAGGAAATATCTCCGACGGCCGGAATGCCATCTAGCTTGACTGCTTCTCTCATAAGAAGCTCTATCAATGTGGTGATCTGCAAATCTGGCACCTTCTGCTTGCCGGAAATTGATTTCTCCATTGCTGAAACCTGCACAGATCAAAGAAGATGAGCACAAAATTCAACGCAAGATGACCGTCTGACCGTTGACTTCGTATGCTTCTTATATGATAAGCAAAGCATGCTATGAAAATCCCCAATCTTTATATATTCAATATAAAAACGCTGGAACATATCAAACAAGGAAGTATAGTGTTGACTTTGATCCAGCGTCACATTCAGATTTCCACTTCATCCCTCTCACACATTCATTGGCCTTTGCTTTTCTCCCGTGATGAAGAGAATAACAAGAACATATTAACAAAGAATTGAAGTATAATGTCGCCGGCAGTCACCTGGTTTGCGAGCTTGTCAACCTCGAGCGAAAGTCCGGCGATGGCCCGAGAAGTGCTCTGCATCTTGGCATCGCGCAGCATCTCAATGTGCCGCCGCTCGAGGCTCGAAGGATCCTCCATCACCGCCAGCTTCGACCGGTCCTTCACACCGCATCTGTCCAGAAATTCCCAATTTTCTCTCACTTTTCCCCTGTAAATTACTCTCTGTTCCGCCAGCCGCAGCTCTGTTTTCGCCTCCAGCTCCTTCTTCAATTCCCCTGCACAATCACCATTTCCTCCTTTTTTTAGAACTTGGTTCACAATTGTTTTTTTTTCAGATTTCGTATAGAAAAAATCCAGCTGCAAATAATGAAAATTGTCAGGTTTCAATCGGTAGGGAACACACGGGGGATCGATTCGCCGGAAATCTACAGCTGCCGACGGTAGATGGAGAGAGAAACTTACTAAAGGTAGCCCGGGAATCTACGGAAATCTCGAACTTGGATTCCCCAAAGGAAATACGTAGGCGGATCATCGGCGGCGGCGGCGTTAAGTTATCGACGAGCCGCTTCTGAACCAGCATTCCACCGGGCCTCATCTCCCAATCCATCTCCGCCTTCATTTCTTTCTCAGCGCCTCTCGATCCGCCGTCGAATCTCGACCGCCTAATAAACTCCATGCCGTGATCCGCCGGAAAACTGCCGTCGCAGCTCTCGAGAAAGAGAGAACTTGGCTGCCGACAGCCCGCCTCGGGGATCGGGAGTTTATACCTGCGATTTTAAAACCGCGGTAAATAAAGTTGAACCAATAGGTGGGCGCCATGTGTATGCCACGGCAGCTCAGCGATTCTTGCCGACGGAGGGAGCGGGTCGGCGGGGCCACCCGGCATTTATTGCTACGTGGCGAGGAAATCGCAGGCTCCTGAAACGCCTGCGCGAATGCTAGTCGTTGATGGAGATCCAACGGTGGGGATTGGAAGTGAGGTTCCGTGACGTTGACCAGTCTGTTACTATGAGCTGGAGCTGTCGGCTTGCTCGACTCCACTTCTTTTCCAACCATCATTAGATTTTCAGAATTCAATATCTGACGTACGGGTCTGGTATATATATATTTATAGTAATAATTAATAAATAAAATTTCGGGCTCGGCTTAAAGAAATTAAATCAAACTTAATTAGTTATGGATTTATAATATGCAATGATTTCAATGGAAATTAAAAATAGAGTGACATTAAAGGCACATCCAAAAGTGGTATATGGAAGGCTTTTAAAAATCGGATCGGACCGATCGGTCGGACCGATCGGTCGGACCGCTGATCGGGCACCTATCTGGTCCATGTACAAGAACCGGATTACACATGAATTGCCCGAAAACCAGAGAACCAGGAGGGTCAACCAAAAACCCGGAAACCGTGGCCGGTTCCCCGAAATCGGCGGGTAAAAATCCTAATTTAAGCCCGATAAAAATCTTAATTTAAATGAAAGCTGCTATGATTCAAACCCGCAACTTATTAATATAATCTAACTGCTCATCCACTAAGCCAAATTGACTTTGTTAAAAACGCAAGAACTATATTATATATATAATATATCTATTTATTAGTAAAATACATCTAACATTTTAATTTAAAATTATTATTCATTTTTATTAATATAATATCCTTAATTATTTTTATTAAATTATATACATGTTAACTATATATATTATATTTATTTTTAATTTCAATTATTTTTTAATATTTATATTTATAAAACAACAACACTCAAGCCTTTATCCCATTATATATGGTGCTAATTAATATATTGTTTTTAATTATACCAGAATATAATGATGATAAATAACAATATATATACAAATATTTATTATAATATTATTATTTTTTACTTTCTAATATTATTATATATATATCTATATAACGGACAAACGGTTCGATCCCGGTCCGACCGTTTCAACCCGTCGAAACTTGAACATTTGAACTCACTGGTTCGATCTCCGGTGCGGTTCTCAAAACCTTGGGTATATGCATAAGAAAGAAAAATCTAAAAGTGTTATATGCACATCAATTTTAAGAGAAAAGATCTAATAACTATTTGGTATGTCTTTAACATTAGTGTGCTCATAATCATTTTTGATGTGTCATTAACATCACTATAAAAATAAGAATGTTGTTGTTGCGGACTAACCTGACGCCCCGGTCGGACCGGATAATCTTGGACCGCCTTAGCTCGCGGAGCGGTCGAGCGCGCACATAGTCAGTTGGAAAAGGGGGAATGAACACATGGAGTTTTAGCGTGGAAAACCCTTCAACCGGGTGAAAAACCACGTGACCGGGTCTCTGCCGGTCAAAATCCACTAGATTGCTGGAGGTTACAATTTGATGGGGGAATCGGGGCGACAGGCCGCTCCCGTTACAATCTTGAAGAGGGAGAGAGTGTATGCAGCCGTTGGTGGGCAACAGGCTGCCTTACCAATGGGACTTGGACGGTGGAATGCGCGGGATGCTTTAGGCGTGTGCGCTCAGAGGCGGTGTGTATTCCAGGGTTGTTGCTGCTTCCCTTGCGATTGGGCGCTGGTGGGGTGCCAACAGCCGATGACGGGGCCGACGGCCTATGACGAGTGCCTCGGCCGTGGGCCGACCATGGTCGCGGCCGGCCATGGCCGCGGCCGGCCATGGCCGCGGCCGGCCATGGCCGCGGCCGGCCATGGCCGCGGCCGGCCATGGCCGCGGCCGGCCATGGCCGCGGCCGGCCATGGCCGCGGCCGGCCATGGCCGCGGCCGGCCATGGCCGCGGCCGGCCATGGCCGAGGCCGGCCATGGTCGGAGGGGAACCGCCGGTGGCGATTCCTTCCCCCAAAGGTGGGGAGAAAGGGGGCCCGCCCCCATGATCTCCATGAGAGATCATGGGGGTTAGGGGGCCCACCCATGATCTCCATTGGTGGGGATCATGGGGGTCTCCTTTTCCTTATAAATTAAGGTGGAGCCCATCAGTTGTTAATGACAGATCTGTTTTACTTTTTGGCAGCTCGCAGTTCATATATAACAGATCAATAAAATAAAAGTGCATATCATATTAAT
Source organism: Platanthera zijinensis (assembly GCA_039513925.1). Classification (NCBI taxonomy): domain Eukaryota; kingdom Viridiplantae; phylum Streptophyta; class Magnoliopsida; order Asparagales; family Orchidaceae; genus Platanthera; species Platanthera zijinensis. The sequence continues at coordinate 25,118,681 of CM077078.1, forward strand.
GACAACTGTACAACCCCATATTCGCTGGGAGGGACCCAAAGGCTTCAATGGTCAGGATTGGGCTAGTCTCAGGCTAGCCTCGGGTTAACCCTAAGGCATACTTGGGGAGTTCTCGTCCTGTAGGAGCTCTCGTCAAGGGCAGGCCAAAGCTGAGGAAACCAAGGCAGATAGTCGAGCTCTCGGCAGGAGAGATCGTCGACCGACCAAGGCAGATAGTCGAGCTCTCGGCAGGAGAGATCGTCGACCGACCAAGGCAGATAGTCGAGCTCTCGGCATGAGAGATCGTCGACCGACTAAGGCAGATAGTCGAGCTCCCGGCAGGAGAGATCGTCGACCAAGGCAGATAGTCGAGCTCTCGGCAGGAGAGATCGTCGACCGACCAAGGCAGATAGTCGAGCTCTCGGCAGGAGAGATCGTCGACCGACCAAGGCAGATAGTCGAGCTCTCGGCAGGAGAGATCGTCGACCAGGGCAGATAGTCGAGCTCCCGGCAGGAGAGATCGTCGACCGACCGAAGCAGAGAGCCTGACGGCGGAAGCTCCCGCCTTAGGGAGAACTCCCGCCCAGGACAGGCGAGAAGGCCTTAGGTGAACCTTCTTTCGCTTTAACATCATGACTACCTAGCGCGAGAACCTTCCTTTCAGGGGTTCTCGCCAAGGCGGGCCTAGAGGGGCCCCAGCGAGAGCCTTCTAGGCCGGAGGTCTCGCCAAGTGGGCCCACGGGGTGGGACCCGGAGTCCAGAGAAGATTATTTTATTATTATCCCGAGGTAAAATTACCCAAACGCCCTTAGGAGAACAGCGGGATTTGGCTATTGGCAGACCCCTCAGGGGTATTTCAGTATTTTCAGGTCAAAGGAAGACTATAAAAAGACCCATAGGGGCTCTTTGGAAGGCAGGCTTTCATTATTCTCTCACTCTAGTGCCTTCTGAGGAGCTCCCAGCCCAGCATTTGGCTTTGGAGGGGAAGCTCTCAGAGATCTTCCGGGTGTGTGGTGGGACCTCCCAGCTGAGGCTTGGGGTCAGTCTTTTGACCTTAGCAGCCAGTCAAGGGTCGAGATAAGAGAGAAGTAGGCGTCGGCTGCACTTTGGTTTGTGAACATTCGTTGGGGTCATTTTTGGCTTCAACAGTTCTGGTGCGGTGAGCGTGGAAGCAGCCGGTGTAAGAAAATCTCGAGTTAAGTCCCATGGCAGGAGGCGAAGGGGAAGGATCAGGCGCAGGAGGATCCCCCACCCGGGTGGACAAGGCGACGAAGAAGATGTTTGAGGACTTCAGGCGGGAAGTCATGCAGACGATCAACTTGGCCTTCTCGGCAAGGAATGAGTGGGAGACGCCGCAGGTTCCGGTGGAGGTGGTTCCGCTGCTAGGCGAGAACGCTCCAGGGCAGCGCCCCGGGAAGGAGGTCCCGGTGGAGGCAGGCGAGAGGGACGTAGCCGCGCGGGAGCTTTTCCCAGGCCAGCGTCTCGAGAAGGAGCTTCTGGTGGATCTGGGCGAGAAGGAGGCGACAGTGCGGGAACTCTTCCCCGGGCATGGTCTCGCGGATCGGTCCAGCCAACCGAGGTCGCGAGACGGGCCTTCTCGCCAGGTGGGAGGCGAGACCCCCTTTAGTGAGCTCATTGTCTCGGCTCCAGTGCCGGAGGGGTTCCGGGAGCCGGACATGACCTACTATACTGGGAAGGATGACCCGGTCCAGCACGTGCAATGGTTCGAGGACGTAGTGTCCATCAGGCAAATGTCGGATGCCTTCAAGTGTAGGCTCTTCGCCATCACTCTGAAAGAGAAGGCCAGGGACTGGTTCCACCAGTTGCCGGCGAGTTCCATCTACAGCTTTGAGGATCTGCGGAGGGGTTTTCTATTGAGATTCTCAACTTCGAAGAAAAGGAAGAAGGAGGCTGAATGCCTGTTTGCGGTGAGGCAAGGGCCGGAGGAGACGTTGGGTCACTATGTCGACCGGTTCCAAGAGGAGGTTCTCCTGGTCTAGGAGGTCCCGGGGTACGCGCTGATGCTTGCCTTCACCCTGGGGCTGAGACTAGGGTTTTTCAGCATGGAGTTGAAGAGAGTGCCCCCTCTCTCTTTTGAGGAGCTCATGGAGAGGGCGGCGAAGGAGATAGACTTTGAGAGGGCAAACCCTGCGTTTGCGAGGAAGCTGGCCAGGTTGGCCGAGGATGATGTGAAGGAGCCGGTAGTGGGAAGACAGAGAGAGCAGAGGGAGCAGAGGGAGCCGAGGGAAGATAGGAGAAGAGAAGAGCCCCGAGGGCAGGGACAGCAGCATGGGGGGGCCAGGGAGCCGAACAACCGACTGGGTTGGAGGCCTCAGGAGGGTCGCCCCCAGGGCCAAGGAGGACTTCAGGGAAGAGATAACTTCCGGGAGCAAAGAAGGCTGGAGCAGGGAGGATGGCGACAAGGACCAATGGGTCATTTCCCACCACCGCAGGAGGCCATGGAGGTGGGAAGAGGAAGAGGAAGAAGATTTCGGGGAGCCGGAAGAAGGGGAGGAGGAGAAGGAAGAGGGGGCAGGGAGGCGTTGCCCTATTGTGACTTCCATCAGGAGGAAGGTCACGCAACGGCCACCTGCCCAGAGTTTCTGGAGATTAGAGGGGCCAGAGGGGCCGGAAGGCAGGACCCGCCAGTAAGGATCGTTGAAGTACAGCGGGAAGAGGTGGAGGACAGATGTGAAGACAGGATTGACGTTGGGACCCGAGGAGGGATCGGAGTGATCCACGGGGGAGTGGGGATCGAGGCAACCCGCAAGGGGAGCCTTCAAACCATGTTCCGTCGAGGGGTCGCCTCGACCTCCCAGGCTCCACCCCCAGAAGAGAAGATCACTTTCTCATCCGCGGATATGCCAGACTACGAGGATCCGTTCTGCGACGCGCTGGTGATCCAGACAGCGATAGAAAACTACACCGTCTCCCGGATACTGGTGGACAATGGGAGCTCGGTGAATGTGATCTTCAAGAAGGCTTTCGATGAGATGAGGGTGGAAGGAAAAAGGGTCCTGGCTTCTGATGGACCGCTTTTCGGCTTCTCCGGAGAAAGGAAAGAAGTGGAAGGAGGGGTAGGCCTGCATGTGAGGCTTGGGGGCGTCTCACGGAACTGTCGGTTCGTGATCGTGGACGCCCCGAGTAGCTACAATGTCATCTTTGGACGCCCCCTCATCAGCGCCTTTCGCTGTGTACCCTCCTCGTACCACCAATGCCTCAAGTTCAACAATGGAGGGGTGCAGGTTAGGATCAGGGGGGATCCGAAGATGGCAAGGCAATGCTATGTGACGGCGGTTAATACCGTGTCATGGATGGCGGAGGCAGAGGAGTTGGAGAAGGAGATGGCTGAGCAGGAAGGGGTTGAGAGAGGGGAGATAAGCCTGGAAGAGGCGATGGAGGTTGTTGAGGAGTTGGCAGAGGTGGAGGAGATCAGCCTAGAAGAGGCGAGAGGAGTGATGGATGAAGAAGAGCAGAGGCAGGAGGAGTGCCTGGAGGAGGCGATGGAAGTTGATGAGGTTGGGGGAGAGGAGCTCGAGTTTGAGCAGGAAGAGGCAAGAGTAAGTTGGGAGCGGTCGGGGCTGGAGCCGGCCGAAGAAGTGGTGGAGATGGAGGTGCTTACAAGAGCGGGGGAGGCGCAAGGGATTCGGATCAGCGGAGGCTTGAGCCTCGAGGATCAGGAGCGGATGTGAGCCTGCATCCAAAGCAACGTCGACATCTTCGCTTGGAGCGCGGCAGACATGCCGGGCATCGACGCGGACGTGGCCTGTCATCGCTTGAACCTGGATCCCAGAGCCCGCCCCATACGCCAAAAGATGAGGGCCATCGCCACCAAGCTAGAAGCCCCCATCCGAGAGGAGGTCAAAAAGCTCCTGGACGCAGGCTTCATCTCAGAGATCCAGTATCCAGGCTGGATCTCCAACGTGGTAATGGTAAAGAAGGGAGGAGGAAAATGGCGCATGTGTGTTGATTTTTCTTTATTAAATAAATCATGTCCCAAGGATTACTACCCCTTACCTCGAATCGACGCGCTGGTCGACTCAGCCGTTGGTTTTTCTCTTATGAGTTTTTTAGATGCATTTTCAGGTTATCACCAGATCCGGATGCACCCTCCTGATGTCAAGGATGTTTCCTTCATCACGAGAGAGGGATGCTTCAGCTATAAGATGATGCCCTTCGGGTTGAAGAACGCAGGGGCGACGTACCAACGTATGATGGATCGAGTCTTTCGAGATCAAAGGGGAAGGAACCTGGAGGTCTATGTGGATGACCTCATGGTCAAGAGCAAGTGTGTTGATTCCCACTTGCGAGACTTGGAGGAGACATTTGCCACCCTGCGAAGGTTCAAGATGAGGTTGAACCCCTTGAAGTGTGTCTTCGGGGCTAGTCGCGGGAAATTCCTCGGACACCTCTTGACTCCCGCGGGGGTAGAGCCTAACCCCGATAAGGTTAAGGCTATCCTAGACCTGGAATCGCCTCGTAGTACCAAGGAGGTCCAGCGCTTGACCGAGAAGTTGGCCGGGCTAAGCAGGTTCCTCTCTCGGTCAGGGGATAGATGTTCCTCTTTCTTCAAAGTACTTCGTGGCAACCAAGCATTCGAATGGACGGTCGGGTGCGAAGAGGCATTTCAGGGGCTGAAGAGACAACTCTCCCAAGCTCCGTTACTTCAAAGCCCGAAGGAAGGGGGGGACCTAGCCTTGTATCTCGGAGTGGGGGAGAGGCAGTGAGCTCCGTCTTGGTTAGGGAAGAGGGGAAGAAGCAGTTACCCGTCTATTATGTCAGCCGAATCTTAAAAAAGGCGGAGCTCCGATACCCCATCCTGGAGAAGCTAGCGTATGCCTTGGTCATCTCAGCTAGGAAGCTTCGCCCTTACTTTCAAGCACACTCGATTAGGGTGGTAACCGACCATCCCCTTCGCAAGGTCTTGGAGGGGGTGGAACATTCAGGAAGGTTGGCAAAGTGGTCCATCGAACTAAGCGAGTTCGACATTTCTTTCGTCCCGAGGCTCTCCATCAAAGCCCAGGCCGTAGCGGATTTTCTGGCAGACTATGTTACCGAGGCCGAGGTTGAAGAACCAAGGCCGCAAGAAGCGTGGAAGATGGTGGTCGACGGGGCCTCAGGAAGGCACTCCCTGGGAGGAGGTGTGGTGTTGGTAAGCCCTCAGGGAGTTACCATAGAGCAAGCAGTGACTTTCCATTTCCCTGTAACCAATAACCAAGCGGAGTATGAGGCTGTGATCGCTGGCCTTCGCTTGGCAAAGGAGCTGGAAATCCAGGAGGTGGAGGCCTTCACCGACTCAATGGTGGTAGCATCGCAGATCCGAGGCGAGTTTGAGGCCCGGGAGCCTACCCTCGCAAGATATCTATCAAAGGTAAGAACTATTATTGGAGGTTTCCGTTCTTTTTCTATTCAACATGTTCCCAGGGAGGAAAGCATGGCAGCCGACCGATTAGCAAAGTTCGGGCCTCGGGGTGGAGGTACCCTAACTGAACTATTTCGGCCAGCCATTGAAGAGGGGGAGGTGATGGAGGTGAATCGACGGTCCTCATGGGTAGATCCGTTGGTGACCTTCTTGACCACAGGAGAACTGTCGGAAGAAGTCAAGGATGCAAAGAGCTTCAGGCACAAGACGGCTCATTACCTGATGCGAGAGGGGAGCTTGCATCGGAAGATGTTGTCAGGGCTCCTCGCGAGATGCGTAACCGAGGAGGAAGTCCCGAGGATCCTGGAAGAGGTGCATTCTGGAGAATGCGGCAGTCATTCAGGGGGAAGGACATTGGAAGCAAGGGTGATAAGGCAAGGATATTTCTGGCGGACCTTAAGGAAGGATACAACTGAGTTCGCAAGGAGGTGTCGGAAGTGCCAAGTACATGCTCCCCTCCAGCTCTTGCCCGCCCAAAGGCTTCGAAGCATCACGGCGCCATGGCCCTTCGCCATTTGGGGAATGGACCTGGTTGGACCCTTTCCTCCAGCTAGCGGACAGAGGAGGTTCCTCCTAGTTATGATTGACTACTTCTCCAAATGGCTGGAGATCAAGCCATTAGCCAAGGTAACCTCCCAGGTCATCAGAAACTTCGTTTGGGGGGAAATCATTTGCAGGCACGGATTGCCCCAAGCGATAGTGACGGACAACGGTCCTCAGTTTCCAGTGAAGAATTCATCAATTTCTGCACCCAATCGGGGATTGACCTCAGGTTCGCCTCTGTCCATCATCCTCGGAGCAATGGCCAGGTGGAGGCGGCAAACAAAGTCATCGTCAACTTGCTCAAAAAGAAGGTGGAGAACCTGAAGGGTAGCTGGGTGGAACAGCTCCCCTCCGTCCTGTGGGCCTTGCGAACAACTCCGAACACGGCCACAGGAGAAACCCCCTTCAAACTCTCTCATGGGTGTGAGGCTGTCCTCCCGGTGGAGTTCGAGGTTCGGTCTCCAAGGGTCGCGGCCGCAGCTGAGGGAAGCGAAGCTTGGAGGGTGGAGAATGAGGAAGGGTTGCGCCTCTCATTAGATATGGTGGAAGAGCTACGGGATGTTGCCGCCATTAGGCAAGAAGAAATAAAACGGCGAATGGCTCGGTACTTCGATAAGCACATCAGAGTCAAGCAATTCACCGAGGGGGATCTAGTACTGAAAAAGGTCGACGCTGCGGGAAGGTCGGCCGCGGTTGGTAAGCTCAACCCTAGCTGGGAAGGGCCTTACATAGTAGAGAAGGCTCTGGTTAACGGAGGCTACTATCTCCAGGACGTGGAGGGAAGGACCTTGAGTCATACCTGGAATGGTGATGACCTGAAGCGTTTCTACCCGTAGGAGGAAAAGAAGGATTGTAATGTTGTAAACAACTGTTGCATTTTCAATGAGTTTATTTCAAAATGTTGACTGTCGCCGAATAGGCAATCTTTATGTTTTTTGTTTTAACTGGCTATGATTCCTCATCTCAGTGATAGAATAGGCCTGGTTGAAGGGATCTTCTATGACACCCCGAGCTCGGCTCGGCCCCAGGTAGACCCGCTGCGCAGGCTCTCATCAAGCTGGCAGGTCCGAAGGCTCGCCTGTGGGGGAAAGGCTGGCTCCTGCGATACTTTGTTCTTAGCCACTTCATCGACACCCCGAGCTCGGCTCGGCCCCAGGTAGACCCGCTGCGCAGGCTCTCATCTAGCTGGCAGGTCCGAAGGCTCGCCTGTGGGGGAAAGGCTGGCTCCTGCGATACTTTGTTCTTAGCCACTTCATCGACACCCCGAGCTCGGCTCGGCCCCAGGTAGACCCGCTGCGCAGGCTCTCATCAAGCTGGCAGGTCCGAAGGCTCGCCTGTGGGGGAAAGGCTGGCTCCTGCGATACTTTGTTCTTAGCCACTTCATCGACACCCCGAGCTCGGCTCGGCCCCAGGTAGACCCGCTGCGCAGGCTCTCATCAAGCTGGCAGGTCCGAAGGCTCGCCTGTGGGGGAAAGGTTGGCTCCTGCGATACTTTGTTCTTAGCCACTTCATCGACACCCTGAGCTCGGCTCGGCCCCAGGTAGACCCGCTGCGCAGGCTCTCATCAAGCTGGCAGGTCCGAAGGCTCGCCTGTGGGGGAAAGGCTGGCTCCTGCGATACTTTGTTCTTAGCCACTTCATCGACACCCCGAGCTCGGCTCGGCCCCAGGTAGACCCGCTGCGCAGGCTCTCATCAAGCTGGCAGGTCCGAAGGCTCGCCTGTGGGGGAAAGGCTGGCTCCTGCGATACTTTGTTCTTAGCCACTTCATCGACACCCCGAGCTCGGCTCGGCCCCAGGTAGACCCGCTGCGCAGGCTCTCATCAAGCTGGCAGGTCCGAAGGCTCGCCTGTGGGGGAAAGGTTGGCTCCTGCGATACTTTGTTCTTAGCCACTTCATCGACACCCCGAGCTCGGCTCGGCCCCAGGTAGACCCGCTGCGCAGGCTCTCATCTAGCTGGCAGGTCCGAAGGCTCGCCTATGGGGGAGAGGTTTGGTTGTCTTCATCAATACCCCGAGCTCGGCTCGGCCCCAGGTAGACCCGCTGCGCAGGCTCTCATCAAGCTGGCAGGTCCGAAGGCTCGCCTGTGGGGGAAAGGTTGGCTCCTGCGATACTTTGTTCTTGGCCACTTCTACATTACAACGAGCTCGACTCGGCCCCAGGTAGACCCGTTACGCAGGCTCTCAATAAGCTAGCAGGTCCGACGGCTCGCCGGTGGGGTAGGGGTTTAATTGGTTGGAAAAATACGTGGGTAGGGCCCTGACCTAGACTGGAGGCAAGGCCCCAAAGGTCTCGGCCAGTAAGGGTCTCGGCTCAAAGGTCTCGGCCAGTAAGGGTCTCGGCTAAAAGGTCTCGGCCAGCAGAGGTCTCGGTCGAAGGGGGGTTCTCGCGAAAAGAGGCTCCCGGCGGACCTGAGCAGGACAGCTTAATTAACAACGCGAGGTTCCCGCCTAACGGATTTCTAAGAGGTTATCCTAAAGAGACTAAGGGTCTCGGCGGAAGTTCGCGCGGAAGCCATTCGGCAGAACAATATACTTTCAAGCACGCTGAAAATGAGAGATAAAACACTGCTTTGCATAAAATTAATTACACAATGTTGGAGCCTCTCGCTCATTACAAAAGAAACAAAAAGAGAAGTTTAGGGGGACACGCTGTAACTCCCGCTGGTGCTTTCGCTTGAATCCTCGCCAGAGCCCTCTCCAGATGTCTCGCCAGCGGTAGAAGACCTCGGGATGTCTGAGGGAGGTGAGTCCGGCGCGCCCGGAGGTTTGGGAACTGGATCGTAGAGCCAAGGAAGAAGCTGGCGAGCGTCGATGGTCGCGCCGTCCTCCCGAAGCAGCTTGACGTCTCGCAGCGTCTCGAGCGTCAGCTTGACGGTTGCCTGAGCGTTGGCCTGAAGCAGCTTGTCAACGTCGTACTCCGAAAGGTAACGACTCCGCAGCCTCGCATCTAGCTCCGGAGGCGGGACCTTCGCCAGCTCTGCGCGAAGCTGTTCCCTCAAGAGGACGCTCTCGCAGCGCGCGTTGGCCAGCTCTGCGCGAAGCTCCCTGACTTGGGCAGAATCCTGTGAAAAGAAAAAGAGAGTTCAGCCTGGAAACATCGCACCATCATAACTTTGAAAAACGAAAGCAAGGGTTCGGGAGGGTCTCGCTTACCTCAGCCGCAGGGCGTAGAGACAGCGCCAGTCGAGCATCCGCAAGCTCTTGTTGAGCTTTCGCGATTTCTTCTCCCGCGGCCTGCGCTCGAGCCATCGCGTCCTCCCTCGCCTTGCGCATATCGGTGAAATTCTTGTCAAGGGTGATGCTTCGACGCGCACACATATGCGCAAGCTCGAACCCGCGCAATAGAGCCCGGATGGCATCGAAGGCTATAAGGCGGGTGGACATCTGGTCGAATGTGCTGGCATCCTCCCGGCTGTAAAGGCCGTATCCCAGCGAGAAGGCCTCGCCAGTCACATCTTCCCCCTCCGCCCAGTTGGGAAGGAGCGTCGTAACTTTGATCAAGTTCGACTCAGGATCCCATTCCATCTGAGGCTTCCCCTCCGCGTCGACGTACTTCACGCCGAAGCCGAAGTTCATGTGCCCTCTCGGCACCTCCTGGGGCGGGACGCTGGCAGAGGTTTCAGCGGCGACCACTCCTCCCCCAGCCTCGCTCGCGGCCGAGGGGTTCCCGGTAGAAGCCTCGGCGCGGCTCCTGGCGGCGGCATCCATCTCGCTGGCCATCTGAAGGATCGCTTCAAAGGACCTGCCCTCTGGAGGAGGTTGGACAGGCGGGACGGCCGGGGCTTTCCCCTTCTAAAGGGCAGAAGGTTTCGGCCTCTTCAGCGTTCGGAGAGGAGGAAGGGTGACCTTCCGCTTCTTGGCCGGTGGCGGCAAGGGAGGGGCTGGATCTTCTCGGCAGGCGCTGGCGCTAGCTTCCGCGAGCGCAAGGGAGCCTCTCGCTGCCAGACCCTCGACACCCCGGCCTTCAACGAAGGGTTGGCGCAGAGGGACCTCCCGCTCTCATGCAAAGTTAAAACGCTTTAGCACTTCAGCGCAAGAAAATCTTTGATAAAAGAGGGAATCTGAGGCGAGACCGTACCTTCGCCCGAGTGAACAAGTGGGAGGGAGTCGACGTCCCGCCGAAGATAGGGGACGTCGAATTCCTTGGTCCCGAAGAATTCCAGGATTGCGCTCTCGTGCGATCCCAGAGCAGGCGGCTTGTAGGCAGCGTCCTCATACTGGACGGGCTGAAGCGGGACGTTGCCGAAGTCCCCGCTGACATAAACGAACTTCTCGCCCCAGTGGTGGTGCTTGTTGGCGAGACCGGTAACCTCGAGCAGTTGCCCGGAGAAGAAAACTACCCTCCCCCTTGGCGCGGAAGTTGAATAGCTTCCGGAAGATGGGCAGACTAAACTCGATCCTCTCGGATCGCATATAGCATATGAATGCTATAAGTATCGCGACTGAGTTCGGGTTTAGCTGGGCGGGAACCACCCCATAATAGCGAAGAGCTAGCCGAACCTCCGGCCAAAGGGGGAGGCGGAAGCCCACCTTGAAGTGCTCGAGGGGGATGGCAAGCTCTCCCGCCCCCGGAGTATTCACCCTATCGTGATTCCCCGGGTTTCGCGCCGAAAAGCCGGCGGGGATGTAGCGGTCGACGATCATGTTGTATTCGTCGAGGATGAGCTTGCAGGAAGGGAAGAGGTGTTTTTGAAAATCTTCCGCGCAGTGGGCGCGACCCTTGCTCTCGCCAGGCATGGTTGGTTTGTGAGTAAGAGCGAGAGCGAAAGAGGGGTCGAAGCGAGAGCAAGAACGCGAAAGCAAGGAGGGAAGGCTGAGGTTCCGGATCGAAGAAGTAAATGCGGTTGGTAGACTTCTCTATTTATAAGAAAACGTAATCATCATGAATTCATCCGACAGAGAGAGAAAGTGACAGCGGAGTACAGCTGTCAGAATCCGGGCTAACGGCGCCTCGGTTCTCCCCCTCGGGATGACAGCGGTCAACGGTCGTTTCGGGTTTCGACGCGACTACCTAGATTGGCGCAAGCCTCCTAGATTGGCGCAAGCCTCCTAGATTGGCGCAAGCCTCCTAGATTGGCGCAAGCATCCTAGATTGGTGTAAACGTCTTAATTAAAAAGCCTCGCAGAGCGACAAAAAGAAAAAGGAAAAGAGAGACATGAGTAGAAGCGGGATTCTCGCTAGCGCAAGCTGGATGAAACTTAATTGGTAATAATGTTTATTACAGATACATTGAAAAAAATAAAAGAGATACATTGAGATTCAGAGCGTGAAGGCTAGTAGGGCTTCCAGCTCCATCGTCCTCGTTCTCGCCGCCTAGTTCTTGGGGGCGCCAACGGGTTGAAGTAAGACGATAGCGTGGTACACCCAAGGTTGATCCGCCTGGCGTAATCCCGGATCTGCGAGATGCACCTCCCTGGCGAAGACTCGGCGGAAGGCCCATGCGGGCAATCAGTCTCGCCCAAGAAGAAATCCCGCTCCAGAGCCTCCAGCCTTTGCTCCACAGATTCGCGGAATGCTTTCGCCGCGGCAGTATGGGCACGGTCTCGCCGGATAAGCTTGGCCAGGATGACCGAGATCTTCCTCCGTCTCCCCTTCGCGCTCCCAGCACTGTTCAGGGTTTCCTCTATCTCGCCAGACGAAGGGAGAGGGGACTCTTCATCCTCTTCTTCCTCGTCTTCTTCTTCTTCTTCTCCTTCCTCGTTGACTCCCGACCGCAAGCCAGGATCATCTGCGAAAGGAACGTGCGAGAATTTTGGTTAAAGCATGGCGATCAACGGTTTTAAAAGGTCTCGCATACCTGCGGTTGGGCGAGAACCGTCAACCAAAGTTGGACGAGAAGGCCCGGCCCCTCCGTTGGTCCCATAAAGAAGGTGAAGAGGCTTGCCCAGCCCCGGGCGGAAGGGCTCGCGCGCGATAATCCCGGCCTGGCCGGAAGCAGGAGGGGAGTTGTCTTTTCTCAGGGGACGATCAACATCCTTGAGAGTAGCGGAAGGTTCAAAAGCCGCCCCTCCCGCCTGCAGGATAGGATTGGCCACCGCAGGAGGCACTTCGACGGTTCTCGCTTCATCTGCCCGGGTGGTTAGACCCGGGTCGGCGGGAGTTGGCGCTGCGAGAAGACGGTTCAGAAAAGAAAAGGTCGGGTCGAAATACTGACAAGGGAAAATGTACCTATCGTTCCGGTTTCGGCCGAAGGAATCCTCTCCAAGACCCGCGTTTGGTCCTTGGGTGAATGAGCGGGCAGGTTCGAAGAATTTGGCGGGATCTCGTCGCCATCGTTAGGAGCGGTTTCCTGCGAAAGCTTACGTTAACTATCGGATCCAGTGCACAATCAGCTCGATAGGAACGGTTGAAAGGCTTACCTTCTGCGGAGAAGGATCCCCCGCAGGATTGGGAGTGGGGGAAGGAGGATCCCTGTTCTCGCGAGAAAGGTCCCGCCGGACCACCTTCGCCCTTTTCTTTTCCTTCTTCTTCGGCTCGGACGGCCCGGCGGTGGAAGTCTTTCTCGCTAGCCATGGAGCCACCGCCGCACAGTTAGCCAGGGCCCGCGCTTGGGCAGCGGCTAACCGGTCTTGGAGGTCTTGCGGAAGCGGTTTGGCAGCACGTTTGGGATGCATGGTAAGCTCGCGCAAAGGTCCCGAGGGGCGAGAGCTCAGTCGTGAAAACAGTATTTCAAGGGCGAGGCATATGGTCGTCTATCGGTGCATATTTATAGCCGCAGTAGGACCCACCAAAAGATTCCCCTGGTTAGTTGGCACGTGTCCAGCGAATATTTCGGGGGTTGGACTTGTCTTGTCGAGCGCAGGGCTAGCTCGAAAAGAGCGGGAATTGTGTACAACCCCATATTCGCTGGGAGGGACCCAAAGGCTTCAATGGTCAGGATTGGGCTAGTCTCAGGCTAGCCTCGGGTTAACCCTAAGGCATACTTGGGGAGTTCTCGTCCTGTAGGAGCTCTCGCCAAGGGCAGGCCAAAGCTGAGGAAACCAAGGCAGATAGTTGAGCTCTTGGCAGGAGAGATCGTCGACCGACCAAGGCAGATAGTCGAGCTCTCGGCAGGAGAGATCGTCGACCGACCAAGGCAGATAGTCGAGCTCTCGGCAGGAGAGATCGTCGACCGACTAAGGCAGATAGTCGAGCTCCCGGCAGGAGAGATCGTCGACCAAGGCAGATAGTCGAGCTCTCGGCAGGAGAGATCGTCGACCGACCAAGGCAGATAGTCGAGCTCTCGGCAGGAGAGATCGTCGACCGACCAAGGCAGATAGTCGAGCTCTCGGCAGGAGAGATCGTCGACCAGGGCAAATAGTCGAGCTCCCGGCAGGAGAGATCGTCGACCGACCGAAGCAGAGAGCCTGACGGCGGAAGCTCCCGCCTTAGGGAGAACTCCCGCCCAGGACAGGCGAGAAGGCCTTAGGTGAACCTTCTTTCGCTTTAACATCATGACTACCTAGCGCGAGAACCTTCCTTTCAGGGGTTCTCGCTAAGGCGGCCCTAGAGGGGCCCCAGCGAGAGCCTTCTAGGCCGGAGGTCTCGCCAAGTGGGCCCACGGGGTGGGACCCGGAGTCCAGAGAAGATTATTTTATTATTATCCCGAGGTAAAATTACCCAAACGCCCTTAGGAGAACAGCGGGATTTGGCTATTGGCAGACCCCTCAGGGGTATTTCAGTATTTTCAGGTCAAAGGAAGACTATAAAAAGACCCATAGGGGCTCTTTGGAAGGCAGGCTTTCATTATTCTCCCACTCTAGTGCCTTCTGAGGAGCTCCCAACCCAGCATTTGGCTTTGGAGGGGAAGCTCTCAGAGATCTTCCGGGTGTGTGGTGGGACCTCCCAGCTGAGGCTTGGGGTCAGTCTTTTGACCTTAGCAGCCAGTCAAGGGTCGAGATAAGAGAGAAGTAGGCGTCGGCTGCACTTTGGTTTGTGAACATTCGTTGGGGTCATTTTTGACTTCAACAACAACCTAAAAAATACAAGTTACATGTTTAGTTCCCCAAAGATATTTGATCCTCTCCTTGAATTTGGCCCTCATAATCTCGCTAGCCGAGAGCCCAGCAATTTCAAAGCCGAATCCTTCTCCTCTAACATTAACAGAAGATCTCCATACCTCTATTTTTTGTGGCCATCTCCACCAACTTGACAACAGCCTCTTTTTCTTGTTCATCATTTTCCATCACTTTCCATCCTAAAATTCTGGAACTTAGATTAGTTGCTCATCAAAGATTCTCCTTGAACTCTCCAAAAGTTGACATTTAGCCTTATAAGTCCACCTTAAGCATCTCCATTTCAGTCTTGGGCTCCTCTAACTCATTCAATGTGTTCTTCATTATTTTTTTAATAGAATGCATAACTATTTAGTTTTCATGTAATTCCTAAAACAAATGCAACTGTGAAATGTTATACGAATGTAAACCCACTAATAATACAGTAGTAATCCCTAAAGCAAAAAAAATTATGAAGGCTACATAAATACAACTCTATAACCTAAAAGAATAACAAGCAAACCTACTATAAAAGATGTTGATGTAAATCCGACTAAAAATGGAACTAAAACATGATATTAAAGGTTGCATAATCATAAAAATTATCTTATAAAAGTTATGTTATAGGAACAGAACCGCAATCCCTGAATAAAATCCAATGCAAACGATTTTAGAGGTTTCCTTATTCTGCACGAGTACTGCACAAAAGACCTTCGCGGAGATTACCCACTAGATTTTCAGAGGTTTTTGCCTTCTCTTCAACAGTTGTCTCTCATGGCAAGAGGGTCTGTAAGGGTTTGGAATGAGGGAGTCTGCAAATTTCAAAACCAGGGAAACTTTTCGAACGAAGGCGAAAATGAGGTGGCCCTGTGCGAAAAAGCTTCTATTTTCTTAAGCACGATTAAATGATGCAAGTAGCGTATAAATATTTTTTTTGTGTGACCATGCACAACAACACTCACAGTGTTGAGAAGAAAATAATATTAGATTAATAAATATTACCAATACTTTAAAATGGTGGTTGTTATTCGCAAGTCATATTTGTCTATTTAGATATTTTATCTATCTGCATCTCTAAATAAAGTAAAATTTATTATTCATAGATAATTTTGTTAGTCACGGATTAATACAATTTTTTTAAAAAAAAGATAATCCATTTTGCCTCTCACCACAAGGTGGGATATTTAAATCGCGTGAACATCGAAAAAATTATGTTTTTAAATCTTTCAAATATTTTCAGAAATCGCAATCGCATGACTAATGAAGAAATCTTGTAAAATAAAAATATATGCATGACATCATAATCTAAATAGTCATTAATGCTATACAAAATACAACATTCAATCTTAATTTTAATATAAACAATGCATTTATGTTTTCTGAATTACCCTGTGAATAAACATTTATAAACTCAAAATAATTAAAATATGTTAATCTATTATTAGACACTTATAACTAATTTTAATATAAACAATCTAATTTTCTTTTTTAAGTTAACCCACCTAATTTAAGTGTGTAATCGCACGTTTTATTATTACAAATCATGGTGCGGAAACCCAACAAATCATGTCCACGTGGTGTCGGTAGCAACGTGGCATTAGCTGCAACGTGGCATCAGCAGCAACGTAGCATGTCCACCGCAGCTTGAGCATGTGTTATGCGAGCTCGCTTGTTGCTGTTCCCTCCGTGCCCTGCAACGCATAGAATTGTTTATAGGAAGCATCAGATCTGCCGCTGAAATAGAGCTTATCAACGGCTTGATGGACATCCGGACGATTTCGAGTTATTAACGCTCCAGCTAGGTGGCAGCAGATTGATTGGGAGATATGTTGGCTGCCTGATGGCGATCGGACGGTCGAGAGTGATGGAAAGTCGACAAAGAGCACATGGGCAATTGGGCACTGATTGCTCGAGTAGAAGGAAGGCAATGTTAGTTTTGATTGGTTTTGGGCCTTTGGCCATAATACTTTTGAAATTTCGAATAATTTATGTCAATAATCGAAATTTTGAAGAAAATCCCGTTCAATTAACATTGGGCAATGTTAAAAGCACATCATAAATGATTATTGACACACTCAAAAATCACATTAAAAAGATTAAAACCCTAAATCTCCAAACATCTCAAGGC
The DNA here is from genome assembly GCA_039513925.1 of Platanthera zijinensis. Classification (NCBI taxonomy): domain Eukaryota; kingdom Viridiplantae; phylum Streptophyta; class Magnoliopsida; order Asparagales; family Orchidaceae; genus Platanthera; species Platanthera zijinensis. The sequence goes on from CM077078.1 coordinate 25,134,726, forward strand.
TTTAACCACACTCCAACCCGACGACGGTCTCTCCTCCATATTTCGCGAGTTTTGCTGCCGCTCCCGCCGATTCGTGCTTGTCCTCACCCCTGCTCCGGCGAGTTCTCCGTCGGTCCTTCGAGATCGGCGGCTCCCGGACGCGATTTCCTTACCCGACGACGACTCCCGCTCCGCCCCATCGCGCCACTGCTTCCGCATTTCTCCTGGTCGCCCTCTCCGCCGGATCTTCTTTCTTCTACTGCGATTTTGCCGCCCTCTTCTCCAAATCTCCTTCTCCTCCGGGTAGCCTTCTCCAGATCTCCCTCTCCTCCAGGTAGTCTTCTCCAGATCTCCAGATTTCCTGAATACTTCATTTTTAAGGATCAATTTTTAAGATTTCCTGAATATTTGCACAAGTGATTGGTGATCTTCGAAGGCTTCAAACAATGATGATTGACATATATTCTTGAGATTAATCTAAGATTTTGTATCACATATGTTATCTATTTTGAATGATTGTGTTAATTGAACACTTTTTCAATCTATAAATTCACTAGTAATGCTAGCAAGATAAATCCCCAACTTCGAAAAAATGAAAAAGAGTTTTTGGTGTGCATTTAAAAAAAAAAAATTGGTGTGTTAATAAACATTTTGTGTGTAAATAATTTTTTTGTGTCAATAGCATTCGACTGTCAATAATTAAAAACGATGTGCTTTTAACATTGCCCTTAACATAAGTCTTGTGAATAAGAACTTTTCATTACCGTCAGATTTACTCTCTGCTAAAGTCAACCTATCTTTAAAACCTTAGGATTTGTTGCGGACTAACTCGATGTTCTGGTCGGACCGGATATTCTTGGACCGCCTTAGCTCGCGGAGCGGTCGAGCGCGCACACAGTCAATTGAAAAATGGGGGACGGACACAGGAGGTTTTAACGTGGAAAACCCTTCAACCGGGTGAAAAACCACGTGACCGGGTCGGTGCCGATCAAAATCCACTAGATTGCTGGAGGTTACAATTTGACGGGGGAAATCGGGGCGACAGGCCGCTCCCGTTACAACCTTGAGGAGAGAGAGAGTATATGCGCTTGTCGGTGGGCAACAGACTGCCTCGCCAACGGGACTTGGATGGTGGAATGCGCGGGATGCTTCAGTTGCGTGCGCTCAGAGGCGACGCGTGTCCTGAGGTTGTCACTGCTTCCTTTGTGCGTCTTTCTCGGTCCTTGGAGTGTTTCCTTGGTAACTGAGCTCTGGTGGGGTGCAAATAGCCGATGATAGGTTCTGGTAGCTGTTGGCAGGAGCTGATAGCCACTGGGGGCCGCTGAAGGCCTTGGGCGGCGGCCGGTGGTTGGCGGCGAGAGGCGGCCGCTGGTGGTTGGCGACGAGGGGTGGCCGCCGGCGGAGAAGAACGGGAAAGCTCCCACCTGAGGAAGAAGAAGAAGAAGCGTAGGAGGAGAAAGTTAGGAAATGAGGAGCCCCTGGGGTCCTTTTATAGGCTCCAGGGGGAAGTTACGACGGGCCCCACCACTAACATAGTGGGTTAGTGGGTGGTTTTGTCCCGATCGGACGGCCGGTGGGGCCTCTCCCTCGATCGGACGGCGGGGAGAGGTTTCCATGATGGCGGGCCGTCATGACGGCGGCGGCAGCCGGGCGGCCGGCGAGGGAGGCCGGCGGCGGCCAAGGACACGGCCGGCCATGGCCGGGGCGGCCATGGCCGGGGCGGCCATGGCCGGGGCGGCCATGGCCGGGGCGGCCATGGCCGGGGCGGCCATGGCCATGGCCGGCCATGGCCGGGGAGGCCATGGCCGGGGCGGCCATGGCCACGGCCGGCCATGGCCGGGGCGGCCATGGCCGGGGCGGCCATGGCCGGGGCGGCCATGGCCGGGGCGGCCATGGCCGGGGCGGCCATGGCCACGGCCGGCCATGGCCGGGGCGGCCATGGCCGGGGCGGCCATGGCCACGGCCGGCCATGGCCGGGTGGCCACGGCCGGGGCGGCCATGGCTACTTCCGGCCACGGCCGGGGCGGCCATGGTCGGGGCGGCCATGGCCACGGCCGGCCATGGTCGGGCGGCCATGGCCACGGCGGCGGCCGGCCATGGTCGGGCGGCCATGGCCACGGCGGCGGCCGGCCATGGTCGGGGCCATGGCCGGGGCCGGCCATGGTCGGGGCCATGGCCGGGGCCGGCCATGGCCGAGGCCGGCCATGGCTGGGCCATGGCCATGGCCTCGGCCATGGCCGAGGCGGGCCGCGCGCGCGCGGGCGCAGGCCGCGCGCGCGCGCTGGCCGCGCGCGCGCGGGCCCTGCGCGCAGGCCTCGCGCGCGGGCCTTGCGCGCGGTCCGCGCGCGCGGGCCTTGCGCGCAGGCCGCGCGGGCGCAGGCCGCGCGGGCGCAGGCCGCGCGCGCGCAGGCCGCGCACAGGCTGCGCGCGTAGGCCTTGCGCGCAGGCCGCGTGCACGCAGGCCGCGTGCGCGCAGGTCGCGCGCTCAGGCCTTGCGCGCGTATGCCGCGCACGCGCACAGGCCGCGTGTTTGCTGGCCGGACTTGGCGAGGCTGCGTGTACGCGCGCGCGCAGGCGGTGCTTGCGCGCAGGCCGTGCGCGGCCATGGAGAGGGTTGCGTGCGTGGTTTTTACTATTTTGAAATGACTAATTTTTTGCGGTGTGCAGGTACCGAAGCGCTCTGCTGGACCAATGCGTCTACGCTCCTCCTTGACTGAAGATGGCGTTGCTATTTGGAGAACAAAGTTCGGGCTTCCTTCAGACTTGGAGGTGAGGATCCCGCGTCCCGAGGAGCGGGTTCAAAATCCTCCCCGTGGTTGGCTGACTGTCTGCGAAGTGTCGCTCAGATCTGGTTTCCGTCTTCCTCCCTGCGACGAGGTGGTGGAGATTCTGAAGTTTTGCGGAGTTTCTATTTCCCAGTTTGCCCCTACCGGGGTTACTCGTATCATGGGCTTGATTGCTTTTTTTCGTGAGCATGGGGGCTCCCTCTCTTTAGACCAGTTCCGTGATTGGTGCGACGTGCGCTTTGATGGTGGTGAGCGGATCGAGGTGCACAGCAACAAGGTTTGGCTGGAGTTTGAGTCTCGCAAAGATCGTCGTCACGGTAACACTTTGTTCGGTTATGTGAAGAACTCTTGGGGTCTTCCTGAGGTGTGGAATGCACTTCCCGACCGTTGTCGCCGTGTGAAAGGGAGGGAGCGAGACTTCTCTCCAGTGTTGGGATTTTCCGAGCCTCGTGAATTGGCTAACCGTCTCTTCAACATATATGCGTTTGTCGAAGAGAAGCGATTGTTGGGGTGTGGTATTTCTGTTGGCACAGGACGGGCGGTGTTGTATTCTCAGGGAGGAGGCCGCAAGAGAAAAGCGGTCATGGCCCCCGATAGTGATGTTGATGCTGTGGTGGTAGCCTCTGATGATTCAGTCCCAGAGACGCAGTTACCTATTTCCCCGACTCCACGGGCGCTTGCTAGCGCAGCGGTTCCTCGGATGTCTTCCTCTTTGAAGGCGATGAGTGATGCGGTACGTTGGTGCCTTATCGTTTCTTCCTCCTTCTATTTTTTGTTTGAAGGCGGCTAATTGCGTGTTTTCCTTTTGCAGATCGAGACTCAGGCGCAGATAGCGGTTACCTGGAATGATCATTACGTGAGCCTGAAGGATGGCTATCTTGCTTTGCAGGAGAAGCTTCGACTGTCGATGGGTTCACTTTCTTCTCTCAAGGAAGAACATGACCGGGACATCGCACAGTATCATCGAGTTGGGTCAGAGCTGAAGTCTGAGATAGAAGACGTGCGTGCTTCCTTGGACGTGGAGAAAGCCGTGGTGGAGAGGACTGCCCAGATGTTGAAACATGCGAGGGAGGAAATATCTGGCTTGGAGACTCAATTGCATGCGGCGCGAGATGAGGTTGCAGGCCTTGAGACCCAGCTTTGTGCGACGAGGGCGCAGGTAGAGACGTTATCTTCGGATGACCGTACATCAGAATTGAAGGCCGCAGGCCTCGCAGAGTACCTGGAGTCCTTGGACTATATGCGGGATCGTAGCCTGATTGCGGAGGAGGTTCGTGATGACATTTGGTCCAAGGAAGTAGAGCCTCAGATGGATGACATGCGCCAGTTAGCGCTTCGTCGTGGTGTTTCGAAGGCTTTTCGCTTCATAGGGAAGCATCTTGGGTGTGATACTTCCAGTTTCAGCTTTGCGGATGTCTCAGATGATGAGTGTTTTAGCTCAGATGCTGATGATGAGTAGTTGTAGTGTTTATCTGCTTTTGTCTGCCTCGTTGTTTATTTGTAGTCATTTGTTTCTATCATAGCTTTTGAGATTGTCGCTGTTAGAGCTTCCATTCGTTGTTTGTTATGATAGCCTTACTTGTATGTCGTTGTCCTGCGTTTTGCATAGATGTATTTTGCCACGAGATGGTTGTTTGTGGGAGTTGTTCTTTGTCATGGTGTATTTGTATTTTGACGTGAGATAGTGTGTGGGCCTGGCTCGCGGCCTAGTTTGTATGTGGGCTTCTTTGTGAGGGGGTCAAGTCCTCACGGTGTTGCGTGGAACAGGTCCATGGCCTTTTGCGCGAGACAGACTCGCGGCTTCTTCGTGAGGGGGGCAGGTCCCCACGGTGTTGCGTGGAACAGGCCCACGGCTTTTCGCGCGAGACAGGCTCGTGGCTTCTTCGTGAGGGGGGCAGGCCCCCACGGTGTTGCGTGAGACAGGCCCACGGCTTTTCGCGCGAGACAGGCTCGTGGCTTCTTCGTGAGGGGCAGGCCCCCACGGTGTCGCGTGGGACAGGCCCACGGCTTTTCGCGCGAGACAGGCTCGTGGCTTCTTCGTGAGGGGGGCAGGCCCCCACGGTGTCGCGTGGGACAGGCCCACGGCTTTTGAATTTCGTTAGAACATACAGTGTTTGCAGAAAATAAAAGGTAATTCTTTGAATAATAAGCGTGATTCAAAGTATTGCATGAGATCAGGTTTGTGACTTATATAGGTCACCTAGTCTCGAGTTGAAAATGACGGCATAAAAGAGTCGTAATGTGTCACTGGTAAAAGCGGCGTAGATTTTGTGCGTTCCAGGTGCGTGGGAGAATCTTTCCTTCGGCATTTCGTAGCTTGTATGTGCCTGGCTTCACCATAGCGGTGACAACGAATGGTCCTTCCCATGTTGGAGATAGCTTGTCGCCTTGTGTTCCCTTTCCGACAGCTTCCAAGGTGCGAAGGACTAGGTCTCCGATGTTGATTGAGCGGGCCTTTACCCGGCGGTTGTAGTAGCGGGCTGTGCGTTGTTGGTAGGCGGCGGCACGAAGAGCGGCTTCTTCTCGTACTTCGAAGATCAGGTCAAGGTTGTCTCAGAGCGCCTCGTTGTTTATCTGAGGATCGAAGTCGGATGTCCGAGGACTAGGGACGCCAATGTCGACGGGTATAATAGCCTCCGTTCCATAACAGAGATTATAAGGAGTTTCTCTGGTAGGCGTTCTCTCTGTGGTGCGATATGCCCATAGCACATTAGGAAGAGCGTCCACCCATTGCCCCCCAGCATCTTCTAGTCGTGTTTTTAGTCCCTTTAAGATAGTACGGTTGGTTACTTCAATTTGCCCATTAGATTGGGGATGTGATACTGCTGTGTGTCGCAATGCTATCTTTAAGTCTTCACATAACTTGGTGAAGGACTTTCCAGTGAATTGAGTGCCGTTGTCTGTGATAATGATTGCCGGTATGCCGAAGCGACATACGATGTTCTTCCAGACGAACTGTTTGGCGTTCTCTTCGGTTATCTTGGCCAGTGGTTCTGCTTCGATCCACTTGGTAAAATAATCGATTGCCATAATGATGAATTTCCTTTGACCGGAAGCTAATGGCAAAGGTCCAAGGAGGTCTATCCCCCATTGTGCGAACGGCCAGGCTCCTTGTATCGACGTGAGGGCTACCGGGGGCTGCCGGGGAATGTTGGCGTGTACTTGACAGCTCTTGCACTTCTGAACGAATTCTGTCGCTTTCTTCTTCATGGTTGGCCAGTAAAATCCTTGCCGTAGGATTTTCCTGGCCAGGGCTTTTCCCCCGAGATGTTCGCCGCATACTCCTTGGTGAACTTCGCGGAGCGTGTACTCGGCATCTTCTCCTGATAGGCACTTCAGGTAGGGTCCTGCAAAGGACCATTTGTATAGCTCCCCGTCTATCAGAGTGAATGCTGCCGCTCTCATTCTCAGGCGACGAGCCTCCTTTTGATCTTCCGGTAACAGTTGGCCCTTCAGATGGGCGATTAGCGGGGCTGTCCATGATTCCTCTGCTTTATTGACTTCTGCTACTTCCCATGGGCCGTGAATACTGGGGAAGACTATTTCTTCAACTTGGCGCCTTCTTGTTTGGTATTGCGTTGAAGAAGTGGCCAGCTTTGACAGGGCATCTGCCTTGTTATTTTGTTCTCGAGGGATATGTATAATTTGGATTTGTGGGATTTGGATGAGAAGAGACTTGACGAGTTTCAGGTATTGGGATAGCTGTTCATTCTTGGCTTCAAATTCTCCTTCTACCTGCGAGACAACAAGTTGTGAGTCAGAGTAAATGATCAGCTGCTTGACCTGGCAGCTGATGGCGAGCCTGAGTCCCGCGATCAGGGCTTCGTATTCTGCTGCATTGTTTGTGGCAGAGAATTTTAGTCGGAGTCCATATTCTAGAGTAACGAGTTCTGGATTAATGAGGAGCAGGCCTGCCCCAGCACCTTCAGCCCCTGAGGCCCCGTCTACGTATAACGTCCATGTTCGTCCGGCTTCCGTGGGTGCAAATTCTGTTTCCGTCGGTAGAGTGCTCTCTACAATGAAGTCGGCCAAAACCTGAGACTTGATGACGGGGCGCGGGAGGAAGTGGATATCGAACTCACTCAATTCGACAGCCCACTTAACCAATCGACCGGATGCTTCGGGTTTTTGAAGAATGGCCCGGAGTGGTAGCTCGGTTAGGACCTTAATAGTGTGTGCCTGGAAGTAGGGACGGAGTTTTCTCGCGGAAAAGACAAGTGCTAAGGCTGTTTTGTCTGCAGCTGGGTAGCGGGTTTCGGTATCAGAAAGGATTTTGCTCAGGAAGTAGATGGGGCGTTGAATTCCCCCTTCGTCTTTTACTAGGACTGAACTTAGGGCTGCTGGTGTGATGACAAGATATAAAAAGAGAATTTCTCCGGGAGCTGGCTTGGATAGAAGTGGAGGAGAGGCCAGGTACTGCTTTAGGGATTCAAAGGCTGATTGACACTCATCGGTCCATTGAAACCCTGAGCTTCGTGCTTCTCGGAGAATTTTGAAGAAAGGGAGGTACTTGTCCCCTGATCGAGCTAGGAATCGGGATAGCGCTGTGATTCTTCCGTTCAGCCGTTGTACATCTTTAAGCGACCTGGGTGGAGACATTTCTTCGAGAGCCTTAATTTTCTCAGGGTTGGCCTCTATTCCTCGCTGGGTAACCATGAACCCCAAAAATTTTCCGGAAGTGACACCGAAGGCGCACTTGCTTGGGTTGAGCTTCATTCCATATTGTCTGAGGATCCTGAAACATTTTTCTAGGTCTTCTAAATGGTCTTCTCGGCGAATGCTCTTAACCAGCATATCGTCTACATATACTTCCATGGATCTGCCGATGAGTTGTTTAAAGATCTTGTTCATGAGCCGCTGGTAGGTGGCTCCTGCATTTTTAAGTCCGAATGGCATTACCTTGTAGTAATAAATTCCTTTGTCGGTACGGAAAGCCGTGTGCTCCTCGTCGGTCGGATCCATTCGAATCTGGTTGTATCCAGAGTAGGCGTCCATGAAGCTAAGCAGTTGATGACCGGCGGTTGAGTCAACTAGTTGATCGATCCTGGGAAGTGGAAAGCTGTCCTTAGGGCAAGCCTGGTTGAGATTTGTATAATCCACGCACATTCTCCACTTTCCTGAGGATTTCTTCACTAGGACAACGTTAGCTACCCAAGCAGGGTAGCCAACTTCTCGAATGAATTGCGCGCGCAGGAGTTTTTCAACCTCTTCTTCTATTGCTTGGAGCCTCTCAGGGGCGAAATTCCTCTTCTTTTGAATGACGGGCTTACATGCAGGGTTGATGTTGAGGGAGTGGCGGATGACCTGAGGGTCGATCCCAGGCATATCTTCTGGGGACCAGGCAAAGATATCCTTATTCTTGCGGAGGTAGGCTGCTAATTCTTCCCTCTCGTGCTCCTGTAAGAGGGATCCAAGCTGGACGGTGCGATCCGGCTTTGTCGAAGAGAGGGGGACTTCAATTAGACCTTCGGAGGGTGCCCCCCACTGCAGAACTGCTTCATCTCTTAGGTCAAAGTCATCGATGTTTAGCGTGGTAGGCTCGGTGGGCTGTGCTTGCTTGGAATAACAACTCCTTGCGGCTTCCTGGTTTCCGCGTACTACTCCAATTCCTCCAGGAGTAGGGAACTTCATTGCTAGATGGGGGATAGATGGGATGGCCTTGAAGGTAGTCTGAACTGGCCTTCCGAATATAGCGTTGTATGCTGAGTTTGAATCTACAACCACGAATTGAGCTTCATGCGTAATCTGTCTTGGGAATTCTCCCAACGTGACTGGTAGAGTGACTGTTCCAATGACTTGGACCTGATGGTTGTCGAAACCATATATTGGTCCTGCGGCTGGAGTTAGCTGCTGCCGAGATATATTCATACTCTGCAGAGTGGTGGAAAAAAGGACGTCGACTGAACTGCCATTATCGACGAGGATTCGCTTAACGTTATAGCAGGGATTTCCGATTCCGGCGCTAATTACGAGCGGGTCTTGATGCGGGATTCGGACGTTGATAAGGTCTTCATCCCCAAATGATATGGTGGTGCCCTGCTTTCTTCTTTTATCTTCATGGGCTTCCTTTACAGAGTGGACTGACAGTATCTGTGAGGTTAGAATAGGTGACCCGGCAATAGTCTCAATGTTTCCTACTGCTTGCCTTCCTCCTTCGGGCGCTGGCGGGGCATTCTGATGGTCCCTGGGTCGCCTAGGCGGGTCTTGCTGCTCTTGGACCCTTCCTTGTAGAAATCTACCGAGCAGTCCTAAACGGACTAAACGCTCGATTTCCTCCTTTAGGCGAGCACATTCTTCAGTGGTATGCCCGGTTGTCCGATGATATTCACAATACTTTGATTGATCGTTCTTAGGATTAGGAGGTGGTTGCCTTGGTCGCTGTAATGCTGGTTCATTCTGAATGGCATACAAAAAGTTGGTGCGAGAAGTGTTGAGAGGGGTATAGTCCCTAGGGGGATCTCTCTGTGAGTCACGCCTGCGTTGTCTGGCTTGACGTTCCTCATGGAATCTTCCTTCCTGCCGTTGCGGAGCCGGCTCTTTATCTCTTTGCCTTTTCTGTACCCCATCGAACTGTCGCCTATGAGCTTCAATAGCTTCGTCTGCGGCTATCTGTGCCTCAATTCTGTGCACCAGATCCGGGTAGTTGGGTACGGTCTCTCTCATGAGTGCCGAATAAAAGCCGCTGGGGCGAAGACCCCCCAGGAATACTCCACGTAGGAGTTCGGGGTCGACGCCCGGGATCTGGCGAGCTTCTGCAGTGAAACGTCGAAAGAATTCTTTGAGGGTTTCCCCTTCGTTCTGGCGGATTCCAGAGAGATGAGATGGATCACGGACAATCTTTCGATTAGCGATGAATTGGTCGGAGAATTGTCTGGTTAGCTCGGCAAAACTAGCAATGGTACCGGGCCTTAAAGAGTGGAACCATGTTCGAGTTTGCCCTTTGAGAGTAGTTGGGAATACTTGACATAACAATTGATCGGTGACATGGAAGATCCTTATGATGGTGGTGAAATGATTGACATGCTCGAGTGGATCGTCAGTTCCGTCGAATGTTTCGACGCTTGGGAGTTTGAACCCGGGTGGAATTGGATGATCGAGGATCTGCTGGGTCAAGGGGGAGCCTTGATAAAGCGTTCGCTGAGGGTGGAAATCTCTTCTTGCGGCTTGGCGGCATTCTTCAGCCACGGCCTCCCTGATCTCTTGACGAGTTAGTAGAGGGTGGATGGGAGCATCGTTAACTGGATCGTGGGGGCGATCTGCCCTTGCTCTTCCTAGATGGGGATGAGCCGAACTGGCGGCATCTGAATGATCTTCGGGTCCTTCCTGCTCTACAGGGTCTTCCTGGTTCCTTGGTGGATTAAATAGTGGAGGATGGTTAGCTGGCGGAGGTGACCTGGGCGGAGCTGGAGGCGCTCTCAAGTTCCGAAGCAGTGTGAGCATTTCTGTCTGCTGCTCCTCCATTTGGCGGACACGCCCCTCCAGAGCGGCGACAGGGGCGAGCGCTGCTTCAGCGGTCAGTGGTACGTCTACCAGAGAGTGAGATCGTGCAGGCTCAGTGTGTCCGCCAAGTGCGGATCCTTCTGCGGTGCGGGTGCTCCTCTTTGCCATTGTGATGAACTTGCTCCGCAAAGGATATTGGGAATGTTTCCCACAGACGGAGCCAAACTGTTGCGGACTAACTCGATGCTCCGGTCGGACCGGATATTCTTGGACCGCCTTAGCTCGCGGAGCGGTCGAGCGCGCACACAGTCAATTGAAAAATGGGGGACGGACACAGGAGGTTTTAACGTGGAAAACCCTTCAACCGGGTGAAAAACCACGTGACCGGGTCGGTGCCGATCAAAATCCACTAGATTGCTGGAGGTTACAATTTGACGGGGGAAATCGGGGCGACTATGGCCAGATGCTCGTTCGGGCGAGTATAGCGAGCTCCCCAGGCTAACTCGCCAGGTGGCGACTATGGCCAGATGCTCGCCTCTTCTAGGCGAGCTCCCCAGGGAAGTCGCCAACTCGCCAGGGCGGGGGTATAAGTAGGACCCCCCCTCTCCTTGGATTTCCCTATAAATAGGACCCCAGGGGTACGAAGGAGGACAAGCAAATCTCGGCCTGAGCCCTCGCGAGTTCCAGCAATTGCCCTCGGCTCGCTATTGCTCGAGCTCGTCTCCTTCGTACCTAGCTCGGCCAATCTGGTTGAGAAGGGGTTGCTTCTAAGCAACTGGGTACGTGGTGGGACCTTCCTGCCGCAGCGACCTGGGGTCTTGTTCGCACAGCTCGCTTCTGTTTCCTGACCAGAGACCGTCTTTCGACCGCTCGACCAGTAACTTCAGGTGGCCTAGTCCGATTTCTGAGGTTGAGATATTTCTCGGCATCAACACTTGGTGCGGTGAGCATGGATAGCGACCGAAGAAGAAAGTCGTGGTTGGAAGATGGCCGATGGTGGAGACCGGGGCGAGTTGGGAGGTAACTCGGCGGGAGCTGGAGTCCCGGGGCAAGGTAGCGAGTATGTGACAGTGGCGGCTTTTGTAGAGTTTGCGAGGAGAGTGGAGAAGGCGATACTCGTCGGGTTATCCAATCCGCCTGAGGTGATGGCGACTTCTCCCCGCCGCAGGACACCCCCGGGCGAGGAGATGCCAACTCGGTGAGCAGGGAAGGAGCCCGCTTGGGCGAGTGGAGAGCAGGTGATCCCACCGCGACATCACCCGGCGAGTAGTCAGGGAATCCGGTTTCGAGATCCGGAACTCTCGGCGAGGTATGGAGATACTCGCCGATGGAGCGATTATGACTGCTCGAGCGGGGAGGATACTCGCCGCCGCCAGGAAGGGAGGAGCCCCTTTTGCGACGAGATCCTCGCAGCCCTCGTCCCCGACAACTTCAGAGAGCCGGTCCTCTCGTACTACTCCGGCAAGGACGACCCGGTGAGACATCTTCAGTGGGTTGAAGATGTGGTGTCTATTCGCAACATGTCCGATGCTCTCAAGTGCCGGCTCTTCTCCATTACCTTCAAAGGTAGCGCAAGAGATTGGTTCCACCAGCTACCAGCAGGGTCGGTCTACTGCTTCTCAGATCTTCGGCGGGGTCTGTTGGCAAGGTTTGCGACGTCCAAGCGGAGGAAGAAGGAGGCAACCGCCCTCTTCAAGATCGTGCAGGGGCAGCACGAGAGTTTGGGCCGTTACATCGATCGGTTCCAGGAGGAGGTGCTGGAGGTGTAAGAGGTAGACGGGTTCACCTTGATGGTGGCCCTCAAGTTCGGGCTGAAGCAGGGCCTGTTCAACATGGAGCTGGGACACAGGCTGCCCAAGTCGTTCGAAGAAATGGTGGAGCGAGCCAATGTGTTCATCCAAGGAGAGGAGAGGAACAAGGAGTTCCTGGCGCGGTTAGACGGAGACAGACCGCTGGGGAAGGACAGAGGAAGGCTGCTGGAGAAGGAGAGGGCGCCGGAGGGGCGCAGCGACAGGAAGCAGGAGAGGCTGCAGAGGAAAGAGGAAGAGAAGAGAGAAAGGGGAAGGGAGCTCAGAAAAGCGGAGAGGCAGGAGAGGCCTCGAAGGCAGGAGGATAGGAGGCCCGTCGGGGGTCGAGAGACGAGGAGCGAGGAGAGAAGATTCCAGTACCCGAGGGATCGCCCCCAGTGGAGGCGACCCGTCCATCAGGAGGAGAGAAGGAATTACCATCCTCGGGAGCAGGGAGGAGGAAGAAGGGAGACCATGGCCATCACCCAGCGAGCCGCTAAGCGCCGGCGGAAGGAGAGGCAGCAGGAGAGGAGGCAGGGGATGCAGCAGGAAGCGGCGATTCCCCTCTACTGCGATATCCATCGAGTGGAGGGGCACGGAACCTTGGCTTGCCCTGAGTTCTGGGAAGCAAGAAGGAGGATGGAAGCGACGGCGGCCGAGAGGGAGCAGCCGCAGCAGGAGGAGGCCCAGGTTTGGCAGGTGGCTTACCGGGTACCGCAGAGGAGGAGAAATGAGGACAGGATCGACCAAGGAGGAAGGGGGAATGTTATCCCCGGTCCGGGAGGCGGACACGTCGGAGTAATCAACGGAGGGGCTGGGTTAGGAGCTTCCCGCAAGGGAAGCCTCCACCAGATCTACAAAAAGAGCGTCGCCTCGACGTCTCAAACCCCCCTCCATTGAACGAGATCACCTTCTCGGAGGAAGACATGCTCTGGAACGAGAACCCCTTCCACGACGCTCTGGTGATCCAGGCCGCGATCGAGGACTTCACCGTCGACCGAATCCTCGCGGATAACGGTAGTTCGGTGAATGTCATCTTCAAGAGAACATTCGTCGGTCTTCAGGTGGAAGCGTCCCGGGTTCAGGCGGCGGACGGGCCTCTCTTTGGTTTCGCGGGAGAGAAGAAAGAGGTGGAAGGAGGGGTGGAGCTGCTGGTCACTCTCGGGGGAACTTCGATCCGATGTCGCTTCGTCATCGTCGACGCACCCAGCGGCTACAATGCCATATTCGGGCGACCCCTCATCAACTACTTCAAGGCCGTTCCGTCGTCATATCATCAATGCCTGAAGTACTGCCGGGACAACGTCCAAGTCAGGATCAGAGGAGATCCCAAGGCCTCCAGGGAATGCTACCTGAATGCGGTCAGCACCATCAGCTGGATGGGTGACGCAGAAAGGTTGGAGAGGATGATGGAGCAGGAGGAGGGTCTGCAGGCTGCCGAGTAATTGGAGGAAGTGGAGGTGATCTCCCCGAGAGGAGAGCCTGAGCTGCTGAAGATCGGAGGAGCCTTGCCCCCGGAAGGGAAGGTGGAGATAGCTGCTTGCCTGCAGGAGAACGCGGACATCTTCGCGTGGAGCGCTGCCGAGATGCCAGGGATCGATGCTGATGTTGCCTGTCATCGCCTCAACTTGGATCCAGCGACGGCCCCAGTCCGCTAGAAGCAGAGGAAGAGCGCCACCGCGCTGGCGGGACCAATCCGGGAGGAAGTGGGGAAGCTGCTGGAAGCGGGTTTTGTTTCGGAGATCCAGTATCCAGGCTGGGTTTCCAATGTTGTAATGGTGAAGAAGTCGGGAGGAGGCTGGAGACTATGTATCAATTTCTCTATGCTCAATAAAGCTTGCCCCAAGGATTGCTATCCCTTGCCTCAAATCGACGCGCTGGTTGATTCCGCCGTCGGGTTTCCCGTAATGAGCTTCCTTGATGCCTTTTCAGGATATCACCAGATCCGGATGCATCCCCCCGATTGCCGCGACGTTTCCTTCATCACCAGCGACGGATGCTATAGCTACAAAATGATGCCCTTCGGGCTCAAGAACGCCGGCGCGACATATCAAAGAATGATGGATCACGTCTTCAGAGAGCAAAAGGGACAGAATCTGGAGGTCTACGTGGATGACCTGCTCGTCAAGAGCAAAAGCGCCGCAGAGCACGTAGCGGATCTGGCAGAGACCTTCGCCACCCTGAGGAGGTACAAGATGCGGCTCAACCTGGCCAAGTGTGTTTTCGGCGCGGGAAGGGGGAAGTTCTTAGGGCACCTCCTTACTCCCCAGGGGGTGGAGCCTAACCCCGACAAGGTGAAAGCCATCGTAGAAATGGCGTCCCCGAGAGATTCCAGGGAAGTTCAAAGGTTGACAGGAAGGCTGGCAGGTCTTAACCGGTTTCTCTCCAAGGCCGGAGAGAAGTGCTCCCCATTCTTCAAGGCCCTTCGGGGCAACCAAAAATTCGAGTGGACCCCGGAGTGCGAGGAGGCTTTCATAAAGCTCAAACAACAGCTGACCCGAGCTCCTCTCCTTCAGGGTCCGCAGGGCGGTGAGGATCTCCTGCTCTACCTAGGGGTGGGGGCTGAAGCAGTTAGCTCGGTGCTGGTCTGAGAAGAGGGAAAGAAGCAGCTTCCAGTTTACTACGTGAGCCGGGTGTTTAGGCAAGCCGAAGCGAGATATCCGATCCTCGAGAAGTTGGTTTTCGCCTTGGTGGTTTCGGCCAGGCGACTCCGTCCATATTTCCAAGCCCACTCTATCAAGGTAGTCTCCGACCACCCCCTGAGGAGTATCTTGGACGGAGTGGAGCACTCCGGCAGACTAGCCAAGTGGGCTGTGGAGCTGAGTGAGTTCGACATCTCCTACCCCCCAAGGGTCGCGATCAAAGCACAAGCCGTGGCGGATTTCCTGGCCGACTTCTCGGCCGAGGTCGAGGTGGATATAGGCGTCTCTCGGCCAGTCCCCTGGAAGATGTTTGTAGACGGCGCGTCGGGAAGGCACTCCGTGGGAGCCGGGGTGGTGCTGGTTAGTCCTCAAGGGACTAGGATCGAGCAGGCCATCGAGATCCTTTTCCCAATAACCAACAATCAGGAGGAGTACGAAGCCATGGTGGCTGGCTTGCGACTCGCCAAGGAGCTGGCCATCAGAGACATCCAGGCTTTTACCGACTCCATGGTGGCCGCATCTCAGATTCGGGGAGAGTTTGAAGTTCGAGATCCCATTTTGCAGCAATATCTGGTCAAGGTCAAGAGCCTGATCGGGGGATTCCGATCCTTCCGCGTCGAGCACATGCCTAGAGAACGCAACTCCGAGGCAGACGGCCTTGCAAAATACGGCCCTCGGGTTGGGGGAATCACCATCGAGTTGTTTCGACCATCCGTCGAAGAAGGCGAGCTGATGGAGATCGATCAACGAGCCTCGTGGAGGGATCCGTTCATCACGTTTCTGACAACAGGCCGACTACCATCCGACGGGAAAGATCAGAGAAGGTTCCGGTACAAGGCCGCATACTACTTGTTGCAAGACGACGAGCTCTATCGTAAAACCATCTCAGGCCCTCTGGCCCGATGCTTGTCAGAGCTCGAGATTCCCCGGGTCCTCGAGGAGATTCACTCAGGAGAGTGCGGCAGCCACTCCGGGACCCGTACCCTGGAGCAGAGAATTTTGAGGCACGGTTACTTCTGGCCAACCATCCGAAAGGACGCAGAGGCCTATTCCAGAAAATGCTCTCAATGCCAACTCTTCGCGCCCCTCGCGCTCCAGCCGGCCCAGCAGCTTCGCTCGATCATCGCTCCGTGGCCTTTCGCAATCTGGGGAATGGACTTAATCGGCCCGTTCCCTCAAGCTAGCGGACAAAGGAAGTTTGTGCTAGTAATGGTCGACTACTTCACAAAGTGGATCGAGGCCAAGGCTCTGGCCAAGACCACGTCTCAAATCATCAAGAACTTCATCTAGGGCGAAATCGCATGCAGATTCGGGATCCCTCTGGCCATCATCACCGACAATGGGCCGCAGTTCGCCAGCTTGGAGCTAGGGGACTTTTGTAAGCAGTTGGGAACCGACCTTCGGTTCGCCTCGGTACACCACCCTCGGAGCAATGGGCAAGTAGAGGCCGCAAACAAGCTCATCATCAACTTGCTGAAGAAGAAGATCACCAACCTCAAGGGAAATTGGGCCGAACAACTCCCTTCCGTCCTATGGGCTCTCAGGACCACCCCAAACTCAGCCACAGGGGAAACACCTTTCAAACTGTCACACGGGTCCGAGGCACTCATCCCGGTCGAATTTGAAGTGCATAGACCAAGGGTCATCGCAGCCGAAGACGGAAGCGAGGAATGGCGGCTAGAGAATGAAGAGGCTCAGAGGCTCTCCCTAGATTATGTGGAAGAGCTTAGGGACTTGGCCTCCATACGCCAGGAAGAAATCAAGAGACGCATGGCGAAGCATTTCGACAAAAATGTCCGCTTAAAAAACTTCCTCGCAGGGGACTTGGTCATGAAGAAGGTGGACGCCGCTGGGCGGGGAGCCGCCGTAGGCAAGCTGCATCCCAACTGGGAAGGGCCTTTCATCGTCCAAGAAGCCCTGGCCGCAGGAGGCTATTACCTACAAGATCAAGTGGGGGAGCAGCTGACTGGGACCTGGAGTGGGGATGATCTGAAAAGATTCTACCCATAGCGCTAACCCATGTATCTATTTCTGTAAACATAGTTAATGTACAAAGGATGCGGGATTTTATCTCTTTTTATGTCAAACATCCCTCAAGGCTTCTGAGTGTTTCCATGGCCCGCCTCGTAGACGACTTCGAAAGGCAGTGGTCGACTTGTTCCTCATATATAGCCCAGCACGGATGATGGGACGATGCTTCGGGATTTTAAGCGCTCTTGTAAGACCGGGCCTCTGCATTGTCGACCGAGAACAGCTCCCCCCTTTTGCATGTCGGCCTATGTCTCCCCGAGTGCATCTCTCTTCCGACTGGAGGAACTACGAGGAACAGGTCCGCACCCTGATCCCCCGGACTCGAGGAGAGGCCGGCCTCGTAAAGCACCAGGAGGAAAAAAAATCTCTCAAGTGAGCAACAAGGCAGGATAACCTGCTGAAGGGAGGGCGTGGACGAGCCCAGGGGTGTGTGTCGACTCTAAGTGCGACCGAAGAGGACCCTCGATGAACACCACCCCCGTTCGAATCGCAGCTGGAAGCGATCTTCACCATCAAATCGAGATACGTGCCTTTAACCCGTTCTTACTGAATAGCCTAGTAAGGATGATAGGACGATGCTTCGGGACTTTAAGCACTCTTGTAAGACCGGGCCTCGGCATTGCCGGCCGAGATCAGCTCCCCCCCTTGCATGTCGGCCTAGGTCTCCCCGAGTGCATCTCTTTTCCGACTAGAGGAATTTTTAGGAACGGGTCCGGACGCCAACCCCCCGATTTGGCCGACCAAGGAGAGTATCTTTCTTGTCAAGATGTCTATGAAATGAATCTCCAAACTGTGTAAGGATGCAGGATGTTACTCAAGACCTCGAGTTGAGCAGCGTTGTAAGACCGGTATCCCCACGAGCTCCTCTCCTCGGGAATCGGCCGATCTCCTCGATTATAAATCAAGACCTCGAGTTGAGCAGCATCGTAAGACCGGTATTCCCACGAGCTCCTCTCCTCGGGAATCGGCTGATCTCCTCGATTGCAGTCCAAGACTTCGAGTTGAGCAGCGTCGTAAGACCGGTATCCCCACGAGCTCCTCTCCTCGGGAATCGGCCGATCTCCTCGATTGCAGTCCAAGACTTCGAGTTGAGCAGCGTCGTAAGACCGGTATCCCCACGAGCTCCTCTCCTCGGGAATCGGCCGATCTCCTCGATTATAAATCAAGGCCTCGAGTTGAGCAGCGTCGTAAGACCGGTATCCCCACGAGCTCCTCTCCTCGGGAATCGGCCGATCTCCTCGATTGCAGTCCAAGACTTCGAGTTGAGCAGCGTCGTAAGACCGGTATCCCCACGAGCTCCTCTCCTCGGGAATTGGCCTATCTCCTCGATTATAATCCAAGACTTCGAGTTGAGCAGCGTCGTAAGACCGGTATCCCCACGAGCTCCTCTCCTCGGGAATCAGCCGATCTCCTCGATTGCAGTCCAAGACTTCGAGTTGAGCAGCGTCGTAGGACCGGTATCCCCACGAGCTCCTCTCCTCGGGAATCGGCCGATCTCCTCGATTGCAGTCCAAGACTTCGAGTTGAGCAGCGTCGTAAGACCGGTATCCCCACGAGCTCCCCTCCTCGGGAATCGGCCGATCTCCTCGATTATAAATCAAGACCTCGAGTTGAGCAGCATCGTAAGACCGGTATCCCCACGAGCTCCTCTCCTCGGGAATCGGCCGATCTCCTCGATTGCAGTCCAAGACTTCGGGTTGAGCAGCGTCGTAAGACCGGTATCCCCACGAGCTCCTCTCCTCGGGAATCGGCCGATCTCCTCGATTATAAATCAAGGCCTCGAGTTGGGCAGCGTCGTAAGACCGGTACCCCCACGAGCTCCTCTCGTCGGGAATCGGCCGATCTCCTCGATTGCGGGAATGAGAGGCCCGCTGGTTATGATTCGACAGTTAAGCCAGGGTCGACTTGCGTCACGCACAAGTAGGCGAGCAGGCCTCGCGCGAGTAGGCGAGCTGAGCTCGCGCGAGTAGGCGAGTTGGTCCCACGCGGGTAAGCGAGCTGGAACCGCGCGAGAAAGTGAGCTGGAGCCGCGCGAGTTAGCGAACCCCGGAGGGCATGCAAGTATGTCCCACGCGCCGACCCGTGCGGTGCGCGAGGTTCTCCCGGCAGGTTCATGAGTACCCGGGCGTAGGGGCGAGTAGGTCCCGGCGAGCAGATGATCGACGTCGGGACCATCCCCCTGCGATCTAGCGAACGCTCCTCTCCGAGCCTATGAGCCTAGCGAGCAGCATGTCAGAAAAATGCAGGAGCAAAAATTTGTATAAATCACAAGTCCAAAATTGATTTACAAAAGGAATATCGGCGAGCAACTAGGACTCCTCGTCGCCAGTATCTGACCGATATTCGTCGTCTCCGATATCACCGACATCTACCGAATCATCGCTCTCGCTTCCGCTGCTGTTTCCGCTGCTGCTGTCATCGGAATCGCCGGAGCTGGTCGGCGGCGAGGCGCGGTACGGCGGGACGGTCCCCTCGGCGAGTAGCTCGGGAATGAGCTCGTCGACAGTGAGCGGCTTCTCCCCCTCGACGAGCTGGCCCCCGAGCCTGAGGCGCGCGAGTATGACGTTCCCCGCCGCCTGCGCAATCTCGCGGCGAACAAAGGATCTCTCCTCCCAGAGGACGCGTGATTGCTTCACCACTCGCGCCGGGTCTTCAGGTAGCGGGGTTGAGAAGCTCGGCCGTCCTTCAGCAGCGACCAACCTCGTCTCCATCACTGCAGGGCGAGTTTGGGCCGCCTCCAGCTCGGCCCGGGAGGCGGCGAGCTTCTCCTCGCACTCAGAGAGCTTCTTCGCCGCTTCTATCTCGGCAGCCTGCGAGATGACCGACGTTAGGACCTATCGATGAAACAAATCGAGCAACCAACCCAAGGACAGCTCACCTCGAAGTCCTTCCAGCGGACCGACTGCATGCCGAGGTCGATGGCCTTCTTGGAGACGACCTTGAGGGCATCGGTCGTCTCCAGCAGCTTCCTCGCCGAGTAGTGCCCCAGCTCGGCAGACCGCGCGAGCGCGCAGGCCGACTGATGGGCGAGCTCCAACGGGGTCAGCTCCAGGACGGACTCCGCATCGACTCGCCCATATATGGCGTGGAGGACGGCGAAAGCCTCCCCCTTGTCCTCCCAGTCGGTTGACCAGGACGGGAGGTTGGTGCTCAGCGACACCGAGTTGTCCTCCGCCGACCAAGTCACGAGCGGGCGGCCGTAGGAATCCACCACCCCCTGCCCGAGGCCGTAGTTGGGGTGGAAGTGGGGCGACCGGGCGCCCGTCGGCGACCGGCGATCGACGGATGTTGGTGACGAGGTCTTCGCCCTCTTCCTCGCGGGACCCTGCGAGCTGACCCGCGACTTTCCCTTAGCCGCCTTCTTCTCCCCAACGTCGGCAGGGGGGCGAACGTCCGAGCGCGTAGTGGCGACTTCCTTCGCCGAAGGAAGAGGCTTCTCCGGAAGCTCGTTGGAAACTGCAAGACGCGCGACAAAGTTAGTTTCAGCGGCAAAAGTGCGAGCGAGTAACCAGGACGCATTTCGAGCTCGACTTACTTTCATTGGGGTGAACTGCCTCGAGCACGTTGACGTTTAGACGCCAGAAAATGACGTCAAAACGCCGACCACGGAAGTATTCGAAGAGCTGCTCGCGAGCTCCTTCGAGGATGGGAGGAAGGAAGGCGACGTCGGCCGGTTGGTGCGGCCTGCCGAGAATCCCGCCGAAGTCGCCGTGGACGACCACCAACTGCTCGCTCCAGCGGTGGACCTTATTCGCGGTGCCGACCAAGGTGCAGACGTGGCTGCTAAAAAAGATGACTCCCTCCGTGGTCGCCGCAAAGGCGAAGATGCGGCGGAAGACGGAGAGGTCGAAGGCGATCCTCTCCTCCCGGAGGAAGCATAGGAACCACATGATGATCGCCACGCCATTAGGGTTGATCTGCGCGGGGACGATCCCGAAGTAGCGCAGGATCTCGCAGAACTCCGGCCAGAAGGGTAGCCGCAGGCCGGCGTCGAAATGCCGCAGCGACAAGACAAGGGCTCCCTCAACATAGGTGTTGAGCCGCTCGCTGCGAGTAGGAAGCCTCGCCGAATAGTTCTCGGGCAGCAGGCGCTCCCTGAAGGCCGCCAGGTCCTTCTCTGAGGTAACGGACTTCTTGAATGCCGCATCCGCGAAGTTAATGGCATGAGCTTGTCGGCGAGCGCTGGCATCGTCGCCGACCATGTTTGCAAGCTGAAAAAAGAGCGAGAGAAGGCGAGCTGGATGTTCGGATACTCGCCGATATGAAGAGAAGATCGCTACAACATACGCTTTATGACCCACCTACCCCTCCTATTTATAGATATGTCAAGGCAAGGGGGGGGGTCTGCCCGTCTCGGCGAGTATCGAACGAGCTCGCGCGGTGAAGAATAAGAGGCGACATTGCCAGAAGACCTAGAGCTCGGCACACCACAAAGAAAGCGCACACACGAAGGATCAGAAGGCGAGAATACTCATACACGCAAAGACGAATTGATCAATAAAAAGAAAAAATATAGATGTCCGAAGGGAAGTCAAAGTCGCGCATGGCGAGCTACATTCAAAAAACAAAAATACTATGGTGCCCTAGGCCGCTCGGGGGGGTGAGCATGTCGCCCGGCCCAGCCGATCTCGCGTGCACGCCGGTAATGCTCTGTCGCCAACTCTATCGCATCGTCGCCGAGCCGGAGCTGCTCCTCCATCCTCGCCAGACGTCCGGCAGACCCCATGCTCGCCCGGATGCCGGCCAGCTCGTCAAGCACCAGCTGCAGGCGGTGGTTGTTCAACTGCAGCTGGCGGTCATTCTCTTTAACCACGTGGAAGCGAGCTTCATAGTTCTCCAAAGTCGCCTGGAGCCCTTCGACCTTGGCCATCCTCGCCTCCAAAGCCGAGATGCGTCGATGAGGGTCGCAGATAGCGAGCTGGTCGAACTTGCTCTCCAGCTCCATGTGGGCGCGAACGGCAGCCTGGCGATACTCGCTCCCGGACAGCCCGATGGCGTCAATGAAAGCCGCCCCAGAGGCCGCCGGGCGATCTGACAAAGCAGGAAGGTAGATCGTCAGGTCAGAAAAAGCAGAGCAGTAATCAAAGTAGTAGAAGGCTCACCGCGGCGAGGGGATCGGGATCGGCGCGGTGAGGGAGGTCGCCCGGAGGTATCTCGCCTCCCCGAAGAGCTGCTCGGAAGATCGGCAGGCCTGCCCTGCCCGCGCTCTCCCGACCCTCGGCCGACGTAGTCGGGGTCTCCAACCCGCGGAGGGAAGTAGGACGGCCGCTGCCTCTCCGGCTTCTTCAACGGCGGCGGAGCTTGAGATGAGCTCGCCGGGTGGAGTGGAGCCCTCGGCGCAGGAGGTGGAGGAGGTCGCGGAAGATCCGACCTCTGCGAAGCAGACAAAGGCGGCGGC